>OX387193.1:6594086-7194086 GCA_947561395.2 Buxus sempervirens
GACATGTATGCTAAGTGTGGAGACTTGAATAGTGCAAGGAGGGTGTTGGAGAGTATGTTGGTTCAAGATGTGATATCTTGGAACTCCTTGTTAGGTGGGTGTGTAAGGCAGGGGCTTCAAGAGGAAGCACTGTCCTTGTTTAGAAAAATGCATCTGCATGATATGAAGGTAGATGATTTCACCTATCCATCTGTTTTGAACTCATTTGCTTCACTTAAGGATGTGAAAAATTCAGAATCTCTCCATGGTCTGATTATTAAAACTGGTTTTGAGGCTTATATACATGTGAGTAATGCTCTTGTTGACATGTATGCAAAGCAAGGGAAATCAGATAGTTCGTTCAGGGTATTCCACAACATGGCTGTCAAGGATGTGGTCTCCTGGACTTCCCTGGTTACTGGCTATGCACATGTTGGCTCCCATGAGGAAGCTCTGAAGATGTTCTGTGACATGAGAATTTCAGGGATCAATCCAGACCAGTTTGTTATTGCCAGCATTTTGAGTGCCTGTGCAGAAATAACAATGTTGGGGTTTGGACAACAAGTCCACTTGGTTTTTGTTAAATCTGGTCTCTGCTCATCCCTATCAGTGGACAATTCACTGGTGACTATGTATGCAAAATGTGGGTGTATAGAGGATGCTCATCGAGTCTTTGATTCAATGCCAGTTCGAGATGTGGTTACTTGGACTGCTTTGATTGTTGGTTACGCTCAGAATGGAAGGGGAAAGGAATCTCTATGTTTGTATGATCAGATGATCACAAGTGGAACAAGACCCGATTTTGTTACTTTTATTGGCTTGTTATTTGCTTGCAGCCATGCTGGTCTTCTGGAGGATGGTCGATTCTTCTTTGAATCCATGGAGAAGGTCTATGGTATAAAGCCAGGTCCAGAACACTATGCCTGTATGATTGATCTTCTTGGGCGATCAGGGAAAATTGACGAGGCCAAAGAACTGCTAAATCAAATGACCTGTGAACCAGATGCAATTGTGTGGAAGGCATTGCTTGCTGCATGTCGAGTACATGGGAATTCAGAATTGGCAGAGATGGCAGCTAACAAGCTCCTTGAATTGGAACCCATGAACTCAGTTCCATATATAATGTTGTGTAACATCTACTCTGCGGTTGGTAGGTGGGATGATGCTTCTAGAGTTCGGAAGCAGATGAAGTCAAGGAAGGTTAGTAAAGAGCCTGGATGCAGTTGGATTGAAATGAACAGCACAATACACACCTTTATGGCTGAAGACAGAAGCCATCCTAGGATATCAGAGATATATTCAAAAGTTCATGAGATCATTATATTGATTGAGAAAGCCGGATATGTGCCCGACATGAACTTCGCACTCCATGATATGGGTGAAGAGGGTAAGAAGCTTGGTCTCACTTATCACAGTGAGAAGTTGGCAATTGCCTTTGGTCTTATTAGCGCTCCCTCAGGAGTACCCATTCGGATTTTTAAAAACCTCCGAGTCTGTGGTGACTGCCACACTGCTTTTAAATTCATCTCCAGAGTTTTTCAAAGGCGTATCATCATGAGGGATGCAAATTGTTTTCATCACTTCTATGAGGGAACATGTTCTTGCGGGGATTATTGGTAGGCATGATGTTCTGATATCCTGATGATTTGATAGTTCAAGCCAGAGCCATCACCGGCGAGAAGGGAACTCGGATTGTTGAAGTAAACATGATCTTCCAAAGTCAAATGACTCCCAGGTTGCACCTGACATTGTCCATAATTTATGTTAAATTAAGAAGTATTTCATGTAGAAAAAGCCTGAGATACAGAGATTTGATGCAGATAAAAGTCTTACTGTGCAGACTTCTGGGATCAAGGACAATCGTCAGCTAGCACCTTATTCAAGTTACCATTTATACATAAGGTAATTCAACATTTTATCTTTCTTATTTACATTTGTTTTGTATACTTCAATTAATTATGAACATTTAACAAAGCATGCGGAGTAAATCTTGAACCAGATTTAGAGACCAGCAGTGCTGTAAGCTGTGTAACTGTGTTACACCACAATGCAAATCACCAAGTATAATGCGGAGAAATTCTGTTCTGCAGAGTATTGAGGTATCTTTGCAGGATTTTGATCAGAAAGTAGTTTTACCAGAATAGATTTTGGATTTCTGTCAGTTACCATTTATTCATTTAATAACAAGAAGATTAATTGAATTTCAGCTTGGCAAGATGATCACTAGGGACAAAGGGGAAAACAAAAAGAACATGATACCTTGCAATTGGCTATGCAAATCATAGAACAAGAAGAAGAGGAGATCCCTCATAGGAATGGAACTAATCCAACCAAGACTAACAATTGCAGCATATCCTGGCTAGAGCCTCTAAGAAAGTGTTCAAATTCCTTGACAGACGAGAAGAAAGTGTTCGAACTTCGGAAATCTCTTTCACGAATTTAGCCGAGAATTAGGGAGACGGTATCGCAACATTGATGAAGCTGGTTTGCCAAGCAAAAAGAAAAAGAACAAAAACAAAGAAAACTTCAAATAAAGCATGCTTCATTCTTAAACCTCAAATTCTTGCCCTCTATGGTTACTAGAACCACCCAGACGGTTTTGAAAAAGGTAGGATTGCAGATCCATACTGTAGCATACATGCACTGCCCTCCAGTCAAAAAGTACACGAGAATCAGCACATTGTCTAGAATCACTAAAGCCATATTACCACAAGCAGATATTTAATCATCTAGGATGGGCAGGTAACCACAACAGAGCGAGCTGAAGTGACAGGAGCACAACCCAAATACATACATGTTGCAATACATCATAATTAAAATATATTATCAGCACCTCCTGCGCCTTTCTGAGGAAAAAAGCCCCCTTACGTACACCATAACCCCAAATGGGATTCATCTGAAAAAAACCTCCAATTTAACAGTTGGTCAGCCACCGTCCAAAAACTGTCCTTGTCAACCTCACCTCTCGGTGGTACCCAATCTCTGAATGCCAAAGAACAGTAGGCCAGGGCTAGCAGGGCATCATAGCATGGACTTCAGAATCAAATTCACATCCTAGCCCATTAAAATTAACAATACCCAGAAGTATTGCTGCTTCAATTTATTTCTTCACATGCTCAGGAATTAAACGCTGAACAAGTTCAGGAGACGCACCAGCCAGCTCTGTGTAACATCGGCATGTGAAAACGATAAGGATTTCATAGCAGAATTACCAAAGAAAAACATAATGATCAGACGGTATATCATCATACCTTGGTGTGAGAAGTTAAATAAAGACGGCAAAGGGCGACCATTAGGCAAGCGTGAATTTGGATCTCTTAATTCATCAAAGAATGGGTGTGCACATGCCTCCAACTGCATGGTTCCAGGATGGACAAAAAATTACACTTAACCCGTTAAAAAGGAAAAGATTTCATTGGCTGTTCTCAATAATTTCAGGAAGTTGCGTCCAACAAACATAATAACCAATTAGCAATTAATGTCACAACAGTTGCTCGTCTACAGTTTCCATACAGAATAGAATCTAAAGCAAGTACTAACCAATCACAGCTCAACAGAAATTCTCGCGAAAAATGTGATTCAAGCTCTTATAAAAAGGCCTGACTGATTAAAAAAAAAGAAAAAAAAGGAGACACAAGACTCTGGCAGAACCTCCGTAACAGGAATTTGTGTAGGTGATATTAGGTCTTGCTTGACTAGTTAAGAATTTTTGTATGGGTAAGGATCTTGCTTGAGCCTCTCTAATGTAGCACTATAGCAATGTAAGATCAAGAAAACAGACTTCCATGTATGGCTGGTCATTTGTTCAAGGAACCTTTCTGTTGTAGGATCAATCACAACAATTAGATGGGATACTTAAGTCATATATGACATATCATCAGACAAATGGCAATAGGGAAGGTCCCATCCTTAAACACGTATTAACCATGAACCTTCAATCATGCATTCATGGTTCATGACAAAAAAATTCTTGTGTATGGTGTTGACTATGCTTGATAATTGCCAGTATTGGTTCCAAAGGCTCCACCTCGGGTCACTTCTCTTTGCAAGGTTTACAGGAAAGGAGGGATCCCTCAAAATAGAGAAGGGGGACACCATTCCTTTCAAAGTAGACTCTTAAAGACACAATTTTAACATTATCAACAAAAAAGATCAGTCCAACAAATCCACTGATTCACCACTCATAATAGCCCACTAAAAAAAACATGCCATCATATCATATCATACATCTATATATATATATATAGAGAGAGGTTAAATTTCTTACAGCAGTACAACGCAAATTTGGTGAATATTGGAGCAACCTTGATACGAGATCAACTGCTTCAGGAGGCATTCTCTTGTTAAAAACCTGGAAATTAGAACTCGATACAGTTCATACTTAATCAAGATAACAGAAGTCAACAAGGATAAAATGAAGACGCATCCCCAACAACTGAATTGTTCGTTAACCTTGTGCCATGGGTGAGCCTTGATCTGAGGAAATTTGAACTCTGTGTAGTTTGGATTCATGCACTTAATTTCTTCTCTTGTTGGTGTCCCCAAAACCTGATATAGCAATGCATATCAATTAACAGAAATGCACCATATGAAGCACAACCAGAACTAACATTGATTCTGCAAAAAATAATATACCTTGATGATTTCCACCAGCTGATCAACACCACTATCACCCGGAAACAAAGGCTGGACACGAGTCATCATCAATTTAAGATCAGAAGCAGCAACGTGATATTATACATAAAGAAACTGAAGTATATACAGAAATATAGAAGAAAATAAATGAGCATTCCAACAAAGCATGTCAAGAAGGCCACGACGACGAAGAGGAAGAAGCCAATGTAGCATAACAGGGAATGAAATCCGCAGTTTCAAACAGAATCAAAAGGATAACACAAAAGAAGTTAGCTAAGTTGCAAGGTAAAAACCAGAAACGGAACTACAGCGGTAAAACTTGTACTACATATGTTAAGTATCTGCATTGTCATCATGCTATGATAACAATGAAGAATGGGTTGCACCAGCAAAGAATGTGATACTGAGGCAAGTTGCACCACCAAAGTATAAATGCAGTGGAAAATATCCAATAATTTAAAATAAATAATAATGAAGAAACAATAGGCAAGCATAATCAATCCGATACCATCTGCAATCAGACCAAGAAGAATACCATGTGTAAAATTATCATATGTATGTAATGTAAATTTACATGTTTTATCCCAGCATCTCATGATGCGCCATGAAAAGGAAAAGTAGAGGTCCTAACATGGACACATGCCTTCAAGCTGTTAGGACAATCCCCAGGAAATTGAGATCCCAAAGCAAGGAAAGTGGTCCAAACAGATGCAGAAGAGAGTATATTAGGCAATCATTTATAAATACTTTAAAAAATTATGATAATTAAAATTGGGATCCAATAACAAGGCAACTGGTTCAAACATATGCATAAGAGAGTATATTATGCAATAGAATCATTTGTAGATGCTGTAAATACACATGTTCTATCCCAATAATCCTGATAACCAATCAAGAGGTAAATTTGAGATTTTTATATTAACTCACTGCAGTCAAGGTGTTGAGGCAATGCCTAGAAACCATAGGTTCACTTAGGAGGGATACATGTCATTAGCCAAGCCTAGCAACTGATAATTATTATATAATAACTAATTTAATACATTTCAATAGTATTTTTTATTATTCAAAGCAGATATTAAAATTAGAAATAAAGCCAAGAAATTTTTAAATGCCATAAATTACTTTTTTTTATAAGTAAAACAGTAAATTACTTATTGAAATGGGAAAGTTATACAAGATTCCCCTCTGTTCACAAAGAATGTAGGATGCAAAATCCCCAAACCCAGTTCTACAAAAGCCTCAGTAATTCATTTAGATCTCGAGTCTCTGTTACTAGTTCTTTAACAACTTAAAGATAATGGCCAATTTCCATATCAGGGACACAACCAACTCTTCGCATGCTAAAAACAGTCAGTAGGGGTCCCTACCAGGACAAACAGGTGCCTAGGAATCACTTGGCAGCATCTTTACAACAGAGCAATGACTGACGTTTCACTAAAACTTTACTGATGTTTATTTCCAAAAGTAACTTATAAAGCAGGCCACCTACCTGCCCAAGAAGAAGCTCAGCTAAGACACAACCAACGGACCATATATCAATAGCTGTTGTGTATTCTGTAGCTCCAAATATCAGCTCTGGAGCCCTATAATACCGTGAACAAATGTATGATATATTGGGTTCACCTGGCACCTGCAATTTACACAATTAAAATCTTACACATTGTCATTCATACGAGTACAATAAAATGAATGGAAAATAACATACCAACATCTTTGCACTACCGAAATCGCAGAGCTTTAGCTGATGGGTGTGAGGATTGACCTGTAACATGCATCAATATCAAACCCATTTGATTAAACAAAATTCGACAACAATTTCAGGGTAAAATCATATTTTTTATGTTAAACATATGATGCCATCAACATTGTGCAAATAAGCTCCAGCAATTGGCCATAAACACTCACTTTAACCTAGAAAAGTTTTCCAAAAGATTTAACCTCCAGACAGAAATCCTGTACAAAGAAACCCCTGATAACTGAGCTGAATTCAACTGTGAAGGTAGAATATAAAAGGTGTTCTCGGATTATTCTCAATCAATTTAATGGAAACTTCCGTTGGTTGGATCAGTGAAATTATATCTGAATCACTAAAATAATGCTCAGTTTTTCATTGTTAAAATTCCAATAAAATATATTTATACTTTAAAATGGTGTACTAAAAGTTTCCACTATAAATTGTATTTTCACTCTGGATGCTGGTATATCACAACCTATATTTAAAAGTTCTACATGGCACTGAACCAATATGGTAGCAAGATAGTATGCATCATCAAACAAATCAAGGCACAAGGAAAAGGTCACTTTTGCTCCTGGCCCTTCTAAAGTGGTGTATCGAAATTTTCCACTATAAATTGTATTTTCACTCTGGATGCTGGTATATCACAACCTATATTTAAAAGTTCTGTATCACACTGAACCAATATGGTAGCAAGACAGTACACATCATCAAAACAAATCAAGGCAAAAGGAAAAAGGTCACTTTTGCTCCTGGCGACACTTTAAAACAAATAAATAAATAATAATGATGTCCAAAGTATAGGAAATAAACTTCTTAACAACCAAAAAAACATGTCATACATGCGAAACACCAGTACTCTCAAAGACAGGAGCTAGCATTGACACGTTATCTCATTGTCACATGACCAGTGTTAGTGCCACCTTATCAAAATCCAGTGAAAATAAATTGCTACAAAGAAATCAATGAAGGCACAAGGAATTCTAGTATTTTTGACAGGTTTTTCTACTAGCAATGTAGACCATCCAACTAGTGGGGAACCCACGGGATAGGCTGCATGGACAAAACTGGAACATAAAATAAGTCCTGTTAAAAGTTTTAAGACATGTTTATCATATTCTGTCGTATAATGGCAGACAAAAAATAATTCAATGTCTCTGAAGTTCTATCCAAGATGTTAAATTTTAAGAATGATATTTTTGCAAGTGGCAGGTGTGTTTCGAGCTCAAACTTAGCACCTGAAGTGGAGTGATATGGACATACACATGGAAAAGTGGAATTTGCCAAAACATTCGCCATGTACAAAATCTGTGCTTCTGCAGGCTTATAAGATGTCTCTCTAAGTAAACACAGCTGCATGAATGAATTATAAGAAGGGGAAACCGTTCATGGAAAAGCAAACGTAGGGGTCGTTTGGTGGGACTTCGGGATTTTGGATTCTATTAGAATCTAAATCTGGAGGCCATTTAACCTGTTTGGCAGGGCTTTTTAAAGTTGGATTTTCCAATCTGATACTAAAAACGGGCTAAAATCCACTATCCATTCTTTACGGGCTTCTGTAGATTTTGGCTCTTAAATGAATAAAACCCAAACTACTGATTATAACAATTTTGAACAAACCCGACTTTGACAACCTATCTCTCCTTCCTCTTCTTCGTTCTTCTTCAAGCTTTCTTCTACAGCAGAAGACCAAGTCTTCTTCAAGCATTTCTTCCATAGCAGAAGACCAGGTCTTCTTCAAGCTTGTCCTTGTAACCCCATATTCACAGTGATGGCGCGAACCCGCCAGAGTTCGCTGCATCGATGAGACAAAAAAGGTGATTTAGTCGCACATCTTAGAGGTGATCAATGCTCCGAATAGAGAGTAGGAAAGGGCCGAACTTAAGAATAAAGATGCCCAAATTAACTGTGTGGGTAAGTTCGTCGAGGTTCAAGGTTTACAGGACAGATTTCGGGTTTGGAAAGCCTGATTGTGTAAGAGGTGAATCGAACACTAGATTTGATGGGGTGGTGTTTCCATATCAGGGAAAAGGTAGGGAGGAAGCATAATCTTGGAAAAAAAACACAATTTTATCATGGAGGTTTAGGTGGTTACGTTTGACTATTGTGTTAGAGTTGTTTATACCTGAGTCATCCCGTTCTTTGTGCTTTTAGTTTTTGTTCTTTTAATTTTCCAGTTTCAAATCTCTACATTGTTGAGAAGGGTTAAGGCATGGTATTGCCTCTCACTGTAGGGCATTGTTCGGAAAATAATGGATACCAACTGCTTGTTAAAATGCCTGAATCAATTTTATTTTTCAAATTCATTATTTTCTTTCAGTTTTTTGCTTTATATCTATTTGTTTTTGCTCGTTAAACCTGAAAATATAGGTGTTCTCATGCCAAAGATGTATCTACTTGCTTTCTATTCTCATTAGGATTATGGATTAAAAAAACCAAACAAGATTATGGATTTTGGTTGTTAAAATCAATTTTAAAATCCAATGTACCCAAACAAGATTTTGGATTTTAAAAATCACCATCAATAATTTGGATTTTCAAAATCCTGATTATAATCCAAAATCTAGAATCCAGAAGCTCTACCAAATGACCCCGTAGTTTTACCAACCAAAATTTCAAAACTTCAGGTACCGGTTACTTCGAACCCATTGACTGCCATATTAATGTATTTGACAGAGGCCAGAAACTTGTAAGTATAAGAAACTTTTAGATAATTATTTATTACGTATATTCCTTCCCAACAACTGGACCACAAGTGCAATGGAAAGCAAAAATCAACTTTTTTTTTGTGTGAAGAGAATCCAAAATCAACTAATCAATGCTACTTTTTAGTCAAGTGACAATTTATTCCATTTCACTGGCACAATGCAAGATATAATAACATATTTGAATCAAAACGAACAGAAGCCATAAACAAGTAAAGCTTGTATTGCAGTTCATAATCATCTTAGTATAATGTTTACAGGATTCTATGGATCTAACTGTGATGGTTTTAACTGGGGAGAAGGGGAGAGATGGTCAGATGGGGGTGGGAGAAGGGGTTTGAGAAAAAAAACGTAAAGGAAAAAAATCTGCTGACTGAAAATAAGAGTTCAAATAAAAGATAGCTGATACACATCATAATCATAAATTAAAAACACTGAGAATTACATTAAAGAGCAGCTTACCAATAAATTCTGTGGTTTAATGTCACGATGGCACACACCAATAACACTATGCATGTAGTTAAGTGCACGACATATCTACAAAATATGAAAGAATTTAGTTCAAAGTGGAACATCAAATTACATAAAAACATAGCTAACTAGGAATATATTTTTTTGAATATGAAGAAAAGAAATTAAAAAAAAAAAAGATAATACAATTTAATGCTTGGTGTCATATTCACCTGATATGTATACAGTTGTACATAAATAACAGGCATATGTTGATGCATCCTGCTATAATGCTTCGCAACTCTGTATACCGTCTCAGAAACATATTCTAAGACTAGGTTAAGGTACACCTCATCTTTGTCAGTAGTTGAATAGAAACAGTGCTTCAGTCGAACTACATTAGGATGTTCAAGTAAGCGCATAATCTGCAACTCTCTGTTCTTGTATCTCTTGTCTTGCAAGACCTTCTTTATGGCAACTGATTCACCTGTTTCCAGGCACTTTGCCTGCAAAAAAGAGAGGCAAGCGAGGAATAATAGAAGTAAACAGCTATTCCATGACAACAAAAACGGAAATTAAATAAACTAGTTTGTTTATTCAAACAAAAGGAAATCGGTACCCTATACCTGAAAGACAACACCAAATGAACCAGTTCCAACCACACGTTCTGCCATGTATGAGATTATCTGTCATTACGTAAAAACTTATGATGAACTACTGTCGAGTAAAAAAGTAATTAAGAAAAACATTTGTTCCAATTCACTTGAATTTACTCAACTGTAATGGTATAGCACAGCATTATTAGGCATACGATTTATCACAGAGGAAACTAGCACCTAAATAACCGCACAACCACAATTGACAACAGAAAGGGACCCATAATTCAATTAACTATGGTATATTTTTGAAAAAAGGTTCAACAGAAGTAAACTGAGCTATTTCTTCATCATATTGTCACCACACCATATCAATACATGTCAATCCAAGACATGAACTTGTACTAACGGATTCTAAGATGAACCATTGATAAAATAATAATTTCTGAATAGTCGAGATTCATGTTAACCAATAATCCCAAAAAATGAAGATTAGAGCAAAGGAATGCATTATCTAGGACCTATGGGGAAAATAAGCTGATGGAAAAATATATATACTGAGGAAAAACAACGGAAATATGTAAGATGTGGAAAAGCTTTAAACAGGAAAACAAATCACCTGTTTTGGTTGACCATTTCGACCACCTATTGTTGTTGCAATTATCTGACCTGTCTCTGTCCCATTACCATTCACAACAGTAGTTTCCATATCCTGCATGATTCTAAGCTGCAGTCAGTAACAACATAATTGCTACAGGATACTAATCTTGAAATACCATTACAAAAGAGAAGGAATGAGAAAAAAGAAAAAAGAGATGATGAATAAATCAACATCAGATTTATCACCTTGTCATCTTGGTTATCAGTTTTGACATCTTTTATTTTCAACTTGTCACTGTGGTTATCAGTTCTATCATCTCTGATTTTCACCTTGTCATTTTGGTCATCAGTTTTATCGTCTCTGATTTTCATCTCATGCATTTCTTTTGGAAGCTGATCATAACCAGAACTCTCAGTCTTAACAATGGAAGAAACATCAGATGCACTTGCATTAGTTTCCCCTAACGTAAAAGCCATGTTGTGCTCTACATCTGCAGTTGTTCTCTGCACCATATCAGATACTTCAGTGAATTTTGCCTCTCCTTCTTGATCAACCTTTGCTCTTTTTGTGCTAGAATCCCCACCCTAGCATAAAACAAGTTAGAAAATTATGATAAAATAAAAAAATTTTGAGATGCACAACAAATTAATCAAAGCCAAATGCCTTATCACAGATGATAGAGACAAAACAGATCAGCCAGCCTCATCTTGCCACCAGATCTTACAAATTATCTAACAAATCAGAATATTAATTAAAAAATGCCAATGACAGATGCAATCACTAAAATATGCAAGTAGATTTGCTCAATGGAATAGACCGAGCAACTGGTTACAACAATTAAGTTTGCATTTGCAAATCAATCTGCAATTTGACCTGCTTTTTGGAATTTTCGCATGTAACCTATTCAATTACATACATTCCTGTGCAACACATGCAATCAACAAAGCCAATAGATCCACTTATCCACAGTTTACCATCCATGTTAAGAGATTCAATTTTCACATGTCTTCCTTCTTCTAGCATGAAACGCAGAAAATCAATAACGAAAATATAGAGAGTAACCGTAACAAGAAAAGCATGAAATATATATTTAGTTAACCACTGTTGATAAGTGTGTAAAGCACAAGAGTACCTAGAGTGTATTTGCATCATAGAGACATGAAAGAATAAGCTCACCAAAAGTATGGGTTAGCCTTCATATTTTAATTTAAAAAAAAAAACTCATCAACTCTAAATATTCAACCATTTCTTCTCTACCAATGGTACCATTAAATTCTCTCATTTGTAGAGAAATGCTTGTGTTAGTGGAAGACCAAGAGATCATCACAAGCATCAATACCTAACATAGCAGGCACATAAATCCCTAAATATCTATGACTAGCAACAGTTAATTATAAACTAAAGCAGAATTCTCCATTCCAATGAAGTTTTGCTAGTTCAGGCAAAATTATCATCAGAACCCACCATGGGGGAGTGGTTTCAAAAACCCCCAGTTAAGAGTGACAAAAGTGGTATCTCTTTTTATGTCACTTAAGACAATGGCCAAAATCAATAAAACATCACCAGCTGTAGCTTTGTTTTGATTCTGCATGGCATGCCATGCATGACCTATGACATCACAAAAAAGGAGGAGGAAAAAAGGAGAGGGAGGCGCAAGGTGGTGGCCATACCTGCGCCCTTCTCTTCTGGCTGGCAATTGCCCCTGGTACAGATGCCTGTCTTCTATATTTAACAAGTCTCAGTTTCTGTTTCATTTTTTTTTTTTTTTGGCTCAATGGATTTCAGTTTTACATTTCTTTCTTGTTTGCTATTTGTTTCCTTATTTACAACCAAAACAAATCTCGGTTATTTTCTTTCCTTTTTTTTTATCACCTCAAATTAGTAACTTTTTAATTTCCCAAAATATAAGATTTCTATTTCTTAATAAAAAGATTATCTTGATAAAATATTAAGTGGAGCCATGTGCAACACAATGCTTAGTCAATGTGTGTGCGGCAAGGGACAACACATGCCTAACTCATGAACTACAAAAAATTTCTGATCAAAAAGAACTTTTAGATATGCATATATATAGCATTGATCTTCTTTCCCGAATGATAGAAGGAAAAAATGAAGAGCTGAGATGTACCCATCCAAGATGATGAACTCAGATTCTGAAACTCGAATAGTATTCAATTCCCACAAATGTCCAATCCTAATTATTATGAATAGTAGTTTTGAATTGGGGTTTACCATTATGCATTGCTATAGAACTAGGATTGTAATAACATGAAGGATAAAAGCCACAGACAGTAGCATCAGATAGTACAGGATTGACTCAGAGAGTGGTTATCAGAGGGTCCAGCTGCATTTTGCCATTTAGCACTGTCATTGTTCTCGGAAGTGAGATGTTCAGCAGCATCCAGAATGTCAGAATTGAAGAAATTATTGCCCTCAATTCAGAGGCAGTAGTGAGAATCAAAAGAGAAGTCGCAAGGGGGGCTTTCTTTAAGAATATCTATGCAAGAAATATGAACCTGAAGACAATGAAGTATGTTTTTTGGGTGTCAGGCGATTACAGATCTCACCCAGATAAGGATATGATCGAAAGGCACTTCCATTCATCAAAGATGTTAGTTTCAGTGATGTAGTTGCAGATAATGTCAATAAAGCTCAAAATTTGAGTCATTGAAAGGATGAGAAATCCTATTTTGGTGTGAAAAAGATGATTTGGCCTACTTTTCGGCACATGGAGTAGAACTTTCTAAATTCTTCAGGATTACAATTTATTCCCATGGTGTGAATCATAGGCTGGCTAGCCAGAATTATGGTGAACATAAAAACTCCAAATACAAAACAGATATCCTGCCACATCTTAACAACATGATAATGGTAATAACACAAAAATACAAAGAGTATAGCAAGTTAAACTCAGCAATTATGGGAAAGCTCCATACTCACAATGTGACTCCATTTTTGCACTATAACCAGTGGGAGAGCTTGCATCCAAACATGGAAAAAGGAAGAGCACTTATTAAGATTGCAGGCCTCATTTTAACATCAACCGATGACAAAACACAGAGGGAGTGTAGAAACTTTTCTACACTTGCTAAGTTTAGCTACCAGCTTCCAAATACAAAAATCCTAGTACCCTCAAATGATGTTTCGAGTAATTCAACCATCATATAAATGGTTTTTCATCAGCTATAATTCGATCTCGTAAGGTTCCAAGTACAAAATTCTCTTCCATGCATCAAAATTCAAATGCACGCACAAAGAAATGACAATATCTCCTGATAAAATGCCGACAAGTCAATTGCTGACATGCGTCAGCTAATACCTAAACCTCCCTTCCCAACTGAACCTCTTACAACATTTAAAAAGAAGGAAAAAAAAATGTGGAACCTCCATCCATCCAGAAAGCAAGAGAAACCAAACCATAACAAATACACTGACAGAAAAGCTTAAATCAATTCCAATTGAAACTCGGCATTCCGTACCAACATTAGAATAATATCCGAAATGGGAATTAAAAAACAAATCAGCTCAAAATTCAACTAACATTCAGAACAACATCGTTCAAAACCCCCCAGGAAAATCACAATAATAATATTTTTTTCCAAAGGTCGAGAATCAACAATCAACCGAAGCCATATTTAGGATGCGGGCAAACCGATAGAAATCCAGATCTTTCTCCCGAAATCTAACGATAACAGATCACAAACCGAGAATAAAAGCACAGAAACGAACAAATTGAAAGCAAATCAAAAGCAGAACGAAATAAGGACTTAAGAAACTCACGGGATCAGAAACGGATGAACGACCAGAGGCAATGCTCTTAAAACGACGCATGACATGCATGGCTGTACCCTCAAAACCCTAATTTCTCTTATTCTTCTTCTTCTTCTTCGGTTCTCTGCTGCTCGGACCAACCCAAACCCTAAAAAAAGACCGCCTCGATTGAGAGATTCGATTCGACCCCTTTTCCCCCTCCGTCTCCGTTCAGCTCCGGAACAGGCCGCGGGGGAGAGAAAAGGAATTTGCGAAAAAGATACCCATTCTCTCTCCCTCTTCTCCTTTCTGAAATGTCCTTCTCTTCCAATCTTCTTCGGTCAAAATCATCCCTAGCCCTCGTCTTTTCTTTTTTTTCCGTACATCAGTCAAACAGTGCATTTTGACCGTCGATCGGTAATTATTGGTGATCGAAGGGTCATGGGAGAGCTTAGTTGGCGCCGAGGAGGGATTAGTGGCGTTAATCTTCCAAAAATGCCCTTATTAGGTGTGGGGATTTACGGGAAGAACTTCAGACAGCAATTATAAGTATAGGCCGTAATATCCGGGTGGATTGTGACGATTGTCCCCCTTTCAGTTCGTTTTGCGGTTAATCTTAAGATGCCCTCTTTGATTAGGCGCGTTAGAATCGGTCCTTTAATTGAAATAAGATATGCTTGCTTCCACCATGGGAGCCTCCTACATGGCCACTTTCTATTGGTGGGTCACAAAAAGATGTAATCAAGATTCACTTTTTTTTGTTTTTTTTTTTGGGGTAAAATCAAGATCCACTTGAAATGGAGACATGGAGAGCCAAATCAGGATGACATCACCTGCTATGTTTACCTGAATTGGTCCATGTTATAGGGTCGTAAGATACTACCATGCGGAGCATTTCATAGTTTGTGTTTTTTCTTGTAAAAAACACAATTTGGTCGGCTCCAACAAGAAAGATTGAAACAATTCAAGTAAACTTAGCAAAAGAAGGTGCCACTTGCTCTAGCGGTAAGGTCTTGTTGTTATACCCTAGATTAGGGTTTTATTCCGAGGGGAGCCTTCCTCCACCTCAGACAGACAATCGTCTAGTTGCCGGGATGTGAATTCCCAAAAATATGGGAGTCCCCTTAAAGTTCAAAATTCAAGCGTGGGTTGAATCATGCATTCATTGTTTTTTTCCTTTTCTAGGTGGAAATCCTAAACACAAAATGATCAACACAGAAATGAAATTTTCTTTTTTATCAGTAAAGTGGTGAACTTCATTGATTATCAGAAGTAAAAAGTACAAAGAATGCTCAAACAATGAGCCAGACCAAAAGCAACAAGAAAAGAGGAGGAACAGCCCCTACTAAGCAAAGCAGGGAATGATCAAGAACAAGAACAAACACCTCACAAGGACGAACCACTATGCAAACAGATTCTCGTCAGGGAGTCCTACAAACAAATCAGCCCTTCCCACTACAGATTTAACTAGACAATCTGCTAGAAAATTGACAGACTGTGGCACTCCCAAGAACGTGCTGTCCAAATCGATAGCCAATAACAAAATTTTTCATCTCCGGAAGGATGTTCAAATGCCAACAGGAGTGTAGTTCCCCGTGATCTCTGGTGGTTCAATGTTGCTAGCAGCTCTTTTGCTAGTTCTTGTCAAACTTTCATGAAAGCTTCATCAAACATCTGCAAATTTATAACACAACATATCGTTAAATCAGTTTACAGCAGAGTGTGCAGAGCACTAATAAACGATAGGTATTCTTTGCCACATTCTTCTCTTTCGTTTAAGTATTAGTTCGCAAAAATTTTATAACCCACTAAAAAGCAGAGGAAGAGATAGCTATGGCATCCATGTTTGTGATTAGCTAACGATGGATTTATTGAGTTCAAGCACTCCACATAGCAATTAAATGATGCAATCATGGACATGCACTTCAAGCTTGTTATCACTCATTAATCTCTGATACAGATATCTCAGGCTTTGATTACCGGTTTGTGCATCCAATCATTACCTATATAGAAGCAGCTGTTCCAGTTTGCCCAGATGATAGCTATTTCACATGGCATATCTAATTCATTGATACATGTAGCTGCTCAGGGTCAACACCACCTTTAGGATCTATACTAATAAAACAAATTGCAAATGGCTCTGTGAACCAAAGGTGTTGGGAAGCTAATAACTAAATTATGTTAAGCCAAATACTAACTATAAGAGAAAATTTAGGGCTTTGGAATACTAGGTTATTATTTAGTATCATTGCATTTAGTGGATCTAAAGCCTAAATATCTATAAATAAGACCTCAGTAATAAGAAATGGGAACTCAGAAAGGTTAATTCATTTATGAAAATCTGTACAAGAGAAAACACAAAGCCTTTGATCTCCCATTTTTATTCAAAACTAGCATCAAGAGCAGCTATACTGTTGAAACTATCTGATCTTGCTGCTTCTTTGAATGGAGAACCTCTTATATAAGACCCTTCAAACAAAAGATCTTAAATCTTTAGTTTACTGCAAACGTGTTTTCAGGACACTGTGCTGTGAAGTGTCAAGTACTATGCCTGGTTTTAACTGTTTAGATTAAAACAAAGCTATAAGTTCTAGACAATAAAGAATGGAACTTTGCTAGGAGTTAAAGTTTACATCAAAACAATATCTATTATCTTACCATATTTGAGAGTTATGCTAAAAAGATTATATTTCTACAAAATCTATATATCATCTTATATATTATCAGCACTTTTTCAATCTTTATTACTCCTGAAATTTACCCCTCAGGACCGAACAGCTATTGAACATTGAGCTACTAGATTTTTGCTTTGTCCATTCTGTGAAGTCAGTATGTGCCGGCTGTTGGCATTTGGCATTGTGGAGAAATGAACAAACAATTACCAGGAAAAAAAATCAGGGATGGTAGTTTTTGTTGGATATTTAACTAATTCTCACTATTACATATGTCTTATTGCAGCATAAATACACAAAGACATCATTACATAATCTTGATGAAAAAAGGAATATCTACTTTCACTAGTAAAGAAATTTGATATACTAAAGTAACTTACAAGTTGTGCAATGCAATCAATAGATGTTCAATTGGAGCAGAAAGCCTTCCAGAGATTTGATGGATATATTATTTTGCACAAGCTGCAGTTCCCTTCAAACATTATTTAACTTTTTCCTTTTCAGCACCTTTTCCCTTAACCAATTCAAAAGAGATGGAATGCTAAAACAGTATCTTGGGGTGTCAAATTGTTCAAATGCTGCCAATCATTCAATAAATTTATCTCAAACTTGAAGATATTCCCCTCTTTGAATCACTGAGGCTTCACTAACATGGCGAGGTATTGACCTTCCCCCTCCTCCAGGACGAAAGTCTAAAACACATATCTTCATTCACTGCTAAAACATAGATCCTCCTCATCGGTGTTGCCTACACAATCACTAGCCCCATTAATAATATCAGAATTCAAATGGGAATCTGTCACCAAACCCGAATTCTCTTCTTCCCCCACATTTTTCCCTAAACCATTGTCGATGTCAAAATCTCCACAAGAGTCAACATACCACTTTCTAATACTACTCTGTTCATTCTCTTCACTGTCCCTTGCAAACTCACCCAACTCTTTATCCAGTTTGGCCTTTCTAGGGCTCAACAAGATTAACTCTGCCAACTTTCTCCTTGCAAGATACAACTCATTTGGCTCTACCAATTCCCCCTTTTTATAACCCTCCCTAAGAAAAACTGTATGAAGCTTCCCATGATTTCCCCTTGTTGATATGTAAAAAATCCCCTGGTGCTGAAGTAAGACATCTTTTAGCTTCTTGGTTAAGTTCATTGCCAACCTAAAATGCGCAATCCTCTCCAAAGTAATCTTTTTCTCAACCGTCAATGACAACAATTCATGAATTGTTGCAATAGATCTCTTCTCCATTCGCTTTTTTGCCTCAAGTGATCGAAGATCATAACCCGATACATCCTCGTATGGCGACCAATAGGGAAGCCGTTGCCACTTCCACACAGCAATCCTATAATACTTGCCAATCTTAAACCCAGGTGGAAAATTCACAATAAAAGAAAACCTAATATTTTCAGCATCAATACCTCTCTCTCTATACTCATTCTCCCTAAGTTTCTCAATAGCACATACCGTCAAACTAGGATCTCTCTCAACAATCTCAATGTACTTTGAACGCGTCTCTGAAGCATCAAATAACCGAAAGTATTGTGGGTATTTTAGAATTACCGAGTATTCGAAATCCTCCGGGAGGCCGAATTCGAGACGAGCAATCCGAATGTGTTCGAGACGGAGACGACCCGTGTTTGACAACATTAGCAACTTCCGTAGTCGTGTAACGGCGTCAGGAATCTGGGATTGAAGAGCTTGATTTTCTTGTTCAATTTGGAGATTTGCTTTCCGGGTGAGGCGGCAATAGAGGATTCGCTGAACCGGGTGTTCATAGACTTCGAATACATGGGGGAATTTAAGAACTAAAGCCCCGGCTTCGTACTGTTTGAAGCCTAAACGACGAGCGAGGTTGTCGAGGCGGGAGATGCAGATGGTGTGACTTGGTTGAGAGAGGATGATATCTTGGAATTTAAGGACTTTGCGGATCTTCTTGTGGACTTCCATGTAATTATCGAAGCCATGGTCTCGGACTCTCTCGAGTTTTTTGGGGATGGAGGTTGACTGCGAGAAGGGTCTGATGACATTGAAGCTGTAGTAGAAGAGATCGGAAAGATTGTCGAGAATAAGAGGATTTGCCGAGATTGTCTTGTTGATTTTGAAAATGCGAGAAGAAGATGCATGGAACAGATTAGAAAAGGGTCGAAGGGATTTCATCTTCCGGGCCCAAAATGTTTTCACGATCTTCACCTGCTAAGGGTTTTCTGTAAAGCGCCGTTGGTCTTGATGCGCGCTACAGTGAGACAGTGTTTCAAGAACCGAAAACTGGACCAATGGTTGGATCGGGTTGACCCTTATCATCTCTATTAAATTCAGATTTTATATGAACAGGCGAGCTGATCAGAACACAGAACACAGGACACAGATCAATAGGGGAAATTGGTTTTTAGTTATATTTTTTCAAAATAGTTCACATTCAGTCGACCAATTCTTAAAATTTGGACATTAATGATACTTTTTTCAAATAACTGGGATTTGGTGTCATTTTACGATTCATAGAGACTTTCTTCTGATAATGCCCTCAAAAGACTTTAAAAATCTTTTCATTCATTTAGGTACAAGTGAGATTTGCAAGTCTTTTTGAGGATATTTTTGAAAGAGATTCTTCATGAATAATAAAATGACATTGAATCTCAATTTTTTGAAATTGGCCGACTAAATCTGAATTATTTTAAAAACGTATCACTAAAAACCAATTTTCCCGATCAAATAAAATGCCGTGTTCCGTACTTAAATTTTGGACTTCACCTAAAATTTTCGTTTAAATTTTGGGACGGTGGCAAATTCTTATATCCGAGGTTTGTGTTTAAAATCTGCCCTCAGCAAATCAAATGGACTTAGTAACTCACCCTCGAAACATTTTGAGTCGTTCAAATTATTATTATATAAAGCTTTGGCTCGTTCTGCTCATATCCCTAGAACCACAGGCATTGGTGCATATCCTGGAATCCTAATTGGTTCTAGAAAATTTCTAGATCAAATTAATGGTCTTATAGCCTCTAACCTCTAGTATTCTTGTTTATACAATGAAATTAGCTTGGATTCTAAAATCTACCTCAAAATCAATAGAGATTTTATTTGGGGTCATAGAAATAACTCCAGAATGATTCACAATGGTTCTGGGGAGATGAATAAAGCCTTATTAGCCAAACTTGGGTGAAGAATTATCCAAGAGCCCAACACTCTGTGGGTTGATACTTCGATGTGTAAATATCTCAAAAACAAAAATTTTCTTTAGTATAACAGGGTATACTGAGCTCCTCACATTTCAAGTAGTATCCTTCATTGGAAAAAAAAAACCTTATGAACAAGGTATTAAATGGGGAGTGGGGGATGGAAATAAAATTAATGTTTGGAAAAATAAATATAGGATAATACATGCAAAGTTGGAGACTTAAATTCTAATGACTCTTCACTCAGAGGTGGCAATAGGTCGGGTTGGGTTGGGTTTAGGCAAGTTCAACCCGTTTATTAACGGATTGAAAAATCGCCAACCCAAACCCAACCCGGGAATAAATAGGTTGAACCCAACTCAACCCGTTTATTTTTTAATTAATTTTTAGTCCTATTTTATTTTCAATTATACTTGCATAAAACTCCATTTTACTTAGTAAAACCTTAATAAATAACATAAAACACTTACTAAACATGATTTATTTTCCAAAAAATAAGCAAACTGTACTTGAGAAGATAAATTATAAATATTTAAAAGCAATTAAATAAATTTAAACAAAATTATAATAGTTGGTCTCACATGCATTGTATTAAAAATATGACTTTTAAGGTTTATATAATACAACTATATAATCATATTACCTATATATTGTATAATAGATAAACAACTATTGTATATATAGCAATATTATTAATTCTCAAAATTAATAAAATAATATTTGTCATGAAAATAATTTAATGACTAAAGTCTCTTAATATTAAATTAACATGCTTAATCATAATTTTACTTGATAACATAATAAGATAGAATATAAATTTGGTATAAGAGATAAAAATACAGGAAAAAAAGGAGGAAACTTTAAATTTAAGTGGGTACCTAACGGCTGACGGGTTGAGTTCAGGTTGACCCGTTTTTAGACAGGTTGAGAAAACCTAAACCCTAACCCAACCCAATTATTAAATGGGTCAACCCAACCCATTTAATTTGGGTTGGGTTTGGGTGGATTTGCGTGTCGGTTCAGAAATTGCCACCTCTAGTTTCTAAGTTAATCATGCATAACAAGCAACAAGATGCCAATCAAATAACATGTATGTTCCCTCATATTATAGACAATATTATAGCCATACCTATTGCAGGAAGCATCCTGTAAGGATCGACTTATTTGAACTTTCAACCTAGAATGGAGCAACCTTACCATTGCGCTAAGGCTAGCTCTTATTTAGTGTCAATGTCATTAAAAAAAAAACCTGAACTTAAAACCTAGACAAGTAACATGGGAAAAGTGTTCCACAAACCTTGGGCTTTTGATGTCTCTTCATGCTGTCACAGCCTACCCAATGTTAATGCTGGGCCCAAGCCTAGTTTACGTGGAACCAACAAATACATCCACAAATCGTCTAGCCCAAAAACAGCATGAAAGCTAATCGTCACCCATTCAGACCATTAAAGTAGACTGTCACCTTCGCCGTCTTAATCCACTGAAGACAGAACCATGTGAAACCCTAAAACCATGTCAACACGAAAAGAAGAAAACTAATATAGCGTTTTTTTGGTGTAAACCAAAACCCGTCATTCAAACATAATTTTCAAAAGAACGAAAGAAAATTAATGAGCCATCTTAATTCACTTCTCTCTCCACTGAAGAATATCCCTTGAGAGCCAATTAGTTTAGACTAATGGGTTCTTGAATGAGACACCATTAATATAATATCAAAGCCAGAGATTTCCACGCCAAGGGCCATTTCAAGACTCAACAGCGCCATGCCAAGACCATCGTCCCCAATTCATAGTTGTTAAGGCCATTCATGGTTCTTACTACTTACACGTCCTGTGTAATAAATTCTTGTTATCTCTTTTTCTTTCCTGTCAACTTTGGTGGGAACACACATGAGAAAGACGGCAGCTTTGACTGGTTGGAAAACGTTGGGGCTGTTGGGTCTTCTCCTTAATTGCACCGAAGGGGTTGAACCTTCCCTCACAATTTATTTCTACCTTTTCTCTCTCATTCTCATTAATTCCCAAAGCCTGTCACCAACGTGACTCGCTCCGTGTGTTTAAGACACTTTCAACCTTTTTGTGAGGATTGTGGGGTGTGGAGAGAGTCCTTTCAACCTATGGTTTGTTCGTTCAGTTTCAAACATAGGGTCTAATCAACATATGGTTATCTATGAATATACGAATTTTCTCTTTTAAAGATAAAGGGATCAGATGCGAAGATACAAATAATATTTCTATTTACAAAGTAAGTAAGATACAAATCTTTGTCATTCCTCTCATTCTTTTCTTTAAAAATCTTCGATTTGATGACTAAAATAGTTGATTAATCTCAATTCGATCTTGGGTCTTACTTGAGAACCTGAAAGCAAAATGCAAAGGCTATCGATATATTATATAAAAAAAAGGATGATTTGATTTGAGATGAGTACTGCTGGTGAGTATGGGAGGTTGAAGGAGGTGGGGTAGAGTGGGGGGATCCACATACATGTGAGGGGAAGAAAGGAAGAGAAATCTAGGGCAAAGCATGTGTCACATGAAGGTGGTAGGGTTGAAATGGAGCAGTACAGTCGAGGGGGTTGGTTCTATCACACGAGACTTTGATTAGGACTTGGAAGATGGTTGGGAAGGTGGATATATATGTGATATGGGAGATGGTCCTAAAGCAAGGATGTGGTCCACCTCCCTTACATTTCGGATAACGGATCGCTATCTTTGACTTGTATTTCTCTTTTTCACACTTGGAAACTGAACCTTGAGTCATGATTCATGAACTTTGAGCTCAAACAAAATGGTTTGAGCTTTGAACTGCAAAAATTCTTTCTTGGGTTTCATGCAAGGACAATGAAGATTACTCAAAAATGTGGTTATAATGTGTCCAACTTAGCTCTTTGACTATTTCGCCTTGAATTCTTTGTTATCTCTTATTCAGGTATCAAATCTTAAAGTCTATGTGATATTTTTATGGAGATGGGACATATTCAAGCAACCGACAGAAACTAAAACTCTCGAAAGAACCTCTCTTTAAAACCTAAAGTCCTACGAACCCTTTTATGAATTCTCAAAGTTTTATTTCACAATGAAAGCCATAAATGTTACATGCAAATTTTTGTCCAAGCATATTAATTAATCACACCTTGGCAAGAAACATTCAACAAAATCTATTTGTCTTTCATGTGGAATGCGTAAAAATATTTTAGTTATTAAAATGTTGTTATCATGCTTAATAAATTAAATATGATACGTATAAATTGAACTTGGAGCTCAAACAAAGGGGTTTGACCTTTGTTTCATGAGCTTTGAACTGCAACAATTAAGAATGAAGATGACACAAATAAGAATGTGGGTGTGTCCAACTTAGGCTCCTTGACTATTTTACCTGGAATACTTTGTTATCTCCTATACAGGTATCAAGTCTTGAAGTCTATATGATATTTTCTTTATGGAGATGGGACGTATTCAAGCAACCAACGGGAAACTATAACCCTCTCCAAAAGAAAGAGCCCTTAACACAAGTCCTAAGAGCCCTTTTATGAATTCAAAAAGGTATATTTCATAATGAAAGCCATGTACTTTACATACTAAATTTTAGTCCAAAACATAATACAGGCAATAAAACATTAACTAAATCTATCTTTCACATGGAAAACTCAAAAATATTTTAAATACTTGAGTATTCCTATCATGCTTAATAAATAATGACACTGTATAAATTGATTTCACATGTTACTATGAAGAAAAATTACTCAGCCACATCTATTGCTATTATAAACTGAACTCCTTATTTTTTGGCTGACATTTGATACCAAAAACACCATTCACTTTTTTATCGAATTAACTCCTACATCCATCTGTTAATGCAATGTATATCCGTAACTAACTCCTAACATTTTTATACCCAAACACCCTCAATTCTATTTCAAATTTACTATGCGCATAGCACATGCATTCTCCTAATATAATATGATAGGCAATTGAGAGAAAAAAGAAAAAAAAAGGGAAAACTAAAAGATTTATACATCTCATCATCAAACATGGTTACACAATTGGCTAAAGATTAAGACTGTTTCCTCTAGTGCTACTCAATGGGACAAGCATGGAACGGATGGACGGATGTCCTGTTTCAATACGGGCCCTACACCTTAAAACACATCATAGCCAGTGGTTTCACTAAACCATTAGATTTTGGCACAAGAAAAAATTCATTCCTGAAGATTACATAAAAGAGTAACCTCCTCCAAAAGGACCAATCATTGATGCATTATTAGAGTTTGAATCTTACTTTTACATATAAAATAGAATATCTATATTTATACTATATATAATTAGAAGAGACTCGGAATCGTGTTGAACAAAGTGAACAACTTCCAAAAGGACCAATCATTGATGCATTATTAGAGTTTGAATCTTACTTTTACATATAAAATAGAATATCTATATTTATACTATATATAATTAGAAGAGACTCGGAATCGTGTTGAACAAAGTGAACAACTTTCCAAAATAGCACTTACACACTATTGAGAAGATTTATTAATAAAAGGGTACAATGGTCCAAACTGCATCAAAATTTTCAAAACTTAAAATTCAGTTTTGCAACCATTCCCTCCCAAATTGTCTCCCTTTGTTTCATGCCTTCTACACCCGTGCAGTATTGCATGTGTACCTTGCTATTTAAACAATCAATCCTACATGTTTAAAGGATAGTAGTGGTGGCATGTGCATACTACACGTCCTAAACCCAATAAATGTAACATAATACAAGTGGAGTCTAAATTTGAAAGTGGAAAGAGTGTATATGGTGGTTATAGTTAGGCATTCTTTTGGTTGTGAAGGGTAAATTCAGAAGAACAAAAAAAGAGGGCAAAAATCTGAAGAATATTCCTTCAACCGGCTCTACTAATAGCATAAATATAGATATAATGTATGCAATTTTTATTTTTTTTATTTTTTTATTTTAAGGATTTATTTTCTGATATATACACATTATATAACCATGCACGAATCCGACAACGAACGGAAGCTTTCGATTTCCGAAACGAAATCGAAAGACGAACCACCACATGACCACCGCGTGTCCACCCAATATTGCCGACGTCCTCCTCCTCCTCCTCCTCCTAACTAACTAACCGACACAGCGGAGCCTAAATTCAAATTCATGTTATCTCATTCGAACGTCTCCGTGAAAAATAATCCAAAAGACGAGAAACCCATGAAAGTGAATGGCAACAAGAACAAGACGCGTCACAAGGTCACAGGCTAATTACAGTAAAAGAAGCCAAGCCAGCATTGAATGACATCAACAGCTTCTCCCAAGTTCCAACCCTCACAGGACCCCCCCTATTTATTGCAGAGCCCCCGTACGGCCCCATCAACAGCGCGGCGTCATTCATCATCACTACCGCCATACACGACATGGTCCCCCTCTTTTACTACCCCTATTCAACCCCTGCAACTACTGTCCTTCCTTCATTCTCTCTCTAGATCGCTCTCGTCTTACTGATTAAGAGGAAAAAAAAATGACAGGGAACGAAAACGACACCAAATTTGGGTCTCAATTCAACGCACAAGAAACTAACAAATAAGACAAAACAATGGCTGCCCACGACCTCATGTTCTTGTTTTACACATCAGACACCAAATACCCACAAGTCAGAACAACAGAGATACACCATAAAAACACTAATAAATAAATAGCTTTGAGCTTTTCTTTCTTTTTCTTTTTTTTTGGGTTACTTTTTCTTTTTTTCTCTCTCTTGATTCACCTCCACAACCAACCTTCTTCTTCTTCTTGTTGAGACACCAGCCTCTCGGGTCCACGAGTCAATACCCGAACCACCACCCTTGCTTTGTGTTAAGCACTCTGAACCATCTCTTTGGACGACTGCGTTTCGTTCTTACCACCCGGCAAGGGTTCTCATCGCGCGGTTCGTTCTTGACTCAGACCCACTTAATTTGATTTGAAACTTCTGGTCCCAAGCTCTTTACTTCCTTCCCATCTTCCTCACTCCAGCTACAACGACTCCATTGAAATTCTTCAACTATACTGGGGTTAAAATGGTAAAATTAAAATAATAATTAAAAAAAAGGCCCAGGCCCAACCTTTTATTATCCCAACCTCCATTTGCATCTAACTTTCGCAGTGAAGAGCGGCTTTGATCTTCTGGACCGTGCAAGAGATGAGATTGTTGACCGTCTCAACCGATTCTACAGTGAGCTTGGCTGTAGGCAAGCTGTTCACCAAGATCTGGAATGCAACAGTGAGTAATGACCCACCAACCCTGGCTGGACTCCCGTTGACGTTGCCGCCTCTGCCACCGTTCGTATTATTGTTGGGCCCACGAGACCCAGGACCATCCGGTACGATCGCGAATCCAGATGGCAACAGAGCCACGTAAGCCGAATCACCACCGTTCATCACCACATGCATCGCCGGTATATCTACTGGCGCGTACACCACGAGCGAGCCCGCCGCGTCTATGCACGTCTCCTGCAGTATCAGCATGCTGCTCTGATTCGCGTTCATAGCCTGCACGTGCACGGTAACGAGATAAGTCTCCTGATTCCAGAAAAATTACAAAACTACCCCCACTTCCCCATTATTCGCGAAAAGAGTCAAAACTTTTTCTGTCAAGTCCCATCAATCCCCACGTCCTCAGAAAGGGGTAAAATCGTCCCAAGTTTGACTTTCCATTTAAAGGGACGCCATCGTCATTCAACCACTCCACGAGGACAAATTTGGAACAAGCCATAAAAATGCAAAAAAGTACGTCATTATGCTTTCTACTTACGCTGGCGCGTAGTAAGGAGACGCAGTTGCCGTGATCCTGACCCTTGGCGATGTGGGCCATCTCTTGCATGGGCCCGCCGTTTGATAAAATGTCCCACTCACTCCTCAGCCTCTCGTCGCGCAAGAAATCAAACAAACGCTGAGGCGACACCGGGAGCCAAACCGACGTAGCCGCGCTGAGCACCACCCCAGGTGGCTCACCAGGGTCGTCGACGCTCTTCCTGGTCATAACTCTCACGTCCTCGTCTACGTTCCCGGCGCAAAGCTTGTTCCACTTGTGCACCGTGGACGCGCAGACACCCGCGCAGAAGTTACCGGTCATTCGCTGCGCAAGTTTCAACATGCTCCTCCGGCCGCTCGGTGTTATCGCTGCAAAATACAAATGCAACACCAATGTCATGTAAAGCTGCGTGTTCAGTGTTACGTTGCTATCAAATATGGCGTCCAATCGGTTGCACGAACCTGTGTGGTCCTGCGTGGGTACGGTGGACGACATGAGGATGGCTAAGCACTCGCATTGTCTCTGAAGCGTGGCTATCCATCTCTGGGCGCCAAAGCCCATGCCGGCTCTGAGCAATGGACGGTAGAGATGATGAACTGCACCTTCATCGTACTCTGCATGCTCCACCCAGGTAACCTGCATTTACTTGTCACAGTCAATACCTGTTGGCTGCAGCACCAGCAGTGTGCAGAACTTCTTTCACCACCGCCTAGTGAGCAGTGAAGGCCAAAACAAATGCAACCCACTAAAAGACAAAACGCCCAAGCACCATTTCTATACAAGGATACGTAATTTAGTCAAACCCTAGTTATATAATTTGTTGATTTAAAGAGAGAGAGTGATACAGGAATAATACATCTTTTGATATGTAAGAATCAAATCGCTATCAGATGATATATCACCATACCAAACAAATCTTCTGTACATACTTAAAGAGATTAAATAGATTATAAATACCCTTGCGAGGAAAGAGGCGAGGAAGGCTCAAGGGAGCGAGCAGGATTTGACTACTGGGTCCCACCCAGACTACATTATTGGTCAATGGATACAAAATTGCTTTGGTCTCGAGGCTTTGCCTACAAGGTGGTCATGGGAGGAGATAAAGAAATACAACATATGACTGGAGCCAGATTATATACATTGATGGTGGGTGTTCTGGCATTGAAGAGAGCTTCGAGAAAGCATCACAGATTGGAATAGAAACATCATATGTATAATTAATACAACAAAAATCACAGATTACAATGTCCTTAACTACACATAAAGGTCATGAAATTGATGTCATTGAGGTGCAGAACTCAAAAGAGTGATAGAGGGTTCCATCAATATTTTATGATGGGTACCTTGATTTGCTGATTTGGTAAGATGTAATAAAATAATGGAGTAGACATCAAGAAAACTAGCTAGTGTTGATATTCCAAGGTAGTGAAATAATATAAATAGCAATGGAAGTATCCAAAGAATTATATATAGTGCATAAATAAACC
Source organism: Buxus sempervirens (assembly GCA_947561395.2). Lineage (NCBI taxonomy): Eukaryota > Viridiplantae > Streptophyta > Magnoliopsida > Buxales > Buxaceae > Buxus > Buxus sempervirens. The sequence continues at coordinate 6,622,659 of OX387193.1, forward strand.
AGATTCTTCAGGAAAATCTTATATTTTTTGGATTGACAGCAAATCTTTCACCCAAAGAGTGGGTGGTAGTGAGTAATCACCAGACCCAACAAAATTCTTAGAAGCATGAGCTCAAAAGGGTTGGAATTGCAAATACCCATGATTTTGACTTTGTGGGGATCTCAATTCAATGTTCTCAGCTAAGACTCAAAGCCATTAAATACTTAAAGGGAAGGATACCCGCTTGGGGAAACTCAATAAATGTAAAGAAAACCAGGATATATTGTGCAAGCAGGCAAGGAGTATTGAAAGACTTCAACAGTTTATAATAATAAGATACCTTAGAGTATCCATTGGGCATATCTTCAACCACACAGCCAGAAGGAAGCCTCCTGCACTTGGCAAATGTGGGTGAATTTGAAGCTTCCCTGATTGTGTCAACAGACACATCTACCACAGCCCACACCCCCGCTGCATGTTGCTTGCAGAATCGGAGAAAGTTCACCTCGCGAACTGGGACTAAGGGTGAAAGAACTTGGAGCTCAGCATGCATCTGCAAAGATGGAAGATTTTTCATGAATAGTGATTTGAACCCACAAAAAAAAAAACCCAAGTGAATTAAGCTTAATCAGATTATTACCAGTTGAAGTGCCCCGTTTCTGGTTCCACCCATACCACTGGATATCACATCAGTTGTAGAGGTTCTAGCAATCATACAAGGAAACATTTCTGCCCACCGACTCTATTTAAGGGAAAAGAATAAAGACATAAAACAGTAAATAAACAAAATAGTTTTGAAATAATACCATGAACAAATCTCAATAGGAAGTTGGGGGGTTAGGCCCACAAACCAAGAATTAAAAACACTACTTTGGAAACAACATTTATCAGCAAACTTGATTTCATTTTCATGGAAATCAAGCCACTCTATGAGCATAAAGGACTTTGGAACAACCAGACTAATGTTGATGCAATTTATTGAATAACTTACCGCATCCATTAATGTCTCAACAAGAGCCAAGCTGTTGATGATCACCATACCAGTCTCTCTTGTTGCCTCGCTGACAAAACTATTTGGCTTCCCTCCGGTACCAGGTGCAAAGATCTGCAAATATTCCTCACGATTCAATGTTTCTTTTCCTCCTTCTAAACTTGGCAGCCAAAGGGGTTCATCAGTGTGCACCATTTTAATCAACTCATCCATGGCAGACAGCGCAAGCTCGAGAAACATCGATCTCTCGATGCTTGTCACCCCTCCCATTGGTCTTGTTGTCTGCACTATAGGCAATGAGCCTGAAACCCCACCTCCAAAATCTGGTCCTCCCATTGGTAATGTTGTGGAAATGGTGCTCAAACCACCGAAACCATTGTTGCCAACAGCGAGTTCCAAACCAGAACTCGGCATTGGAGGAGGAATCGAAGTGGCCAAGGATGAGATTGGCCTGCCCAAGAACTTGCCTGCAAGCGCACAGACTCGATCAAGCTCGTCTTTTAGACGGGCATTCTCGATCCTAAGGTGCTGCTCTTCTAAAGAGATTTCACCAAGCATGGCCGGTCCACCACAACCGCTGCACATAGGGTTCCTCATTGCTTCCCTAATCGACATATTCTCAGCCCGTAGCTTGTCATTCTCTTGCCTCAGTATCGCGTTTTCATGGCGTTCGAGTTGGGTCTGGTTCAAGCAATCAGATCTTAAGTCCCATCAACACAAAACAACACACAGAGAAAGAAAGATACCCGGATATTAATACTGTACCTTCATCTGGGTTCGTCTGTTCTGAAACCAGAACTTCACTTGCCTGCTCTCCAAGCAAAGCCTTTTGCTGAGTTCCATCCTTTGCTTTTCATCAGGATGAGGGCATTCTTTGAAGAGACTACACCAACAAAGAAACAAGTCTATCTCAGTACAAATTCCCAAAGCTAAATGATAGAAGAACAAGGTTCAATGAATATAAAAAATCATACGATTCAAGCTCCTGGATTTGCTGAGGAGTGTGTCGATGATATCTCTTCTTCCTCGGTGGATTGTCGGCAGCGTCTTGATCGTCCCCGGAAGCACCATCCATATTATCGCTTCCAGATTTGCTCTCATACTCGTCTTCTCTGCTCCTTCCCCCACCACCAGATTCGAAATTTTCCCCCATCCGACCTACATCGCCTTGGCCTTCCATGTTCGTTTGCTGCTCACAATTCCATTAAGAAATAAACAGACCGAGGGATGAAAATCCATATCACATCAGATCACAAGAACCACCACACAAAATTGAAAAAAGCGGAAAATTTACTGACATAAAACCCCAAAAAGAACCATGAGAAACAGGAGGGAGAGAAAAGAAAACGAAATCGTACAAGAGCGAGAGAGAGTCCAGGAGAGCTGAACATAGACTTGGCCAGCGACGGAGCAACGAGGCGTGGCTGTGCCATGGCACCGGTCGGCATGTTACTGTAAGGTATATCGGCCACGACTCTTGCTCCACCACCACCACCACCAGAACTGTTATCGAGAAAACCCCCAAAACTCATCAAATAATCCCTTTTAATTCACTATCTTCTGCTTCTCTTATCACTACTCTCTTTCTCTTTGGGTATCTTCAAGTTCCTCTTTCTCCAATCTGTATCCTTACAAGTACTCGCAGATTAAGGGAAGACTACAGTTGCATTCGCCTGATACGACTCTTAGTATTCGTAGAAGTAGCTCTAACTCACCAACCCAGAAAAACAAACTAACCAAACTACGAAACATAGAAATATTTTGGAGGAAAAGCTCAGAAATCTCCTAAAATGAACAAAAGAAAATAGAATATGGTAAAACAGAGAGGATAGAGGAGACAAAAAGTATAGAACCAAATGTCTCCAACTCCCTCTCCAGACAAGCTCCTCCAGAGAGAAAGAAAGAGAAAGAAGGCAAGCAAAAACGTCTCCTGCTGCTTAGCACTTCGTTCTCTCCCCGTCTCCCTTTCTCTCCCTACTTCTCGCTCTCAACAACACGAAAATCAAACCCTAGATCGCCATCGTAGACGGGAGACGAAGAAACCCTAGTTTTGTATAAGCCATCTCGTCTTCTGCATGCTATTGACTACCTAAACTTCCATGTCTGAATACCCAGAAAAAGGAGAAAACGAAAGGCCAAAAAGATGGCAGAAGGAAGAAAAAGGGTGAAGATAAACGCAATATGTGGACTGTTCGAAGCCTTACAAATGCATAAAACCAAAACGGAGAAAAGGGTCGGTTGACTCTCTCTCTCTCTCTCTCTCTCTCTCTCTGTGTGAGACCAACTCAACAAAAAATTAATAATAAAATAATATCGAGAACTCAGCAGTAAAACTGTAAAAGATCTCTACTAGTGCAAGTACGCTTAAAATTCTAAGCTTTTTTAACCTCTTCTGCTTACTGTAAACGAGAAGACTTACAGAGAGAGAAACTGGAAATTGGAAAAGGGCAAAAAAAACAGAGTTTGAGATACGGTGGATCTCTCTCTCGCTTTCTCGACAGATGTTGGGATCCGTACTAAAATCAAAATTATCAATAAAAATTACAGCAACAAAACAAATTAAACGGATATTAAAAAGTAGAGCTTAAAGCTGACTCACAACGACTCCACAGAAGCGCTATAGTCAATGGCTTTCAGGTTAACTTTTTCAAAATCTTTTTCTGGCCTCGTCTGAACAGAAAGGCGGAAAATTGGATCCTGCCAACAGGAGAAGAAAAGCAACCGCTTCTCCGACCAAAATATCAGAATTCCGGCCTGTTTCCCGGCGACCCCACTCTCTCTCTCTCTGTGGCGTCCGTACAACAGTGAAATTTTACAACGGAATGGGAAAAGAATTTTAAAAGAAAAACGGAAGGTTCTGTTTGGTTTTTTAACATTCTGAATGTCTAAATCCAGTTTTTTAGCTCTATTTCTTGAATTAGAAAGAAAAAACGATTTTCTCACCGGCGGGAGTCTGTGAATAAGATTTAATGCGCGCGAGTGACTCCAGCACCAAAATGAGAATAGACGGTTTTAACCTTAAATAGATTTCTAATGATAAACGTCTCCTCTCATTTTGCCGTAAATGCTCCCGAGCTATCGCCACGTCGCTTGATATACTGTATCGCTACGACAGAGCGAGAAAGATTACCAAACCAATAAAAGAGGCTGATTTGGCATATTTTGCTTTGTTTCCAATGGGGTATCTTGTTGTCCTGCCGTGATGCTGCACATGATTGAAACTCTCGCATGCGTGGTCTGCTAAATACGGAAAACAGAGAGCCTGGGAGAAATTTAGGGTTCGAATCACCGGAGCCGCACGGGGTCAGGATTATGTGGCAATAATCCCGCCTGTGGTTATAAATATTGGTTTACTATTCTCGGGCGCAGCAATAGCCTGTAAATCCCAAATATTTCAGCTAATTAATGCTATTTTCTTTATAAGTTAAGGTTATAACCATCACAGTCCATATACCATATAAAAGGACAATGTTTCCCTAAACATGCTTTAGGGTATGAGTCATGTTATAATGAAAATGACAATGTTAGCTATGGCCATAAAAAGATTTGAAATTCAAACCTTCTGGTTAATCTTATCTTAACCATTTGATCTCCATTGAAGGGTGAATATATTTTGATGTGAATCAACAATTTTAGTTGTATTTCATTTGTCGACAAAGTCGTCCGTCGGTTGGTAGGATTTTTTTCGATCGGCATTGCACATTGATTGCAGGGATATGAAAAACTTCAATTAAGCTATAGTCAGAAGAAAATTTACTTTGCAATCCATTTGAAGCAAAATGTCGGGGTTTTCGCACGGACTTAAAATCTAAAAATGAAATGTGGAAAAAAAAAAGTCATGTGCATCGAGGCAAATATGGTATCAGGATTAAGTTTTATACAATCTAATTGAATTTAATATTTTGTCATCTGAGTTTGCTGGTTATCTCATATCAACGATAAGCTTTACGAATATAATGATCATATGGATTCTCCTTGGAAAATTGAAATGTTAATCAAAAAGCTTTTCTTTTCTTTTCTTTTCTAATGATCAGACATGTAATTAAGTGAAACAATTTTCTCCAATTTTTCTTTAGCAAAATTGTTTAATTGTGAAAATTTCCTTAACTTTGCAAACAAATGGTGGTCATAACTGTATTAATTAAATTTGGATATCATAGTCATTTATCTTTTTGGATTAGTTGAACTTCAAAATGACCAAAATAAAGAAAAATGTGAATAAAAAATGAGATGGGCTGGTGATTTAATAATGGTCCATTCAAATAGGAACCCCCCCACTTTATACATGGACTCTACTTGTAGACCCCAAAGAAAAAGCTTTGGTGACAAACAGTAAAGAAGTTGGGTTGGACATATTGACTAAAGCCATTCAAGTGGGTTACTGGGAAGAGTTAGACGTTTGAAAGCAACACTACTTCATAACTGGGGTCTTTAGGTTGTACATTTTATTAATAACATCTAACAATATCTTCTTCTCAAGATAAAGTTTAGAAATATCAATTTAAGAATTTGAACAATAATTTGAAAACTTAAAAAACTCATTATACAGTGTTTGTCCCACATGCCACATTCGTTTGGATTATGAATGAAGGAAATGCCAAAAACAATGTGGGACCCGTGCTATTTGTGCCTTGCATGGAAATTTCATCTATTAAATCTTGTCATTCTCATTCAGGAAGAACGTATAGAAGGGTCTTAAGGTACAAATTTACAAACAAAATGTGCAAGGGTCCGGGCCATTCTATGGCCCCTTATGTAAGAGAGAGTCATTCCTTGATTTCGTAAACTTACAAGTACATGAGAAGTCATTCCTTCATAAACTTACAACTACATAGAGCAGGGATGATTTAATTTGTGTACCATTCATCCTTTCACCTACTTGGGATATTTTTATGGGAAAATTAACTTTTAATAATACTTTTTAAAAATAATTAAGATTCAGTCAATAAAGTTTTGAGTTTTAACTTTTAATAAATCTTTATCAAAATAATTAATTTTTAATGACATTTCACTATTACCAATAAATTCTTCCAAAAATACCCTTATACAACTCACTTTCAGGACTTGTATAAGCAATAAATCGACTTGTACCTTGAGTTAGTGACTTGTATAAGCCATTTGGATGAGTGATGTATGGGCATTCTTGGAATAGTTGATTTGTAATAGTAAAATGTTACTAAAATTAATTATTTTGATAAACGTTCATTAAAAGTTAAATTTCAAAACTTTGCTAACTGAATCTTAATTATTTTGAAAAGTATCACTAAAAATTAATTTTCCCTATGTTTATTTACACATTATAGAGAAGAATAAAGAACATAGAAAAGCTCAAGTACAAATTTAACAACAAAATGAAGGTTTTTGTTAAATATTCCAACAATCATTTTCTTGCTTGATAAAACTTGCAAGAACCGTGATTTAAGGAACAAAAATAAAATTCTAGATAAAGAAAGAACACTATGGATCCTATTGGATTTATTTTCAAGAAGTTGTTGCTAAAAGTTATAAAAAAAAAAAGGAGGCATTTCTCACCACATATTAAAGAAAAGTTAAAAAGTTTTATTTTATTTTATTGAGAAGTAATGATTTGTAGCTTCTCCTCAAAAACAAAATTATTATTTTTTTATGCATCAATTAAAAAAACAAAAAAAAACACTTTAATTACAAATGACTAATTAAATATTGCTTCTATTTTTTTAGAAGTCCTTTTCGCTTTCAAGAGTAATAAAGCACTTTTAAAAAGCAATACCAAACAGAGCAAATGTGTCATAACAATGCCAATCCCATTAACTTGAAACAATATTTCTATAACTCCAACTTTAAAGTAATAGTTATAAAGTCTTGAGCAAAGACTTTTTAGGTTATAACAACTACTCTTTTAATTAAAAACTAGTAGGGTACACGTGCATAATTGCATGTAGGGGAGAGAATAGTTGTAACTGTCCATAATATAAACCTAAAGAATGAAAGGAGAGATGGTTGTGGTAGTTATATATTGGCATTGTTTTGTTTGTGGAGAGCAAAGTTTGAGAAAAAAAAAGGGAGGAGGGAGGGGGGAGGGACCAGAATCAAAGAATATTCTCCAATCTTCTCTTTATTAATAATATAAATATCACTTTCATTATCTATAATGGTAGGATCAAAATGACTTCAATTAATACATTAATAAAATCACTTATGTTTGTTTAGATTTTTTTCAACATAATGGAATTAATCTAAGCATATACATATGCCAAGTTTTAGTGTTTTAATACTAAGTATTACATTGCTTGACTTTGAGTTCTTTATATCAAGATTAATATTTAATAATTGCTTAGTAATTCAAGCATATATTGGAAAAATATTTATTTAGTCACCATTACTTGGACAACATTAATTGTAGATAGAGAAAGCTATCGATGAAAGTAGCTGAAATGTGAAGCTCATCTTGAAGATCCACTTCTTTTTCATATTGCATAAAGGGCTATTGTTTTTTTTTTTCATTAGATATAGGCACTCGCCTACCCAGCACATAGCCGATAACAATACACACACACATACACTTACCTCCATCGAGAAGCGTGGCAACAAAGGACCCCTTTTTCTTATATGGATCAAGAAATTGTCTAGTTAATTAATTTAGAGAACTCCTTCTCAAAATGATTGCTTAAATTGGTCTGATCATTCTTTCATGTGGTATATTTTAATTACTGATATTACTGAATTAAATTTGTTAAATCATATCAAGATACCTTTCATTTTCATATTTTAATACAAGAAAGAAATTTGTTGGGAATGTAGAAGCCATTTGCGTGGTATGGACCGTATGATGGCCACCGCTTTGGTTTCTTCTTCTTAAATAAACGCCATTATAACTTAACAGAAAACACAAAAAGAGTACATTGTTTTAGTTTTTTCAATTAATGTCACCACTTTGTTATACCTACTATTGGTGTCTGTGGGTCCCATCTAAACAAAAAGGTCCATCTGGGTCCCACATAAACGGAGAGGGCCCCTTTTTCTTTTCAACCCGCTCGCTTGATTAAGCCCAGCCGACATTTCTTCAAGGGCGACGGATGGTTCTTGTTGGATTGGGCCAAAGCCCGTTAGAGCTTCTACACATACGAGAACTCCAACCTAGTTCGAGAAATGCATATAAGGCCGGAGCTATGCCGGAGCCCCGCTGAGTTAATGTTCTTTTCCAGATTGGTTTTTAGTGATACTTTTTCAAGTTAATTTAGATTCAATCGGACAAATCTTGATAATTTGTTTTTAGCGATATCTTTTTAAAATAAATGAGAATCGATGTCATTTTACTGTTAACCAAGTCTTTCTTCCAAAAATGCCCTCAAAAGACTTACAAACCTCACTTGTAACAAAATGAGTGAAATGGTTTGTTGGCATTTTTGAAAGAAACTTTTAATGAACATTAAAATGACACCGATTTTCAATTATTTATAAAAAATTATTATTAAAAATCAATTACCAAGATTTGGTAGACTGAATCTAAATTATTTTAAAAAATTATCACTAAAAACCAATTTCCCCTTTCACTTGTCTTGTCACAAAGTGAGGTTTGCAAGTCTTTAAAGGGCATTTTTGGAAGAAATGTGACACTAAATCTCAATTATCTATACTGCTATTGAAAGCATGAACTATTTAAAGTGTTTTTATTTTTTGCATACCTAAAATACATTCCTTTAAAATCTTTATTTAATTTCATTTCAAAAGTAACATTTTCATTTTCATTGCCATGTGAATAAAGTTCTAGATAAACCTTGATTATATAAATATCTACGATTAAATTTTAACAAATAAAATCCTACTAAATTATATAAACCTTAATTATACTGATCTAAAAGACTAATAAAATAATAAAACCTAAACTATCAATATGATTTCATATATCTATCCATTATTCTAAAATATTTATTCAAAAAATACTTGTACTTTATCTAAAAGAATTTCAAATAGAATATTTAATTTCAAAATTAACTTTTTTGTTATTTGCGTGAGTCTAATAAAATTTTACTAATTAGATGAACCTTAATTATATTTATCTAAAAGATTTTTGATTAAATATTATAAACCTAAATTATTGATAATAATAATAATAATTTTGTATATACCCGTTATTTAGGAAAATTTAATTCAAAAGTACTTATCATATATATACACACACTAAAGTAGAGTCCTAAAACACCGCATTGTCTCTCCTCCACGCAGACATCCCTTTCTTTCTCCAATGGCCATTTTGGGCCCCACATTAAAATAACTTATTTGAAATTAATAATTTCCTAAAAGATATATATCTTACCTCCACGTGGACATTGCCGTTTTCTCCAATGTTATCTTTAACTAAATTAAAATTATATAATCTTCATCAAAAACCTCTTTGTGTTCCCAGTTGCCAGCGATATATCTCTAAATTATAATAATAATAGTTATTAAAAATGAAAACGAAAAAGAATAGTTAGTTTTAAATATTTATTTTACTATTATTTAACAATAGTAATCAGAGACATCATTTAAAGTGGCCCTTTTGGGAGCCACTTTTAATATTTATTTTACTATTATTTTTACGAGAAATATTTATTTTACTAATATAATATAATTATAATTAAATTTTAATTAGTTAAACAATTATTATCTATTTAAATAATTTAAATGTGTTATCCCAATCTATACTATATATAATAAGAATAGGCCCTTTGAGAGATGTGCAAACAACTATACACGACTTCTTCGAAAAAGCCTTTTTGTTCATTAATAAAGCATAATTAATAAATGGTTAAAATATTCAAACTCTGTTGGTTTAAAATCTAAACATTTGTAAAACTTGTCCCTCCCTCTATGTTCAGTACTGTATGTGCACCTTGCTAGTGTTTCTTTAATAATAATCATTTAATTAAATAATAGTTAATTAACAAAATTTAAATATTTAAATTCACAATTATTTAATATTACCCAAGACGACCAAAACGCCCAAAATGTCCAACTATTATATTCACTTTTAAATTATTTAAAGATAACACATTTTAATATATATATAACAACTAGTTTTGAAAAAAGCACCACCAATTCTCAAAATGGCAAAGTTTTGACTCCCGGAAACTGGGACTGTCCACATACTTAGCCCATTTTTCCTCCGCGAAGAGATCTTCCCCTCATCTCCACTTCACTGAGTTCACTTGGGATCCAGGAGAAGGTACGTGGCTCATGATACAAGGATCACCAAGTTCCATGGATACGTCGAAGAGCTTTACTGTGTCGCCTCTGCAAGCTGCCAAAAGGGCCGTGGATGAATCAATGAAGTTCACCATCGCAATTTCTGAGATCTTTACGCCTCACTTCCTCCTCGGATTTATCTCTTTCAAATTGTAAAAATCAGGGACTTTAAACCGAAACCAGTGGATACACATCGTCCAACGCTGCTGCACAAAACCTAGATTTAAATAAATTGCTGGAAATCTTCTTGTCCGAAAACGAATTGTATCCCAAATGGGAGAATTTCTGCTTCGATCAACGAAACCATCATAGCTGCTAGAGGGAAAATGGAAGCAAAGAGCGTTAAGGCATTCTTCACTGACTAAGTCCCACATCGGCTGGGAAGTCATTCTTCCCCCAGCCGACTCTTTATAAAATGCCTGTTGGGCTTTCAAGAAACAATTGGATTGGATTGAAGCCTTTGTCCTCATGGAAGCCCTTAACTGCAAATGGATGTTAAGGGTTTATGAAGGATGGGCTGGGTTCTTTGGGTTGCGCCAAAGTTGTAAATAGAGCATAGGTCCTTGGACAAGTACTCCAGAACAAGAATGATTGCTGAAAGCCCAACCATGGCTGTCGATTGAGGTCAATTTACTAAACCAAAGCTCAAATGACACATACTTGGAAGGATCCAATCCTCCGGAGTTATGATGTTCCATTACTCAAACTTAAGAACCAATTAGAACTTGTACATTTGAAATTTCACACTAGTTCCGTTCGCTCTTCCTGGTTCTCAACTCACATCTATTTGCCTCTATAGCCCATCACATTTGTGCATATTGACTTTTATCTTTCAATTAATAACACGTAACTTACTTGTGACTACCTATGGAATCATGTATAGTACATTGCATCTATCTATATCTATACTGACTTACCCCATTGTGTATCACGCCAAACAAAATGTGAGACTTTCCAAAACAACCCTCACCCATCATTGTGAAGATTTATTGATAAAGGGTATAATAGTCAAAACTGTCTCAATTTTTTTAAAACTTAATAATCAATTGAAAAACCATTCCCCCTCTCCTATACCTCTTTCTTCATACTTGCAGTTTTGCACAGGCACCCGGCTAATACACATAGTATGCATGTGTCACCCACTATCCTAAACACACAACAGTAATGGCCATCCACAGAAAACTTAGAACAGAAAGTGACCAAAGACAAATTGTACAAAACTTGGAGAAGGTTAATTATCTTGGCTAGCAGGAATAAAACCTACCTTCTTTTGCAAGCCAATTACCATTTTTTTTTCTTTTTCTATTGCATGTCAAAGTTCTAAAACATACTGAGTCTATAAGCTCTCTATTGAAAGCAACTGGGGCATGATTGATTTATGTAAAGTGATGGGTTACCTTCACAGTAACCAAATTTACAACCGTTAAGGTTGTCTCTCACTATCTATCCTTTTTATGCTCGCAAGTTGCAAATAGCAAGCAATGAGTCCATTATCATCCATCTAGTTTTAATCCCAAATATCTATCTGGTTGGACAATTATAAATTCTTGGCCCACTTCTCCTCCTCCTATCCCAACTTAATTTCGAGGGAAAAAATAAGAAAATAAATGAGATACTGCCACATACAGCATTTGACGTTTATTGAAAAATGTAAAAAAATAATAGTTATGGGATGTTTCTAAGTAAGTCCCATGCAAAACATTTATAAAACAACCCTGATATGTATAGCATCTCACGGTTAATGTTTTTCGTTTTTTTAAGTGTTTTATGTGGGACCCACTAGAAAAAAAAAACCACTAGACGTGGGATATTCGAAAAGAGTCTTGCAGACGATTTCAACCCCAATTTAAGAGCGGGACGTGGGATGACATAACGGATAAGAGTGGAGCAGCCATTATTGCCAGGTGGCAAATTTAAGAGAGTGGATTGTAAGCAACAGAACCACTCTAACTGTCGCAACTAACAACCAAATCCACCTCTCTGTCGCACGCTCACCCGTCACCAACCCCACGCGGCATGGCGAGACCAGACGAGACGTGGCTTGCAAAAAAATAGATGTCAAATAAATCGCCATTGCAACGGCTCTCTGCGCGCTCCGTCCCTTCGCGTGCCTGTTTTAGTAAGACGTGCAAGGCATGTATAAAAGTATAAAACATCCCTCGGAACACGGAAGAAGTAACGTTTCTTTTCCCATGTGCAAGAAATACCCTCGCTTACTACCAAAATACCATTATTATCCTGCTGCCTCCGGGCTTTCTATTTTTACTTGTCCTTTGGATCAGTTTGGGATTACAATCATTAGGCCCATCGTTACCCATCATGGTTGGACGATGGAGAAGCACCAACTCATATGATCTGGTAGTTTAGTCTCCCAACACAACTGAGTGGACCACATCTAAAGTCTTGACTTTGACTTACTTTCATGCCTTCTCTCTCTCTTTCCATATCCTCTCCACCTCTCTACTATGGTATATTAAGGTGATAAATTATGAATAAGGATTACTTTTGACTGGTATTTATAAAAACATCCTATCAAAAAAATTTATTTTCAAAAAAAGTCACTTTACACGGAATACGAGTGCAACCTACTTGGGATACGACCTATTGTTTTATATGAGACACAAACACAAGATATATGAATAAAAACATTTCTTAGCAGTGATGCTATTTTTAAATTTTTTAAAGTGACCATGAAGTTCAAAATTTTTTTTTATAAAAAAAGTGAAATTTTTTTTTTGAAAAGTGAAAAAGATTTTTGATGGACTATTTTTATAAATACAAACCAAAAAGTTACCGTTATTCATAATTTTCTCTATTAAAAATGGGTGGTTATTAGTTAGTAAAGCTAAATGGAACACTTGGTTTTATCATCTAAGTAATAAATAATTACTTCTTGTTGACAAAGTACAATGTTGGAGATGAACAAGGAGTCTTAAATCTGCAACTCTTCTCTCGTAGGTTCTTCTCAATTGGCAAGAGTTGGGATCTCAGATCTCTTGTGTTCTTTAATGAATCTCATCCCCATTATAGATATCTATTGCAAATTAATAGGAAACCTTGTAGTTCCCTTAGCCATGAGAATACTCCCTTATCTACTTAATATCATAATAATAGATAGAATTCTAACTTAAATAAAAGACTTGCAAATTTGGGTTTTAAGTTGCCAAGACAAAAAGGTTAAAGTGAATATCAGAGACCACAAAAAGCAGGAATCTTACATAAACCTCTTCATCAAATTCTTAGCCATATATCGCTGGTATAGACCCAACATAGCACTTTCTCCCTTTTTTTTTCTTGTACAGCCAAAAGAAAGTTTCTTATACTGCAAGAGAGAAAAAAGGAAGAAGGAAAGCCAATAATATTTTTGATAAACCGGAGACAGCCAAAGTATTTTAAAGATTAAAAGGTGAAAACAATTTTTAACCAAAGCATTTTTAAGATTAAAAAGGCGAGCACAATTTGTAAGTGTCCCGTTCCAATCACTAGCTTGCCCGGAAAAGAATTATTTGTTTTTCAAAGGTTGTTCCAATGAAGAGTTGTGATGATGTGATACATAGATAAAATATTGACTTACTATAGATTATCATATAAGAACCAGTTAGGCAATTTCCTTTTATGTCTTGTTCCTATTGAATTTGGATCATATTGGATGTCCTGCTACAAGCTGTATGTGCACCACCTGTGGCATTTATACTAATATAAAGAGAACAGGGCAGATTCCGGCCTGATTTTCTATGCCCGAATTGCCCCTCGATTTTTCTCTCTTTTACAAGTCAATTATGCGGTTTCTCTTTTCTCAAGTTAGTTACGGGGAGAGTTTTCTTAGATGGGCCTATGTTGATTTCCTACGCGCATAGCGCGTGTGCAGCCCTTAGTAGCTAGGAATTTCATTTATGATAGGAGGAATAGATATAAAATGGAAGATGAAAGGTTAAGATCAAAAGAATAGTGAACAAAGTAAGTAGATACAATAGTTTTTTTTATAATTTTAGGGAGTTGCCCTAAGCTCTATATACCATCCTTGTTTACAGCTAACCCTTACACCCCTCTTCAAAGGCATTTTATAGGAATAAAAATAAGTATAGTGGATAGTTAAGGGACATTGAAGCTTTCTAAATTTCTATAGTAATAGATATTTAAAGTCAATTTCTTCTTTTATATATATATATATATATATTAAAACTTAAAACCATTTTAAAGCATAATAAACAATACTTCAGTTTTACTTTCAACATGATCAATGATTGCTGGCACCATAATGCTCACATAAAATACTAATCATATGATCATAATTCATTCCACTTATTGCCTCGTCAAAAACCAATAATACGAACTATGAACTTATGAAGTTTAAATTTAAACTTTTTCACAGAAATCATAATAAGCAATTCATTTTGGAACAACCCATATTTGAACCCTGCATCTTTTGTGGCAATGTGAATTATGTGATGATGTCAACAAACCCTTTTGTCAAAAAATGGAAGGAAAGAAATAAAGAGAAGTTCACCAACTTTTGTAAGACCTAACCTACTTCCATTCTTATTTCAACCTTTGAAGTTCTCAATGGAAATTGATATTTTCCTTGACCTCAATACCTCACAAATAAGCAAGTTTTAAGTTTAATGATTAAAAACTGTGGCCCCAAACAACATTTTGCTCTTAAAAGATTGTTCTTTGAGGTTCTAAGTCTTTTGACCAACTTGGCACTCACCCAAATTGGTACCTTCCAACCTCCATCTTCCATTAGAAACGAAAGATGTAAACGTGTCCCAACTCATAAGGGTAAGATCTAACCTCATCTCTACAAGATAGCACCATCTTATCTTCTCTCATTTGAGAAAAATTATTTAACATTAAAAAAAGAAAAAGAAAACAAAGTTAGTGGGCAATTTGGTCATTCAATAAAATCATCCGTTTTAGAAAGGGAGACAAACACGAAGTAGGAAATAGAGAGAGATTCGAATATGGACTCTTTCCTTTTTGCTCTGGTGAATATTAAATACCTAACCGACTGCCTTCTAAGCTACTTCTCTCTGCCTATTCTTAAATAGTTTTTTCTGAATTATATAAACAGCTGGGGATAGGTTGAGACGCGGAAGATTACAGAGACACCAAACATGGCGAACGAAGATCTGGAGAGCAGAGGAGCCAAGAACAGAACCAGTAACTACCCGAATTCGAATTATCCGGCTTCTTATTATGTAGAGAATCCCGAAAAGCAATGGGTTTCGTGGTTGATTCCTGCGTTTGTTGTTGCAAACGTTGCTCTGTTTATAGTCGCCATGTATATCAACAACTGCCCACGTAACAATAGTGGGCTCTTCGGAAGATGCTTTCCTAGGTTTCTTGGTAGGCTTTCGTTTCAGCCTCTCAGGGAGAATCCTCTCTTTGGTCCCTCTTCTTCTACGTAAGTATTCTTTGATACCCATCTCTTATTTTTTGGTGTTTTCTTTTCTTTCTTTCTTTCTTTTTTTTCCCTTTTGGGTTCTGGGTTTTGAATCTGTTTCTTGGGATTTCGGAAGTCATCTGGCATGAATATGGGTTTCTGGGGTTCCGTAGTTTAATGGGATTCTTTCGTTCTCTTGATCATGGTTGTAGGGATATGGGTTTAGTTTGATTGGGGATTTATTTGTTTTTAGAAGTGGTGAAAGGAATTGATTGAATCTTTAATTCAGTTTATTGGGGATTTATTTGTTGTGAGAATTTCTGAAAAATATCGTTTGAATCTTCAACTTAGTGTAGTTTGTTGGGTCTTAAGGATTGGTCGTGGCTGTAGGGACTCGATACAGATCATGGGTTTGAGACAGGCAGGTCTAGTTTTTCTCTCCCTTAATCTTATTAATCAAGGGAATTTGAATTTTTCTATGGCTCATTATCTGGGAATTGTGGCCTCTTGTGCATGTTTATACTGTTAAATTGTTGCTTATTGCAAGGACAAGCCATTCTGAAATTTGATTATATGTTTAGGAAAGAGGGGAAAAAGTAGTCTTTATGCATAATATATGCTATGGAATGAGGAGAAAAAGCAGTCTTTCTGCCGCACATTAGGGGCTTAGTCCACTACTTTATGTCATTTTTTTTAAGTGTCTAGTTTTCATTGGTTCCTGCTTGCAAAAGAGGAGAAGCCTACTTCTCCCCCTTATTTTCTTGGATGTGCTTAAAATCATTAATTGAGCACTATCTAAAAGCTTGCAGTTGGGGTGCTCTCCTTTTGGATTCTCCTAATTGATTTGTGTGTTTAGACTCGAAAACAAAAGACTAGGTTCCTTTTCGCAATAGATCAATTGTAAAATAATTTGATTGACATTCTCTACTTTGGTATCATGTTTAATTTAGATATCTGCTTTTAGAAAAATTGTTTGTAATCCATCTAAGAAGTGTCTATAAAGCATCTTTATAACACTATTAACTCTACTTATTTTTGTGATTGCTGTCAACAGACTGTTTGTAGATGTGCTTAATTATGTATCTTATGGAAATTTTATAGCCTGCTTACAGAGATCTAGATAGAATGGTAAAACATAGATATTTAGACTTTTTTTGTATTTTTTCCTTTAATTAAAATTTTCTTTTTTCTTTTTTTGAAATGTCAACTATATCTACCAAAGGTATAAAATTACAATTAGTGTCATGGATTTTTAGTCTTATCACACTACTATTGCAGATTGGAGAAGTTGGGAGCTCTTGAATGGAGAAAGGTTGTGAAAGGACATCAAGGATGGAGGCTTTTCACCTGTATGTGGCTTCATGCAGGTGTTATTCATGTGTTGGCGAATATGTTGAGCCTGGTATTTATTGGGATTCGACTCGAACAACAATTTGGGTTTGGTATGTCACACTTCTTGAAGCAGAAGTTGGTCATTGTGACTTCATAAATTTGCACTTAGTATTAGGCATGTCCATGATTTGAGTTAATTGGGTAGCCTGCCCATATCCACCCCTAATGTATATGGTTTGGTATTTTATAAATTGGTTTAGGGTCGGGTTTGTGTTCTCCCAACCCAACCCTAACCCCGCCCCGAGCCTGATACTGTTTTTCACATATATCTCATATAAAAGATGCATATTTTATAAATAAAAAGGTATATGTCTCTTTTGTTGTAAACTTGTAATGATAATGTTTGTGTGGCCTGATGTATTTCTTGTTGTACTTTTGGCAGTACGTATTGGGGTAATCTACCTATTGTCAGGATTTGGTGGAAGCGTACTTTCTTGCCTTTTCATTCAAAACAGTATATCTGTTGGTGCCTCAGGAGCTCTGTTTGGACTTCTTGGAGCAATGCTTTCAGAGCTTATTACAAATTGGAGCCTTTATTCCAACAAGGTAAGGCATGCTAATTAATTGCATTTTTTTCAGTGTTAATTGTAATAAGTTCTTATCTTTAGTCTTTTTGGAGTTTTATAGACTTTGGATGGAGCTATGCTTAGATTACTGGCAAGGGATCTGTAGAGGCCCCTTGTTTTAGAGTGGTGTCAAGAGTTTGATAAACCCAAATGACCAGCTTTCATTTCCAATTTCATTTCCGATACCCCTCTAAAGTGAGTCACAAAAAGGAAGACATAACAACCAACAGTGTTAGCACAGGGCCTACACAAGTACACATAAGCATCAAAGACAAATGAAAGTTAATAAACTAAATGAAATACATTCAAATTCTGGTTTCATAAAGACATAGCGACCACCAAG
The DNA here is from genome assembly GCA_947561395.2 of Buxus sempervirens. Lineage (NCBI taxonomy): Eukaryota > Viridiplantae > Streptophyta > Magnoliopsida > Buxales > Buxaceae > Buxus > Buxus sempervirens. The sequence goes on from OX387193.1 coordinate 6,640,523, forward strand.
ACCAGGCAACAAATGTGAAGATCATAAAATATTAGCATTATTTTCTGGTGAATTAATGTGATAGAGAACATAAGAGATGTACCAAATACAGTGCAAGAGAAATAGTATTAGGAAGAGTTTTGGCTGCCAACAAGAACTTGGAGCTTGGATTTGGAATCAGGTATAACCGTATAAGAGATATCTTTTTGTTAGTGTTACTATAATTTGTTCGTTGTTATTCTTTTTGGTGTTCTCCTCTGTGTTTGTAGACAGATATTAACTGTTGTGAAATTTTTTTCTTCAATTTTTTTTTAAAGACTGATGTTGTTGCAGGGGCTTGAAAACCTGCCCCATATTTTCTCAAAAATTTTATTGTTGTTTGCTCTGAATTCCACAATAGTGCCTGTTATGTCATGCGGTACAACTTATCTAGTGCCCAAAGTTTTGGTTTAAGAAAAAATTAGGGGGAAGACGATATATATCAAGGATTCAAACATCCTTATAAATCTATTAGAGCAGTATATGATGGTTTTGATGACTACTATAATTAGCTAGAACACAGGAATAGGAGGACTGAAAGACCGTCGTGTTCAACATTAGTTCTTTATCACCTAAGGACAAGGTTGCATGCTTTGTTAAAATGGAGAGCGGGTCCTGGGAATTTACTGCAACAAACACTTCTTTACATATCAGTAATTTGGTACTTGTAATGGTTTGTTCTGCGCCAACTGTAACATTATTTCTACCATAATTCCTTTGTTGAACAACTTAAAAGAGGAATTTTGATTATTATGACAAGATTTGTAGATTTGCATTTACCTAATGGATTGTGGTCCTTATTTTTTCTGTATTTCTCCTGCACAGTTTGCAGCTTTGGTCACGCTTGTGTTTTTCATAGCCATCAACTTGGCTATTGGGATTCTGCCACATGTTGATAATTTCGGCCATATTGGAGGATTCCTAACAGGCTTCTTCCTTGGCTTTGTATTGCTGCTTCGTCCGCAGTTCGGGTGGATGGAGAGCAGAAATGTTCCAACCAATGTTCGTCTCAAATCTAAATACAAGGCATATCAGTACGTGTACTGGTTGGTGGCACTGGTTTTAGTGATTGCTGGGTAAGTTATCCCCATCTGAAACAACAAAAATTTTAAATGACTAATGTAATATAAATATACAACTTAATTAGTGAATGTAGTTTTTTCCTCATTGAATACTAACTATATTGTTTTCATGAATGTAAAACTGCAGAATTACATTAGGATCAGTGATGCTGTTTCGAGGAGTAGATGGGAATAAGCATTGCAAATGGTGTCACTACCTGAACTGTGTTCCCACGTCTAGATGGCAGTGTGGATCATGAATCATATAAAGGAGACTCTTACAATTCTGTTCTTTCTCCTCTTGCTGCGGCTATCTTTTACTTATTAGGGCTGGCTACTGGCATTTGAATTTAGATTGTCCCCATCTTTCTTGAGCACTGTGTTGCTTTATACAGGATGTTTCCATTTTTTCTTTCTTTCTGTTTTTTTTTTATGTATCTAATAGACTATAGAGCTTTCTTATATGTAAAATATTTTTCTTATTTGTGAGAAAAAAGATAGGAAAATGGCTTGGTAGTGCCCAATTGGGAGCTTGGAGACTTGTATTCATTTTCATTCTTGGTCGGTTTATTGTTTCTTAAAAAGTCAGTTTAATAAATTCATATGAACAAGACAATCTTCATGATTGATTCAATAACAGTCAATCAAAATGAATTTTATTTGAAAGATATCAATGAGTTGCTGTGAGTATAGAAAGCACTAGTAGTTTCAAACTTCTGAGGTTTTGGAATTTTGTGCATCAGAAATTTTTTTCTCAAGGGAAGTGGAGTGGGTTACCGAAAGGAAGAAGATTTAAACATTTATGAAAATAAATAGTTTTATAAGTCAATAATACTGTTTCATTCTTTGCTATTGAATCAACAGTTGAACCCAGATTCAGACCAAATAATAATAATAGTAATAATAGATTACAGCTACACATGAAGTTTTCCAGAAAGCAAGGGCCTTAGCTAATGCACACATTTCCCATAACAGTCGTGACAGCATACACATAGTTCTTTATAATAAGATAGAAAGTAGTTTTGTCTACTTTCTGTGTCACCTTCCTCGCCCCTGTTCGTGGATGAGATTTCTGAGTTATTTCTGAGTCGTTGACGAACATAACCAGTGACCGAATATAAAAAGGAAAAAAAAAAAAAAAAACAAATGAACAGTTTATGATGGCCCACGTAATATCTAAACAATTTAGCAGCTGTGTAACATATACGCAGTAGGGACAGACCCCATTTCGTTTGATTCCTGATAAAAATGTACTTACCATGTCCTTTTTCTTACCTAAATGTTTGGTTGTGGCCGCATTACTTGGGCTCCATCAATTCGTTCTTATTCTATAAATTGATTTTAAGTTCTTTTGTCTTTTATTTAAAGACAACAGGTCCACAGGTACCTCTAGTTTGTCTTGTCCTGCCGACATTTATCAGTGACACGGGATTTTTTGTTATATGGAATGATGATGTGAACAATCTAAAATCGTAGGAAAAATATTTTAACTCAATAAGGCCCAATATTATATTTGAAATATGTTTTGTATACTTTATCTTATTTTTTTCACAAATAAAAAATATCTTAATTCTAAGAAAGCTCTTTAGTCTGTAAGGAACATAAGAGAAATGGGAAACGACTTGTCTAAACTAACACAGTGCTCAAGAGTCAAGAAAGATGGAAGAATAGAATCTAAACTCAAATGGCAGCAGCCAGCCCTAACAAGTAAGAGATAGCAAGAGAAAGGGGACCAAGAACAGAGTTGTAAGAGTTACCTTTAAATGAGTCATGATCCACATTACAATCTACTTGTGGGAACAACAGTTCAGGTAGTGACACCATTTGCTATGCTTTATTCCCATAGAACAAATGCAAATCTGCAAATCACGTCATAATCGAAAGTCCTCTTCCAAGTTGTTCACCGCAGCAATCATGACAAAAATAATGCTATGGTGGGAACTGAACAAACCATTGCAAATACCAAATACTTATATATTCTAAGTTAGTTTTTCTTGCAGCAAGTTCCCAGAACCTGCTCTCTGTCCTTAGATACCAAGGAATTAATGTTGAATGCACACATTATTTACCTCTTCTTCCCTTTTTCTGAAAACTCAGTACGTGACCTAGGGTGGACTCGATTCAAACACAAAGAAGCTAGGGTTCTTAAGATATAAGCTTCTACAAGGGAGTTTAGTTGTGTTGTCTTACATTGGGATCAGTTATGCTGTTCCCGCCTACGAGGAGTAGATGGGAATAAGCATTGCAAATGGTGTCACTACCTGAGCTGTGTTCCCACATCTAGATGGGAGTGTGGATCATGAATCATATAAAGGAGACTCTTAAAATTCTGTTCCCGGTCCTCTTGCTGTTGCTATCTTTTACTTGTTAGGGCTGGCTACTGGCATTTGAATTTAGATTGTCCCCATCTTTTTTGAGCACTGTGTTGCTTTATACAGGATGTTTTTCTTTTCTTTTTGATGTACCTAATAGACCATAGAGATTTCTTGTATGTAAAATATTTTTCTTATTTGTGAGAAAAATATAGGAAGATGGCTTGGTAGTGCCCAACTGGGAGCTTGGAGACTTGTATTCATTTTCATTCTTGGTTGGTTTATTGTTTTTCAAAAGGTCATTTTAATAAATTCATGTGAAAATCTTCATGATTGACTCAATAACAGTCAATCATAATGAATTTTATTTGAAAGATATGAATGAGTTGCTGTAAGTATTGAAAGCACTAGTTGTTTCAAACTTCTGAGGTTTTGGAATTTTGTGCATCAGAAATATTTTTCTGAAGGGAAGTGAAGTGGACCACTGAAAGGAAGAAAACTTAAATATTTATGAAAAAAATTAGTTTTATAAGTCAATAGTACTGTTTCATTCTTTGTTAAGCTACTGAATCAATAGTTGAACCCAGATTCAGAACAAATAATAATAATAGTAGTAATTGATTACAGCTACACATGAAGTTTGCCAGAAAGCAAGGGGTTTAGCAAATGCACAAAATTTCCCATAATAGTCGTGACAACATATACACAGTTCTTTATAATAAGATAGAAAGTAGTTTTGTCTGCTTTTTGTGTCACCTTCCTCGCCCCTGTATTACTGCCATGTTGCACTCATGGATGAGATTTCTGAGGTATTTCTGAGTCGTTGACTAAGGTAACTAGAAACCGAATATAAAAAGAAAAAAAAATTTGAAAAAAAATAAACAAACGAACAGTTTATGATGGCCCACGTAATATCTAAACAATTTTAGCAGCTGTGTAAAAGCAAGTAATCATACACGCAGTAGGAACAAACCACATTTCATTTGATTCCTGATAAAAATGTACTAACCATCAGATGTCCTTTTTATTACCTAAATGTTTGGTTGTGGTCGCAGCTCTTGGATCCATCAATTCATGATTTTACGTTTTTCTGTCTTTTATTTAAAGGCCACAGGTACCCCTAGTTTGTCTTGTGTTGCCGACATTTATCCGGTCGGTGAGACAAGACTTTTTGTTACATGGAAGAATGATGTGAACAATCTAAAACCAAAATATTTTGACTCATATCAGCCCTAATATTATATTTGAAATATGTTTGGCATACTTTATCTTATTTTTGCACAAATAAAAAAATAAAGCTCTTTAGTCTGTAAGGAACATAAGAGATATGCGAAACGATTTGTATAAAGCAACACAGTGCTCAAGAAAGATGGAAGAATAGAATCTAAACTCAAATGACCAGCCCTAACAAGTAAGAGATAGCAAGAGAAAGAGGACCAAGAACAGAGTTGTAAGAGTTATCTTTAAATGAGTCATGATTCACATTACAGTCTACTTGTGGGAACAAAAGTTCAGGTAGTGACACCATTTGCTATGCTTATTCCCACAGAACAAATGCAAATCTGCAAATCACGTCATAATCGAAAATCCTTTTCCAAGTTGTTCACCGCAGCAATCATGACAGAAATAATGTTAAGGTGGGAACAGAACAAACCATTGCAAATACCAAATACTTATATGCTAAGTTAGTTTTTGTTGCAGTAAGTTCCCAGAACCTGCTCTCTTTTAAACCAAAGCAAGCATCCTTGTCATTAGATACCAATGAATTAATGTTGAATGCACAAATTATTTGCCTCCTCTTCCCTTTTTCTGAAAACTCAGTATGTGACCTAGGGTGGACTCGATTCAAACACAAAGAAGCTGGGATTCTTAAGATATAAGCTTCTACGAGGGAGTTAAGTTATGTTGTTTTACTAGAGTCTAGACAATCTAATCTCGCTTTTGAATTTTTCTGATCATTTGATGTTTATGTATTTCAAATGAAAGCTACAATTTCACGCTTAAAAATTTTTCAGCAAGTCCATCTCTGCTCCGCAACTCATTTCTAAAAACATACATTTCAGGATGAGATCAAAGCCTCTTCTCACAAAATAATGCATGAATGTTACTTTTTTCTAGAATATATGTATGCGTGTGTGCGAGTGTTTTTAATTATGAGAATTATCATACATATTTTTCATGTTCACAGAGGCATTTCATCCAATACCTAACCAGAATACAATCCTGAGGTAATTGAAAGCAAGACTTCAATTTCAAAAGATAACAAACCTTGTGGAAGATCGCATCCGGTCATGCCTCTGTACTGGAGAAGTTAACCGTCTGGTGGCATGATCAAGCTGAGTGGCGTCTTCTCCGGCAACGGACGGTGATGCTCGCTCGCCGTAGTAATTCATCTCTCGACTAAGTTTGTTATATCTCCTTGGATGCACACGAGGCATGCGATAAAGAGCTTCGGCAGGGCACACTTCGATCGTCCCTGCTGCTTCCCAGCCTTCACCAATGGCACCGTTCTCGGCCTCTGCAAGGATCGGCCGTCTAGAGAACGTGTCTGTCGCGCAGCGAGCGAGTCACCGAGGTGGTGGAGGCGAGTCGGAAGAGGACAAAAGGACAAAGGCGGCAGCCATGAACGCAGTAGAGGCGGGATCAAGCAATCTCCATTTACGAGAGCGTTGCGCTTCAAAACTCAAAAGAGGAGGATTCGTAATGTCGTATCGGATCAGATTCGCGCCGAAGACTTGGTTTACAGTTTACACTGAACCGAAAGAGTAGACGAACGGGTCCCACTTGCCGTTAAAATCGTCTGCAACGGTGCAACCGCGCGTTGGAGGTAGAACGAACTTTTGATTTGTCCTCTGAAAATTTTAAGAAAATTAAGTTTTAGTGATACCATTTTAAAATAATTAAAATTCAATCAGAAAAGTTTTAGGTTTGAACTTTTTGAAAATCTTTGTCAAAATAATGTTACATCTTTATCCATACTATATATAACGCGAAGCGGCCCTTACAAATCAACTCTAAGTTTAATTAATATAGGATAAAATTGACAAAAATGCCTCAAATCTTCTAAAACCTAACATTCAATTTTGTAAGTTGCAATTGTTCCCTCCCACAACGTGCAGTATTGCACATACACCCTTGCTAGTACCATTTAATGAAATGGCTTATACAAGTCAATAAATGACTTATACAAGTTAGCACACAGTGTTGATAGAAGGTATAAGTCAATCGATAAAATTCAGTCAAGAAAGTTCTTGATTGATTGGTACCACTTGTATAAGTCATCCGAATTATTCCAAAAATTCCAAAAATGTTCTTGATTGGTATAAAGGCATTCTTGGAAGAATAGGGTTTGTAATAGTAAAATGTTATTAACAAAATTTAATTATTTTGATAAAGGTTGTCTAAAAGTTGAAACCATATCATTACTGATTGAATTTTAGTTAATTTCAAAAATATCACTAAAAATTAATTTTCCCAAATAAAAACACAAAAATTTATCCATCGATTTTTTTAAAAATTTAATGTTAAAATTTATTGAAAGGCTCGGACTAACCTCCATGACTACATGGTAAGGATGGAAATTTCGCATTTCGCTGACATTTTGCTAGGGGAGCTCTAGAAAAATTTTGAGAAATATCGTCGAAATTAGGGAATATTTCGCCACAATTCCTCTGTGAAGGGAACTGAGGGAAATATGTGTTTTATTGTTTCTTTAATTTTACTTGTATTTTTTTTTTTTTTTTGTTTAATACATTCATAATAAATGCATATATGGGGAAATCTAAGGAAACCTAGAGAAATCTGGGGAGATCTCGTTTTCCCCATACATTTTGTGTCGCCGACCTTGAAAAACGAAATTTTGTCAAAATATCGCGAAATGACAAACGTTGCTACATGGGAGTAACCGACAAGACCATTGAACAACCACATCCATGATAATAAAGCGAGAGAGATAAATAATGTAGTGATCAGACCTCGGCTGCATTAATGAAGGAAATTTGTACACATTTATGTAGAAAGATGGTAAAGGATTATTATTCCCTATCAAAGCTTATCTTTAGACACATGGACAAAGACTTGAAGAGTGGTTTTCTCTTAAACACACTTGAAGCTTATCTACACAAGAGTTCAAAACAAACAAAGAACACAATAAACACAAGATCCAACCGGAATCAAGAAAGGTCCCACCACAGTTCCCCATCAGATTAGCAGAGTCTCTCAGACAGACACTAATACACACGTGAACAACAAAAAGGCCAAGAGCATTAAAGTTGTTGTAGGGTTTGGTAACTTGGGCTGATCTGAGATGATCTGAGAAATGGAATTTTATGAAGTTGGATGGACTTTCTAAACAAGGGTGTCAGCCTTTTCCATTGAAGTGTTGAACTAGCTAGCTGTGAAATTGAATATAGGGACATGGATTCCCTGTCTGTCTCTTTGCATGTGAGTTGCTTCTTTCACTCTTTTTAACTTAATTGATACTTTCACAGTTACACGCATCTGATCTCAGGGAAACAAGCGATGAGACAAAAAAAATCCCCCTAAACGCCACATGTTGTTTCATCTCTCTTGTCTCTTGCTGTGTGTTCGTATGGTGTACTGAAGAAAGCAGTAAAAGGGTATGTCGGTCGGATTGAATTGGCGTTGGCGCACGTCTTGACTTATTAGACCTTGTCGTGCAGCCAGTACAATGTTGTTTTGGGATGGAATTCGCCTGCATCCAAGTTCCTGCAGCCCCATGCACCGGACTTTTGTCGTTGGGTTGAAATCTTTTGCTATGTTAATCTGAATTGCTTTTTGCTTTGACAATGACATAGCTGTTATGTGAAGCATTTTATTATCAGTGTTTTTTCATGTAGGATCCACTTGAAACATTTACAACAGTGAAAAAAACATTGACCGTAAGATGCTTCAGATGACAATAATATCTCACTGCGCAAATTCACGTAAACACTCAATTTAAGAATTCAATTTCCTTTCGAAATGATTTTTTAAGGTAAATGTATCAATCACAAAACTGGTGCATGCACCGGTACATGATTTTCGGTGTAGAATCTGTAGATGACTTCAGGGTTGTGAAAAAAAAACATAGGAAAATTCTTTCTTATTATTAGGCCAGTGGGTGCACTTTCCTATATGTTTATAGAAATGAGTTGTGAATAATTATTTAAGGAGATCATCTTGCTTTCCACATGACAAAAGATTATGGTATCTAAGATACCTCTTCTGCAAAGAGTATATTCAAGAGACAATTTATTTTAAGGAGTCTAGCTCAAGCTACATGATAAAGAATATCTTGTGACCCAATCAGATTGGGAGACTAGCTCAGTTTAATTTTGATTCATAAACTAAAAATTAATATAAACTGTGCCAGTAATAATCAAATTGGGATCGGTTGAAGGTGTATGCAAACCCAATTAATACATTCAATCCAACCAACTTCGCGTCACATTTCTTTGGGATTGAGGCATTCAATGCTTTGGTAGGCGATACAGTAGCGTATCTTGAACGGCATTACGCTTTGACGACGACCACCGACAGTGTTCCGTACTCTCTTTTCTTTCCAATTAATTATTTATTTTTTTCTTCTACTTGCCAAATTCCTTCCCGGGCACTGTTTCTTTTACCATACCCCTTGACAATCTGTTCTTCACGGGAACTGATTCTTTTACCACATCCTTTGACAATCTGGAGTTGGCCTTTCCGTTTGGTTCGATTCGGTTTGATTTCGATTTGACATAAAACCAAACCAACCAAATTACACCCCTGATTCTTAGGTATAAAAAATTATTTTCTATTCATGTTTTACCAAACCAGCTTTCCTTTTCAAAGTTAAAAACCAACCACAAAATTACTTCCATAAAATAGTGCTTCTTGACCTTGAAGAATAGCACAATGAACAGGGTTGGTGTTAGATATTAAAATTTCCAACCGATAGCCCACCAGTGGAAGAAAAAACAGAGTCAATAGTACACATAAAAGATTATCATTTTAACCAGAAACGTTAGATAATAAACACAAGCATTACCCTGAACCCATCTTCAAGAAACCCAAACCCCATTAACACAAAAAAGATCAGTACTACTAGTATCTGTTACGATATAAACCATTAAGACCAATGGTGTCGCTCCGAACCGGCATTCCAAGTCTATCCAGACGGCCTGAACCGGGATAGGCTTTGTTCGTGAAGCTGGCATGCAAGGCCGCAGCCCTTTGTGCACTCGACCTCGAATCACCAAACCCATAAACTGAGTACCTCTTCACTGAACTAGATTTCTCCAGCTCTGGTCTCTGCTTTGGTGCACTATATGATCTGACTTTAGCCCGTGATGACTCAGTGTTTGCCATGTAGTTTGGATGATCGGAGTACCCGCTGAGGAAACTCCGTGAGCAATCACTCCTTGTGGGGGTGAATGGACCACCCCTGGCACTACCTGGCCTTGACGATGCTGAGAAGAACTGTGGACTGTTATCGGCTGTGCAGAAAGATGCATCATCAGCTTTGTGAGGAACTTTAAAAGTGCTCAAAGACTGGACTTCGCTAGAAGATGGACTTGACATTGATTTTTGGGCTGTAGTTGAATCCTTGGATGGAGAATCCAATGTGTTGAAACTGTGACTGTTTCGATCTGCAGTTAAGACATTCTGGGATGATGATGACAGAAAAATACTGTTTCTTCGCTTGGAGTTGAAGTGAGGTTTCCCAGTATCTATTTCAAGGATCTTATCACTCTTGTCATCATCCGTCACACCAGTTCTCAGTGAAGCCTCTCTAGGACGCTCCCATGACCAGTCGTCAACCCAACTTTCTAACCAGTTTGAACCGAACTGAGTTTTGTCCATATCAACAATGCCCCTGCCATTTGAGTTCAAAGAACCATCTCTCTACAAGTAACAAGGTGATGAATTACATTAAAATTTCCAATGCAATTTGGGAATGATTTTATGTAAAAGATTTAACCGTAGCACCATAAAATGTTCACCATAAATACATACATTACTCAAGGTTGAAGATCGCTCATGTTTGGTGTTTCCAACACGAATTACATGTTCATATTTTTCAGGGGTTGCAGGGTCCTGCAAATAGATGAAAGAGTATGTGCCATTCCGGATTAGCACCATATATAATCAGCAAGAGGCCATAAGCTGAAATGAAGATAAGATTTTCCAAAGAGAGGATTCATGAAATGTAGTTATACAAAGAAGAATCAGCAAAAGAAATCAAATAACACAACCTTTCTAAAAGTAATTGATAATGAATTGCTTTATCATGATGCATCAAGAAAAATTTAACAGTTTATCCCACAATAAATGTCAGCATATATAAGTTTACTGAATTTACAACCACCTTTCAAGTTTCACAGAAGCATACAGGCTGGAACTGTTGTCACTAGCGATTTTAAAAACATCATTTTGAACTTTGGACTATGAATTAAAGTATTTGCAGCATCATTAACAAAGCTAAAATAATTTCCCATCTAACAGATCTAAAGAAAAATGCTTATGCCACCCTGTAAAGGGTCCCTAATATTTAAATTTTGAACAGTTCATTGCACAGGGTAATTGAGAACACTCTCTGTTAATAAAGTAACAAATTGAGCCCACTTACAGGGTGGTTGGATAGTGAGGACTTGCTGCTCGAATGTGGGGATTCCGAAATGTGGGCACGACCTGCTCTGGCCCGTGCCTGGACTCGCACCAATGCCTGCATGCGCCGCAGAGTATCTGCCGTCTGCTTCCTCACAATGTGGCCTCTCACCAATGCCTGAAGCTTAACTAATCCCTTCAATGCCCGCAAAGCCCTCCTCGCCTTAAAATAATACCCAAATGAGAGAGAGAAAAAACAATAATCATATAGAAAAGAGGTAACCCAATTTCAACCCCAGCACAACAGTCAGCCAAATCACAATCAAACCCATTCACCCAAATGAGAAAAAAAACAATAATCATAAAGAAAAGAGAGGACCCAATTTCAACCCCAGAACAAGTCAAACAGATCACAATCACACTCATTCAGCCAAATGAGAGGGGGAAAAACAATAATCATAAAGAAAAAAGGTAACCCAGTTTCAACCCCAGAACAACAGAGTCAGCCAAATCACAATCAAACCCATCAAAGGACATTCATGAGCAACATGAAATCAACTATTTTTTTAAGTTCAAAACCAAAAAATTTTCTGGCGCTGGCGGGGACATGGCATCAACTTTTGAAACCTTTTGCACACACTAACATGGAGTTCTTTTAAAAGTCAGGAGGCGGGGTTGCTGAAAATATGAAATCATTTCTCTCTTTACCAACATTCAGAGAAAGTCTGACACCCAAAAAGACAAGGGCATCTCACTAACCATCCCACATAAGAAAAAGTAATGCAGCAGCCTGTGACTACTCTCAAGCCAAGGAGCCTTCAACAATAATAACACATTACTTCCCATTTCCCAACATGAAAGACACCTATGTGTGAACTCCCCGACATGGTTGAAAGGGCACTGCACGTGCAGAGACTTCAAAAAAACCACTGCTTGCAGCCTGGATAAACACTTTAAATTGGGTCAGATGCTATACTTTCCAAGACCAAGTCAATTTGCTTAAAAGAACTTTAAGGTGGGTGAAGAAACTACAGCCTGCAGTGGTCCTCTGCAACTTTAAATAAATAACATCTCCACAAAGGATAAAGGACCCACCATGAAAAAGATTAAACAGGAGAAATGGAAATGGTTGACCATGTGAAAAAGGTCGGAGTCGGAACTTCATTTTGCCAGCTGTAAATCTCTTACAGTTTCTATTTTTGTCAAAAATCAGGGGCAAATGGTAATTTGGCCATGTTTTTCTGGTGTGGGAAGGGACAGGTTCGCCGCCTTGCCATACCTGTGCCATTTGTTCCCCACCACTCACCTTTCAGCACATTTAATAAAGCACTCAAAATTAAAGAAATAACCCCTAAAAAAGAAGCAAATTACTCCTGCAAAATAACATTCCTGCATTTTATAGAACGAAAAAGTCGATTTTCCTTCTGTTTCTGTGTTCCTGTTTGTAATGGCGGTAAATCGAAATGGGAAGAAAAAGCAGAAAACGACCCCAATGAAGGCAAACAGAGGCTGAAGTCACGTCGTCACGGGTTTGAATCCATCCACGCGTAAGTTAGTGATTACCCGAAAGGAGAAAAAAAGGTCTGGAGCGGAAAGAACAGAGAACTCGACTTTGTCACAAGAACGCTTTCTTGCTCCCCTGAGAACTAGAAATATGGAAAATCTTGAGTGAAAAAAAAAAAACCCCCTTTTGCGAGGCATTAATTAAGAAGAAATCTAACCCGCTAAAACCCAGGAATTTGCCTTTCTCAGTATGTTTTGGCGCTTCGAAACGAATAGAAACGTAATCAGAACAAAACACGTTTTGCATCTTCAGCTTCTGGAAGCTGAAGGGCAAGACCAGTGTCGTTTCTGTAATTTCATCTGAATTCCGGGGTGAATGTGGTCGACGTTCACATGAAGAGATGAAAGAGAAGGAAGATGAGACTAACCAGGTAACCTCGAAACACAGCTTGAATCTTAACAGCCGCCCATTCTTCCCGCCTTCCGCCGCTCCCGCTAACGTACGCAGCCGTGCACCTCCCGCTACTCGTCAACCTCACCACCGCCGCGGCCGCCTGCGCCGCCGCCACGGCAGCTTCCGCAACAGCTGCAGTGGCGGCAGCAACCGCTATCGCGTGCTTGTTCGGATCAACGCCATCGACATACGAAGACGACGATCCCTCCCGATAAGAGCCTCTCCTTTCATCGGCTGTCACTTCCGGCGTCGTACTCCGCTCCTTATCCCTAAAAGATCTGACGAAACTCCACCTCTTCTTTTCCTTCGCCGGCCTGCCGTCACAACCCCCTCCCGTCGACGAGGAGGAAGACTCGCTCGCCTTCTTCCCGCCCAACAGTCCTCGAAGCCACCTCGCAGTCCTCCCCATCTTTCAGTCCCGGAAAACCGCTAGCGGTTTGGGAAACCGGGTTCGTCTCCGCATTGACAAAACCATGTTCTGATGTTCGAGAGAGAGAGGTGAGAAGAAGAAGAAGACGAAGTCGAAGTGCCCGAGTTGTCGAGAGAGTTATGACTGACGAGAGACACATAGGGAGAGATTCCTCATTTATAACTGAATATGGAAATTTTGGGGTAAATTACTTTTTAGTGGTGCTTTTTAAAGATAATAACATTCAGTCACCTAATTCTCTTAATTGAAAAGTAATGATAGTTTTCAAAATAATTAATAATAAGTGTCTTTTTACTATTAACGGAGACATTTTTCCAAATGCCCTTACAATACTTGTTAATTTCATTAAAAATGTTATAAGAAACAAATTGTTTACAAGTCTTACAAGGGCGTTTATGGAAACAGTAAAATAACACTTCTTCTCAATTATTTTAAAAAATATCACTACCCTCCGTACCCCCAAACCAATCAGCCTAAAGTTTCGAAAAAATAAAAATAAATTAAATAATAAAATTTCATGCAAGAGTAAAATCGGGTTGAAATCGTCTGACCCTGCAGCTGCTTTAGATGCTGCCACGTGCAGCATCTAACGGCAGCTGCTTTTCGAAACGAAATCTCATTCACCTGAAGGAGAATCCAGAAAACTGAACCGAAGATCTTAGATACGTACTGAGAAGCTTTCGATCTTTCTCGTCTTTGGCAAAACACACTCACGTCCTTTGTACGAGTCAAGTTCAATCCACCTCAAGATCGGTTCTCCTGGACCCCACGATTCATATCGGAAGGAAATAACATAAATAGGAGGGGTAATATCGTAACTTACGAGATCCACCGTCGAGTCACATCGTCAGCGGGATGAAATCGTCTGCCGAATCCTAAGTTCGTAACTGAAAAACAGGGAGGCATGACAGAAGATTTCATTTCGATCTCTTTTTACGTAACGGCCAGATACTCTCACAGTCTCATCCATATCTATTAATGCAACTTGGATTTGATAAACCCAAAATCGGCTAGGTCCAAACCAACTTTGGGTTGGGTTTCAGTAATTTCAGACCGTTCTTGGTTCGAGATTACCAACCAAATTATTCTGGTTCGGTTTTGAACCGAAGGCTTGGTTAAAACAAACCAACCCAAAACTTGACTTGCATACGTTTTGTTTTGAACCCAACCGAACCAAAGCAGTATATATATTATGTATATTTTATGTACTAGTTTTAGAGTATATAACACAAACATTTATTTATTTTTGTCTCTGCTCACAACAGGAAAAAAAAAAGTCTTAAAATAAGTCATAGGAAGACTGAATATATTAAAAAAAATTATTTTGAATCTGTGGTACAAAAAGATCGAGAAATTAATGAAAAATTAGCACATAAAATTAGAGCTGGTCGACTTAAGCAGACGGGGTATTTCAAGAATCAAGAATATTATGTGATAAGTGTGTTCCACTTAGGGCTGGCAATGGGTCGGATATATATCCGAATCCGATCCGAAAATCCCGAATCTGATCCGAAAATATAGATCCGTGGTTCGAATACGGATATCGGATTTCGGATTCGACCGAATTCGGATCCGAATCCGAATCCGAATCTGTCCATATCCGATCCGAACCGAAATCAACATATACTTTTCATTAAATCATTGGTAAACTTTGTATAAACTATGGTTGAACTATCCTTATTCATATCTTGCTTTAATATTTATATGGCTCATTAGTTTTGATAATTAAAATTTGCTTTAATAGTTAAACTTGACTTTTGAATTTTAAGTTCAAATCAGATCTAATTCGGATTTCGGTTATTTATTCTGTCGAATTTCGAATTCAGATACAGTATATAAATTCGGTTTTGAATTCGGATTCACATATAAAAGATCCGTCGGATTTCGGATCGAATTCGGATATCGGATTTTTATTTTCGGTTCGGATTCGGATCATGACAGATCCGTACCGTATTCGACCCGTTGCCAGCCCTAGTTCCACTTCCACTTAAATTAAATAATAAGTTTTACAAGATAGCAATTAGACCAACTATATTTTATGGTGTAAAATGTTATGTGACAAAGGATTAGCATGTTCAGAAATTAGCATTTTAGTTGTACTTTATCAAATAAATTAAGATTTATGAAAGAATTAAAAGTTAGTCATATGTTAAAAAAAATTAAAATCAGGTGTTTTTTGCAAATTTGTTTTAACATGTGACTAATATTTAAATATTTAAAGACTGTATCTTTATTTCATAAAGCCAAGATTTTTTGAGCTCAGGGAAAATGCTGGGGAAGAAGAGGTTGAAGATGACACTTGGGTTGTAGAAGTTCTTTTGGATTCTGCCAATCAGACGACTGAGACACAAACCAAAAAGTTCAGCAGACGCTACCAACCGAATAACGGCTCCTGCCCAATTGCCCACATGCCCCTCTCGACGTCCATTTGTTTGACTCCCGACACTTCAAGCTTTCCCTGATCACATGGCCCATATTCCTCATCCTTCCCACCTTGACACGTGTACTAAAAGCAAAAAAGAAAAGAAGAAAATAAAAACAAAAACAATAAGAGTCCCACATTCTAAGCTTTTGCTTAATCTCCTACACATCCATAAGGACCATAACCCTAAACTGAAATTTGATTTCAAATTCTACAAATAAAATTAGGAGTGCAAGAGGTTTTGGTTTAGACCAAACCAAGGTTTGTGATTGTTAACCCAAAACTAAACCGAACAGAATTGAAAATTGATTCTCTAATCTGAAAATCGATTGATTCAACTAAGTGAAATATATTTCTAAGTCAAGTTTCAATTCGACTCGATTTTATCAATAAAACAACCCAAAATCGAATCAAAATTAATTCAGTTTACAGATTTTAGAACCAAAACCAAACTCGAGGCCGTGAAACACTGAAACCCATCGCAACTTGAGATGGGTTAGATAGAAGAAACTATAGGAAATTATAGAAAAAATTACTTTTGCATGGGAAAGAAAGAAAAGCGAAACCTATTTTCTGAGAAATATAAGATGAAAAAGATTAAGTATTTTTTATTTTTTTAATCCTACTAGTTGTGAGTAAATGTACAAAACTGTATTACAATAATAAACATCCGTTTCCTTTCATCAAAAGAAAATAAAATAAAACAAGATGTCCGTTTCTTACATTTATTAGTTCCTCAGCATATAGTAGCTAAATTTTGAAAACAAATCTTTATCACATTTATTAGTTCCTCAGCATATAGTGCCTAAAATTTGAAAACAAATCTTTTACAAAATCTAATGAGGTAGTTATCAAGGAGACGTGGTGTTGAGGTAACTTGATTGGAAAATAGATTCGAGAATAAAAGCTCAAACATTGATAATAACTAGTTCTAACGGTACAGCCGTAAGAGCAGGGACCAGGTAATACCATCAGGCGACTTATTAAACCCAGAAGCAGCGGCATTAAGGCTGGGAAGTACATCATCACTTGTTGTGGAGGGTACAATCAAGGTTTGCAATTTTGGTGCGGGTGGGCGTGCCGCCTATTGGTCAAAACAAAATTTCAGCAACACGCCACGGGGGAAAAATAAAAAAAGCAAAAAATAAGCAAAAAATGGGCAAAAATTGGTTTTTTTCGGATTTTGAGGAAATTTCATCGACATGCCACTCCGTTTCATCGGCACACCGCCCCGTTTCGCCAATAAAAAATACTTTTTTTTCCATTTCATCCGTTTCGTTCTGTTTTGCTCTGCACGCCGCCCCATTTCGGTGACAAATCGTCAAAATTTCGATCAAATCACCAACGATGCGCCCCCAGCGATTTCCCCCGGCGAAACGCATCGCTAGGGGTCCAAAAACTGAAATTTCAGCGGCACACCGTTGTAAACCTTGGGTACAACAATTGTTGAAGGGTTAAAGATGACCAACAGAAGCCTTGAGTTTTCACAAGGTCTTAGTTGAAAGTGATTTAAGAAGGTTGGTTGACTGTCTGAACAATAAGTGCAATCTCCCTTGAAAGATAAAGAGCCTTATCATTGAGGTTTGGATGATGAGCAGGAATTTTGATCAAGTTATCTTCTCAAACATTTTTAGAGAAGCCAATATGTTAGCTGACAGTCTTGCTAATTTCGCTCTGAACTCATTTTCTTGTTTCTAGTACAAGTACCTCCCTCCCCATCTAAATATGTTGTTTCGGGAGGATTTTCTGGATAGAACTTTTTATTGTAGAACTCATATAATTTTTTAGTATATATATCATGTAATTTTTTTTAAGGAAAATTACTGTACACCCTATCTTTTAAAACTTTATTCCAAAATGCACTACCTTCACAACTAATTGCCAAGTTTACACTAGTTTTATAAACGAAATGACGGAATGCCCTCCTGCATGTGTCAAGAGATAAAAATTGCCCATTTTACCCCCAGTTTACAACTCATAAACCAGTTTTTATACTTGTGGTTCAGCATGTCAGGTAAGAAGCAAACACAACAAAAGCACCAATCGCAGTAGTAGCACCAATCCATGTTCTATTAATCTTTTAGTCATAGAAGAAGGTAGACGAAAGGTTTTGATTGAAATTTTGTTTGTTTGTTTGGAACAACCAAAATAAAGAAGTAAGGTTCAACAATTTTATTGTTTAGACCGAGTTATGAGTTGTAAACCGAGGATAAAAGGGATATTTTTTGTCTTCTGATATATGCAGTAGGGCATTCCGTCATATTATTTATAAAATAAGTGTAAACTTGGTATTTAATTATGAAGGTAGTGTATTTTGGAATAATATTTTAAAAGATAGTTTGTACATTAATTTTCCCATTTTTTTAGTATATAATATGTAATTCATATTTTACTATCAAAAAAAAAATATCAGACGGCTTATTATGTTGCTTACCGTCCAAGACGACACGTCATCAATGTGCACGTGGGCCGTAATAAATGAGGAGGAGCGTCGGCCGAGGTCGGTGGCCCCACTCCAATGCGACCGCACGAGGGCCTTTCCTCGTCAGTAAGCTTCTCCGGCCACAAAACACCCTTTTCCACGTCTACGTCCAACCCCGACCACCGGGACCATTCAGATAAGGCTTGATGAGCCTTTGAATTGAACCTTCGCCAGTAAACGAGTTCACAGCCTGTTGTTCTTTATGGGTCCCAAGTTGGCATTCCTTCCGGTACTTCAAAACAGTCCAAACGCCTAAGTATCAATCGTACGACAACCTTATGAGTTCATGCAAGGCAAAAAAATGTCGTTCCTACCCTAGTCGATCATAGTAATGTCAGATGGCAAAACAGAGATTATGAAACATACGGACACTACTTATGGTACAGCGCAATCCGACGATCGAAAATGGCATATGGGTCAAGGTTGGAACCCCAATTTGGCAAAAGGTCCAGTAGACTGTTCATGCCTCCTGCAAGCAAAGAAGAAGCTCAAACTGTTTAAATGGCACAACATTCCCAAGCAAGAAGACAGGTTGCGTGATACAGAACATGATGGCCAATATATATTTCTAACAAGCAACTTCATGACAAATGAAGATTTCAGTTTTGTGTAGCAGTACCTCTATTAGTATGAGAGTCATAGCTTTTGCTCTGCATCTGGGGATCTCCGAATACCATATGTCTGATTTCTCTTTGGTGAATTACAGATAACACTCACAGTCCACGAGAACAGATGGAGGTCTCTAATGCTCTGAGATATCTTGATCTTGAATTGCCACGGTTGTGCGTATCAGGTCAATCATTCTAGGAATTATGTCTTTGAAAGAGGGCCGTTGTTCGGGGTTACTGCTTGTTTGTCACCAGAATGAATTCTAAGCTTCAATGGAAATGAAATGTTGTTGCCAATAATTAAAAGTGGATGTCAGTTCAGAACTTAAGAACCATAGTACCTTTGCCAACAGTCGGCAATGATAGATGCAACTCTGGGATCAAGGCCTTCTGGAATATCCAACCTGCGATCCATGAAGCCTACGACACCAACAACCTTCAACAAGGAAAGTGAACAGATTGGTGGATCAGAATTTTGAAGTATTTCATAGGTTCTAACAATTTTAATAGATACACCTATGCAAGCATATAGTGTATGTTGTACATGCATTCGTTCATGCAAATGGGTATGTATATAAGTGTAAAAAATGGTATCATCATCTACTGCATTTATATTACGAGGAGCCATTTGATCCTGTAAGTATCGGGAGTCCTCCATAGGAACAGTACTCAGGTCTGTGTTGATTATCCCTGGTATTCAAGTGGAAAGATCAGGGACAATCCAACAGTGCAAAGCAACAAAGGGCATCTTCCTTACGAGTTTAATTCCACAAGCATCTTCGTTTTTGCTAGTCTGAGCAGAAAGTAAAATATTTACAGCAGTAGATAATAAAGAGAGAAATATATGTATACCTGCAAAGAATTTAGATGGCTCCATGGAATAGACTCGGTCATTAGTTCCCACAGGATGACACCAAAACTGAACACATCAGATCTGTTTAGATAGAAAGATCCAGAATTTTGTCACGTACATGGCCTTGGATCATTCCAACATTAAGTACACTTAGCCCATTGATTAATTCTGTCCTGACCACCTCGCATCAGAATGATAGGAGCATCTAGCCCTTCTGATTTATAATTTATCCTTCGAAAATTTAAGAGCATAAATTTTCAGTCACAACATTTGGTTGTATGTATGTTCCACATAGAAAGTTCCCAAAGCATCTGAACCTTTTCACTTTGGACCATGATGTAGTAGATGTGATAATTCACATCATCATTTTCCTAATTTTTATAATCTACTTGTACAGAGCAGTTTAGAATGTGGATCAGGATTTTTGTTACCTCCAAACAAGTTGGAATAAGGCACTTTCTTGTTGTCGCATTGTATATAGACAGGAATATAGAGAAAAAAAAACAGCAAAAATGAAATCCACTTGGGCAATGCTAGAAGTTATTAATGCTGAAATTGGACACTTACTTCTCATTTGAAAGTTCATTTCGAAGGACTTCAGGAGCCATCCACTGGGGCTGCATTGAAAGGGGAAAAAGACCTCTAAAATATGCAGAGATCAAATGTTTCGATTATTTCCACAACATAAAGCTTGATGCATAAGAATTTTAAATGGTAATAAAATTAGTAGAAAATGATGTGGATGTAGGAAAGGAGAAATAGGATAATAAATAATCTATCCTGCAACGGCTATTAAGCTACACTGATAGAAAATTATTTACAAGCAATGAGGATTCTTACTGTTCCTCTTCCTGATTTTGCGGTCAAGAATGTTGCATTCTTCAGTTTTGACAGCCCAAAGTCCCCAACCTGTTTAAGATAGAAGTGGATGACTAAAGCCAAAGTATATGTCCAGCCTGCCATAATCCAGAAAAAGCATAAATGCCCACGATACCTTGACAGTCCAGTTTCTGTCAACAAGAAGGTTTGAAGATTTCAAGTCTCTGTGTACTATTGGCGGATTTCTGTGATGCAGGTAATTCATTCCTTTAGCCTGCAATAGAAAAACATTTGTCGTTACATTAAAAGATCAACCCCATGCCCTTGAACTCTAATTGCTTAAGAGAAAAGAAGACTAGAAGTTCAATATAACGTACAACATCCAGAGCCATCCTCAAACGACGTCTAGTGTCTAGCTTTTGATTGTTCTTGTGTAGTGTTCTGAACAGGCTTCCCCTGACAATTGTTAACAACGTAAATGGAATTATATAATTAATGCACTCTATCTTGAAAAAAAGGGAGCATTAAATGCTTTATTAACCCGTGGTTATGGTATCACACTCAGGTGAAACAAGCCAAAAGGCTGAAGGCATGTGAAGTGTTCACTATCCATTCTAAATGAAGTTGGCAGCTAAAATTCAAAGAACAATACCATAGGGTTGCACGCTAGATTTTGATACAATAACTGTTCACAGCCTACATGCCAACTGGGAATTGACCATTTCTTTATATGCCCAATACCAAAAATCTTACATATTCCTTACCTGGGTAAGAACTCTGCCACTATTGCAAGTCGTTCGGGTGAATATACGGCTCCCATGAATAGCAATACATTTGGGTGCCTCAGTCTCTGCATTATATCAATCTGAAATATGTGCAAATAGAGATTTTGGAATCAGGTGCTTCTTTTTACTCACAATGACAACATTCAATCCGAGGCTGTAAGAATATTCATACCTCCTTTTTATAGTCTGGTAGTATCCCTTCATGATATTCACCCCCAAAATAAACTTTTACAGCAACATCCTATTAAAAAACAAACATAAAAGTTGTTATGCCTCCAAATTGTAGCATATCTGATGCTTGTTGCTTGGAAAAACTGAATGCAAAGACTCTTTTGAATTTAACATGCACCGATCCATTCCAAATTCCTTGATATACAACCGCAGAAGAACCTGAAATATGTAATAAAAATG
This sequence comes from Buxus sempervirens, assembly GCA_947561395.2. Taxonomy (NCBI): domain Eukaryota; kingdom Viridiplantae; phylum Streptophyta; class Magnoliopsida; order Buxales; family Buxaceae; genus Buxus; species Buxus sempervirens. The sequence goes on from OX387193.1 coordinate 6,662,268, forward strand.
ATATTAATAACAAAAAGAATAATAATCACGAACTCAAAAATCAATTCAACCTTGGAGTACCAGGGAAATGAACTTTATGACTTTACCTTGCCCGATTTCCTCTCCCAAATGTAGGTCTTCCCAGTGTATCTTGCAATCAATCACTGAGTCTTCTTTATCCCCTTTGTTCGATGTACTTCCATGGCTACTATCCATGCTCCCTCCTAAGCTCGATAATGTTGAAGATCGCGGAGCTTCTAGCTTCGGCTGCTTGACATCTTCGGCCTCTGATGTTTCTACATTTGTCATACTCCATGATGCCTCCTCCTCCCCATCCTGTTCAGCACCAAGTGGAGGCAACCAGATTCTGACTTGGTTCATAGCAGAGAACTCACGTCCCACACAAGAGGTCACTACAGGGATTTTGTTTGTTGTGGAATAATCATCCTCAAAAGCACTGTGAATCACATGGTCATTTTCATATGAAGTTTTAGTGACAATGACAAGGTTCCTGCTGTTAGTGTCTGCCCGCTTTTCATTGGTATCACCATTTTCACACTCCAAAGTTGTTTCCCCTGAAATCCTCCAGGAGTTTGGAGCACCAATGACCTCATGGACTGCTGAGTTCTCATCTGAAAGATTCAGTCTAACACTTTCACAATTTTCCTGGACGTCAGCTGATCTTCCCCGAATTTGCAACTTTGCTAAGACTTTTTCTGCCTGCAGCATTCCAAAAGAAGAAGTTCAGTATTATAACAATCCTGAGGATCATAATTACAAACTATAGGGACAACAGATTACAATTTTAGAAGGTTGAACAAATTCAAATGCAGATTCCTCCTTTCTACAGATATTCCTTTCAGTTGCGTTCTTCCCAGTATGTGATTTAAAACCAGGCCTTGCTGTCTGCAAGATCAATAATTATCTTTAATTCCATTTTTACAGAATACTGAAAACAAAGAAAGGCAACAAAAGAATCAAGACATTCTGGTACTTCTGATTCCTCATCTTCAGTAGATAGCATTGGCTCTCCTTTGTTTGAGGTAGTTGCACATTCAACACGAGTATCATCTCCACGTCGACGTGAGAGTACTTTTGAGGCCTATTCAAATCAATAAGTAATATCCATCAGTATTTCAATTATACTAAAACAAAGAAAACCAAAATGAAACATCACAGTGTAACACATAAACACCAGATTGGATACAGAAGATGCAATCTGTGGTACTGATGCAATCTGTGGTCTTTGGTGCCACTGAATCTTTTTCATGTTTAGCCTCCATTCTCTAGCTTCGCACTGAGCATGATCCTGATGTGTTCTTAGTTTTTCCAAGTTCATATTATTAAATAGGACCGCATCACTCGAAACGGTAATAACACCAACAAGCTCCCCATCCTCGTATAATGGGCTTTTTGTCACTATCGCCATAAATATCTCGCCAGACCTCCTCCTAAAAGGAAACTGACCTGACCATGATCGACCAGTCCTCAATCCCTCCAAGATTTTGTTGATAGATGCATAGTTTTCTCCATCAAAAAGCAGATCCGCAACTCGTCGTCCTATTACTTCATAGTCCGTCCATCCATATAGCTTTTCTGCAGAACGGTTCCTAAGATAAAGAAGTTTTCAGATCATAAAAAATATGCAGCAGATGTATAATAACATAATTTATGCTTCATAGTTTACGATATTAGCATTTTGCATATGTTTCTACATATGGAATACTTATACAGAAAAGCTAAATGCAAACTCCAAGACTGTTCATTTGTTCGGTTAGATTCTATATTACCTACAGGAGTTCTCCATGTAACTTCCACTGTGAAATGAAATTCACAATTGAACACTGATACAAAATTTCTTACATAAAAAATGTCCAAACTTTGGTTCTGAAGCAAATAATTCACAAATCAGTGTATTTCATCAAACACTCCTATTAAAATTTCCACAGCACCTGATGTAGTTACCAGAGCTTGGAATTTTCATTGATCAGGAGTACATTTGCTAGTAATATAGGAATCACAGCAAGGCGGGTTGATTTGAAATTAACCCGCCTTGCTGTGATTCATGATGTGTTCTTAGTGTTTTCAAATAAAAATAGAAATTAATTAATATAATTATATATAGAATATGCATTTTTATATGGGATATATGTAAATACATATATGTGAATGGATTAAGCTCAGGTTCGGGGGGTGGGTTAGGGTCGGATTGGAATGAACACTGACTTCGATTTTTGAATTACCATAAGTGGTGTGTTAACCAATAAACCAGCCCTATTTCCATCCCTAGCTAGTAGAATTGATGCTACTTAAGCAACATTGTCGTATATCTGAACACCATCTTAAATAAAGTGATAACAAATCATTTCTCTAGCTCATTTGGCTGATGGTCATCTATCCCATCATGAGGAGTGTCGCAGGACCGGAATTTTGTTAACCCAGGAGGTTGACCAGTGGGTGTTGTGATACATTAAAAAGGGGTTTTACCTACCAAAGAAAAAGGTTCTTGTGACAAGATGCCAATCACGCAAACATAGTCACTCATAAAAAATCATGTCAAGAAGCAAAGAAAAAAAAAAGGATCTGAATGACACTTTTGCTAGTTGGCCAAGAAGATTCGTTGGGAAATGAAAGGACTAGAAGTATTCGATTCAGATAAGGATATAAAAAATACAACTCGTAGGAATAAGTTGAACAAAGCTGAAGCGCCAACAACGAAGTACTTGTTGCAGGTGGAAATCTTAACTTCCACTCAAGTTATCCATGCAAACTCTTACATGAGTTCATACAAGTCGTAGGTCACTTCATACAAAATATGTTGATCGGAAATAACTCAAAGAAATAAGGTTGTTAAAGTTGGTTTGGTGCACATAAGGATTTTTAATGGTACAGTTCGAACAATGAAAAAAGTGACACACGAACCGAATTTAGAAAGAAACTCCATTTTCTATCTTGAATTGGATTCTGATGGCTAGAAGTCACCAAGTAAAGTGTAGTTGTAAAGATTTATAGACGAGAAATAATATTAGAGAATAAGGCAGCAGAGTGTTGGACAATGTGACTATTTCAAAATATACAAAAAATACGTAATGGAGATTCAAGGACTTTTGGGTAAGAAGCTTGGTGTGGACTATGCTAACTAGTAAGTGAACATCACTGGGCCAGCTCAAGTAGAGAAGCTTGAAGAGTACTAGAAGCTCTCTATGGAGTTTGCAGGTGATGTGTTCTCGTTATCTCTATTTATGCGGTTTAGTGTTGGTGCTCGGTTGTTCGCTATAGTTGAACTTAAAAGATGTTCGTGAGCTTCTATACTTGAGGACTGATCTACATTGTTGTAACTTTCTCTTTGAGTACTAACCACTGTAGCTGGAGCAAAGCCCGTTTGTGGATGAATATCTAAATCTATTGTTTTGTGGTTTTGTGGTTTTGTTTTATTCCTTATCTTGACTGTAACACTCCAAGATATAAACCTCCAAAACAGTCTTAAATCACATCAACCTTAATTTGGACACAAAAACAAATTCAAAGCTGAAAATCCAGCAGCAAAACATGTCAATTGTATAAATTCTAGCTATAAAGTAAATCTTCAAATCATACTAACTTATCAAATGAATGCTGTAAAATTAAACATCACTGTTCCATTGATGGCAGCAAAAACGTTCTACGTAATTCTATATTACATTCGGTGCAGCAGCCAAAAAAAAAGATCTGAAACAGCAAGAAATTAACTACATTAACTACAGTATAACAGGATGTTAATTTCTACCAGTAGATGATCTCCCCTGATGAAGCTCTGCAAATATAAATAGCATGTCCAATAGACTGCAACACGTTCCTGTACGGATACCTAGAGGAGAAGAAACCTGGTATGAGACCAATCTCTGGATCCGACGCAACTTGGCCGGAATTCGATGACTCGTATACTCTCTCTGACCTCCTCTGCTCCGCCTCTCTCTCCCGCAACAACACCTCTAACTGCTCTCTGAGCTTCGAATGACTTGCCTCCAAGTCTCGAAACCTCTTCAGAAGGACTCGGTAGAGGCCCGTCCGGGAACTGTCGTCGGCCATTGTCGGAGACGGCCAGTTCTCGATCGATCAAACGACGGGGAACCCAAAACGTTTAGCTTTTCGGGAGGATCGACTTGGTTCGTATTTTTAAATTGAGAGCCAAGCGTTGGACTCAAGGTTGTCTGCCACCGTGCCACGTGTCCTACACCGGCAAGAGTGAGTAATCACAGGTCTCCACCTGTCTTGCTTGGGTAAGGAAGGACAAATTGGTAAAAGTATGCTGCCAGTGCAGGTTTTGGTTTTGAGAGCGGCGATAGCGGTTGCTGTCTAATTCCATTTCGAATGTTTTAAATCCAAATATAACCCTAGTTCTTGGTTATTTTTACGAATGGACAACCGTTTGACGACGTCTGTATCCGTCTTTTGAGAGTTTACAAGTGCGAGTCGGTTAGGTTTCCCAATTTTTGTTTTATTTGTTTTTTTTCCCTTTTATTTATTTTTTTGTATTTATATTTATATCTATATTATTAGTAAAGAAAAATTGGATGAATATTCTTAAACTCTGGCCTTTTTTTTTCCTAAAATTACCCTCCACAAACAAAAAATTCCAACATATAACCGCTCCTACTTTTAAATTGAAACCCCCTATTTCTATGATACTTCTCCCATCCGAAATTATCTATCTATTGGTTTAAACTGTGCACGTGCACCCTAGTAATTTTTAGAAAAAAAACTTGAAGATTTTTGAGTAAGATTTCAACTTCAAATCACCCCAGACCTTTAATTTTATTTACTTTAAACTCCCCATAACTACTTACACGTTATCACTACTTGCCTATAATTATCTAATCTTTTTGCTTTGTGCATAGCACGTGCCCTTCCCCTAGTATCAGATAAATAGCAATAATTCATAACTCCTGAATGTTTCAATTAGAAAGGACTATCCGTCGTCAAGTAGTCTTCATTTCCCATACAAGCACAAGCACTAGTACATGGTTTCGAGGAAGATGATGTGTTTCCCACTAATATAATTATATTATCTATACTATATATATGAAGCGAGGCGCCCTATTGAAAGTTGTGACAACTATAATGAACGAATTTCCCAAAATGCCCCTACACATCATCGTCGAGCTTTATAAATAATAATCATAACTACCTTTATTCTTTTAAAATTAAATCACTTGCAAAACGATTTCCTACCCGTATACCTCTTTCTTTGTACGTACAATACTGAACTCGCATCCCACCACTATGTTTGAAGAGAAAGAACTTCCTTTGTTGTTTATATTGTACTAGGTGGGGGTGGGCATGTGCATGTTATAATATTGGGTGAGGTTAAGAAAAATGGAATTATAATGACCGCATGCATTATATGTGGTAGGATCACACGTGTACCTTGATGGTACTACAAAAAAATTTTGAATGGAAAAGATTTTTGTTAAGAGTAAGTATTAAGACTTCAATCACTATGTTCATAGCATTTAACAATATATGAAAAAAAAAAGGATGACTTTCTTTAAAGTCCACATTTATTATATATCCTTTATCTTGTAAGAGGTCATTAAATAAGTTTTTATAAATTTAAAGGGCTATAGCACTAATCCCGACTTCCTTATCACTTATAATGTTGACTAATTAAATATTTAAACAAAACTTTACATGTGTACAAACCTTACATGATTAGTATTATACATATTCATTTGTTTGTACAAAAAATAAATAAAATTAAGTATTTAATGAACAGTTTTGCATAAACATTTATATGCACTTCATTTACCGCTGTAAAGATGGAAATTGGGTTGTTAGTTAAAGCTTATATGACATCTACAGCCATAAAAAGAGAGGGTGATTGGTATAAAATAATTTCCTTTTTTGTCTTGACAAAGAAGACAAATGACTAAAAGGTAGAGCATAATAGACTAACATTCTCAAATATCAATTAAAGTCGGGCCACTCGTCTGCTTTATTTATTGTAGTAATTTTTTAACTGTGCTGTTTAAGAAAAAAATAGTTTAACTATGCTAGATGACAAAGAACCATTTTTCATTGTTCAAATGCCGGTTACTCCTCCTTTTGTCATCTGTACCGTTTAAAGAATTCTTGCACTATTTGATTAAAATATTTTGTTTTTTTTAAATTATGTTTAATGCCATTTGTTTTATAATGTAGGATAATAAATTGTTTTATATGCCATTTATATCTTTTATTTTTAAGCTACGTTTTGTTACATTTGCTTGTGTTAGTTGCCCACGTTTGATGTGGCCGCAATTCTTTTGTTTTATTTATTAAATTATATTTTTCATCTGCATTAAAAGAGAAAGGACTCCAAACAATGGGAAATTGGTTGACTTTATCAAAATAATTCAGATTTAGTAAATCAATTTTTAGTAACTAATTATTAATGATACTTTTTAAAAATAATTGAGAATTGATGTCTTTTTTGTTTATAAAGAATTTCTTCCGAGTTTGCAAGTATTTTTTTTTTGTTTTTAAAAAGTACTCTTTAAAAATACGTTTTGTTCCCTCAAAAAACTTGGAAAACCTTTTCACTCATTTTGATATAAGTAAAGTTTGCAAGTCTTTTGAGATTGTTTTTAGAGGAAAATAGTCTTTTTAAAATGACACTTATTTTTAATTATTTTAAAAGGTATCACTAATTCTCAATTAGCAAGAAATAACCGATTGAATCTGAAATATATTAAAAAAATATTACTAAAAACTAACTTTCAGATAAAAGGTCAAACAAAGCTGCGCATTAAAATGCTGTTGTTCTTTCATTCAATTCTTGTTAACCAAGAATTGAAAATTCTGCATTACATTCTTTTTCTTGTTGTTCGCTAAAACCCCTTTCTTTATTGTCTTTCTTCTTGGATGATGCCCCCTTTCTTTATTATCTTTCTTCTTGGATGATGCCAGCGGTAGACCTTTTGTAAAAACCATTACTTAATATATTTGGTTGTTTTCCAAAAAAAGCAGTGATATTTTTTTAAAATAATTAAAAATGAGTATAATTTTAATGTCCAATAATACCCTAAAAACTTGTAAACCTTTTGTTTTTGGTTTGTTAAAAAAAAAAAGGACGATTGCAAGTATGTTAAGACCATTTATGGAATAAACTTTGTATAAATAGTAAATTGACACTCGTTCTTAATTCTTTTTATAAATTATTATTATTTCTAAATTACCAAGAACTAAAACTGAATCTAAATTATTTTGGAAAAATATCACTAAAAACTAATTTTCCCAAATGCGTTTCTCTTTTCGGACTTTAATACTAATATTAAAAGTTTGAATCGACGTTTTTTCGTAAAGAAAGAATTTAATAATATATATTTATATATTTTATAAATTGTCTAAACGACAAAAATCAAACAAAATGTTTAGACGTTTTTTCGTAAAGAAAGAATTTAATAATATATATTTTATAATTGTCTAAACGACAAAAATCAAACAAAATGTTTAATGCGATTCGTACTTTTATAAGGGCAATAGATTATTAGTCAGTTTATGGCAATAGTTGAAGTGGACTCTTGAAATAAATTTAAAACATCATTAATTTATAATTGAAACATTTGAAGATAAATGTTAACGATATTAACTGCTTTTAATAATTTAGAGTAGATAAATATTTTTGCAACATTTCAACTATTGGACTCATTTCGTGAAAGACGGTCCAATTATTGGGCCCTTCTCCCTCTGAAAACCATTTACTAACCATTTAAAGATTCTGTTTAGACTCTGGACGAATGTAGGAAACAATCCTTCCACTCTGTTCATCGAGGTAAGGGAACGCAGGAAGACCTTTTGCTTTTAAGAAATCATAATAATACACTTAAAACACAAAAGGTGCAAGAAACAAGCCCTGTTATGTGTCGAAATCCTGCAAAACATCTTCTCACGGTTACTTCTTTATAGGAGATTATATGGAAAGAAATGACTTGAGAGGAGGATCTCACGATCAGATATCTTCCCCACCATATAATCAGGCCGGCAGAGAGCATAATACACAAAAGATGAAGTTTATTTGTTTAGATGATAAGCATCTAACATGGTGAAACCAAGTACTCTGACCTGCGACTATCAATCCGTAAAGTGTAGCATAAATATAGTCGCCGTAACCTTGAATTGTAGATGCAATACGTATGCACAGACTTTTTGGTATGGCAGGAGAGAAACCAAGCGCATATATGAGAAACTAAATATTTCTTGCAATCTCACTTCTTACATGCTTCTATGGAGGTTCAAAGTTTCCTTGCAGCCCTAAGGTTGTATTCGTGCTTAATAAGATTTGCCCTCAGAAGCATTGCCCTGACATCTCGATCAAACTCCTTGCCTGTCTGTAAGACTCTCTGGAATGTTGCGTTCCTTTGATCCGCATGTCGTGCATATAGAATTTTGTTGTGTGAGTCGATACGAGCCTGGGACATAATCAATAAAGCATTGAACATGAAATAGATATCTAAATCTGATAAAAAAATTTATTGTGAATTTCTAAAATGAACCTGAATTTGATCCATAATTATAAACAACAATCCTAGTATTGAGTGATATGAAGATCAACTAACAGAAATTGATATAAGCCAAAACTGTACCTGTATCTGGTTCTCAGTAATCAAAGCTTCAAGTTCTTTTTCCAGCCCTGAAACACTTGTTTTGAAGGCACTAGCCATCATGTGCAAATCAACTGAGACGAACGGGTGCGTATACTGGATAAGAGCTTTGTGACGGATTTCATCATATAGTGTCTCAACATGGTCATACAAGTGAATGTCGAGAAGCAAATTAGCTTTAAGATTTTCAAGGTACTGAAGACACGAAGCATAACGGCTGCAATTAGGAAAAGGACATGGGGGTCAAAAAAAGAGAAAGAAAAATATACCAGAAACAAATATGCTTCGGAAACGGGAAGCACGGTAGTGGATATATTGCCTGCAAATGCGCCCATGTTAAAGAAGACACAACTCACATGGTTTAATTACACATCTCAACTAATTCAACTATGACTGTTGATACTATAAACAACATTTAATTTGTACCTTTTTACTATTTTGCACCTTTGAAAAAGCATCCATAGATATGCTGAATGTATATATTAATTGGTCTCAACCCAAACCAGCCTGTTGAACCCATTTCACTCTCATCTGCTTTTAAATTTATCAATATTCATTTTCTTAAACTAAAAAATAACGGTCTATTATTATACTAGATATTATCATACCATATTTGTATTGTTATCACTTGTATAATGATAAAAGCCTCAGGCTACTACTGTGAGAATGTTTTCAAGATTGTGCAGGAGCTACTTTGTGCAAAAATGTCAAATGTTTCCAAGAAAACGGGTTGTTTATGGTCCAATCCAGTCCTTTACAATTTATATTACCATCAAATGTTAAAAGAAAAAATACAGTAAAGTCTATAATTTGGTATTACAACCCAACCGGTTGAACAGGTCCAACCATAAACAACCCGTTTTCTCTCCAGGTTGGAAAATCCAAATTCAAAGCTGCCCAGACAGTTAAAAACATGAACTGCACCTGCGGAACTATGTGAGCGGGTTTGTGCAGCTTGTGATGATTGGGTCAGATTCTACCAACCATGGCATTTGGTGGCCTAGTGTCCCAAGGTGGACAGGAAGTATGGAGCTGATAATAGAGAGGAACAAATAAGGGCATACTATGATAAATGACAGAGAGGAACAAATAAGGGCATACTATGATAAATGACAGCTTCGGCATCCTATTAAGGTCTCGAGTAACAATTTTGGTAACTTATGCTTTAGCAACATGGTGAGACCACCCCGGCATTCTGCCAGCTCAAACCTCAATGCAGACAACCAGGCAAAGCAGTTGTCTAGGCCAGAGTAACAATTTTGGTAACTTATGCTTTAGCAACATGGTGAGACCACCCCGGTATTCTGCCAGCTCAAACCTCAATGCAGACAACCAGGCAAAGCAGTTGTCTAGGCCCTTGCATACACTTCACTTCTGACTATAATGCTCTTCATTGACACTGGGCAAAACAGCATCCCTTGCCATTCTGAGACAGGGATACAAACAGCATGAAGCAATTTTTTTTGCATCATTATTTCTGCCAAATATATGGTGTATGCAATCAGGTACAAAGGCATGCACACGAGTACACAACAATGTGCACACGCATATACGGACACAAACACACACAGACATCAAATACACATACACAAACATACATGGGTTGCCCATGGAAAAGAAACTAAGGGAGAAAGAATATGTATTTTGCAAAGTTTTTTTGGTTGAATATAATTTTGAATGCAAGAAACTGACCATCTCAGATATTGGTGTTCAGTTAGCAAGAAATTGATATACAAGGAAGAGCTGATCAAATGATACATCAAATTTTCTCCTAACGTTGGCAAAGGCTTGAAGATTAGCTAGATTTTATAAGAGTAAAGCAGACCAAAAATAGAGGTTTGACAGAATCTCTTTTACTGTGAAAGCATGCTTTCTTGTTAATCAGTGCATGTAAGATCCAAACTTTCCAAGAAAATAAATTTTTCTTGAACCATTTTCTTATTAACCAGACAGCATCCTCTGGAAAAAGAAAAATACACTAATCAATTTGTCATTTCAATATTCGCCATCTATTTGGTTTATCAGCATACTTCTACTGAACCAGAATGGCCAACAAGATCAGAACAAAAGTAGAGAATGTAGAACAAGGATATCCAAACAAATCAGTAAGACCATATCACCTTACCTTGAATAAAAATCACGAATACACTCCCTCACTTCAGGTACTAACTCTAAGAAATTCCGGAAGTTGACATTGTCTATTACTTTTGTCTGCCAAAGATTAGCAAATAATAAATTCATTATTTCTCAAGGCATCATTTCTCACCTTAAGACAAACATTATTCAGAAGGAAAACATGCCTTTAATTCCGTCCTGTCAAAGCTAGCAAGTGCACAAAGACCACCATATGTTGCAACGTCTTGGGGTGCAATCACTTCTGTGTAGTTGATTCCCAACTCAGCACCAGTTTCCAAAAACTACACATGCACCCAACAAAAATAAAAATAAAAAGAAAAATAAATCATTATCACAACTTTAGTGGAAGCGAAATTCCACATTACATCAGCAATAAATTACACTCATCATGTAGTCATGTAGCAGTAAAAAAATATGTATGCTTTATTGTACTGTAATTAAATAACAAACTTATTGATGAAAGAGATTATAATAAATAAAAAAAAGCCACAGGACATGTTTAACTAACATTCTCTAGTAACTTGGCATTACAAGTGCAATATTATATGCCTTTTTCCCTTTTCAACCAGTAAAATGTATGATACCTACTTTGAACAGTAAAGAGTCTGAAGCCCTATGCATACAAAAGTGTACAACAGGCCACCAAAACACAAATTAGCCCACTATATCCAATATTATGGTTAACGATAACCCTCCTATTGATGTGCAAAAGGAAAAGAAAGACATTTCGATTCTGCTAACACCAACAGCCCACATTATACCGAAAAATGCCCTGCTAATGTTGTACCCCCACGCTCTTTCTCCTCACAAGTGCAACACAATACTCTTGTAACAAAGTTAACCTTGCCATAGAAACCCCTGCAAAGGGAACAGGATTCCTTTCATCAAATATCAGCTAGGACTTCCAATGAGTCTAGCCAGTACCAACTTGTGCACAGCAAACTGGTACTGTGACATAATATAAATTTGTCACCAAGCAACTAAATATTAGCAAAATAACTTATCCCAAGCAGCTGGGATTGGCAGCACAATGTTATTCCATCACAATCTATTTAAAACCATATCATCAATTGGATTAGACTATAACCCCATGTAGGTCATATAGAAGCAAATACCGGAAGGGATGGAGTGCCAACAAGCCTAACCTTTTGCACTTCCAAATAAAATGGCTGCACTCAAACTTGAACCTGCATTTTCATACTGGCAGCCTTAGGTTTTTACCATCATCCCAAGTGATAGTCTCTATCTTAGCTCAAATTACTATCATTCATATCTTTTTATGACAAGCTATGACAAATTTCTTTTTGGCCTTCTCCATCCCATTTAGAGAGTACCAAATCGCACCTTTTCACAGCTGCCTCCCATGGGCTTTTCTTTAAATGCCAAACCCTTTTCAAACTACTATATCTTATTTGCTACCTGGGCAACACCTAGACATTCAGGATATGCTCAATGCTTATCTTATAATTCCTTGTGTTTCCAAACATCTACCTCAACAAAGGTGCGATTGTATGGGGGTGGGGTGGGGGAAATAATATTACCGACAACTTTTCAGCAACATTCTTTCCAAACGGGAGGGAATACCATAAGGTTTATATTCCATCAGTCTTTTTTACGACAAAATATCTTGCTAGAATCCGAATTTTTAGCTCCCTAGGTCCCATCAGAGGGATATCCTTTACGAAGATTTCCATTCAAATCCTTGTGACCAAAGATACAGTAAACGTTTTACAACTAGGAATCTCCAGGTCTAATACTGAGTTGACTCGGCCAACAATTACAGTATCGGTAAATTAACCCAGTTGAGCTCAGAAATGGCTCATCGCTGGCTGATGATAGCGAATCATATTACCCAATACCAGCCAATATTGACAAAACCATGATATCAAGGCTTTGGATCAGCTGTAATGTCCAATACCGAGTCAACTCAGCTGATACAAGGTAATGTATGCAATAATGAAACCAAGTTTCAGTCAAATTATTTTTTTCATCTTCCTATTTAGCTCATAATGTATTAGAAAAACCTAGCAAACAGCAAAAACTAGAATCTTAGAAGCTCCAACAAAACTTTGTTAGAGATACCGACTAATATTCAGAAAAAAATGAAAAAAAATTAAATTAATTAAACACACACGCACACATACAAACATTAGTGACACTATTCTCTAAGTCCAAAAGGAGGAGGGAGGGGGGGCGCGGGGCGAAGGTATACCAAGCTAAGGTTGTTGTAACTAGAGATCAGAGATACAAGTTGTAACCTATTTTCTTTGAAAAGTGGTAGAAACTCTTCCATGGAAATGCCGAAACATGTAAATTTGTGTGCAGTTGCTTCTTGTGCTTTTTATTATTTTCACCACTTTCGCATCACAACAGTTCTAATCAACATCATGTCATTAGCATCATAAAAACTATTATGTATTTTGTGCGCTCCATGCAATAAATTATTATTCTGATCAAAGCATAAATTGGAATAAGTATAGAGTATACTCAAAATAAAGAAACAAAAAAAAAAAAAAAGGAAGAAAGACAGAAATACATTTTTTTTCTTTTTGGAAGGAAATTTAATCAGCATTTACATATTTGTATCTTGGTCTTGAAAAAATTGAGAAAGCAAGCAATAAATGGACCAACCTTGCGAGCAGCAAGTTTGTACTTCTTAGACTCCAAGTGAGCTAATCCCGCAGCACAACGCAGCTTTGCAACTGTAACAGGGTCCAGGGCTTCTGGTGTTTGTTCTGCTTTATTAACATAGCTTGAAACATGTGTAAACTGGCCCATCTCAATGCTAACCAAGATAGCATTCAAACACATTTGAATTATATGCTTTGAAGTAGTGCAATAATCACGAGTACGAACATAACTCTTAAATGCATCTCCAAGAGCACCATGAGAATAGTAGAAGTCACCAATATCATTGTATCCCATTCTGATACTTTCCTTAATCAAATTTGTCTGCACAACCACGAGTTAGAAAATAATGGAGAGTAAAAAGGTAGCAGATAAAAAAAAAGGGGTTATATGAGTTTAGCTCCACATAATTATTCATAAGTATGTCCGCATACCAATTAAACAATGCTACTATGCTCAGGAATCAAATATATTATGTGTGCATGTATAATCTGCCGCTAATAAACATCAAACAAGAATTGAAATCAAGTTAAAATATAAACAGGGACAATTGATTATAATAGTGGCTGCAAAAGAAATACCAAAATCCATAAAATGCATCCCAAACCCAGAATTAATTTACATAATGACTAAACTGCACAGAATAATTCACTATCCAAAAGATATCTATAGAAATAGGTATCAAGGTAACCAATATAAGCCACACAAGGAAAGTTCTATTCCCAGGAGTGCTCCATTTGCCCAAGTTCTTTTTTTTTCAAAGAATAGATTTCACCATTATACCTTCGCAATTCAATTAATTCAGGGGAAGTGCTGACCATGACAGGGCGCAAAGACAGCCCATACATTTACTAGTAATTACTTTTTACTTTCTTATTGGAAAATCAAATAAGTGTGATGTATTCTACATCAGTCATCAAAAGCAAGGCCCCTGTAGATACTGAGAATTTGGAACTAGGAACTGCAATTTCAGCTTCACAACTACAATGTCAATTTCAATAATTAGGGTGCATCTCAGATGATCTCAATTAATTCTGAGGTTAATCTATTTGATAATGTGATTTGACCAGAAATAAAACTTAATACCCTGTTTTATTGGAGACCTCAAAGAGCTTCAGTACAGTGTTCAAAAACTCCATTGTTTCTGATAGAGATTCATGTCTGCAGACTGAATATGATCTGATAAGCTGAAGCAGGTCTTAAGTCACGGGCCTGAGTTTCAAAAACCATTACGCTTCACACACAAAACTAAAGCAGGGAAGCAAGAGTTTCATAATTCTGGTGAAGATGTATGTTGAGGTGGCTAGGAGCAGGACAACAGTGACCTGGCCAAGTACAAACCTGATTGGGAGATCTAACAGGCATAGAAGAAATGGCATTAACAGTTTAAACATTGCAAAATTCTTGTCAAATGGCTAATTCATAGAGAGCAAAAAAATAAGGTTTTGGAGCTTGCAAGTAGATCTGAAAACAATTGATTGATTTAGATTAGTTCAATTTCATCACTTGCATCATCTTCTTCGCCTTTCCTATCTTTGCCTCCTATCAGTTGAAGACACAAGATGTCCTATCTTTTTAGGCAGGTAGATTGAATGTGCTTCCAACATGTACACGTGTTGTACACCAACATGTGTACAGGTATATATAAATGAAAATACAATCAATGTATAAATATGGGTTATATATATTCAGGTTTCAGATCGGTTAAATTGAGCCTTCAACACAAAACCAAACCAAATTAATTCGGTCTAATATATTTAGGACCAAAACCGAACAAAACATTTTAAAACCCAAATCGAACCAAAGTTGGCCTTGGGTCGGTTTGGGTTCTGTTTTAACTGGACTGAATTGCACCCCCTTCTCCACACATGCCCAACGAAGAAAGCACATTCGATTGGAGGTTCAGTGGGACAAGTGACACGCAGCCAACAATAAATTATTTTGATGATGTCCATTCGACTAGACTAATTCATAAGGAAAAACACAATAAGCCTGTAACCTGTAAATATATGAAACATGGGCTTAAATTTAATCCCTTTCTCATCTCAGAAAAAAAATAATAATAATAAGAGTCCTTCTATCCTTATCAACGCATAAAATGTGCTGCAACTCACAGCATGTTAACGTATTTTCTCATCCTACCCCGTGAAAAGTACATAAATCCAAGGAACAGGGCTCATGTTGTTCTAATATTATTAGCACTGTCTAATTTGCAGCGATGTACTTCATTTCATAAAGAGACGAATAAAAAATAAAAATGTAAAAAAATAAATAAATAAAAACAAAAACATAAAATGAGGAACTATAATACATTAAAGCAGGTTAACCCTAGAATTGCAATTATTTACAGTTTGCTATTCGCGAAAGGGTTTTGCCCTAAACAGTTTATCGAACACTGAGATCCGGCCAGGGAATCAGTCCGGCAGAACAAAGTGGGAATTGAACATACCCTATATGCGTTAAGCTCGTTCTCGAGCTTCTCCTTTCTTTGCTCTGCTCGACGATCTACGGCATCAGCCCACGCCATGTCCATCCCATAAGCTTGCCCTAGTTTTCCATCAATCTTCTGAACAACTTCTCTAAAAAGCTGAGAATTCTCGCCTTTTTTTATCTCATCGTAGGCCATACGAAGCGCTTCCATCTGTATCGACGGGTTCCCGCATCGATCAGCGATGAACAAAAGCCTCGTGATCTTCGTCCGACCCGAGTACAGGCTCGCGTAATTCTCAACGTCTATCTGCTCACCCCTAATGATGGTTTTGGTTCTCTTCTCGTCTCCGCCGTTGGAGCATACGTCGTCGATCATTGTCGCTGAACCTTCTTCGTCTGGTTCCATGACTTGCTCTGATGCCTGTCAAGCTTCTGTAACTCCTCGGTAAGGGCTTATATTATCGCTCATGTATTTGCAAAACTCTGCAGCATTTTCCCATAAACCGGTGAACCGCTCGCAGCCCCCGCCGTACCTCACCCTCTCCCCGTTCCTACATCAGTCTGAGGAACTCTGCCAGCTTTCAACGCCTTTCCGTCGAGTGCTTAAATATGGGCCGGGCCTAAAGCCTCTCTATGCCCGGTTAGATATGGTCCGGGTCTGCATTTTGAATTGGAAACTCTGGACCGATTAAAACTTATTATTGTCTTTGAAAATTTTCATCATTAATTCCTAGACGGGTCATTTTAATTTCAAACACAATTCATTTAAGGAAAATAATCTTTAGTGATGCTCTTCAAACATAATTAAAATTCAGTCAGAAATCTTCTGAGTTTTAACTTTGAAACTAAGAAATCTTTATCAAAATAATTAAATTTTAATGAAATTTTATTTTACTATTACAACCCAACTCTTCCAAGTATATCACTCATTTAAATGGTCATGTACAAATCAATAAAATGACTTACATACAAGTTAATATACAATGTTGATAGAAGGTACAAGTTCTTTTATTGACTTGCACAAGTCATGTCGGAGAGTGGATGAGTGCACTCTTGGAATAATTTACCGGAGAGTGGTATGAGTTTATTCGTAATAATAAAATATCATTAAAAGTTAATTATTTTGATAAGATTTCTTAAAAATTAAAACTTAGAGAATTACTGACTGATTTTAATTATTTTTAAGAAGTATCACTAAAAGTTAATTTTCCCTGCATTTTAAAAACTAGTCATTTTAATTTCAAAATTAGTCATAATTAAGTGAGTCAATTGGCCAACGTGGCATTCTTTAATTGGTTTCGAGAAAAGTAACACTTCAAAAGCATGTGACCGTTAATAAGCTATAATTATTACTAGCAGACTGCAGTGCAGTACTACACGTCTGCACCTATGTAGTTTAGAAGTGGGTGTTATCTATTTGCAACCATCTAAGTCTAAATCTCCTAAGCAAACAAACAACAGTAATACACAAAATTGAATTTATTTCTGCACCACCATTAGTTATCAAGTCAATATGAAAAGCAATAAAAAATGAAAAGTTTTAGGTGGATTGGAAAGCGGTCTGAAATTAAACGATAATCATCCATACTGAATGCTTGTAGTAAGGGAAAAATGTGCGCTTGAATTTTTTACGAAGAACTTTCCTCTCAAGCACAGAACATTTGGCAAAAGTTGAACAATGACAGAAGAAATAACAACATATATTGTCACTTGAAAGAAGAAGTCAACCTCATGAATCTAAGCACAAACAAGTCATGAAAAAAGTTTAGTGTTGCTCTTTATGATCAAAATAAGAGAATCCATCCTCATAATGAGTTTGTTTGTTACAAAGATGAAATCCAAAAACAAAAAAAAACTGATGTAGCATTGTTTGTAATAGTGCCCAACCACATGATCAGAAAGTGTATACTACCCAAAAAAGCTTATGTATCCCCTGATATTCTGAAATCCACTACTTACTTTCCAACAGCTCCTAGTGATTGGAGAGGTGTTGTTATCTGCAACACATATTATAATTATATTTAGAGAGAGATAGAGATAAAGAGAGAGAAAGAGAGCATATGAAAGGAGGGATGGAGGAATTGCAAGATCTTGCACTTTCAGTGATACTAATTAATGAATAATACCTTAAAAGTGATGTTCTTGGCTAGCGGAAAGGCACGCACAATGTGTGCGACATGATTTGGCATTGTTTTTATTAACTACTGCTCCTATGCACTCCCTGCTTAGCTCTTTACCATGTAAGGATAAATCAAAATAGAAGCTTGGCCTTACGTTCAAGCTCTGTCAAACTCATGCAATCCCCAAGATCATGAAATAGATAAAGAAACCATAAAAATGCATAATTTATCCAATAAATGTAAATTCCTTATGTTAGAAATTTGTGAAAGAATCATAAAATTCATATAAGTAATTGCGGCCTTACCATGCTAAGAAGCTTCAAGCTTGGTTGCAGGAATCCTAAAATTCATATCAGTAATTGTGGAGTTCCTAGTGCAAGGGTTCTACAGATTTCATAATGGAAACAACGGAGAGAAAAACTTTTGAGTGAGAAATAAAGAGGCATTAGCTGCTACTCCCAGGCATTCCCTGATTCTTCTCCATGTTTTAGAACCCTTTAAGACCATCATATAATGTTAGAAACGATGTCTAAACGAAGGCTCGTTAAGGATAAATCAAAATAGAAGCTTGGGCTTACTTTTAAGGTCATGCAACCCCAAGATCATGAAATAGGTAAAGAAACCATAACGGTTAATATACTTCGGAGCTGAACTTAACGTTTGGGTGTGTATTTAAACAACTTTCGTTTTCCACCGGCTACTCAAAACAATTTTTTCTATCAATGGGTGAAATTTAGAAATAAATGTTCTGAATCCAGCCCATAAATAAATATCCGCATTAAAATCACACCTTCTACCTAAGAGAAAAATATGAGCAAACTACTCAATAGGGTTTTCTGATTTCTGTAACATTTCTATAGGTCATAATCTGTTTTCCTTGTGAGGTATCATAATCAGGTGCATTTAATTTCAGAAATGATATTAGAACAGGGGAATGCTATAAATCAACACAATGCACTATGCAAACCAAGTCATGAAAAAATAAAAATAATAAAAAAAGGTATAAAAATAATTATACATTATTAAAGACAGTAAGGAATTGAGATAAATTAATTGAAGGTGTGGTTGACGGATCTTGGGAATGCTTTGATGAAGAAGATGAACCCCTTTGTAATTGGTTGGTTGCCGCTGGAGTTGATCTAATTGCTGGAAAATCCTGAAGATCCAAATCTTGCCAAGACATTTTGATATCGTGTATAAAATGTAATACAACACAAGATCATTTGGTATCGACCCTTTTGTCTAGCTTATAGGTTAAATATCTGAATGATTTAGAGATGATAAAGATTGAGTTATATTTCCAACTAACAATATATTCCTTAACAGCATCAATGTAACAAGTATAAATATCAAACTCCCATGAAGGGAAGAAGTAAATTGCAAGAATCATGACAAATGAGATTCGCAGTGTGAAATGGGAGAGAGCAGTTCGCAATTGTCAGATTTTAAAAGAAAAGGGGGAGGTATGAGTTGTTTGACTATAATACCATTGTGTTAATTAAGGTTTAACAACGAAGGTGAGGGCATCTTGGTAAAGTCGCGAATAAGAGATGGCACGATTCCTAAGGGGCACCTCGCATTATATATAGTAAAGATAGAGACAGAGATAGAGATAGAGATTTATAGGTTTGAGAATTTTACATGACCGTTATAATTTATAAATTAACTCAACATGCGTGCTTTCCCCTGATTAGGCCCAGAAACTGGGCGGGCTGGGCTTGGGCAATGTGTTTAAGTGCTTTGTGAAGCCCGTCATGCGCAGATGCAATATCTAGGACATCTGACGGCTGTAGTTCGTTCGTATAGAAGAAGGCACAAACTTTTCAAATCGCTTCTCGAGTAACGAACCGGCGGTTATTCGATCAGTTAGAAACGATCCGGAGATCGTCTTCCCGCTAGAGGATTATTCGGTTCAAAATCGAATTTATAGATTTCTTATGGAGGAAGCGGGAGAACAGAAACAATGGATACAAACTCCTCGCAGAGAATGGAAAGGCAACGGTGGCGTAGATCTGTTGGGTTGCTGTTCATCTTTATATGTTTTCTCGGGCTTGAATCCGTTCACGGGGCTCAGATTCTTTCAAAATCGAAGCTCGAGAAATGTGAGAAGATTTCGGACTCGGATAAACTGAATTGCACTAAGAAGATCCTCATTAACATGGCAGTGCCAAGTGGGACGGTAACCGCTTTCGTTGTTTGTCATCTTTTGAAACTATTCTCCTCTTATTTCTTGTTTAATCTTCTAATTGAATTAATATGCGTTGAAACGAAGACGGCAAATTAATTGTTTAGACCGGTTTCTGGAAATGGTTTTGTTACCTCCTTTCAGTAAATCCATTAGGCTTGCCCTAATCTCATCCGGGCTTCTATGAAAATCAATGTGTTTCTAGGTTAGGACTTAATTTTTTGAGTTGTAGATGCCCTTGAATTTCTGTGTCTTGTTTCTTCCCCTAAGAGTTTTATGATCTGTCTCTTTGACTGTGTTATGTATGAATGGATATGATAACGTGGTCCTGTTTTCCAGAGCGGTGGAGAGGCTTCCATTGTTGCAGAAGTAGTGGAAGTAGAGGAGAATTCCACCAGCAAGATGCAAACACTGCGAATACCCCCTGTGATAACAGTGAACAAATCGGTAGCATATGCTCTTTATGAGTTAACATATATTAGAGTGAGAGAACTATCCAATGTTATTTCTCTCTTTCTCTATCTCTTTCTCTCTATTCGTGTGTGTATGTGTGTGATCATGTGCATGGTGCATAGTTGCCAATACATAGTTCATGTATGTGTGTGTACGTATGTATGCATAGATAATGCTGACTAACACTGCTATAGTCGTAGACGTGTTCTAGTTGGTTTTGCTGGTGGTTGGGGGATGTTTACAACCAATTATGGAAATAGAAATGAACATCCATTTGATCAACTAAATAACTTCTAACAGTTGAATAGAAATTTATGCTGGGATTGTTCCTATTAGTGTTTGGCTTTCACCGATACATGGTTCTCTTAGTTTAATAACTAATGGTTCCATATGTCTACAGGATGTTCCTTACAAACCTATGGAGTATTTTGTTAAGACACGCAAATGTGAGCCAGATGCTGATGCTAAAGTTGTGAAGATATGTGAGAGGCAAGTAAATATACAGTTTTTCTTGACGGTGAAAACTGATCAAATTCTGGCATCTTGTCCATGTCCGAGTAAATGATACATGTAATTTAATTATATTATTATAAATTTCTGACATTGCTTTTTGTTGCTGTGTTCCTTATCTGCTTTAGTTAAAATTTTATATGTTTCTTGTGAACTAGAGATTTTCGTTTTAAATAATAGCACTATGCAGTAGAAAGGCAGCTATTTGACTGCTCACATTGAAAATATCCTGTTCATGCTTTCTAGTATGTAGCCATTTCCCAGATTAAAATGTTTTGCAAAATGTTCTCCTCTTCATTTATTCCTCTTTCTCAGCTTTTGGCCAGTCTGTTTCCCTTCCCTCTTGCCTGCATCTTTCTCTTCTCTTTTCCCTCTGAACCAAGTATAGAGAAAACTCTAGCAGCTTCCAATTTTACATATGATTTTAACTATGATCAGGCGCACCGAATCACATACGTCTAACCAATGAAGTTTCACCATTCAACATACCAAGATTAATTTATCAAAAAAAAAAAAAACAAGTTTAATTAAAGTAAAACGCAATTTATCATATGAAATAAAAATTTTGCCCCCAGTCGACTTTTCATCAAAGTTTGTGGAAACGGAAGGATATTGCACATTGTATACTTTCTGTTGTTTGTCAAAGAATTTGTTGAAGTATACTTTTCCTTTGTTGAGATCTTTTGAAACATATTCCCATTCTTAGATTTCCTTCATTACACTCGTATGGAGATGGGAAAAACATAGCAGTTTGTTAGGAAAAGAATCCTCTTTGTATGCAGCATGTTGTGTCTGGGATACAACTAGATTTGCTCTAGTTATATATGTGCAGCACTTAGAATATCATCGCTGTTCTTATTAGTTATTAATCCTTCCGTTGGCGATGTTAAAATGCTATGTGAGAAAAGATGATGCTACTATAGATTGCATTGGGTCATTTCATTTATGGTATGCATTATGATAAAGGTGATGTGGTTATGGACCTCTATTAAATTCTAATTTTCATTTTTCTCTATTTTATTATCTACTTCAAGATGTTTATCCTATCAATATGTTACCTTCGCTAACTTCTTTTTCTGTGGTTGCATTGATTTTTAAATTACTAAATATTTTCTACATTTTTTGTTGACTTGTTTATTTTTTACAAAGTGTTTATTAGGTTGAGAGATGAAAAAGGACACATTATGGAGCATACTCAGGTAAAACATCTTCCATTGTGGGCAATTTTAGTTTCGCACCAGTTTCAATCTTTTTTTTTTTCAATTTTAATATGGTTTATACTTTATAGTGACGTTCCTATTAAGATGACCAGTTATTTTCTTTAAAATTATGATTGGAAAACAATTTCTAATATCCAAACCTCATAAATTATAGAACTTATGACAAACGAATGGTTATTTCTGAAGACAAGCATGAAATATTGTAATAGAGTGTGTTGGAAATGAGCAATGAGTGCTGTAATGTGGTGTAAAATGTTTGCACCAGTTAGTTGCTTTTACCTTCATATAAACACTTCTTGAGGATTATTGCAGGTAATATTTTATTCTCAGTAGATACCATTCTTCCCCAATATGATATCAGAGCATTAATCTTGATTTGTGCTGATTGTTTTTCTTGTTCTTGATCCATAGTTGAAGCCGCATTTACTGCTGTTAACCTGACCAAAAATCTTGTTCCTTTTCTTATTGTTTTGTCTTTTTCTTTTTTATTTTAGCTGTTTGCATTTTTCAAAATTTCCTCCTTTTCTTATTAAATATAGTTCACTTGTGCATGTGGTTGGAAAATAAATGAATGTGGTCTGAAACTGGATGCTGCTTCAACTATGGAATTGTTCTAAAGACAGGAATAAAATCCTTTTTCTGGTCCTTGTAATTATACAGAATGCCTTCCTATGCCTACTTCTAGCAAGAAGAACAAGAATATTGTTGTGGGCTAATAAGACCAAATTTTGTTCTATTGACTATCCCTAAGTTGATGTCATGTGGACCTATGAGGTCCTCTTTAGTATCACTTGAAACCTAACTTTTTCAAAGTCCCATGCAATTCACATATTTTAAAAGGCTCGTGATGCTAACTATGTCATGCTCCAAATACGGTATTAATAACAATGTAAATCTACAATTAGAATGTCACTGCGATTCTCATCTCATGTGAGAGTTAAGCCATGCATGTGTCTTACTCTATCGGAATCAATTTAAACCTAAAATGATAATTCAAATTTAAATATATTAAATAAATAAAATTTTGGAAACAATTCACTACAATTGAAATAATTAGTTCAATAAAATTCAATAACGAATAAACTATAAATCAATATAAGTAAATGAACTGTAAAATCCAATGAATATTTCCTATCAGCTAATAACCTATGCATATTAATCAGGCATATGGATTCAGCTGGCAAGAGAGATAAAGTTGGGAAAATCATGATGAGAACTTGCTCTGTTTTCCAAATAATAAAGGAAACGGGCATGATATTAGATTGAATATTGGTGTTTTTTGGGTGATGAAAGAAATAACTTATCTATCCTCCTATTGTAGACACGACTTTGTACCTTTGCTTAAGTGGGGAGACACTTCTATATCGTTGCGTGAGCAATATGTTTAGCTCAAGCAAAAATAAAAATTTTGCAATACAACCATAAGCTGTGCAATGGTGTATGGATCAAGATATTACACTATAAGTGAGTAACTTATGTATAATCAAAGCATTAATCGGGCAATAATGTTGCGATGGATGTGTGGAAAGACTAAGAAAGACAAGGTAAGGAAAGAATATATCTGAGAGTGCCTCTATGTTGCTCAAATAGGAGAAAATTTTAAGTAGGTTAAGGTGGTTTTGGCATGGAAAGAGAATATTGAAGTATTGCCACACAAGATAAGCACATGGCCCACCTTCTGCCCAGGCAAATTAAAGCTGTCTTCTGATTAGCTGTCCACCTAGTCAAGTCCTAACAGAACATGGACCTGGTTTAGAGAACATGGAAGTCATCAGTACAATGGAAGGCAGTCGAGACCGAGCACGTTGCATGCAAGTGCTACTTCCTCTCGAGTGTTGTCATACAGCTGCCTACCTAGACAGAGCACCACTTGCTTTGTATTGTTGGCTATGGATGTGGTTGTGAGAAGGTACTAGGGACAATATTAAGGGGTCAAATAGGGAGAGGGGATGAACAAACAGGATCTGGATGAAGTCGGTCCAAAAGGATTTAGATACACATAATCTGACCAAAGATATGGTTTCCAATAGATTGGGATGGAGAAAAACTACTTGTTACTAATACCAATTAGTTGGGATAAGGCATTGTTGTTGTTTTTACTGCTTCCAAAATAGAATTGAAGAAAATACACAGTGACAATTGAGTTGATGACATTAGTAAACAGGCCTATCCAGTTGGAAGGTGATTTTTATAGTAGCATTAGGTATGTAGTGCAGCAGATGTTCCTTGTAGGCTTGCAATGTTTGATCATATTTGTTAAACATGCTAGAGGCTGGGTATATTAGAAGTAATTAGCACCAATGAGTTGCTGATATTCCTGCTTATGGCGCAAATAGAGGTAAGGTCACTTTAGTTCTAAAGCTTTTGGGTTATCTTGACATCGTATTATATGATTATTGAAAAAAGAGTCAGAATTATCGTTGTAATCCTGACTTACCATACCATATTCTGGTTCAGTAGTCTGCCATTTTGGAGGTTCTGCTAACAGGTATGATCGATTGATGAGAATTTCATGATGAATTAATGAGAACGCCAGCTTTCTAAACTGGTGTAGTCATCTGCTGAACCATGAAATAGGATTCAGAGACATGAAATGGATTCAAAAGTAGTCATCTTCCTCTGAGTTGCCAACACACTAATATCATTGCCTCTCCTCAAATAAATAAGAGCTATTTATACCTCCCATCTTTTTGTGTTGCTACGATGATTGTTCACCATATTTCTATGTTGAATTTTCCCTAATACATCCATGCATTAAACGTGTATATTGCTGGAAATCTTTTTTTTTTTTATGATTATATTGCTAGAAATCTTGCAAATATGATATAAAGTGGACTTGAATTTTGATGTATTTAGATAATTGCGTGGTCTGTACTCTGGATTCCATTTCAATTAAATTGCTTGTCCTAGTTTTCTAATGCGGTACTCGTCAAATGACTTTATATTCTCATTGTTCATATTGCGTAGCCAATTTGTTGTCCCTGTGGAACACAGCGCCGTGTGCCTTCCTCATGTGGAAACTTCTGTAAGTTCTATCATTTAGTTGTTCAAAGTCCCTAAATTTTTTGGGGAATTGACTTTTTTTGGTGGTTTCTTAATTAGAATTACTTTTGTATAGTTGATAAATTGATGAAAGGGAAAGCCAACACCGCACATTGTCTCCGATTTCCAGGTGATTGGTATGGCATTTAGTTCACTAGTTTGTTTATGATTATATTATGTAAACAACCGAATTTCTATTCATGAAAAATTTATGAGCATATTTCAAAAAAATGTGGTCATATAATAATCGAATTATTTCATTTCAAACTCCATGTGTGTGAGATTTCAGTTTTAGTGATGAATCCATCTCAGGATCTTCCAGGTCATAACCTAATGGCTTGCCTTGGTTTATATGTTATGCTTTTTAGTCAGGGCTTTAGACGACCCTTTTATTTTTGTCAGAATCATTTCAGTTGGTTTTAGTATGTGATATGTTTATAATCTATATCTATATGATTTTAATAAAATAAGCTCTTGGTTCTTCAGCATGTACTTTTTGTGCATCTTGGTAATATCAGGTCATTATAGATATCAATTGCACTTAATAGATTTGAAAATGTATCTCTAGTTTTGAGGAATATATCTTGCACCTCTTTTCTCATTGCTTTTGGGCTAAATTATAAAGTGTGGGGTTTCTACTAGCATCATTTGTTGGTCCAGCAGCTTGTTGTCACATTCCAAAATAGGTTTCTTGATTTTTTTTTCTTCTTGAGTTGGCTGGCTAGCTGAATATATTCTACCCCTTATTTTTGTTTCTCAAAGTTTATTCCCAGATGGTTCTCAGGATTCATAAACTATGACAGGAATAAAGGGATTTAGATTTGATGAAATTCATTGCAACAAATTCAAGTTGAGTAGATAAATTTTTTAAGATATTGAAGGAAACATTACCTTGATTTATTTACTGCTGCCAATCATTGACAAAGTCTTTTTGAGTATGCTGTTATTGATTGATTCTTAGTTGGAACGGATATCGAAAATCCAAAATTGTCAAAGAACTGTAGGCCGTTTCTCATCCTTTTTAGTCTGGTTTTGAAATTGCTTCATAAACGAATTTGGTTTGACAATTATGCTTCTCTAGCTAGACAAGTTGTGGGCTTGGTCACAAAATGTTAATGGTCGATTCATGCATCAGAACCATGAGGATTTTGGGGTTTGGTCTGGGTTGCTTGCAAAAAGAGAAGAAACTAAGCTATGTGATCTAGTTTGAATTTTGTGAGAATATCTACATTCAATTTCTTAAAACATTTAATTTTATCGTAATGGTTTCATATGGGTAGCTTCAATCAATTAATTATTAAAATAGAAAAGCTTGGGCAAGAACGAATTTTTGCATGCACACATCTATATCTATATCTATACTATTAATAAAGAGAAGAGGGGGGAATAGTCCCTCCAGATTCTAGCCCCCTTTCCTTTTTCCAAACATTGCCCTCCCCAAACAAAACTATCCCCTACTATTTTAAACATATTTTAACTACCTTGGAATGTTTATCTAAGTGGGCCCACATTTTCTACGTGGGTAGCGTGTGCAACCCCTAGTTTAGATGAATGCCTAGAGAATTTGTCAGGTCAAATGCCAACACAAACCAAAATTTACTTGAGAGGTGATTGAAAAATGAGGAGATATCTATTAGATGGAAAGAAGAAGTTAACCTAACCACCTACATTGGTGAAATGAATCTATTGTGTATAATGCATCATTTTTATTCTGCAGGCTTAATAATTTGTTCTTTTTTATTTTGATTATTTTTTTAATCTAGTGACCTAAAATTCTATGTAATTTTTCTGTAAAGAAAGGGCTAAGGAGACATATTTAAACATGTGAAATTAAGAAAAGGGTGACTTGCTGACCATCTTCAAGAAGGACGAAGATTAAAAGTTGACTGATCAGTATTCAAAAATTATTGATGAGCACTTATTTGGGCTTTTGTCTAGGATGTAATGGCTAGCATACTTGCTTTCAATTATGGCAAGATAATAAAACTATGTTTTCACTGAATCCAATAATAAAGGCTTGGGATTACCTATTCATCCAAAAGTAGTGGATCTTTCTGCAGAAATATGGAAGATAGTGATGAAGCAAGGATCAAAATGAGAAACAAGAATATGAGTTAATCAATTTGATCTTTTTCCAAGTGGCTAAGTTTCCACCTGTGAATTTTATATTGACTTTGAAAATCAAATACAACAGACCATAGGGTGTTTTTTGGGTTCCTGTCAGTATGATCTAATAATGTTGTTTCCCTTGAAATTTATGATTTTTTTAGTTGTTTATGATTTTTGTAATGGTTGACTATATATATATATATTCTTTGCATTGCCTTGGGATTAGTCTTTATGATATAAATAATGAGTGTAAGTGTTCTTTATCTGAATGTGTGATACCTTCTAAACTTTGAAATTCTTGATTAAATTTTCTTTTGTCTTGTTGACAGGTTTCATGTTTTTGGTATTGGGAAACGATCTCTAGGCTTTAGTGTACGAATTGAGGTGAAAACGGGATCTATGATATCAGTATGTTGAGTTTTAAACTCCTTATACTCTACCAAATCTTCACATTTGTTTTGTATGATGCATTCCAATTGTCATGCATTCATCTTGGTTATTGACATTGATGTAAAATTTATTATTAATGTTTGATTTTATTTTCTTAAGTTGCTTGTATATCATGACTGCTTGTTGAGGAGAACAAAAGATACTTTTGTCTCACATTCTAATTCAAAGTGTAGCATGTAACAGAGCTTTCTGACATGCCAATTCCAGTGGCTCTTTACATCTTTCTACTTGCAAAGATTGTACTGGACACCCCATACTTGCTATGTGATAATGCGAGAGCAGAGAGAGAGGGGGGGGGGGGGGGGGGGACGACGAGAGAGAGAAGGTTATAACCATAGTTTGTGTTGAATTCCAGTGGTACAGCGGTTGGGCATCAATTTTTTGTCAGTCTAAGCTAGGTTCTCTACCTTGATGTTCTTTGTTATGGACCTAAACTTGGCATTTGCACTTGATCTAGCAAAAACATAGTATTTCTTATTTTCAAAGCCACAAACTATCACCAACCTATGTGCAATAACTTTGTGCTTATATGTGGTTTGTAGCTGGAAAACCCAATTACAATACATAGATAGTTTTCTATTGACACAAAGTAGTTTCTACTTTCTATTTTAAGGGCTTTTTAGTCTTTCTTGAGTACTCATAGGTAGTGACTAATTACAAGCATTACAACATCTTAGTTGGCTCATAAAATGACTCAACCTTGCCATTTGTATGTAGAAATTTCTGGCATATTGTTTAGCACATATAAATGCCTAGTTAGTGAGATTTCTAGTTGTCAAGTCTTTTAATGGGAAGTTCAATGAAGGTTACAGATTTGCACATATATCCTTCAGGATTCATGTTTCAGATCCCAACTAGTCAAGATAAGGCTCTTGGTTGATTGATATTAGATCAAATAGTTTATCTATATATTGGTCATAATGGTAATTTTTTATTTTGATTGATTGTTATTCCATTTTTCCTAACGTTATTAGTATTGAAGAGGGAGACTTTGCTGAACTGGAGATTCTCCTTCCCTTCATGCACTCTCTTAGATGGGAAAATGGGAAGAAGAATTTAATTACAGAATAGCAAATTGGAAGGCTTTATGCGAGAATTTTTGACAACTTCGAATAAGATGTATTTATGTGGTGCAATATTTAAGTTAAAAATTGTTTAATATTGAGGTTCTTTAAATAGGCTTTTGAATTTTCTTTTCATGCCTTAATCTCATTTGTTGGTAAATTTGCTAAAATTTTCAAATGATTACAGTTATGTAACTCCCTCAAACACAATTGTTCTTGGAGTATGTTTAACAGCAGAAGCAAATGGGTTCATGATATTGTTGTTTTTAAGAGCCATTCCATTTTTGTTTTTCATTTTCTTATTAATTTGTTAGAGATGATGGCTCATATTCAGAAAATTTTAGTTACAATTTTTTCTTGTCTATTTTGTGCCTGGTGGAACCACAGGTTTACGTGTACCCCTTTGCTGGATAGTGAGAGTATATTGGGATTTTTATTAATGTATTGGGTTAGGGTTGTAGCTGTGAGTTGGAGATATAAGTTTTAACCCTAGTTTGTTTTAGCAATGGTGGAAAACTTTCTTCTCTTCTGTGGGGTATGAAAAATGCCAAACCATGTAAACATTTACTTCTTGTTCTTTTTACTGATTCTTTTTTGAATTATTATTCCTCATGGACATAAAATTGGCAAATAAGAAACTTTATGGGTTGGTTGAAATGGGGGCTTTTAGGGTGGGAAAAATATGTGGCGAGGAATGCTGATTTGATTGTTTTTGGGCTTGAGTAGAATTGTATGGATGTGATATTTTCCTTAATAAAGTTCATTTTTTAGCTTTCCTTCCATATTTTATAAATCTTGGCGTAAGGCCTTAATGTCGTACGACCTCAGTATCATTTTCTAATACTGACAAAATCACTAGTATTCGTAAAAAATGAATAGATTGTCATTTTGCACTTTATCATGTTTAATATTCTCTAGCTTGTTTTTAGGGAAAATTATTTATTGAAAATTAATAGTGGCTTTGATCAAAATCTTCACTAATGTGATCATGATTTTATTTGGAAAATTTTTGCTAGCAGGAAGTGTTTGTTGGTCCTGAAAACAGAACTGTATTATCCAATGATAACTTTTTGCGAGTTAACCTTATTGGCGATTTTGCTGGCTATTCGAATATTCCATCATTCGAAGATTTCTATCTCGTGATTCCTAGGCAGGTATGATTGCAAGACTAATTTTTATATATGTGCCACCTTCTCTAAAATTCTAAAAATGTAAAACTACTAAATGATTTTGTCTAAAGCTTCCAGTTATTCTTTCTGAATTTGAATAAAATTTTTCTACCTAGTTTTGGTGGAGAAATAAACTGGAGTCGAAGGGTTTGAAGATATGTTGAAGCAAGGTAAAACATATTGAATGCATTTGTACTAAAAATGTGAACAGGAATAAAGGATCTGGAAGCTACCTAAAAGGGATGCTGTTCGTTATCTTAAAATTTGAAGCAAAGATGTCCTTTTGGGACATTGTGAAAAAAGAGAATTTTGATTAATTTGAAAATGGAACTCTAGAGGGCTTTATGAAGCACAATTCTAAAAAAATGAGGTGCAAGATTTTAATTTGTGCAGATGAAATGTGGATGTTGAGATGGATTGATGAAAGAATAGAAAGATTACACTTTAACATTGAATCTAAGTCGGTCCATAATTGATTTAATGGATAAAATCATGAAGGTGACTTGAATTGAAATGTTTAGGACATATTAGACAACCACCTATAATGGTGCCATTTAGGTGTGAATACATGAAAGCTGATCATCTTAAAGTGCGAGGAAAAACTATAGTGTGAAGTGGATGGATGAGGAAAAATTGAAAACAAAATGTTGTAACCCCAAGTAAGCAAACCAAAAATTGAAAAGGGATTGGATGAGTGCATACTTAAAACTGTTCTTGATCTTATTACTTTGCAGTGCATACTAACAGGTGCAAATTGCTTTTGGACATTCTTACTATATGTTCGTGGTTATTGTTTTTCTGAGGGTTTCTTTCTACATCTCTATTTGTAGGTGGACTCAGGTCAACCTCAAAATCTTGGGAGGAATTTTTCAATGTGGATGCTGCTGGAGAGAGTGAGATTTACCTTAGATGGTCTTGAATGCAACAAGATTGGTGTTAGTTATGAGGCTTTCAATGGGCAGCCGGACTTTTGCTCTTCACCATTTTGGAGCTGTTTGCACAATCAATTGTGGAATTTTAGGGATGTTAGTATCCTAAATAATTGAATAAAATTTTTTTTTGTTTATTTTGACAGTTCTCGGTGCTGACCCTTTCATGTGATGGAGTTATTTTTTTAGCCTTTATTGATTTAATTAAGATGAAATTGCATATTATGATTTCGTTTTGACAAATTAGGATGACATTTCCCCCCGGTTTTTGTGTACCAGAAACTCTCTTCCATAGATCTATTTACTTCCTATAGAGTGACAATTGCTGAGAAAAATAAAATATATATCCTTCAGCATGCCTCTAAAAATTTTTTTTGCCTCTGATTATCATGATTGTTTTCCCTACTTTGGCATATGAAAATTATCCTCTTTGTAAATTCTTAAGATTCTTGTTTTGAATCAAAAAATTGTTTCATCTTAAAAAATTATCCTGTTTGTATATTTTTAAAATTTATCCTGTTTGTAATTTTGTATATACTTCGGCATCAAAAAAATTGTTTCATCTTTTGTTTTAATAGGCTGATCAGAATCGTATTGGAAGGAATCAGTTACCTTTATATGGTGTAGAAGGAAGGTTCGAAAGGCTCAATGAGCATCCAGTTATGTATCTACTGATATTTTTTCTATGTTTATGTTGTCATTTAATATGTGAACTATGAAATGTTGTTTTTTTTTTTGGCTGAAATTTTAATTGCAATAATGTGCAGAATGCAGGGACACATTCATTTTCTATTGGAATCACTGAAGTTCTTAATACAAATCTTTTGATAGAACTAAGTGCTGATGACATAGAATATGTCTACCAAAGGTTCTAACTGTTGCTTATGGTTATATCTTCTTTCATTTTGTTATGAATAGTTTCCCACTGAAAGTCATGTCTGTTATTCTTCTTCTATAAGTGCTGAAATTTATTAATCTATTCTCAAGTTTCATGATTTTTCTAAAATAAATTGAAATCTTTTCAAATTCCTTAACTTGAAATTTTCTCTTTATTATTGACATTTGAGTGTAAATTTTTAGTTCAGTATTCTTCACCTTGCATTTGTATGGATGATTGCATTTACATGTGTCCTTTATAGGAGCCCTGGGAAAATATTAAGTGTTTCCATTCCAACATTTGAAGCTCTTACACAATTTGGGACTGCTACAATCACAACTAAGAACACTGGAAAATTGGAAGCATCATACAGCTTGACGGTATTTCTACTGAACTTTTATTTTGCACATTCTTATATTGATACAAAATATTTCAACTTAATAAAAATTGATCCCGGGTCCAGGATCCTTGTAGAATATGGGTTTCTTCCAGTTAAATTTTGAAATTTACATTCTTAGACACGAAGAGCCACAATAGATGGTCTATATCATACAGAGATATAGCACTATATGTTCGAACTATATTTACTCACAAGAACTAAAGAATTATCTTTGTATTATTGTTTGGCATCTGCTTTCTAGAGATCTGAAAATGGACACAGCCTTATGTTTTCCTGCCCAAATTATTGAAGGGCAACAAAATGTATTGTTTATAACTGTTTAAAGGGCTTATATAGGATTTAGTTCCTTTTTCAATATGACTATATCATATAGAGATGTGGTGCTCTAAATATAATCTTTGACCTAATGAAAAGGGTTGTCCTTATATCATTGTAGCACTTGACTCTTACAGATTCTGAAAATGGTCCGACTTAATGTTCTGCCATACAATTTACTTAAGGGCCACTAAACATCTGCCTTTTTGGATAACAGGATTAGGTTCCTGTTGTGATAGGGTTTTCCTGCCATGTATAGAAATATAATTGCCCATCCATACCATCCACCTAATATTGCATGCCCTGAATAGACCGTAAAACCGTATGGGATTGCAAACATAATCCACACCAACTCCGTACTCCAACACTGGATATTGGACTTATGCAATGTGTGCAGGGACATTGAGCTGTTTTTTTTTCTAATTAATAAATAAATTGTAAGCCTAAGTATTGATAATTATAGGTTCTCCTTTTGCCACGTCATCATTGATAATGATTCTTGCTTGGAGTCATGCCAAAGTCACTTTTCAGTGGCTTAGTAAGTCAATGTGATTGGTAAAAGTAGAAGGTAATGTCATTACACACGAGAAAGGCTGGCATTATATAAAAGGTTATAGTGCTGTGAGGGTGCGAAGTGATCATTTTCCATTACAACAACGGTCCTTGTGCCAGAAACTTGAGTCCTTGAAAGGTTAATGCTGTGAGAAAAGTGGACCCTTTGGTTCTACGATCTCAGATGTCACTTATAAAATATCTCATGGCAGGATTACAAAGATATATGTTAATCAGGTTAGAAGGCCCCTTAGATGTTTCCACTTTTGTTTGGTCACTACAATGAGACAATACATAATACCGGTTTATTAATGTTGTACATGAATTTTATTATTATAAAGCCTTTAATGACTGACTGAATCATGTCAATTTAAAATGCGTTGCAATTTTTTAACTGATTAAATGAAAATGTGATATCTTTATGAAAATGCATACAAGTATCAATGAAGTGTGAGTTTATATGTTGTTGCTCTCTCTGAATTTGTACTGTTTTAATGGTGGCAAATCTAGAATATTTTTTCATTGCTAGCTGCAATAATACTTTTAATTTTGCAGTTTGATTGCTCCAGGGGTGTGAGTCTCATGGAGGTACACTCTGAAAGTCTTTAATTTTGTATATTGGTGTCTTAAATCGAATGACTGACTATTCTCAACATGGTATCTTCTAAATAAACTTATGGTTGCAGGAACAATTCTTCATAATGAAGCCAGATGAAGTTGCCATTCGATCATTTAAGCTGTACCCAACAACAGACCAAGCTGCAAAGTATGTATGTGCAGGTATGAGTGACTACCAGGAAGATGATTGAGGACTTCAGTGTCGTATTTGAATGGTATGCAGAAAGCATAAAATAGTATATCTTTGATAAAAAGACTTGTGTTTCATTGCAGCAATACTAAAGGATTCTGAGTTCAGTGAAGTTGATAGAGCTGAGTGTCAATTCACTACTAAAGCCACTGTCCTGGACAATGGATCTCAGGTTCGATGATAGCTTCTGATAGTTCTTCTTACAATATTATTGTGCTTCTGTATTGTCTTATTCTTATCAGATTATGAAATTCCAGAGAGTTTGAAATTAAAGGACACTCTTGTACTTGGACATTTTATGATGAAGCAGATATAGAAGAACATTTGTTTATATATATAACGTATAGATGTATTATTTACTTTTACTTCTAAGGCACATTGAAGAAGGTTTTTTGGATTTAAGCCATACCATTAATTAATGGAGGGAAAGATGGAGCAAAGACTAAAAAAAAAAAAAATCTTTACTGTCAGAAAATCAGTCCAGCTTTATGCTAGCAGGTTATACTTTTTAAGGCTATTCTTCTTAGACAACTGGTAAATAAGTTTAGAGAAAAAAGGAGAGGCCTTCATGTGTTTTTCATCAAGCTGGAGAAAGCATATGATAAAGAGTATCCAGATTGAGTTTGGTAGATTTTGGGCAGGAAAAATTTACCGATCAGGTATATTAATATCATTAAGGGCATGGGTCTCTTGTTCAATAGGAATGGATCCTGCAACCTCCCATTTGGGAAGTCACTGTATCAAGTATCAACATGCCTATTTTGTTATTGTATTCAGTATTGATATTAAGCCATTAAACTTCTGTACAGTCCTCTTATGCTTCGATTGCAACAAAGTGAACGGGATACTTAAACAATGATATGAAAGAATAATCTTTTGCTACTACATGCAAAAAGTTCCTTCTCATAGCAAAAACTTTTTGATCAATGCAAATTTTCTTAGTGTGCATCTCCATGTATTCTGCTTCCCTCTCCTTTATCTGTTTTTCTTTAAGTTTCTTGAAAAAGTTGATAACTATTAAAATCTCTGGAAAATTTTAACTTGCTGAAGGCTAAATACTAACACAACAAAAGCATTAATGAGATTGCACCTGAAATTCCTTTACAAGATTATTTATGAGTTGAATTCTTTTCAAAATTGAAGAATTTAAATTCACAGTATTTGTTTGTTGAGTGTCAAATTGAAGTTACGGTAAATTTATATAACCTATAAATGATAGATATCACGAATTTGCATTGCAAATGAAAAGACATACTGGTCCAAAACTCACTTTGTAAGTTATCAAGAAATGTTTAATTTTTCATATATATTATAGAAATTTCTGGAAATTTATGCCACTATTTTTTTCAGATGATACATTCATTTAAAATATCAACTACTTCTTATGTATTGAAATGTAATTTTGTTGATTCTTGATCTATATAATTGAGTGAATCACTTAGAGTTGTTGACTTATTACAGATTACTCCTTTTCAACCACCAAAATCTGGCATAAATGGTTTCTTTGAATCTATTGAAAGTATATGGAACAAAATGTGGAATAGTTTCGTAGACTTTCTTACCGGGAGAACTTGCAGGTATGATTCTAGTAAGGATTTCAAAGTTGCATTTCAGCAGTTATCAGCCCTAGAACATGGATAGTTGCAATTGTTCTTCTCAAGTTCCATTATTGTCTTCTATTGATCAGGGTGGAAATGGAATGAAGATACCCCCTTCGTCTCTTTTCATTACTGTCATTAATGTTTCCATGCATCAATCTATGAAAATTCTTGGTGGTGAACAGCATTTGCTATCACAAGTCACAAATGCACTGGCATCCTATATTGCCATATATCTCCTATGAACTATTAGGTCAATTATGAAATTTTACAATCAGTGCACTTAGCTGAATTAGATATTTGCTTTGGTTCCATCTCTTTCTCCCTTTTCTTTTTTGTTGAGTGATCATTTGAAATATTACTGATTAGGGAACTAGGTGATTGAATCCACCATATGTGAAAGTTTCCCATTGACATGGTAATGCAGGAAATCTTGCAGAGATGGAATAACTTTGGATTCCATAATAGCAATCATAATTCATAACCATTAATTTGCAAATTAGCAGCAGCAGATTGAGATCTATATGTTGAAGAAATGGCAATCTAACTTTGTTATAAACTAATAGCAGTGATTTTAGAGTATAAAAACAGATAATTGAGGTAGAATAGGTTCTTGTAGCAAGTATTGCAGTTGGAAAGAGAAATGAACCCACTTCTGGTTGTGCATCACAAATTGTGAACAGCAGGAAAAAATGAATCTTCTCTTTCAAAATTTCAAAATTTCAAAATTTAAAATTATTATTCCGAATGATACATGAAAACTAGAAGCAACTAAAGATTGCTAGTACAGCAATGAGAATACTGTTAGTGAGACCCATTTTCCTAATTTTAGCCTAAAAGCTTAATGATGACAAAACACAAACCCTAAATAGAGAGAGAAAGAAATATTTTCTATGACAAGTATATTAGAATCGACAATTTGTCATGCTTAGGTTGGGTAGACTCTTTACAATTTGAATTCACCTGTTTTAAATATGTTGGGAACTCCAAAGGGCTAGGTGAAGGGGATCAATCTGCCCAATCAGCTTGTATTAAGTCATGTATTAAAAAGAAAAAAAAAATCATATAATTAGGAAAATTTAAAAGAAAAATATATCACATCCCTCATAATTTGTTCCTTTTTTCAAATTTTTTTACTAATTTTGTTTCTTCTTTCCATATTATCTTGTTTTTTGTCCTTTCAATTTCAATCTGATCTATGAGGTTACCAACTTACCATTAGGAAGGTTAAACTCATGGTTAGATCATAAGATAATGAAATGATGACGATAATGACCTTACTTCTGATTCATTTTTCAAAAACACTACTTTCAGCAAAAGGTTCAAAAAATAGAAAGAAAAAAATTTGTTCAAAGGGTCCAAAGAGATGTGGTCCATGTTCATTGTAATCTAATGCTCCTAATTATTCTTTGAAACTAGAATATAGCTGGTACATGATATGGTCTTTAGCAAATGTGTTAGAAATCATGATATTAGAAACTTTTTGAAAACTTGGTGGGGGAGTATAACAGTATCCTTTGACACAACTTACATATTTGTATTAATCAGTTCAATCCATAGGAAAAAGGACTAAAAAAAATCCTAAATGTCAATATGAAAATATAAAATGTAGAGATGTTAATTCTTTTATTGATAAATTCTAAAGCAAGTTTACAAACCAATGTTGCATTGAGGTCAAAATTGCATTTTTCACTTAAACATTCTGAAGTTATTACAAACAAGTTCTTTTTGCAAAGTTTTTAAAAAAAAAAAAATTAAAGACCTATTGAAGAGATCCCTAAATATTCACTATAATCCCATAATTTTCGCTACTAACAACCAAAAATATTGAAATCTACTTAATTAGTAATTGGTAGATATATGCTTCCGACTAAGGAAGCGTTGAAGATGTAAGATCTATCTAGTGGTCCATTTGGATTAGGAGAACACAAGAGAGAAAAATGAAAAATGCAAATCTAAATTTTTTTCTATTTCTTTGAAAGAAAATAATAAAAGATAAATTTTAATTGGTTGCATTCACTATTAGAATTGGGGGACATTGATGGTGCTAGTTTGTGGCAAATGGTGATAGGCAATGCTAGCATCATAAGAGGTATGGTAGTAGCAATGATGATGATGGTAAGCAAACCATATGCATGGACGGGGGTTGGTGATTGTATCCAATGGATGATGGTGGTAGATAATTGTTGATGATGGTGGTAGGTGTGTGTGCTGGTTATGGCAGACATGGACGGTGGTGGTAAGTCATAGAAATTTGTGGTGGTAGGTTGTGAAGTGCAGTTGTGGTTGTCTGTGGATGTTAGTTTGACCCCCATTTGAATTAAAGGGATTCAGCTGTTATTGAGGACTGTAAGGCAACATGTTCTTGGAAGGATCAAACATTATGCACCACAAAATAAAGGATAACACAATTGCTAGTAGCAATCCTAATACAGGGTACAAATACAATAAAGGAGAACACGGAAACAGTTAAAGGAAAACTAATGAGTGTGCCCATGAGAAATTGCGTGTTTGACATGGATGGAATTATTAATCAAGGATTTGAAAACAATCTGTCTGACTGAGTGGTGGGACTACTTCTGGTTTCAACTGGTTAAGAAAATGCATTGTCAATTAATAGGTTTTATGATATATGGGGTTAGCTATGCAACTCCCTTTACAAGATGGCATTTGTTTGGGTTTGTTCACCAAAAATTGAAGTAGAATGACAAAATAACTGTATACCTTGTAACATAATCATGAAATTGCAAGTTCATATCTTTTGGTGAAGGGATTTCTGGTCTTACGCAACACCTTTAGTTGGCTATTGCAGGCTTGCAGCAGACCAAGTATACCAAGTGGAAGGATGATTTAGTTAATCCAGACCATCCATTTGAAACGGGGGGCTCTGGATTAGCAGGTGCATAATATCTTAACCTATATAGCCCCCAATAATAGATTCATACAAGGTTTTATTGCATATATATCGGTGACTGTCCAAGTTTATAATATTTCTTAAGTCTTGGACAAGGAAAGAAGTTATATTAGGGGAGTCCTTTATGCCATATGAAAATTTCTTTGGGATTGAAACTTATCACATGACCTAGGGTTGGACAATAGTACACATACTGAAGTGGAGCTCTCCATATCATGGTTTTATAACTTGGTTGATATTGAGTCGTATCGGCTCAATTAACTTGGTATTAGCTGTGACCAAGCCGAGATGCCATGGTTTCACTATTATCTGCTGAGTTGACTTGGTAGTATTGGTAAGTCTTTGTCAAGCCATCCTATGCTTGACTAAGTTAACTCATTGATACTATCGATGTCAACTCAGTCAACTTGGTTTTGGCCTTGGGAAGTGCTAAAGCATGGTTTACTGGACCGACCGGTATCGGTCTGTATCGCCCGGTCCAGGACCATCTGTCTTAATGGATGGACTTAGCTTAGGCGGTCCAAACTTGGGATTGCCGAGTTCAAGTTTAAGAAATAAATAAATAAATTTAATGCTTGGAACAAAGCAAGGCTTGCAAGCTATAAATGCTTGCAGGTTGTGCAGGCTCTACAAAGCCTGCAAGAAAAAAAATCTCCCCCCCCCCCCCATTGACCCTCTCTCCTTCCCTCTCTCTTTCTCTCTCCCACTGATAAGAGAAGAGAGGGAAGGAGGGCGACCGGGGGAGATAGATGGTTGGTGGGAGAGAAAGAGAGAGGGAAGGAGAGAGAAAGAGAGAGAAAAGAGGGGGGGACAGGAGGGGAACTTACCTGGTCCGGTCTATAAAAACCATGTGCTAAAGCCAATACCGAGTTTTAAAACCTTTCTCCAAATAAGCTTATGCATGTGAGTTACTTGTCTCAACAATTAACTATATCTGAAAGTATTGCTCTGATCCAGTGTTTACAGTTTTGAAGACAAGCTGTTCTTTTTAAATTATGATGCGTTTTGCGGCTGGAAAATTGCCGATTTTCATTTTTGGCAATTTTCGCGGTGTGCTGGTGAAATGGAGCGGCATGCCAACGAAATTTGGCAAAAATTCCCTACAATGAAAAAAACTCCCAGTTTTTGTCTTTGTTGATTTTTCCAGCATCATCGGCACCAAAACGGTAAACCTTGCTCTAGACTACCATGAATTTTATCTTTTTATTTGGATTGAAGAAAAGTGATTAGTGGAATCAACCTTCATATCCAAAGAAAAAAGGTAGTTAATTCACTGCCCTTGACGGATATTAGTATGTCTATTACATAGAGCAGCGGCAACAGCCAAGAAGTAAATAATAAGAAAATAAATTGCTCAAACTATGGGAATAATGTTAGACAAATTCAAGGATTTAAAGTGATAAGAGATAATGAGGAAATCGTTTTGATTTTCCTATTTGTGGACACTGCCATCTTGTTCAATAAGTAGATATATGAATTAACTTTTGTTTTATAGTTGACCAAGATAATTTTCAATGGTTAAATCTTAATATTTCTTAATTTGACAAATTGTTGAAAAATTAAACCGTGCAATAACTAAGAAAGATCAAGCAAAAAGACTGTGCGAACAGATTTATGTTGTTCGGCATTGTGCCTACGTCCATTGGGGGGAGAGAGAGAGAGAGAGAAGAATCCACTATTTGGAGAAAAGTTACATCAATGGGATTACAACTTATATCTTATACCCAGACCCTTGCTACTACCATAACCCCAGTGTATCAGAGAAATTTACTAATATAATACCCTTACCGCATATTAGGTTGTATACCCGGTTGGACCTAGATGTAAGTATGAACCACACTCCAACACAAGTATACGTTATATTGTTATTAACTAAACTGAGTATATTTGCAGTATGGAACCAAAGCAAAAGGTTTTGAAGCCTTAAAATCTAGTATAAGTTATGGCTCTAAGCAGAGGGAAATCATGAATTGAGATTTGTGCAACTGATTCCAAAATAGTTAGGAATTAGCAAGTCAAAGATAATTATAAAGAAGAGACGTAACCTGTGAAGGTTGGAACAGCAGAAATTGTTTTGTGTACCATAGACTCGTCTGGAATGTTCATTCCGTTCAAAGTTAATAAATAAAACCATTGAAAATTCATGCTGGTGCTGAATTAGAGAAGACGCTGAAATCTCAGGTTTCTAGGAACATTAGGATTACATGATGAATTATGGAATGGGTGGGTTGAGAATGCATATACATGCAGAAGGTTGATTGGTATGGGGGTCAGATAAGGCTGTCTTGCTTGACGGCATTTTTCTTGGGCTGTTTAAAGTCTCTAAATTTCAAAACCAAGAATCTGTAAACACTGATACAGAGCTCATCTCCGGAATTTATTAGTTTCTAGAGTTCCTACATTTAAGTTTTTATTTTCTTCAAATCTGGAAAGTTGGAGAGAGAAAATATCTGGAAAAAAAAAATCCTTTTTTTAAAGCTGATGTAGATCTAACTCTGCATGTGTATGAGTGCTGTCAAAATACATGCATGTCTTAAAATTACAAGCCTTTAAATGCATGTCTCCAGAGATCTTGGAAGATTTTTATAAATTTTTTGTGCCATCAATTCCATTATCCATGTTTTTTCTTGTCTTGTTTATTTGTATGTCAATTACCTGAAGCTCTTTGAATCTAAATGACACTCTTCTGACATGTATAGTTGTTTGCAGAAGGAAATGTTCAAGCTTTTTTGATTTCAGTTGCCACATACAGTATATATGTATGAGTTGGATGGTGATGTTTGGTCTGCTTTTAGCAATTTTCCCAACAGGTAATTCTTATAATCATGAATTATCAGATTATAATGTGGAGTCTTCATAGCATGCATGAATTCTGATAACCTTTTGTATTTTGGAGTTGCAGTAGTTGTGCTACTTTGGCTTTTACATCAAAAAGGAGTTTTTGATCCTCTTTATGACTGGTGGGATGATCATGTCAAGGCACAGAGGCAAATAACTGGAGTCAAGCCAAAACATGAGGGACACCACACCCATATCCATAAGCACCATACGCAGGTAGATCGACACTTTAAGCAAGGGTCACAAGTAAAGCGGAGAAGCAGTCATTACGCTCACCATGATTTTCACAAGCATAACCATCATGAAAGGGGCACTGATTATTATTATCTTCATCGAGTCCAAAAGGAAAGACACAAACAGAGATGGGGTAAAAGTCCAGGTATCAATTATCTAGGCTACTTGGAGAATATTGAGCAACAGGGACAACAAAATGAAAGAGGGATTGTCAAGAGATCATATAAGGCTAGATATGGTGAAGAACAGCAAGATGCTTTTAACAAGCACAAGCATGGCTCCTCAGTGGACAGCATCCAGTTGAATCTGCATACTAAGCGAAGGGAATAGAAGAAGTCTTTAGGATCAGTAATTGCAAGCACCAAGATACTGTCATGTAGTGATACAATTGTATAGCTCACTTCAGTTTTGGAACTTCTATGTTACTATATGCATATTCCAACACTTGGCAGTTCACACAAATTGGAAACAATGGATCATTACACTAATCTCTATTGGTAATTCTATTACATTCAAAGATCTTTACATGGTTGTTTTTCTTTTACATAATCCTTCCCATTCTACATGTCTGGCAAAAGAAAATGTGAAAGAGATTTTTTTTGTGATATTGAGCAGGATAAATCCTTTCCCAATTTCAGTTTGAAATGCTTTCCATGTTTCTACACTTCAAATTTACTGTGAACTGTATTCTATGTTGCATCTTGGATAATAGCAGTCCTGTTGTAAAAAGAAGGAACATAGTCTAGTGACTCTGCCAAAATAAAGGACTTATTTCTTACATTAGTGTGTTTTGATCTTAAGGAATAATCTCCTTGGAACCTACTTCAAATTG
The DNA here is from genome assembly GCA_947561395.2 of Buxus sempervirens. Taxonomy (NCBI): domain Eukaryota; kingdom Viridiplantae; phylum Streptophyta; class Magnoliopsida; order Buxales; family Buxaceae; genus Buxus; species Buxus sempervirens. The sequence goes on from OX387193.1 coordinate 6,704,681, forward strand.
CTTTTCTTTGATATCTGAACATGAAAACCATTTGGAAATGCTAAACCAGGAGTTCGGACTATATCTCCTCCTTTGATTGGTTTCCATCTGACAAATCGGATGTAAGAAAAGGTCAGTCTCTCTACTCATGTGCATGTGTATGCTTGTCTGCATGTGTCTATGCCTGTGCTTTTTATATTCTTACCTGTATTTGGTAACCAAACAATGGAGGAATGCAGCCATCTGTAACCTAGTGAATTCTGTTCCGACACAAAATCTCATTCCTCCACCAAAAGCCATGAAATGTTTAGATGCACCATTTAATTCCATGCCCTGCATGACACATTTGATACATTTTTTGATTGCAAATTGGGAATTCAGAAGAAAGGGGGAAAGAAACTAAAACCCGGAATTAAATTCCATCCTAATTCCAAATCAAGTGAAAAATAACCCACCTCCCATCTCCATGGATTGAAGGAAAGTGGATCCTCATACTGGGCAGGATTCAAATGTACAGCTGGGGGACAAACCATTACTGCCCAGCCTGCTGGAATTGTATGTCCTGTATCAATCTGAGTTTTCTTAGATTTTGTTCTAGAATGGTGTCACTATGGCTAGAAATTGAACTAGAAAATAAAACTAAAAACTCAAAAATCAAAGGCTTCATACCCTTAAACTGAATATCTCTTAGTGCTTTTCTGAAAATTCCAGGAACAATATTTGCCAACCTAACTGTTTCATTGATAACCTGCAATTCCTACTGATCAGTTTAAAAGCTTAGCTGCAAAATACAAACTTAAATATTTTCAATAAAATTAAGTGATATGCTACATGCTTGACTCACCTGAAATGTGAAAGTCATTGATTTATATTCTTTCCATGTAATTCCAGATTCTACATTTTCCTTGCTTTTTAGTATTGCCTCATGCTCTTTCTGTTTGGACAGTGACAAAGACTTGTCATGAGGGCAATTTAAGGAACGAACGTGAAAGACAGAAAAATATATTTGAGGACTTTGAAATTTACTCTCACGGACCTTTAATTCCTTCAGCACCGGAGGGTGATCTGAAAGAAACTTAATGGCTAGAGTTAGAGCCAGAGATGTCGTCTCAAAGCTGGCAAAAAGAAGGACAAACATCAAATCCAGAGCAATGGCCTCTGTAAGGATAGTTCCTTCTTTCTTCAGTTCTTCAAGGACATAATCAAAGAAATCTCCTTGGCATTTTTCAGGCATGGCTTGTCTCTCTTGCAGCATAGTCTTCAACATCTTCATTGCTTTCTTTCGTCCCTGAAGGAAGATTATAGTAATGAAAACCACTGCATGTAACTGTAAAGAAAATATTCATATTGATATAGTGAAGATCGGTATGTGAATTCTGAAAAGTACCTCTAAACATTTATGATAAGCTGTACCAGGAATGTTTATGGGGAAGGAGATTAGACCCTCTATGAAAGCAACAAAATTTTCCCTAAGATTCTCCAAAGAATTTTCTGGGTCATAGCTGATCAATTTCTTTGCAGTCAGATCAAATATCATCTGAAGAAAAGCCAGAGAATTAGTATAGTGGCGACAAAAATGAGCAAAATTTCCTAACAATAGAGGACTCGGTGTTCTGAATTTACAGTTGCAGTTGCTTCCTTCAAGTCAACAGTATCCTGGAGTGACCATAGATGTAAATATCTGTTTGCTGCTTGTTCCACTTGTGGAAGAAGCTTTTCTTTCAGGCTTTCAGGAGCAAATAGACTCAATACCATTTTCTTGAGGTATATGTACATGAAGCCATGCAAGGAACCCACATTCTGTCGCCCAAAAATCTCTGTGAAGGTCTCCGGATACCAGCTCTGGAACAACCTTCCTTCTTGTTGGAAGATGAAATGATTGAGATCAGAATCCGTTGATATTATAACAGGCCGGCCGACCAAACTGGTTCGGAACACTGGCCCATACCTGAAATGTATTACATGTAAATGATTGGGCAGAGCAGTTTCATATATTTTTTTTAACAGAAACACAACAGGCTGCCTCTGTATTACCTTTCCATCCTTTCTTTGATGAATGGAGGAATGTCTGATGAGGTGTTGGGGGAGAAGAACTGAAGGGTTTCTCCAAGGAGTGGCCAGCCCATAGAACCTGGTGGGAGTTTTCCATTGCAGCTTGGATTCCTCCATTTGTAGACCCACTGCGTAAGGCATATGATAACCAAGGTTCCAATACACAGAGCAGCAGACCACATTTCACTGTGAATATGTTTGACAAAAATGAAGTCAAAAAGAAGTTGCTTCTATTTGGATCAGAATAGAAATGCTGAATGGATCCTGTGGAGAAGAAACAAACTGAGAGAGAGTTGGAGCAGATGGGGAAGAGAAGGCAGACATTCAGGGGAAAGAACTGCTAGAATATATTTCAACAATCATGAAGAGAACCACTTAAATATGCAAGCCAGTTAGTAACTAAAACATTATTTTAACTTTTTTGTCTAGTTGCAGGGTCAAAAGGTTGTGGAAATAGTTGGAGATAAAGTATATGGAAATAAAATGAATAACTTTTGTTGATAGACCACCCCTTGTTCCTTGTCAGCTTTTTACATAAAAATATGCGTTGGAGTGTTAATGAGCCTAGCATGACCAGGGCATGTGAAGTCTGCAATATCTTTCCTGATTCCTTATTTTACTAGCCTGTTCTTTATATCTTGATTATACATACAAACCATGTCCCCTCTACTACTTGAATTTCTAAAGTTAAACCTCTCTCTCTCTCTCTCTCTCTCTCTCTCTCTCTCTCTCTCTAAAAGTACATACTTGGATTGTCACAAGATCCCATATGCACAAGGCACAAATATGGCTTTCTATGAGAATGGTGTTACTACAGGATCTCTTCACTAGATTTGAGAAGATGACATGTTCAAAGCCCCCATTTGACTCAGCTAAATATCAGGTGCCAATCTTTAAGGGATCATTAAATACTGAAATCTAATGCGTCTCACTAACTTCTTGAGATCTTCTTATATCCATGCTGAATACTATGTAATCTCTGTGATGATGGTTGCAAGAGAGATGCCAAGCATGTCTTTAGTTTTTTACTCTCTTTTCCTTGTTGAATTAGATCTGTGCCTAGATCCTTTGAGCTGTACGAATCATCTAATCTAAAAATTTTTGATCTCATTCCCACATCTGACATCACTAAATATACTAGATTTGAATGCAACTACTGTATATGCTTATGTTTAATAACTAATGTTATTACCATTATATTTGGTGGGTTTTGTCCACATTTTATTTTCAGGGTAGGTAAGCCAACGTACTGTATGGTTAACCCATTTCAACACATTGAGCACCGTCCCAGCAGCCCCATCGAGCCATGGGCTTGACCCTTGTGTGATAGTTGTGGAAAATTGGTCTGGTTATTATGATTATAATACTGGAGGAAGAACATAGATGGACATAAAAGATATGAAATTTAGTCTATGGCTAGTGAACATCAATATATGAATATTAAAGCTGTATTTGATCATGGGATTTGTGATTTTCCAAAGCAATTTATATGCAAGGTCATGTTTGGAGTGAAAGTAGCTTTGAGATTCCGAAGTTTGAATGAGATTGCATTGAGTGGATTGCCCCTTTTGTGAGTGCAATAGTGATCTCTCTCTCTCTTTATCTCTCTTCAAGGACTACAAGAGGCTTGCACAATGACAGCTCAAGAAGCTCATATATTAGAGCTATAAAGCATTTTTACTTAAATATGGTCCAAGCAGGTTACCATAAAGTTACAGGGTTTCCAGAAAGGTTATTTATTTAAATTCAAAAAAAAATGAAATGACAGAAAAAAAAACCACAGAGATCATGTTCATGTTGGGTAAGAGGATAGAAAGAAAGGATATGAATTGCAAAAGGTCTAATGAGTTGGCACATTGCAGAAGGGGCCCACCAGGGGGGGTCTACCCAGAAAATTTTTGATAGAATGGGCCCCTTGCCATCAGATCTTTTTCTGATTTTATTAGGAAATTTCCATGCTAAGTTGCTAACCCTAGATTCTTCCATGGGCTTTAGCTCTTTGTATGGCAAGCAAGAAACCAAAGGTTTTTTTCAACCATTAATTTTCACCTTAGTGATCTTTGGCAGATAACTCAATATTGTTTATTGATTTCAACTGTTATTTTATAAAACAAAAGGAGAATTTGAAAACAAGTATGATTAATATAATAGTAGTAACTGTTAAGTCACTTTAGGAATCATCTTCTTGCAATCCTTTTCATGAAAATAAAAGTAGTAAATGTCAAGTAACTTAAAAGGGCTGTTCTTGCACTTTAACCAGTCAATGGGAGAAATACACACATGTCAATGGGTTTTATAAAAGGATAATTTAATAACCATCACATGGGTAAAGAATCACAACTAAGAGTAGAACTCCATTACCAAAAAAAAAAACTTGGAGTAGAACTCATCCAAGCATGGTCTCAAGAAGACTAGATTGGCATGAGACATAATCTTCAGTATCATGTAAAGTGGTTGTGCCCAAACTTGAGTTTGACGCCAGCAACTCAAGATTTTTATAATCAAAGTGGATAATTCTTTTGCTACGCGCATAACCCGTGCATTTCGCCAATTTCTTGAGCTCGTACATAGCCTGCGTATAGCCCGTGCATTCCCCTAATGCATATCCCATGCATTCCCCTAATTCTTTTGCTAAGCGCATAGCATGTGCATTCCCCCAATGTCTTTGGTTTATTGAGGCTTATTTGTATAGAAATTGGGGGAATGCACGGGCTATGTGCGTAGCAAAAGAATTAAATCAGTAGAAGCAATTAATTGGGAGATGAAAGAAAAAAAATTAAAGGACATTTTGGAAAATAATAGTTATATGTGTAAATATATAAACGTAAATAGAAATAAAAGTAAAGGGCATTTTGGATAATATGAGACAGTTATATAATTGCAAGTTAATTAAGGGGATATGAAAGTCAATATAATAAAATGTGTGGGATAATTTGGGTATAATAGTGTAAAGCTACATGGCAATACACCTAACATCGAAATTGGGCTATCAAAAGAAAAGTGACCGGAACCCAGGCGTCAAGTGGATCTGCCAAAATCACAGCAATGATTATGGGCCTAATATTTGAAGTCCAATTTTTTGGGAGTAAGAGACTGATTCGCACTTTAATATGTGTGGCCGTGGCAAGCCCAGTATTCAGGGGCCAAACGGGCGGCCCATCTCTTGCTTCATGTTCTATCAGGTGGGCTGGTGATGACAACGTTTAGAACCACTTTGCCCATCAGTACATGGTAGTTGGCTGGAAATCCTTTCCTGCATTGATGTGTGCATTTTGAGAGAGATGCTGCCATGTGGAGCATCTGATGGTTAAGAGTTTTTCTCATGTTATAGATTTTTTTTGTTAAAAAAACACAGCATCTCTTTCAAAGTGCATGGATAAATGCAGGAAAAAGGGCCGAGGATGTCATCCATCTCTTGATTAGTGCGTCATTGGTTCGAACAGGTAGTTGTGATCAAACCCAGTGTTCATCTGGTTCATGGTTATAGAAAATCTTGTGAATTGAGCTCTAGCAGTCTATTAATTGTGAGCTCTTTATTTATAACTACAGGAGTCACATGCACCCCAGCATGAATTCCAAGTTAACATGATACTTTTGGATTGTAGGTTTTTATGAGAAGTTATTGATAAGATAGTTACTGAAAATATAGGAGTTAATTTTGTCTAGGATGGTAGAGTCTTTTTAAGGATTATGTATGATAATGAAAAAGACGCTAAAATCTGAGGAATATTCTCCAGACTTCGCTTTACTAATAATATAGATAATAATATTACATTCTTGAACAAGCTTGGAACCATATTCTTGGATCAAAAATACAAAGTAGTTCTTTAATTTCAATTAACTGCCTTCACTGATTCTTCTCTAACAGCTGAATGTGAAACCCATTTGGAAATGATAAACCAGGGCGCCGGACAATGTCTCCTCCCTTGATCTTTATCCACCTGGAAAATTCAAATTTCCAAATAAGATGATATGTGCTTGTCATTTATTTTTTTTTCTCTTTTACTTTCCTGTCCCATTTTTGATTTGTAATTCAGGGTCAAGCATTTGAACTCATGGTTAATGCCAGTAATCACAGGCTAATTACCTGTATTTTGTAACCAAGTGATGAAGAAATATGGCCATCTGCAGCTTTGAAAAGTCTGCTCCAACACAAAGTCTTACACCACCACCAAAAGCCATGAACGTTTTGGACCCAGCATGCAATTCTTGTCCCTGTTGTTTCAGTAAGCACAAGTTTAAAAACAAGAAAGAAAGTTGGAATCCAAATCCAAGAACTGTAAGCTTCACAACATGTAAAGATTGGAAAAAGAAAAAAAAATTCATGTTGGTTGAAATGCAAGTATAGCTGACTACCTCCCATCGCCATGGATTGAAGGTGAGAGGATCATCGTACTTCTCGGGGTTCAGATGAACTGCTGGGGAGCACAGCATGACAGCCCAGCCTGCTGGAATTGTATAACCTGAAAGAATTTAAATATAGAGTTGCAGGTGCATCAGAAGGGAAAAAGTATTAGTAATGTAATTAAAATATGATAGTTTTAATGGATTTCAAACTTGCCGTTAATCTCCACATCCTTCAAAGCTTTTCTGAAAATCCCTGGCGCTATATTAGCCATCCTAACAATCTCATTTATAACCAGTGACATGAAAATGACAGGTTAATTGAAGAAAACATTACAAGTCAATGAGATGAGGCTTGCACAATTAAAACAGATTAAAATTGCTTATCTCACCATAAATGTGAAAGTCATTGATTTATATTCTTTCCATGTAATTCCAGGTTTCATGCCGTGAAATTCAGCGTCTTCACGGCTTCTTAAAATTGCTTCAAGTTCTTTCTGATAGGTGATGATCACATTTAGAACCATGTCAATAAGCATGCAAGCAAAGAAGAAAGAGTAAGAGATGTTTTTCAAATGAAAGCTTCTACTTCAACTACTGACCCTTAATTCTGCTAAAACTGCAGGATGATCACCAAGAAACTTAAAAGCTAATGTCAGAGCAGATGAAGTTGTCTCATAGCTGCCAAACAGAATATCTACAACATTCCCTTCAGTCAGGAATGTCTCAGGTTTCTTCAGTTCATTGAGTAAGACATCCAAGAAATCATTGTGATGATTCTTCGGCGATGCCTGTCTCTTCTTCACCTCATCTTTAAGCATCTGTATTGTCTTCTTTCGCCCCTTTTAGTATTTGGAGGATCAAGAGCAAGAACAATCAGATATCACCACCAAATCCATGTTAAGTAACAGAAAGAGATTCAATTTTTGAGATCGATTCCAAACATACCTGCATGCATTTATGGTAAACCATACCAGGGATGTTCAATGGAAAGGAGATGAAACTCTGCATGAAAGCAGCAAAATGTCCTCTGAACTTGTCCAAGGAATTCGAGTCCTCACAACTAATGAGCTTTTTAGCAGCCACTTCAAATATCATCTGCAAAACAAAAAGCCAGTTCATAGTCCAGACAGGAAATGATCCATGGATTTTATAACAAGAATCTACATAGAACTGAACTTACACTTGCAATGGAGTCTTTTAAGTTTATACTCTCCTGACTAGCCCACAAGTCAAGATGTTTTCTAGTTGTTTTGTCCACTTCAGGGAGCAAAGTTTCTCTCAGACTCTCATGACCAAAGGCATTCAAAATCAAGCTTCTTATGTACTTGTGTGGGGATCCATGGAAGGAGGTCACAGTCTGTCGCCCAAAGATCTCAGTAAAACTTGCCAAGTACCAGCTTCTGAACAATTTCTCCTCTTGTTGTAAAATGAATTGGTTGATTTCGGGATCAGTCGATACAACAACACGGAATCCAACCAGGCTTGTTCGGAATAACTTCCCATATCTGAGTATTGATGAAGCAAAACATGGAGTTTGAATAAACTTCTGAATGAAATAAAGAAACAGTGAAAGGCTTCATCATTTCCTTACCTCTGTTCTCTTTCTGATGAATGGTGGTATGTCGAACACTGCATTGGGAGCAAAGAACTCAAGTGTTTCTCCCAGAATTGGCAAGCCCATTGAACCTGGTGGGAGTCTCCCTTTACATTTGGGGTTCCTCCAACTGTAGAACCAGTATGCAACAAGTACAGCTACACTCAATAGAACAATATGTAGCATTCTCACAGGGTTTTGTTACTACCCAAAGGATGATTGTGATAATAATGATGGAGGAGAGTTACTTATCACCAACCTATATAGGCGTTTACATCTCCTTTAGGAGACTTAAAGTGTGGCACAATACCACTTGGAACACATTGTTTTGGTTTCCTAAATTTATGGGAAGTGGGTTCAAGTGAATTCCGAAGGTGGACTGTACAACCCCTATCTACACTTCTATTTATAGCTTTGAATAAGTGCCATTCAATGTGGGTCCTACACAAAAAAATAAAACCTAAAAAAATGGATGAACAATAAGTGAATGACATCCTATATATGCTAAAGATAACATTGTAGATAGAAGCTACACAGTCCCTCATTCCGAGTGGAATTACCTGTCGGAAATTGTCCCTTTATCTTATTCTTTCTTGAACATGGGTGCTTTGGCTTCTACAAGTTAATGCTTCTATAGATTTCTGCTGCAAATACTCTTAATCATATTGGCTAGCGGTAAGTATAATATTTTATATCAATTGATAATTGATATGATTTGCTTACACTTGATATCGAGCATGCCTCTTAGCAATATGATTAGAGATTGAGGAAAATATTAAAAAAAAACCCTTTTTAAAATTCTGATTAAGGATTTAATGTTTTAAAAAGTTAATGGGCTTAGGCTTTTATCATTTAATCAATAATTGATTTGGTTTATATTTACGATTTCATTCATCTACAGTTGGACTTTATAAAATATGCCAACCGTAGCCAATGCCATGCAGCCGCGTGGGCGTACATGGCATGCATAGCCCTAACATTGTATGAGTCCAATCATAGATGATTCAATTCTTATATTTATTGATTTGGGGAGATTATTTGTAATTTCATAGCCCTAATATTTTAGTTGTAATTATTTACAATTGATCCATTATAGTAAGGGTTTTGATGGGTTATAATTAATTTTAGGGAAAATTTGTTTTTAGTGATGCTTTTTCAAAATATTTCAAAATCAATAAGCCAATTCTTGGTAATTGGTTTTTAGTGATGATTTTTTAATATAATTAATAATCGGTGTCATTTTAATGTTGATAAAGAGTTTCTTCCAAAAATGCCCTCAAAAAGACTTATAAATTTCACTTGTAACAAAATGAGTGAAAAGGTTTTTAAAATCTTTTGAGGGCATCTTTGGATGAAACATTTTATGAATAGTAAAATAATACCAATTCTCAATTGTCAAAAAGTATCATTAAAAACTAATTACCAAGGATTGACGACTGAATCTGAATTATTTTGAAAAAGTATCACTAAAAACCAATTTCCAATGCCTAAAATTTTTGAAAAAGGCATCTTATGTACAGGGCTATGAAATTTCATTAATCTTCCATTGGATTACTTCTATTGATAACTGAATATCCTTTAGTTGTGTCAAGTGTCAACAATATAAGGCTTGATATTGTCGATTTTCCTTTTATCCCTAATTAAAGTTTTGTGTACGTAATAAGGTTTCAATTTTAAAAAAAATGCAATTATGCGTTGAATATTTTCTGGGTTGTTGTTGAAAATCCAGAAGGCATCCCATGGACTGAGTTTTTGAGTTGTTGGGAATTCTTGTGCACCATGTGTTGAATTAAAAAATTAAAAAAATTTTTTTAAATCTGGCAGTTTGGTTTCAGAAGGAACGCCCATGTGAATGAAAACAAATTAAAAAAAAGGGCGGGATAAAGTTTTTGGGTGGTTGGGCTGCTGCTTCGGCATTCTTTGTGGGTTGAAATCGTATGCCACAGTTAAGCTACGACAAACTCTGCAGCATTTGTGGGATGCTGTCACGTGTAACATCCCATCGATTCGTTTGTTGCACATTTTCCAAGTGAAATGTCAACTAAGACTCATTGGGATGCTACAGGGTCTTCCAATTGGTAGCTTAAAAAAAATAAGTATATGGACCAATTTTTGATTATAAGAAACCTATACTATAAAGTTTATCACTTTTGGGATCTTTTGGGATATTATACGCATAATTTGGCATAGTAAAATTGACTGCCCGAAGGCATGTGGTCCAATAAAGTATAATTGATAAGCCTAATTAATTATTTCAGAAATAATTTACCCCTCCTGAAAATGATTGACTTAACTATTTTTGAAAAATTTTGTCGAAATCAGGGAAACTGGAGAAATCTTGTCTTCCCCATACATTTCATGTCACTGATCTTGCGAAATTGAAATGTCAACGAAATTTCGCAAAATGTCAAACCAAATCAATTAATTTTCATATGAGGTATGATAGGAAATCACCGGCCATCTTGATATGACATCGATCATTGCTTTGAGAATGACATTTGAGGAGGCAAGTCGTCGGTGATGTTTCACGTTGTGAACTCACCCAGGCAGTGCTAATTGTCTAAACAAAAGCTGAAGGCACATAGTAGTGATCCATTGGACGGAAATATGTGATCTTAATATTTGATATTTGAAGGGAAATTGATATTCAAGAACATTTCTCAATCTTTCCATCAATCCATACTATTATTTTGTTGTTCAGAAGGAGCTTAAGGGGCCTAGCTTGCATCACACTCCAATGTGATTGAGATGAGTATATCGCAGTGCTGGAATGAATCGAAGTTTTATATTATAGGAATGACATCTTCTGTTTATACTTGTTTAGTTTAGTCATATACTTGCATATCATTGTGTCAGCTCAATTATTGTCATCTTTGTTGTCTATTTATGTGATATTGAATAAGTAATTTATAATCTTCATGCCCCAATGACAGTTCAAACCGATTTTGACAAAGTGGGATGAAAAAACAAGATTTGTATTGCCGACCCCACTTTGAGAATGACATTTGAACAGACTCTGATTTATTATCGTTTTATAAAATATATTCAAACATGTGATGCATGCTTTAATAATACCCAATAAACTGAATGGCTTGCAAGTAGCATTTCTTCATTTATTACCAAAAAAAAAGTTGGCATTTCTTCATTTATAATCCCTGAGTGGCTTCTCAAGAAACCAGCTCTACACAGTCAATGAGAGAGTATCAGACCATCAAATAATAGACAGTATAATATTGGTTGGTAGAAAAAAAAAAGTTTGTTTTACCAGTTAACACTAATCCAACTAGAATAGTACCTGAACACTTTGCCCCTTCTCACCAAGGCAGTACTTGGCCAAATAAACAATAATTCAAGTTACATGCTGCAGTGATCAATTGCAGGGAAACATGTGAATTACAGTTTACAACTATCTTAACCAATGGCCAATTTTTACCTGATCTCGCTTTTCAGGAAATTGGCAAAAATACTAAAAATTGAACAGAATGGCGGGGAATTTGGCCGTTGTAACATAATCATTGAATCGAAATAAGTTTTGATTTACAATATCTGGCAATGGAACTTACAAGACTAAAATGTTGATGTCTCCTTTGTGTTGTATAATCATTAGAGCAATCTCACTAAAATACAGAAAAACTACAAATAATCCTTGCGAAAAATGTGCAAGAATGTAGCATGATCAACCCAAGAGCAATTTGATGCTTGATACAAAAAGAAACATGCTGAAGGGGGCAAAAGGGAAAGAGAGAGAGAGAGAGAGAGGACCGAAAAAGAAGCATGTTAGGCCAAATCAAGTTGGAAACGCCCAAAAGATGAATTACCCAAGGGCTGTAGCAGATTGCTTTCTTAACATCCTGTCATGATTCAGCATGGTACCCACACTCTCTACCACCAAAATAATCTGCAAATTTACTCAACCACCATGCATTAGGAGTGAATTTTGAAGCAAAAAAATATAATATCTATCTCCCTTAGATAAATGCACTTTCATTGACGAAGATCATTTTAGGGAGCACTAGACTGATTCCATGGGGGAGGAATTTGAAAGGCTGGAAGTAAGACTGATGGGTCTAAAATCCTTGATTTCTGCTGCTCCAATAACTAATAAATACCATATGTCTCCCTCAATTAATAGTTATTCTGAAGACAAAATGTAAATGAGATTTACCTGCAAGCAAGCATACGCTATAGCTGTTGCAAAATAGAAGTTTGCGTTTCCAGTACCCTGTGGATTTCATTAAAAAAAAAAAAAGGTAATGAATCAAGATTTCATCCATGTGCACAAATAGGGGACCAACGAGCTTAAGCCTGGGAGAGAGAAAATACCCTCCATATCCAAAGATTGTGCATCACAGGGCTAAGAAGATAAACTCCAACATATCCACAGAAAAGGAAGAAAGAAAATTGCATTTCTGCATATCATGGTAGGCGTTCAACCAAAGATGTCAAATAATGTCAAAAATCAGTGGCAATGACGATCCTAACTTACCTGCTAGTTCATTAATGAACAAACCCAGCAGACTCACATAAAGAGCAGAATCTCCAACCTTCACATTTTACACCCAAAAAAAAGGAAGAAAAGGGATTATGTGAGCAATTAGATGTGAATTGAATAACTATACCGATAAAAGGTAGAAGGTCATAGGAAATTCACTCATGGTTTTTAAATACAGGACCAATTCCATGATGCAGAAATTTCAACTGGGTTACTAGGGAGTTGGAAGCTTTGGTATAAAATGCTAATTCATCAAGCTGTCAAGAGAAACCGATGCATTTTCTCAACCTTGAAATATGCATGCAAGGAAGGCACCACATAATACCTTGGCTTTCCAAATTGAAACACTCCAGGCAGTAATCTTATTCAAGCCCCAGACACGTTCAATATACATATTCAAGAAATATTTTCACAGAAGAAAAAGTTAAATACTCTGATCTTTCTATACAGCATATAAAGTCCTAAATGGTAAAAACATGCACATCTTACTATCTCAAAATTGACTTCTTCAGATTCTAGGTCAACTGTACTCTGAATAATACTCTTTCACAGTCTATATGACTCAGTTGCCAATGAAAAAATAAGCTTATTAAGCAAGTATATCAATGCAAAGATAAATAAATAGGACACTTACTGAAGGGTAAGATTTAAGCATTGAAGAGATTGCAATGTACACGAAAGCCAGAAAAGTTGGCCGATGATTCAACCGAATTGCCAACGGCAGTATCATGAACAGGATATTCACATGGAAGACTATCAGAAAAAAATCTCTGAAAAAATCAAAAACTTCAGCAAAGAAGTACCTGAATATGATTGACACATTGATGAGCATATTAAGTCCAGAAAGTAAAAATTTATGGTTAACCTAAAGGGTTAATTTTCACAAATAACAGTGGTCATGTACAGCAATTCAGCTCACCATAATACTCCTACATTTGGAGACAGGTCCTCCACAGTAAGAATGAATCCATAAGTTCTGCAAGAACCATTCCCACAGTAAGAATAATCAAGACATTATTAAATTATGGAACTGTGTATATGACAAAAGCCAATGTTACTCAACTGAAGAAACGAGGCAATACCTTTGAAACATTGCCCAAAGGCCACCATACTGTTTAACAGAAATGCCACACAAAACTAACACATAAGATGCCCAGATAGTTGCCCACAATATGAAATGCACAACAGGTTTCCATAAGAAATGAACTGGGAGCATGGGACTGCTTGTCCACTGTTCATAATGTCCACTGTTCCTCCTAATTGAGGGGTCATCCACAACTGTACTGGAATTTCTTTTCAGGAACAATTTCCTTGGAGGAGTATCCGGACCATATCCTAGTAATAGGATAACCTAAAATGAAACTGACTACATGAGTAGAATAATAAAACTTGTAGTCCATGATCATATGCAAGTGATCTTCTGTCCCTATCCAACAGTTAAAAGTTTCTAATACTCAGACAAAAACATGATAAATTTTTTTTACCGGTATGATTAGGATCACGGGACAAAGAGACATATGGGCTGCAAGGATCCATCCAAAAGCTGCTAAGGAAGCTATTCCTATGTCAAATCAGAAGTAATATATCATCAATAAACGGCCAGATGTTTCATGTAAATATTTACTCATCTAAACCAAGACAAGTACAATATTTTTCTTGCCTTAAATTAAATGCATAATGTGGGAAAAATCTTCAAAAAACAGTCCTTTACCCAATGACAATAGATTCACAACCACTTCATCAACATCATAAGAAAGAATTCATCAAAGATCAACCATAATGTTTTTGGAGATAAGTACATGGAATTGGAACATGTAGCAAAGAGAATAAAAACACAATTGGACTTTCAAAGTGATGTAAGGTCAACAATCAAGCATCAATAAGAGTCACAACTCAAATGCCACAGAAAAGATGAAACCAATCAGTTCCCACGATAAGAAACCTAATCCTACAAGCATACATATGATCTCTTTACTCTTTAATAACCACATATAGAAATGAAACAATTCTCTTTACCTTCAGCATTTAAAATAAGACGTGATTCATACCATGAGATGACTACTAAAGTAACTACTAAAATAAGACACCTTAAAAGGCTCTACATAATAAAACAACAAAAACAAAATGTCTAATCACAAAATTTGGGGATCATATTATGATCCTGTTTCTCTATCTTGGTATGTCTGAAACCATTCCTTTAACCAGATTATGTGTAGGACATGGAGATGAATGTTTATAAAGACTAAGAAACAGTCAGTTTCTTAGTTTTAGTAAACATTGCACACACTGGACTTTTTGCAACTCCCTGAGGAGTCCATTTATGTTTATCACTGTAGCATAAAGATCAGGAAAATTTCCACCTAAAGCCAATGGTGAACTTTTGATCACTCAGGATTTTGGAGCTCCAAGTGTTTTTCATCTTCAATTTACTGAACATATCTTGAAATTCCATAGATCTTCCCAGCTTCACCTAAAAGCTCTAAGATATAATTCCTTATGCTTTAAGGCACCCTCAGACTCTCGTGGCTGAAAACCAATCTGCAGATTGTTCTAGCTTCAAGATGCGGTACATAAGTAACAATTTTATGTGAATTTCAATGGTAAAGTTGGGTATTTATTAACAATGTTTTAGTGACGTTCCGATGGCAAAGTTGACTCACAAATATTGCTTAGTTATATGAGCTAATATTTGCAATCTTCAAGATGCTGGAGAATTGGAGTGAGGAATCAAACTCTATTAGTAAAGCACTCTATTAGTAAAGCATTGTTACAAAAATAATTGGGAAGATTTGTCGAGGAAAGGTGGGGTGATTGCTGCCAAGTTTTCATCTGAGCCCGGTGATTGGGCTTTGGCTACCTGTAGGAGTTCTTATGAGGTGATTTTATGGAAGGCTGTCTCAAATGATTTTGACAGTTTGAAAAGGGCCTGTGATTTTGGGTGGGCATGGCCATAGACCATAGTGAAAGGTATTGGGAGGACAATTATTTCCCACGTTTTACCTTTCTCATTTCATCAGCCAAAGATCCTATTACCAGAATTTAAGAATGATAACTCATCTTCTTTTGTACATAAGGAGAGAGATTTCAAAGTAGTGACTGACAGTCATGCAGATGTCACCCAAGCCCTTGGAGGACCCTAAGCTACACCACAACATATAAGGCATATCAGGAGCGTTTAAAGTGGTAAAATAAATTTAAATATATTGAGGATGACAAAAATAACAATAGTATGGCTTAATCATTGATATACGTGTGAAAACTATTTAGTTCTTTTAGTCTATGACAAAAGCTATCGGAAGATCATATGGGATGTGCATACTGCAGGGCATATAACCATTCCTTCTAGCAAATAGCTTTTCCTTTTACCACAGAAAAATTCAAAAAAAAAAAAATTTTTTAAAGTTCAAAGAAAAGCAAAGACATCTAAAGTGATCTAAGACAGCCAATAAGCTAAAGTTACACAGCGAGACTTGGAAAAATTTAATAGTTTCTTACTTGAACATGCTCCAAAGAGGGCCAAGGCGATCATCAAATTCTCAATGGGAGATGTGGATGAGCCCACACATGTAACTATTGTCAAAGGATTCCACAAGTATATTAGACTGGCAATATCTCCAGCAGGGAGATTATCTGAAAAATCAGATGAACAGTTTTATTCCATCAGTTATAGGAAAAAAAAAAAGAAGACAAAAGGAAAAGAAATAGTGGACTCCTTAAAATTTTAAACAGTTAAATAATATAAGAATGCTTGTCCATCAAATACAAAGTTAACCATCAGAACACATTTCCTAAAAGACGAGTAATAAAAAAATATATATTCAAGATACAGAACCCACTAATCACTAGATAAAGTAAAATAAGCTCTTAAGGCTCTTCAACTTCCTAGTCAAAATTTTAAGAAGCATGACATGGATTATGGCCATGCAACAGCAAAGAGAAAGAAGGAAGAAGCAATTAAATTGGTTAATTCGAAGCAAACATAACTAAAAAAATAAATAAATAAAAGAAAATAAAATAAAATAGTGACACTAGGAATATGAACAAGTGGAACAACACCCTAGCTTTATGAAGATGTAAAATCCTTATTTCACACATAAAGATCAGTTCAAAAAAGGTTAATATAGAAAAAAATCATATCAATATAATAAAACATGATATCTTAAATTGTATCAGACTACCATGTAGAAGATTGTGTTCAATATGCCTATCCAGCTATCTATGTTGATATGGTATCAGATTTCTGGTTGTGCTCATTGAATGATTTTGTTGATTCTTCTTAGTTACAAATTTGATGTTGGATCATATCTAGTCCAACAGTAGTCTTACCCTAGTATGACCTAAGAACTATTTGCATGTTTCATACATACACATCGTGCACAGGGTTCTAACATGGAAATATTTCAGAATTTTTTGGTCAAAGTATTGGTAGCTTCAGCAAAAAGGTGTTGCCCTGACCATGAAACTCACCTTTAGTTTCTAAGAGTTTGGACAGATTTAGTGAATTCAAACTCTGATGGTATACCAGCTGAAGTTTCTCACCGGTGGCACGGATAAGTAGTGCTGTGAGAAGATCTGCAATCATAAACAGCAAACTGTATACAAAAGTGTTGATATTAACAGTGCAACAAAACAATGCAAATAATAAACATGAATAGCATGGACAAACAAGAAAACTTCTGGCAAGGAATGTAAGTTCATATGCTATATATGAATATTCATGTGTGCGTGTGTGCACGCGCCTGTGTGCTCTCTGCACATGTGTATGTGAGTGTCTACATTTGAGAAAGAGGATTGGGGAAAAATGAGAGAGGGGAGGTGGAGAGAAAGAGAGAGAATGTTCGTATGGCAAGTAACTAAATAAAGTTCTTTGATTTTGTTACCGAAAGGTTTAAGAGTATTCCCAAAAGGAAATTAAACAAAAGAAAGTAGGTGGAAATTATATGGGCATGCTAGAGAAGAGTCACCCATGGGAAGGTGCACGATAATGCAAGTTCAAGCATATAACACGGCTATGGGAAGCATGAAAAGGACCAGGGCATAATTTGTCAGAAACGATGCAAACACACAATCTGACCGTACATGTTTTTTGTTAGATCAGTAGGTAGAACAGAACTCATGTTACTTAAAATAGATTGGATAAGACGTTTTTGTCAATGTATTATTCTGAGAAAAAAAATAACTGAGAAAAGAAATCTAGATCATTCATTTGATATAGTAAACATTGGAAGAACTTTGGCACATAAGATCAAACTTAAAACAGATGTTGTCATGTTGGGTAATACGAAGTTGACTCGTATGCAATTCCATCTGTACTCCTTAACGTACAGATGTAAATGAAAGTAACCATTGGAGATTGGATAACAGTGAATATGTTTTGGACAAAAAATTTAGCTCTGGATACAAATCCATTCAGATACCAACTATGAATTAAAACTGTCAAAATTTAATTGCTAATCCTTATTTTGTATTTAACAAGTCTAATTAAGAGAATACAATAAAGCTAAAATCATAAACATGCATGTGGTTTACATGTCATTAGGTAGTTTCTCATTTCAGTAGTTCTTTTGTGTGAAAACTGAAAAGCAAGGAAATATGCATTTCTAAATGCAGGCAACAAATCATGCAACAGAATGGAATTTTGCCTTGATATATATGACTATCTGCCCACAAATTATTATTATGTCAAATCTCAGCATAATGATAAAAGTATAATGGCATAAAGCCCCCGAACCAGAGCAATCATATTGTCAAAGAACATGAGCTATGTTTATTCCCCAGATGGCGAACCTCAATGGCAGAATTCATGCAATGAAAAAGTTAAAGCTGCTGTTGCCCAAAAAGGTTCCACATACAAAACGGGAAAAAATATATATAGATATTCCCTGTAGGTTCAACCATAATTATTTCCATAGAATTTACATAACAGTAAAAGCAAACAATGGAAAGTAAGTCAATTTGATACCTGCATATAAGATGCGTAGGTTGCCCTTCAATTCTGCATACCGAGATAGAATGTTAAATTAAAAAAAAATGCGAAAATGTCACGGCCAGTCAATGTTTTAATACATTTAATTACAAAGGAGGGCAAACTCTCCACAAAAAATTCAAACGCTGGTTGAGCTCAGTTAGTACCTTTTAACTGTCAGTGGCCCAAGAATCGACAGTAACAATGGGGAACCATGGTACATTGATCCTGAAGAATAAAACCCACTATTCGATATAACCCAAGTAACAAAACTAAAACGCACAACCAAAAAAATAAAAAATGAAGCTCGACAAGACATGCCATTAAAAGTAACGGAACTAACCTGCGTAAGGTGACATTGATGACTGCTTTAACCAGTAACCTTCAGCCACTGAAATAACGAAGGAAAAAAAAATAGTCGAATTACTTAACACCCATTAGAAGAAGTAAAGAACTGTCTGTGCAGATAGAAAAATGGAAGTTCATAGATATATACAGCGACGGAGACTGGTGAGAGGCGTGGCGACTTCAGGGCGAGACCCCAAGTGGAGATTTTCAGAGAAATATATCAGAACGAGTCGGAAGAAGAGCGATGCGATTGCCCAAACCCAAAACCTTCGTTTCTTCTCCTCCATCCTCCCCACCGCCTCAAATCCGACGAGATCAGACCAGAGCCTTTGGGGTTTGCCTTTTGAGAAGGATTTTGGAATTTGGATCGAAGCAATGCATGATGATTTTAGACCATCATGTATCATAATCCGATGATCCATACCGTTAATTTGAGATAATTTAGGGTTTTCATAAAAACACCTTGTACTTGTAGAAATTAATGAAGGCCCCTAGTTTTTCTAGTTTTGCTGGTAATAATCCCTTGAAAGATGATAACGAACAAATTGGTTACAAGTCATTTCGGGGTGTTTTCGTTTATGAACAGTGACCCTCATTTTCAATTATGTTAAAGAAGTATTACTATTTCTAATATCAATAATTAGCGACTGAAAATGTGTTATTTTTAATCTAAAAAGTATCACTAAAACCCAAATATTCATAAAACGAAGCTATACTATATATAATGAGAAGAGGTCTCTTGGGAAGCGTGCCTAACAAAATATGCAACTTTCCAAAAGAGCGCTTATATACTATCGAAAAGATTTATTAATAAAAAGATAGAACGGTCAAAACTACCTCAATTTTTCCATAAACTAACCATCGGTTTTGCAATTGTTCCTTCAACATAGTTTCCCTCTATCTCTTCTTACACACGTGCACCCCTTCTAGTTTGATTTAAAAAGAATGGCTTGATGGAGATGATGCTTCGACGTATACTCTTTGTACACCTTTTCGCATGATAAGTACTTTGATATACTACACAAGTCTACTCATATTATATTAGGAATAAAATTAATTACAAAATGTGTAGCTACCCCGGTTTATTTGTAGCAATAGGTCTCTTTGATTCATTTCCATCAAAAAAAATTTTTTTTTTTGTGCTAATGTTTTATATCGTTTGAAATAAATTACAATAGAAAAAGTGAAAATTTTAAAACATTGCCACCCTACTATGAAATTTGTAACGCATGGTAGGGATCTGTACCATAATATAAACTATAAAGATAACCTTTGAGATTCTAGCTTGAAAATCATTTTATTTTTATAATCTAAATAACTCGCATGGCCATTGCTGACCTATATAATTGTCCTCTGTATTGATTAAGTTGCATTAAGCGTTGTACATAGAGATGGCAATGAGGCAAGTTAAATGGTTGTACATAGAGATGGCAATGAGGCAAGTTAAATGGGTAACTCACCTTGTCCCGCCTAGGGGTGCAACTCAGTTTGGTTAAAATTGACTTTTGTTCAGTTTTTTAGTTGTTCGATTGAACCGAATTCATATGTTTGCCTAAACCAAACCGACATAATATATTATATTATATATATATTTATATTAAACTTTGAAAGTTTACCTTTTAAACTTCGACGATATTGCAACACAAGCATGTATTGATCTAACCTGAACCAAACCGAATTAAATTGATCTCCATGTAATTTGGTTCACCTGGGTTTTCAATTTTGTCCAGTTCAATTTGAGTTGACTGCAATACTTTCAGTTTGGTTTTGTGTTAACCTCAAAGCGAACTGAACCTGAGTTGTACCCCTAGTTCCACCCCTAATGGTAGGGGTTTGGTAAATTGGGAAGTGAAAATTGAAAAAGGGCAAAGTTACCTATCTAAATATGCAAGATAAAATGATATTAGAAGGTTATTTTTGAAAAAATATATGTAGATATATGTTGGTACATTTCCCAAAGCCCAGTTCATTTTATATGTAGTATAGATATAGATCTAGATAGATACATATAGGGGTGCTAAACGGGTCGGCCGGGGCCTGTTTAGCACGTGCTTGGCGGGCCGCGTCGTGCCGACCCATTAGCCAAAACCCCCGCATGGGCCAACCCGTGGCATGCCTAGGGCTGGGTTGTGCCGTGCCAGGCGGGGCTGGGTTGTGCCGTGCCAGGCGGGGCTGGCAAGCCTGGGTATTTTTTTGTAAAAAAAAAAAAAAGGACAATAATAAAAAACCATAAAAAAATCTTGAAAAATATGTTTACTTACCTCTTGAACTGTGTTGAGATGAGAAATTGCAAAAGTATTACTTGCATCGATTACTGCTTGATTGTCTAAACAGTAATCGAAGCAAGTAACACTTTTGCAACTCCTATGTAGACGTGAAGCGGCTTGTTCAGTGATTTGCTAACGGTTGGGTTCAAGGAGCACTGTGACTCTATGAAGAAAGTGAAGGAAAAAAAAATTCTAACTTTCTTAGAGTTGGTTAAAAGTTTGGCCAATGGTCGGCCTAGGGGCCCCCCCATGTGAGCACTTTGCTGAGTCTACCAGCCATTGGCCAAAACTTTAAATAAGACTCTAATAAAGTAAAAAGAGATGAGAAGAGGCGTGGTTTGGAGTGGGAAGGGTTAGGCCTATTTATAGAAAACTATAAGTGGCATTTTACCACCTCTATCTTCAAATATGACTGTTGTGTTGGCTGTTAGAAGGATAGAAATGGTCATTTACAGTCAATTACAAGTATACCCCCTATGGCTGTTGGGAGGGTAAAATTGGGGAAAAAAAAACTTTTTGAACCATTTTGGGGGGAAAAACGGCTAGCCGTTGGCATGCCTAGTGGGCCGGTACGCCGAGCTAGCATGCGGGCCTATTGGCCCCCGCTTGACGCGAGCCGTGCCGCTCGCGTTCCGAATGGGCCACGGCCCGCTGGGCTGACATGCTTGACGGGTTGCGCCCTATAATTAGGGCCTGGCATAGCACAGCTAGGGGAGTGGGCCTCCTAGCGGGCTGCGCCGGGCCGGTCCACTCGCGTGCCCGGCACGGCCAGGTAAGCAACCCTAGACACATATTAGATACGATAAAGGAGAGGGGGTAATATGCCTTGCATTTCAAGTAACGTGAAAAATGTAAGCTTGTGGAAAGGCTTTACGCCTCAATGTTATGCACTTGACCAACTAATACAAGTCTAATAAATTCCCAAACCATATATAAAGCGAAACCCTTCCTTCCTCAGCATCTCCTTCTCTCTATCATCGCTAGTATAAGATTGTAAAATTATTTGCTAAATTCTCCCCAAACTCGCTTGCAATGGCGAGACCCAATCAGGACGCAATCGAGACTTTCGTGAGCATCACCGGCGCCTCAGAGGCCATCGCACTGCAGAAGCTTGAGGTAGGTGTCTGAATTTTGGATCAGTCCAGTTATCGTCTGTTCTTTTGTGTTATTTAGGGTTGTGGATTGAGTTATGCAATATGTGTTCTGGGTTTTATGCTTTTACCTATCAGATTATTAGTTTCTCTAGCCAATTCGTTATTAGGGTTTCAGTTTCATTGGATTATTGATTCATTTAGTATACGTCAGTTTCATTGTGAACTGTCGATTGCGCGACGCCTTAAATTATCAGGTTTAACATAAACAATTGTTTTTGGATTGATTGCAATTGATGAATGGATGTGGGTATTTGTATGACTTAAATATAGTCTTGGATGTGTAATTAATTGTGGGTATTTCTCTATGTACGAGGATTGTTTCCCACATTTCACATTTATTAAAATTTCACGGTGTACTAGAGATGCGTGGGCATGAATTCTTCTGCATCGAGCTGGAAAGTTTGCCTGTGATTCTTTTCTGAAACTTAAATAGATCCTTTTTGCTTTGAATGGCTATAAAATTTACTGCTGAATTGGGGATGATCTATTCTTTTTCTTAGAACAAGGAATACTATATCCCTGAGTCTAAAATTTACAAAAGTCACCCGAACTTAGCTCTCCTACTTGCGTTTAGGTTACAAAAGATAATTACATGACCAATATGTTGTTAGAATACCCTAGACCAAATAAAGATCTCAAAATTCCATTCCCATAAAACTTTGGTTTTGGTTTTGGTCTCTGTGCCATTTCTGAAGTAAATACTCCATCACACATATAATCTGAATATTGCATGGAAAGATCTTATTTCTCTTATGAATCCATGTCATTAGGTAAAACAAATCAGATGGTGCAATGACCATTTTGAGTAAACACAATAACTTTGCTTCTTTTATATATGGTGGAAATTTTCTTCCTGCTATCTATTTTTCCTAGACAATCCTTGCACTTGTCTGACTATTGCACTAGTCCAGGAAGTGGACTGGTCCCATATCTCAGGAGCAAATAAAATTTATTTGTAGAAGTTATGAATTGTTAGTCAAAGTCTGGCTTGCAGAAGGGGCCTAAAGTCTGAGAATCTTAAAAGGTAGTCTTCTACATGAAGGTTCGTCGAAAATTTTTCATTAAATCAAGGATCTTAATGGTTCTTGAACAAAATGGTAAAACTTAATTGCACAAATTTCATTGACTTTCTAAACAAAGAGCATCAGAATGTCTAAAGGTTGTGTGTGTTTTTAAAAGGCATTGTGCCAAGACCAAAAACACACAAAAGATACATGACAGTTCATTGTATATCACATTGGTATTTGTCTATACTCAAGAGCTTGCCTTATACTAGGACTCTTCATTGCATGATTCAGAAATACGCTTCTATTTTACCGATTAAAAGAAGTGAGAGTGGCATCGAAGCCAAAGCAGTTGTGTCACCTTTAGCTGTTGAACCAGGAATAGAATTCCACAGCTGAAGGTTGAAAAACATAGATAACAGCTTGAGTTATTTATTTTTCCGCAAAATTAGTTCTTCCAGATTTTTGGCTGCGTAATTACAATATGGGAATTGGCTTCTTCTTTAAAGGTGCTGTTTAAGATACCAAAAGAATTGCAAAGATCATAAGTTCAATCTAATTGAAATTGATACTCCAAATTTCCAATGGATTGTAGAATTACCTTCATCTTCCCACGTCCATTGTTATTATTTAAACCTCAAGGTCCCTCTTCCTCTCTTTCTATCTCTATCTCTGCCCTTCCATCCTTTCTCTGATAGAAGTGTAATGTATTGACCTTTGTAAAGAAAGTTTGAGCATAAATTTTTCTATAGAAAATAACCTTGAAGATGTGAATTACCAGGTGAGAATAAGATTATGGCAAAAGAAATACTGTCTGATATGCAAACAAGAAGCATTAGACCACTAAAGAGCTTCCTATTAGTTAGAAAAAAAGGGAGATTATCATGGGTATACTGGAATCTGCCCCCTGCTCAAAGTTTGAAGACAAGCTCCAAAATTACCGAAATGGTAAGTTCCTTTCCTTCAAATATCCTAATGTTCTATTCCTTCCATAGAGCCCAAAAAATAGCTGAAGGGACAGTTTTGCATTGAATTGAACTCATGTTATTACCTTTAGAACAACCCAAATTCGTCCAAGCTTTCCCTTGATAACTGTGGTCTAAGAAGAAGAAATGCATGCTGAGTTCAACCAAAAAGAGGAAAGCACTTACCAAGCTGCCTGAAAGTGCATAAAAAATGACTGACAGTTTCTCCACCCTTGTTACAAATCATGCATAAATTAGGTGATCAATAGTTGGAATCCGATCAATATATGCAGTCCGCTACTTTAGGAGGCAACGTGGTTTGCCTAATCAACTTTGCGGGTCAAATTTCTGCACTTCAACAGAAGTGCATCATGAAATGATTTTACGGAAAAGAATCCTGTATTCTCCCACTTCCATTTTTCATGCAGCTGCTCCTTGGTTTCCGCTGCATGAAATAGTGTTACCTAAGCACCAAATTGGAAGTGTTATCCTAAATTGGAAATCATCCACTTGATTTGATTTGCACATTGCTTACTCTTACGACTTTTATAAATAAACACAAGTAAACGGTAAGGAAATTGATGTCTTATTTGAGAATCAACTCTCTATGCATATTTGCAGAACTTATTATTTTCCAATTGCTTACCTCTCTTAAAAGAATCAAATGAACTCATAATTGTGTTCCATAGTCCCACTGTATAAGAAACCCTAGGGGAGGCTGATGAATGCTCCTCTTGAAGACTATTGTACTTTGCAGCAATAGCCCTTTATCAGGGACTCTGCCTTTAAAAGCCAAATATCTGGAGTTGCTTTCTGAACGGAGATTTATTAGATTCACGAACCTCAGCCCATCCAACCTTCTAGTTCTTTGCATTAAATTCCACTTCACAATAAGATACCGATGACCTGCCATTAGACCACTCCAAAGAAGTCCTTCTCTGTTATTGCAAATTGTTAACAATATCTGTAACATGGGATAAAGGTGTGTAGGTTTGCCAGTTTTTTTGTTAGGTAAATGCATGCATGATTTTCATGCAAAAGGGGTTTGCATCTATATTTTACACCTTTCTATATTAATAATGCATATACACTTAAATACCAATCCCAAAAATAAAAAAAAAGGAAAAATGAAAAATAGTGGTCTATGATTTTCATCTAACCCCTCATTTTCGTCTTGCAGCATCATGGTCAGTCTCAAAATACCATCCAGAATCTCTAAAAATTGAACCTTCTGATGCCTAGGTATTTATTTTAAGCTAATCCATTTTAGGTTAGTACCTTGCCCACTTTTAAGGACCATCACTCAGTGTTATGGTAAAAGCTTCAGGTCCCAGTTTGAAAAATATAGGTTCTAGATTCTCTGCAGCCACTTTGCACAAAATGTCAAAGGTTAGGTCTGTTGTCGGTCCAACCTCTCAGGACTCTACTTTGGCATGGCAAGACCGGTATTGGGTTATGATCATTTTACTCGGTCAATTATCAAATGTTCATTACCTATGCTACTAGTTGAACAATAACCTTTTGGGATTCCAATTGGGTATGTGAATTGTCCAAGAAACTTCTGTGAAAATGGGATTCATATAATCTTTCGTCTTGGTATTTCTATGTTTTGGAAATATTAAAATGCCACTCAATATCTCTAAAAATCTACATCATTAGCCATTTTAGGCAATGAATTAACACACTGTCAAATTTTTGTTCCCTATATACCGTTGAAATAGTGATTCAACCGTAGCATTTGGTCTGCAGTTACTATTTTCAAGCTATGAACACTAATTGAAGGGAATCACTTGTCTTAACCATGAAGAAGAGGAGGAGAATAATGATTGAATCAGGTCTCTAGTTCAACAGGGTAAAAAAGAATATTGGAATGCCGGGTCTCTAAGAGCTTTGCATTTTAGTCACAGTAACCACTGGATGATAGAAAAGCTACTATAATATGCCATTGATGTATTAATGTATTAAGTGAGAACAAAGACTTAGTTAATTTTTCAATGACCCTTCAATTGGGTTAACTTTCCAGAAAGCATGTTCTTGGACCTAAAACAAAATAAGTTGGATTAGATAGAAAATTAGCATTTGATATATCATTGTCAGTGTAAGGTTCATGTGACATTTGAGTTTTATGTTTAGAATTATTGAGAGAACAATCCATGAATGAGCTTTTTTATCCCTTGCTGTCTATTGATTCACATCATAGCTAGAACATGAATTCTTAGGTTTAAGATACTTGTTTAAGAGGCGACTAATTTAGCTTCTGTTTGTTTTTGTGGAATCTCAATTCCCCTGGTACCCCAAAAAGAAGGAAAGAAAAAAAAAAAAAAAAACTTATTTCCTGTGCTTGAGATGAGATTATGATTCCATTATTGCAATTCTGGATGAAACTCTATTTGATGAATTGAATTTTAGTGAATACCTAATTTGGCTTTTGGCTCAAGAGCAACTGCACACCCTGAGTTGTTTAGGTATTGATATTCTCACGATCCCAAGCCCCATTTCTTCAAAATATTTCCTCTTGCAAGTTTTCTGCAACCTGCTTTCAAGTCGCTGTCAAGTCTGTGATATTGCTTCTGTTTCTTTGTTTCAAATACAATTTTATTTCTGTGGTGTCTCATGTAGTCTGTGACATATGTTACATACTCCCTTTCTCTCTCTGCCTTTTTTTGCTTGTTTCTATGGTGCATTTGCTTTCCTTATGTCATTTTATTTTATTTTTCTACTTTTGAATGTTGATCAAGAACTTGGTTATCTTTCCTGATTTTATTTTATTTTGTTTTACATTGGTGCCTTATAATGGTAATCAGGAACATGGTGGTGATCTAAATGAAGCTGTGAATGCTTATTTTAGTGAAGGAGATAGAAACAAGTATGCCATTATAGTTATTCTGTCTAGTCTTTCCTTTGTTATTCTAATTTACCAAAAAATTTTCCTGGCACTATGTTGCAGTGATTGGTTTTATCTACCACTATTATCTGAACTTTTAACTTTCTGCTGTCCAGTGCACAGCCGAGGCCTGTTACTGCCACCCAAGATGATTTTATGGCTATAGATGATCCAATGGAAGTTGAATCCCAAAGACCTTCCTTACCAGTTTTATCTGCTACTAGAAATCTGAATCCTTTTGCAATACTTGATTCCACCTTTGGTAGAAGTTTACTTGATGGGAGGGGTGCTACTGAGTTCAGCAGTCACGTGCCATTTGTTTCACATCCTAGAGAGGTGAGAGAGATCCCCATAGAGGTCAAGGATGGAAATGGTCAATCTGGTGGTTCTGGATCCGGGCCTGTTATTGAGGAAGTTACTGGAACTGCACAGGTTCATGGCCCAGAAATCCATGGGACTGTCATAATTGATGATGAGGAAGAAGACGTCCCTATTGCTCCTAGTGGACATCCTGGAGTCCAATCTGAAAGAAGCGATGGACTTCCAGTTGGTAATCATAACGGCAGAAATCCTAGACCAAGTGCCCCTGTATTGGACGGTTTTCCTGATTATAATAATGACATAGAAGAGGCAATGATTCAAGCTGCTATTGAGGCTTCGAAGCGGGATGTTGAAGAGAGCTATAGAAATCAGCAATTTGGTGCTCTAAATGTATCTTTACTTTTTTCAACTGTTAAAAACTTGATGATGATGTTCCTTTGATTTTATTAATTAAGAGCCAACCATTTAATTGATCCATATCTTGGTACAGGATTCATCTAATCCAGGGCTTCAGCATTGGCAATCACACTTGGGAAATGCTGAGCTTGAACGTGAAGTTTCGTCGTTCTTAGAGGTATGCTGATCTTGCCGTTTTCTCATTTATAGATTATTTATTACATGGTTCTCCGACTCTTTCTTAACTTAATTTTGAGTTTCAGGCACAAAAGAAAGCACTGCATGAGGGAGCAGCAGAACCAGGTGTTTTTAATCCTTCCGATGTTGGAGATCTGGGAAAACTAACAGCAGATAAAGAGAGGTGTATCTCTCTCTCTCTATCTCTCTTCTTTTTGTCTGCTTCCCTGCATGCTTGTTCACTCATATGTTTTTAGGTGGTGTGGCAATGGTCAATTTGAAGGGATGGACGATTTATGGTGTTTAACTGATGTCTGATTTTTTTCCTTGTGGAGGCAAGGAGTTGGTTCTTTCAAGAAGGAATCCTTAATCCAACCTAAATTGGAGGTAGGAAGCTCATCTATCCATGATGAAGCTGAAGATATAGAAGAGCAGCCGCTGGTGAGGCATCGGTCCAGACGTATATCTTCTGGATCTGTGGATTCTGCCAAAGACGCTGGAGAAAATGCAGCTAGCGCACCATCAAGTCCTAGACAAGATGACGTCCATATTCATTCACAGCAGAATGGAGATCCTTTCCCTTCTGATGAGGTATCACCTATCTGTAACATAACCTTTTACGGTAATTTTAGCTAGAAGTTATGTGTAGGGGTTTAGTGAAACATTATCAGTACATTAATTGATTTGCATCCCTAATGAGATGAAGTGGGGAGGCATCTCTTCCGAGGAACATGATGAAGCAGTAATGCTCGAGGCCGCAATTTTTGGTGGAATTCCTGAAGGAACTGCATATAATTTTGGATACTCATCTCAGCAGACCATGCAATCTGGTTTAGAAAGAAATGTGGGTCGCGATCCTTGGCAGGCACCGCGTCCTCCATCACCCACTCTGGCAGCACAGCGGTTACTCCGAGAACAGCAGGTTTGAACTTTTGTGTGGTAACCATGTGTTTGATGGAAACAATTTAGGCTGATACCACTGACCTTCTATTTGCATTCAGGATGACGAGTATCTTGCATCGCTGCAAGCAGACAAAGAAAAAGAATTGAAGGCAATAGAGGAGGCTGAGGCTCGTCGTTTAGAAGAATTAGCTGCTAAAGAAGCTGCTCTAGAAGAAGAAAGACGGAAACTGCGAGAGGAAGAGGTGATACTCAAATTAGATTTTCAATTTGCATGGTACCTAATAAAAAACAGATCAATTAGAGGTATCCATTCACTAAATTTTTAATGCGGCTAAAAATATATTGGTGAAATCTCTCATATATTAGATGCTGCTAATAATGCACAATTTGTTCTCTTTATTTGTTCATTGAGCTTGTTACTATTTTTAGTTATTTATTAATTCTAATTTTTTCTTATTTATTTTAAAACCATTTTTGTAACACTGATACCTATCCAATAGGAGGAACATAATTTTACTCTACTTGATTATTTTTAGTGGTTTATTAATGAGGATGTGTATATTCCCTTCTCAAGAATTCTTGACTTAGAGATTTATGCATCTGTAATCAGTTCTTAACTTTTGACCTTGAAAAAAATCCCAACTAAAACATGGTTGATGTATTAGCTTATGTGGATAAGTACGAAGCAATTTCTGCAATGTTACTTTTTCTTTTTACAATATCTGACATGGAATGATTAACTTCTAAGGACTTTGAAATGTAAATTTAAATCTCAACTTCATAATGCTTAGATTGCTTCAATATTGCCTTATCCTTGCTTCTTGTGGTCAAGATTTTTGACATTTTAAAGAGAAGAATACGATGTGGCTTTGTCAGTATGAGCAGTAGATTACTTGCTGCAATCATCAGTTCTTAGTCTCTTCAATATGGTTCAATTTTCTGTTTGGGATTATGTTGTGGTTCCTGATGCATTATAGTTGAATTTGTGACTTCACTGCATTTATATGCACTAAGCACGGCTAAAACAAGATTAAAATTAGCAAGTGTTGATCAATTGTAGACCTTTAGTTTCATCTTCCTATTTACTTCGCAGAAAATAAACAAGGATGTATTTGCATTGTTTGTGGTTGTATTCCTGATTTTTTTGACATATTTTTTCCTTAATTGCAGGAGTTTGAGAGGCAGCTGGCTGCTAAAGAAGCTTCTCTGCCTGAGGAACCAGCATTAGATGATGAGAATGCCATGACTCTTCTAGTCCGGATGCCAGATGGCAGTCGTCGTGGCCGTCGGTTTTTGAAGACTGACAAACTTCAGGTAAATTTTGTGAAAGATGACATTTTCTTTGCCTAATTTAGAAATTTTCTCAAACTAACCAATATAGAACAGAAGAAAAGGTTTAATGTTGCTGACTTTAAGACATATAATTGTCGATTGTTGTTTCTTATATCTTTTGTTGGATCACATTGAACATAGTTCTGTTTTGCATTGCAGTCCCTTTTTGATTTCATAGATGTTGGTAGAGGGGTCAAGCCTGGCACTTATAGATTGGTAAGTATATTGCTGCATCTTTACAATTTTTTCCCCCTTTTGTAACACCCCCCACCCCCCCCCACACCACCTGTGTCCCCACTCCCATCCACATCCTACACAACAAAACACAAACCACACTTCTCCATTCCTTTTGCCCCGTGTTTTTTTAAGACACTCCCATAAACATCTCCACGGACTTTCTCTCATGTTTGAAATTAAAAGAGACCACATTGGATGCTTTTTGTCTCATTTACTTTTGTGCCAAAATGCTTTGTTTACTGGACTCCAGTATGCAGTCAAAATACTGGGATTGGGATAAAATTACGATGTATCGATAGTTTCTACTCTTCTGATGCTCGTACTTTCCATGGTGAACAGGTAATGCCATACCCTCGGCGTGCTTTTGGCGATCACGAGTGTGGGTTAACTCTGACTGAATTAGGTCTGACAAGCAAACAAGAAGCCTTGTTTCTGGAGTTGATATAGTAAATTCTACTTCTTTAGAGAAAAACTTTGTAGCTAAAATTATTTTCAGAAAGTGCTTTTTAGTATTACATACACATGAATGAAATATAGAAAGCTTGATTCAGCTCCGGATATTTGATTGGAATGCCAGGAAGTTAGAAAGGGAGATACCCTGAATTATTGCACTGAAGATGATGGGAAACTTTAGACCACCATTCAGCAATTCCTGAGGGGAAGAAACATTTGTTTTGGTTGGTGGCTTTGGATGGTGAATGCATGGGGCATGTACATATATATTAACTTATTTGTTTACTACAACATGAAACTTTATCTCTTTCGCTTTTGGAAGTGCTCCAATCCTTCCCAAATGCTTTGTAACTCATTTCTTTAAACATGGGGTTTGAATTAGGATTTTTTTTTGAATCCTAATCCAATACTTAAGACCGTGGTAACGTAAAGGTGGGTCATTGAATTTTGAACTTCATCGCACTCCAATAATTGATCTTAAAATCTTTCAGAGTTTTCAAACTGGAGTTGGTTGGTTAGGTATACGTCAACAAAAAAGCCAGGTTGACAAAGAGACAAAGTTATTTTATTCTGGCTTTATCCCACGACTTTTTCTATCAAAAGCCATGGAGCCGTTACATTCCAGTTTGAACTGGTTTTCTGTACTTATTTCCAGTGTCTCGATCGGTTAGAATCTGTTTGGATGAATCGGGGTTTATATAGCGTTTGGTAATGCTTGAGGAGGTAATTTTTGTTTTTTAAAAGCAAAAAAGTTAGTTTAGTTAGCAAATTCTTTTGTTATACTTTTCAAAAGCAAAAAAAGTTAAAGTTTTAACTTTTTTAAAAGCAAAAAACCTTCACTTTGGTAAAGCATAAGCAAAGCTCAAAGTGATCTTTATTGGTGACTGATAATTCCGAGATCAATATTTCTTTCTTCACAAACCTTCATCTCTACTACCATTAGCTATCAACTTGCGATAATTTCGAACAAGATGACGAAGGTTTACCAAACAGACTTTTTAAAGGTGCTTCCTAATATTAACTACTAACATTTCTGAAGTCTATCCGAATGCTGGCTTTAGTGATACCGGATTAAATTAAGCACTTAGTCTATGCACTTATAAGTTAAGCTCGTATCTTAGTTCACATTACTTACCATGTGCATTCACAAGTCGGCTCATCTATTTAGTTAACACTTTAAGAGCTGGCTGTACGTCCAGGTTATAGTCAACTCTGTCCTAAAAAGCCATTTCATGAATGGCCCTTGACCGATTGGGTTCCATCCATGTGAGTCCTTATCTTCCTCTTCAACTTTTGTTTTCTTGACTTTAAAGGGTATCAGCCCTCTGAAAATCACCATGATCGTCCACATCCAAAGGTTTCCCAATTTAATAAACAATATGAAATCCACAAACAAAACAAAAATCGGCTGTAGTAAGTGGCCTGTCATGTCTGTCTTTTTTTAGAATTTGCTTTGTTGCCTCAAGAGGGAGAAACACACTTCCTTTATTCATAAAGTACTAAGCCTTTTACATAACCATAACTAACATCCATGAAAGAAAATCTAACAAAAAAAAAAAAAAAAGAAGAAATAATCTTCTTCCTGTTTATTGAGTGCTGAGGCTCAGGTTCTGTTTATGCAGCTGTTGAGAAAAATATTAAAAAAGATGTTAGTCAAACAGTGAAATGAAATGTTTTATAGACATAAAACAAACATTTATAAGTTGTGGTACCAACCGCAGTTCATTTGTGGGAGGTTACACTGAGCAGGAAGACGAGAAGCAATCCTGAGAGTGTTGCAGAGGCAGTTGTGGTCCACTCCTTGGAGTGCATTGCAGCATTCGGTGCTGGGGTTGGCGTTTGGAGCTCCGGGCACCACAAAAGGTGCACAGATGTTAAGGGCGCTGAGCTCGGACGAGCAAGTCTGCGATTGAGCCATCTGAGTATGTGTTGCAAGAGCAACAAGCAAGAGCAGGAATGCAGCAAGAGAGCCGGCGGAGAAGAGAGACTTAACAGTTGCCATGGCTAGTTTCTTCAACCACTGTGTTTCTCCCGTCACCTTTCTGTCTACTTATACTGATGGGTATCTTGTATATAATATGGTAAGAGGTAACTCTTTCATGAGTTACCTACCAGTCTCATCGGCTCATAACAAATGTGTGAATCAGAAATAGTTTATAATTTTATCCATGTTGCATCATGTCAATACTGTACAAGCTTCTTAGGGCCATTAAAATGTTAAACCCCCATGAGATGGGATGAACATGGTTTGGGTTAAAAGGGTAAATGCAATCTGACCAACTAGAATTTTAACTGTGCTATATAAAATGTGAGGCCTTACCCAGAATATATCCTCAGGGATAGCTTAAGAGAACCTTATGATTAACTATGCTGTTTTTTTTTTGGGTCAAAATTAACTATGCTGTTTTGGATCATAGAAAAGTGAAATCCCATTTCATTTGATTGGCCATCAGTAGGAGTTCGGTTCTTTGCTGATTTAGACGAGAGGCTATCAGACAAAATTTTGTAACAATTAATCACTGACATACTTCTGGTTTATGTTGAATTCTGGAGGTAACCATTGAATGGTTGGGCTACCTACACTGTTTGGTGCATGGCTGTGCATTCAATTGCATTATCTTTGGAAAGAATCAGCAAAACATGGAAGAAAACTATGAGACAAAAAAAACTGATCAAAGCAAGTTCTAAGAAGCTGTCTTGGATCCTTCTTGATCAGAGGAAGCCGCGGGCGCTGTCCAATACAACTTTACTGCAAATAAAAGCTTCTCTCTCTTATGAGGCCCCTCTTCATGGTCTACAAATTGGCTATCCCAATTCAGTCCATCTGTAATGCTCTTGACCTTAACCAAAATATCAACATCATCTCTGAAGATAACACTGCCTTCAGGCCTTAAAATTCTATCCATCTCCAATAGGATATCTTCCATTTCACATCTGAAAACAACGAAGTTTCAAAGTTAGATTATCATTGTTTCATGTTAAATAAATTATAAAGGTATAGTTGTATTTAAATGATTACCTATCCTTATAGAGACTGAACACTGAGTCGGCATGCAGAAGGTCGTATGTCCTGGGATATGTAGACATTGCTTCACACCTATGGTGAAAAATTTAGGGTTAACCTTAAGCAACAAACCACAGATAAATGTTCAACTGACTTGGAACTAAGATTAAGGGTTTTTAAAGCTAACCAATTCTGATATGTTCCAATGAGCCCGCGTTCATAGATGACTCCTAAGGTATTGGTCTTCGCTTCGACAGGGACAACATTCATGACCCACACTGGATCATTTACAAGTGCGGCAGCAAATCCTCCCAAGTAAGAATTCATGTCCAGCAAATTACGGTATCTCCCTGCTTGCCCTAACTGATCATTCACAGCCTTGTAGTGAGCCATTCTCCTCTTCCATAGCTCTGAATCTTCTAAGAAGATCTCAGATGTAATTCCCTCTATGCTTCCGCTACTAATCCTTGGTGGTACCGTGTTCAATCTTTCAGGCCACTTTGCCAACTGTCCGCCAGCAATATCCTTTATGTTGGACACATCAGGCAATGGAGTTAAGCAGGTATCCATTTTGGTGTACCTATAGGTCAAGTTCAAACAAATTAGGGATTAGGGAAAAATTTCAAATCAAACAGGAAACAGAAATCAACAGATTCGATTTACAGATAGAGAGAAAGCTTATCAAATGACATAATACCTACCATGCCTTGTCAGAATCTTGTGCCGGGCAGAACTGCGGATTCTTGAAGACTTTCCTATTAATTTTACAGTGAATATGGTTAGTGGGTTTTTGCCAAATTGCAATCTCATCCTTCTCTACCAGTTTCTTCCAGCAGAGGCTCCGGGCTGTAGCTTCAATAACATCCTGTTCAGCCTTCAGATCCTCCCTTGTTCTTGCCCATCCTTTCCAATGTCGCTTCCAGTTAATTGGTGGTCCTGACAGTATCCAATATCCCCCAGGACGCAGAACTCTATCAACTTCGATTAAGTATATTCCATCTGGTCAATAAACACACAGTCGTCAATCAATTTGAATTCAGAAAGACAAGACATTTGAAGTTTCTACTTGGTGAGTACCAACTAACTGGCTTACCATACTTTCCCCATGGAATGAGGCAGCGAGAACAATGCGCCATGTCGAATGCCCTTGAAGGATAAGGAAGCCTCTTGGATGCAAGTACTCCGATCAATGCAGGTACTCCTCGTTCAAGAGCAAATTGCACCTGTGCTTCATGGGTATCCCTCGGTGCAAACGACATTGTTAAGATGTTTCGAGACAGAAGATAAGCTCCCAAGCTTGCTACCTGCAAAGACTCAAACTCTTGTTGTCAAAACCATCATATTGATTTCTTCTCTGTTTCAACAAAAATGGAGAAGGACTTGTGGACTTAATTGACTTTCAAAAGAATATTTCACATCTGTAACAATATATTACTTGGGAGGATCACCATGGCAGAGTTTGTACAAGTAGGATGATCAAAACTGTTTATATGGGTCATTTACCTTACCTAAGTGGAATTCAGTGTCCTGTTCATGAATGCCATGTGTCTTTCTTATGATTTCCGAAATTACTAATGAGCTAGAAAATCTCTGCAACATAAAAGGAAGTAAACAAGAAATATAATTTTCCAGATTTTCTGCAATCTTCCAAGCTCTGAATTTATGACCATTTTTTCCTTCCCCTTTTGGAACATTCTAAACAAATGAACTTATATTTCTCCAAAATTTATTTCTTTATTTTGATTTTCTTTTCTTCCTAATAGCAATTTCTGGTTTCCCTCGCGATTCTCTTGATGCAAAACAAAATTCTCTGACCATAACGCCATCCAAGAAGAGTAATAAAAGGTAAGTTTCAATCCAATTCAATATCATTTCTATAACTGCAATACGCCATTAATGAGCAAAGAGAAAAAGAAAACAGAGCCTGCCGGTTTAATGGAATCCGTTCGGCAAAGAACGCCGGCAAGTTCTTTCTGAAATGGATCTTAGTGATCACCAGAACCCACATCAAAGTACAAAGTCAACAACATCGAACATTTTTAAGTCAAAATCTCTGAAAATTTCATCTTTTCTCATCAAACCACTCTGAAGACATTTCTGTAGAGATGATTAAAGCTATAGAAGGAAACAAACTTACCCCACAACCAGTATCAATGGCGGTTCGAATGGATCCATCTCTGAGATTAATCAACTTCCCCATATCGTCGATATACACACCAGCACCGTTCGGGAACATGGTCCCACCACCGGGAAACC
The DNA here is from genome assembly GCA_947561395.2 of Buxus sempervirens. Classification (NCBI taxonomy): domain Eukaryota; kingdom Viridiplantae; phylum Streptophyta; class Magnoliopsida; order Buxales; family Buxaceae; genus Buxus; species Buxus sempervirens. Next base: position 6,740,811 of record OX387193.1, read on the forward strand.
TGAACCGGTCTCCCTCAAATCTAATCCAGTTCTGGACAGCTTTCTCCACTGTCAATTCCTTGTGTGGGACGTTAGCGTACCAAACCAAATCTCGACTCGCCGGCCACCGGAACGGCGTCTTGTAACCGAACGGCGCCGGCACACGGCACTTCAGTAGTTCATCTTTCTGGGGACAGTGCCTCTCTCTGTACACCAATCTATCTCTTTTAAACCTCAGAGAACGAGCTGCGTCTTCGCACGGCGTGTACTCACTGTACTTCGGGTCGCACGGAGGGAAATGCTTAACAGCCTCCGCCGTCGCCGTGGTGGCTGCCTCCTCCGCCGTGTGACTGGATGAGAAGTTTAGATCGATGGAAGTTGAGAAGGGGGTGGTGTTATCAACCGGAGTGCACCTGATTGTTTGAAACAGACTGGTTACAGAGGTGTCGCCACCGCCGTGTCGCCAGACGCCGAGGAGGTAGGAGAGGGAACACAGTACTGCGATTAATGCCATTGGAAAGAGATTGGCTTTCTTCCAGTAAGGAAACATGGGCTTTGTTGTAGCAAAGTTATGGTTTGGTCCCACCATGGCAGCCAAGACAACCACCACTCGGGCACTCTCTGTTCCTGTACCTGTTTGTCTTTGAATCTCGTCTCTCCGTTGATGGGGTTTGGGATTTGAGAGAGAAGATGAAGAGGGGTGGGAGAGAGATGGTTATTATACTAGTTGAACATGTGAGTGATCGGTGTTTTCGTCATATAATCAATGAATTGAGGTAGAGAGAGAATAGGTGGCGGTTTGAACTTGGAAATACAGTCTTGGGAAGGTGGGACGGAGAAGAAGAGGAAGGAAGGAAGAAAGAGGAGGAGATTAAGGAAACAAAATTAATAAGGTGATGATACTTGCTCACCTAACATGGAGAATCCCACTGCGATTCCTCCTCTCTATCCATGGGAGAGACTCTGCTGGTGGTGGTTAGTTCTGACGCAGGTTCATCCTATTAGTCTAGGTGGCCCACTACCATTCTAGCCTTTTCTTTCCATAGGAAGGATCGAACTGTTTGTTTAGTGTGGCTTTGAGGTTAAGGTTACGTAAGAGAGCGATTATTTGATATTGCTAGAATAGCTTTAGTAAGAAAATTGCTCTGGGAATGGCGTTAATAATTAATATAGGTATAGAATATTTAGAATGTTTTCAGAAAGTTAATGGGGCTTGGAATCAGAAACGTCTAGGTTGGAGGGAGACTTAAATTGGTTCTGTTAACCAAGAAGATGAAAATCAAGGTTGATTAGTTTTGTGTGAATTGTTTTTTGATTTACGTGTCATGAATTAAAGCTTAGTTGCAAGAAACCAAGTTCATGGATACCCATTTGATCAAATCAGAGTATTGGGTAGGAATTGAGAACCATTTGATCAAAATTAAGATGGCAGAACAGGGGCTTAAGTTGTGTTAAGAACAGCAATGGTCTACCAAAAAAAAAGAAAAAGAACAACAATGTCAGCCATAGATAGAAGCCTTTGGATGATGTTACTTGGTACGATGGTAAAGTTTTACGATGCTTGCATCTAAAACTTTCATCAAATCAAAAGAAGAATAATATTGGACAACCTATTTTTAATTAACATTAGGGGATTGTACAAGGTATGTGCGCAAAAAACGTGGGCCCACTTAAATAAAAAGCTTGAAGTAGTTACAATATGTTAGTGGGGGATTGTTTTGTTTGGAAAGTGCAATCTTTGGAAAAAGAAAAGGGAGGCCAGAATTTAGAGGGAATATTCCCCCACTTCTCTTCATTAATAGTATAAATTAGGGGACTACACGCTATGCTCGTAGCAAATTGCAAGAATACTTTTGATGCTGTTGTTGACACGATGATAACAAACTTGTAAAATAAGAATGAGTTAAGGTATATTTTGGGTATAAAATATCATCCAGAAAACCCACTGTTCGCTTTATAATAGTAATAGATGTTTTAAATTGTTTAGGTTACAGTAATATAATATACCTATAATTCTGTTCTAAAACAATGCTTAACTAACCGGTAAGTATGATGAGTATATGTATGTATGTATATATATATATATATATATATATATACAAGTTATAAAACGACGGAACGAAATAAAAAAGGAATAATGTAGGGTACAGTACTATTAATGTAGGGTAACTTCAGCGGTCCAGTAGCAGTAAGTCCAGTAGCAGTAAGTACGTAACGGCGACATTATTCGCTGCAGGTTTTTTGATTTGGTGCTTAGCTGGTTTAATATGAGCATCTGTAGAAATCAATTTAACGCGGTAGATGCGTTGGATCTGGACATCTATGGGCATTGTGGTGACAACGATTAGAACACGAGCAGCTCGAGCAAAATATTAATTTATGCCTCGCGGGTCCCACTGCCAAACCGGGACCCAATGAATGATGGCGGTAAAGATGGAAATAGATCTGATACTACCTGTTGTATCGTATTATCGTAATTGGGTCTTTTGAGGACGTCGATCTTTCCTTTTATCTACATCAGTGGGCCCTCATTTGAGCGATTAGGTCTTATTTTATCTGTATCCCAGAATAGTGCAGTTCGTGATTTACGCGTGGCCATTACCAAAAAAAAAAAAAAAGTGATTTACGCGTGGCATATATGTGGTACAGCCTGTCATAAGGTGGTGGTTCACTTCTTCGTGGATCGAAACATTCAGAAGTCAAAGAGATAATAAAATATTTGAATCTTAACCTTACAAATGCATCAACAATTTCTAGTTTCTAATACACTCACCATATAATATATAATATATGAAATATGTGTTTTATGTACATAATACACATGCACACTTATATCCACATACATATATAAATACATACATATATACATACATACATACATACATAGACACACACACACACATATATGTGTGTGTGTGTGTGCACACATAAATAAAAACACAGATACACACATCACCGTTGCCTCCGATAAATTGGCATTCAGCATATTAGCAATTGGACAGAGACAAGTCATGAGAACTCGATGATATCACTTGCTATGTTTACCTGAATTGACACCTATCATGTGGAGCATCTCACGATCGGTTATTTTCATTGTTGTAAATGTTTCAAGTGAAGCTCGCATGAAAAAAAACTTTGACATTGCAGCATCTCCTGATCAAAGCAAGCAGTAATTCAAATCCAAACATTGCAGAAGATTTCATCCCCATGAGAAGAGGCTCCCCTATTTGAACAAACCCATATCATTATGAATTGGGGAAAACTATTTGTGAAAACCACTAAACAAACCATGTCATGAGCATGGATTGGCAACCATTATTGTTATTGATAACCCTTGATCATCATTTACTTGCACGTTAGATATCAAAGTTACAACAGATCATCTTTCAAGCAAAGCTTCTAAAAATCCTGACAAGTAAAGGTCAAGGTTGATTTTCCTTGGAAAAGCGTAAATTGACAACATTCTTCTGCTCAAAGTCTCCTATGCTAGGTAGTCTACTGACTACTGTGACTTTTGGACGGAAAATCCTACATTGGGTGTCGTAATTGTTGCATTTAATTCAAGAAAGAGTAAAAAAAGTGTTCTTCCAAATCATTTGGAAATCCGCAACAACCATGCTTCTAATAAGTTTTTTTTCAAATTTTCATAAGCAATCAAAGCCGTAACAAAATATTGTAAACGTTTTTAGTTATTTTTAAAATTTTTATGGACAAGTTAAAAACTTGTTGTTTTGCTGGAGACGCAAATTTTTTAACCCAATGCCATTGAAATTGCAAGACAGGTCCACATCCCTTGCGTTAGATTTCGTAAATAATTAAAATGTGGTCCCCACCTGTGCCGTCATGCTTACACTGTCATCAAATACGTCTTGATGATTGGACGATAATCCAATGATTATAACTTTGATGACACGGCTTCTTAAATCCCCTTCATTGTTAATAACTCTCTACCCTTTTGAAGACGAGATCATAACCACTTGAGTTTAGACAATTCGCAGCTTCCTGGTTTCGTTTTGTACTGGAAGACAATAGACCACTGAGGAAGAAGTAACAGAGCCCCACCTTCTTTGGAAAGAAGAATAATAGAACCGTCTCTAGAGTCATTCAGAAGTTTGTCTTGTATGTCAACACTTAATGGTGGCTTGTCTTCATCAAAATGGTTCTTTTGCTAAATGAGTGGCTGAAAACAGCTGATATTTAAAGTACCAGCCCAGCAACATTATGTTGCAGACAAGCTGGCCAACTTTGCAATCTCATGTTTTTCATGTTGTTATTTTTGATTGTATTTTGGAAGACTTCATGGGCCAGTCTATACCTAGTATTGTTCCTTTCACATCTTCAGATTAATGTATATGTAATATCTTTATTATCCAGAAAAAAAAAAAAGCCCAGCAATTTTGCTATAAACAGAGTTGTCTGGCTTGTAGCTAATTAATGGCTGAGAAGGATACACAGATACACCTTCCTGTAATGATCCAATATTGTCCCCCTATTTGTCCTTTTTGGGGCTAGCCTTCCATTGCTGCAACAAGTTAGATTTAGGACGACGGGAGTGGTGGTCCAATGGTCTTGTGGGTTTGCGGTAGAGCTCGGAGGGCTGGAGGTCTCAATTCCCCTTGTGTGCAGGGGTTAGACTCCCTGGCTGCAAGATTCATTGCACTCTTGTGGAGGTGTGGACCGTGTGGTGATGGTCCAATTCCTCCGACTACGATGGGGTTGATTGCTAGCTATGGATCAATCTGAACATTCACGTCACACTAGGTGGCTTGGCCATGCTGGTAGCCTCCTTCCTCTTTTTTTTCATGCCCAAAAAAAAAAAAAAAAAAAAAAAAAAAAAAAAAAAAAAAAAAAAAAAAAAAGAGAAAAAAAGAGAAAGGTAAAAAATGTTAAGTTGAAGAACCCAAGTTGATATCCAAGTCCTAGTTTGGCCTACCCATTGAAATGTTATAAATTAACAAATTGACCGTCCATACAAACAAAAAGTCGAAATGCCAGCACTGACAAAGAGCCCGGCCGTTCTGATGGATCACCTATGTGTTGGGCTGGACCAAATGAAATGGCCATATTAGAATGCCACCGACAGCTTGCTTGAGAGTCAGCATTCAACAAAGAGAAAGGGAAATTTGAAGAACTTGCCCATTTTGATTCCATCAAGGTATGCCAAAGCTTCAAAACTAATGAATTTTAGCGTGTCTGATGTAGTGAGCAATTGCTTAAAACTTGTCCGTATTTCTTATTATAGCATCAATCCCTGTTGTTTTCCAGCTCCACCAATGTTTAATTTTACCCATCTTCTTGTAGGTCTGGAACATCCAATATGGGTTGCTTCCTTGGCTACTCTTCTCTCATTCTGTATTGGCTTTTTGATTTTCTTTGAGTCTTATGTATTGGGCTTCTGGTTTTTCGAATATTACCTTCTCTTCCAACATTCTATATGGACCAGCATAGGTTTGCCCAAGCAGTTGTCATATAATGGGTCTAATTATCTTACCAATTCACTCGAACCATATTGCTCTTGTTATGAGGAGTTACAAAGTCGAACTAATTAAGAAAGACAAAATAAGAAATAAAGACAGTCAAAAGTGGTTAGGCATAGCATGCATTAGAGTTAAAATAGAGGAAAGTAGGTTAAAGTCGTTTGGTCATATAAAACAGAGACCTAGGGTAGAGGTGCACCTGTTAGAAGGTATGAGAGTATGCAAATTGAAAGGCTTAAACGAGCAAGAGGGAAACCTAAAAAGACATGGATGGAGTCTATAAAACAAGATTTACAAAAAAATAAATTAACTTAAAATATGTTTTTTGATCGAACGGGATAGAAAGACAAGATTTATATTGCCAACCCCACTTTGATGGGAATTGGCTTATGATGATGATGATGCTTCCTATTTGTACACAAACATCTATAGGAACTACCAATCTTATATTGAGAACTGCCTTAGTGGTTAGGTCATCTTATAAGCATTTCCAGGAAAAAAATTTTTTTTTTATTTTTTTAGCACATGATAAATGCCATAATTTCAACCAGCATTTTTTATCAGGGTCTCCTCCACCGTTATTCATTTAATTTTCAGGAGACGAGCCTAAAAGTGTTCATGTCCATGTATTCCAATTAATTCATGTAAACAATGTGATTAAATTTGAAATCCAACATAACTTGTTCTAACATGAAATTTTCACTGATATTACAAGCATTAATTTCCAATTAACTAATAAAAGATCCTACTTTTAGAATATTAAGATAAGATCAAAATAACTAACAATTTTATTGAAAAAAAAACTGATCAGACGGCTATAATGATCCCATCTAGTTGCTTTCAGGTCTTCCACGTGTCATGTATCGACCAATGGAGTCAAAGGCTGAAAATGTAAGGAAGCAAATGATGATGTAACCCAACGGTCACATAACGGTTATCAGGAGACAAGCACGTGCACCTTACGTGCGTCACGCGAATGGGTCAGATTCCAAGCACGGTGTCCGTACACCAACTCCCCAACGGTCATATTCCACCGGCACCTCCAACGGTCATATTGACCCGAACACTGGTCCGTCTGATCTCCATCCAACGACCACGAAACGAAATTCTGCGAGATTTCTCGAATACCCTTTTCGCCTTTTCACCATTTTTCACGCTCAGATTCATCAAATCAATCACCAACAGAAAAACATGAGCAGGTAGGGCATGGAAGTAGAGAGAAAGAAGAGCAAAAATCTCTCTTATAAAAAACCAGACGGTTTAAGGTTTACGTTCTTTTGGGTAATGGGAGATCGATTCTGAATGGTCCCTTTGTCTGTGTGTTTGAAGGCTTTTCACACTTGGGCTTTCTGGGTTTTCATTCAGATTCAAAATCAGCTACTATGGAGGCGTTCCAGGTTCCGAATGCTGATCTGCTTCTGAAATTTTTCTTCAGTTCATGCCACGAATTTAAGCGAGCATCTCTCTGGGTTTCCATTTATGGCGTTACTTCCACCGGGCACATAAATCACGGCCTTCTATGATGAGTTTTTTCTGGTGAATGTTTTAATCCGACGACCCGGTAGGTGTCCGAATTTGTCTAGTATTCTTTGATTTATTTTGGAGTTCCACAGATTCTTTCATTCAATGTATAGTCTGTGTTTTATGTTTTTTTCTTAAAGAATAGCTCGAATTTATAAGGTTTCACAGATTTTATTCATTTAGTTTCGGGTCAATTTCAGTCGGATTCATTCTTTTGTTTTTATTTCCACACACACTATCTCTCTTGATACCTAAAAGCATTTTTCAAGCAAACTTTCACATGAATTTCAAGAAATTATAGAACAGAGACATATTTTGAAGTCTAAAGACAGATAGAAACAGAGAGAAGAAGCAGAGAACACAGAAAAGGGAAGAAAACAGGCAGATTGAAGTGAACTAGAAGAAAATTGGAAGGATATAGAGGATGTTGGCTGGGTATTCTACATTGTTGTCGCCGAGGCATAGATTGAGGAGTGAAGCATCGTCACAGTTTCAAGCTTGCCATTACGAGTTGCCGTCAATGAGTACACAAAGATTGGATATGCCATGTAGCTTCTCCCGGAAAGATGCTTCTCGTTCCCAGCCTATTAGACCTGCTAGCCTTTCCGTAGAGAAACCAGTCGAAGCTAAGGGTAGCTGTTCTATTAAGCGGAAAGTCAGCCTTCCACCTTCAATCTCCACTGCTCAAACAGTCTTGTGGGAAGGGAGGAGAGAGATTGATGATCAGTTCTGGGAGAAAGGAAAGAGCTTGAAGAGGTTTGCCGAGCGTAGCTCATCAGATGAATCCTGTGTAGACAGAGTGAAGAGGAAAAGAAGTAGCAGTATTACTACTAGTGACTTTCAGGGAGATAGACTCAGTATAAGCCAACTGGGTGGTGGGAATTTTTGGTTTCAACAGACAGTTGAGGCGCCATGTTCAGTGCCTGCTCTTGTAGGCTTTGGCCCTTCTCCAGTTACCTTCCCCATGTCATCGTCTGGGGAAGATGATAGAGTCTGCTTTCAACCTAGCAATGTAATCTTACCACCTGTTCCCTTGTCAAACAATCCTTGGGTCGAATCTGTTGTGACTGAGATAACAGATAAAGGTGACAAGGATGTTGAGACAAGCCAGGGGCCTGAACAGGAAAGGTCCGGTTCGAGTAACTCATCGGAGAGTCGTGGCTTGACCCTTAGATTGAATGAGAACTCCTCTGAACATGAAACAGGTAATGGGTCTAGGCCCCCTTGTCCACCAGAGGGAGCAATAGTAACAGGAGGTGATGAGGTTGCTCATACAGAGCATCATGGTTTTGAGCTTGTAAGCTTGCTGGTGGCCTGTGTAGACTCAATTAGCTCAAAGAACATTGCAGCCATCAACCACTTTTTAGCAAGACTTGGGGAGCTTGCTTCTCCAGAAGGGAGCCCAATCAGTCGTGTTACAGCTTATTTCACAGAAGCTTTAGCTCTACGGGTTGCACGTCTCTGGCCACATATTTTCCATATTACCACTCCCCGGGAGCTAGATCGGGCTGATGATGACACTGCCACTGCACTACGGCTCTTGAATCATGTAACCCCAATTCCAAAGTTCTTCCATTACACAGCAAATGAAATCCTATTGAGAGCATTTGAAGGAAAAGACAGGGTTCACATCATAGATTTTGATATCAAACAAGGGCTTCAATGGCCAGGTCTGTTTCAGAGTTTGGCCTCCAGGCCTAGTCCCCCAAGCCACGTTAGAATCACGGGTATTGGCGAATCCAAGCTGGATCTCCAGGAAACTGGAGATAGATTGGCCGGATTTGCCGAGGCCTTGAATCTTCCTTTTGAATTTCATCCAGTTGTGGACAGGTTGGAGGATGTGAGGCTGTGGATGCTTCATGTGAAAGAGAAAGAAACGGTTGCTGTGAATTGTGTTCTCCAACTGCACAAGATGCTTTATGATGATAATGGTGGAGCCCTAAGGGATCTGTTGGGTTTGATAAGGAGTACTAACCCGACGATTGCTGTTATGGCAGAACAAGAAGCTGTGCACAACGAACCAAGCTTGGAAACAAGGATTTGCAATTCACTGAAATATTATTCGGCCATCTTCGACTCAATTGATTCTAGCCTCCCATTAGATAGCCAGGCCAGAATCAAGATAGAGGAGATGTTTGCAAGGGAGATCAGAAATATTGTTGCCTGTGAAGGTATTGAAAGGTTTGAAAGGCATGAAAGTTTCCGAGAGTGGAGGAGGCTGATGGAGCTTGGAGGCTTTAGATGCATGGAGATCAGAGAGAGGGAGATGCTTCAGGGCCAAATGCTGTTGAAGATGTATTCATCTGAGAAGTATACGGTAAAGAAGCAAGGGGAAGGAGTAGGGCTTACTCTAAGCTGGCTAGATCAACCTTTATACACAGTTTCAGCATGGGCACCCGTGGATGTTTCAGGCAGCTCCTCTTCTGTATCTCAGCCAAGTTGATGACAGATGGTTTTCTTCTGCCAATACTTTTACAACTTCCTTCCGCACCATACAGAAATAGAGATAAAAAATTCTTTCTACATAGAGAAGCTATTGTATTCTTTCATTCTTTTATTTAAGCTAGGCCTCATGCTATACAAGGATTGTAGTAGCTTGTCATACACATCAGATTCTTTTCAGGTCAGTTATTTCTACAGTTATGTTCATTAGGATTTGGAGTATATTTTCTTGTCATTCTTTGATTCTTTTGTCATAGGAAGGAGAGAAGGGGATTTATCCAGGTGTTATTATTTTTTATGTATGTTGGAATTCTTTGATAGGGCTGTTATTTTGCATTTTTTTTTGTGGGATGTTTTTACTTCATACCATGTAATCGAAAACTGAATCCATTTATATGAAATGATGATATTGATTAGTGTTCTATGTTTATATCCTTTCCATCAGAGTTTGGTGATTGATGATGTTTAGAATTTTATTTTATTGAATGAACTTGTGATTTGTGGGTACATATTAGATGACGAAGCATACTGGAAGATAATGTATAGATTTTCATACATATTACTAGCCTGAATCCACTGGAAAGAGAACATGAAAAATCTACAAAGCAGTTACCTTGGGTATGAGAAGCAGTGGTTGTTCTCTCTCTAGTACAAGAGAAAATTTTTCATTCATGTTCAGCTCATTAGGTTGCAACCCATGTGGTAGTGACCAATCAAAGTTGTGTACCAATGAAGCAATAACCAGCTGAATGATGCATATACCCAGCGACAAACCAGGGCACATCCTCCTCCCAGAGCCGAAGGGCAGGTACGCAAAATTGCTGCCTTTGTAGTTCAGATCAGATTCTAAGAACCTCTCAGGTCTGAAGATCAAGGGGTCAGTCCAGTTTCCAGGATCTCTATGTATGGCCCATGCGTTGATCATTATGGTGCAGCCTTCTGGTATTGTATAGTCCATCACTTGACATGTTTCGAGTGCACGGTGAGGGAGTAGAAGTGGAACAGGTGGATGCAACCGCAGGCTCTCCTTTATGCAGGCATGGAGATAGGCTAAATGAGGAAGATGGAATTCTTCCACTGCACCTCTTCTTTTGCCAACTTCCCGAATCAGTTCTTCTTTTAGCAGCCTCATTGCTTCTGGGTTTCTCACAAGTTCAGCCAATGTCCACTCAATTGAGCAGGTTACTGTATCAGTCCCTGCAGTGAACATGTCCTGCAAAACATTCAGTTAGCATTACTGAATATGAGAAGTTTACCATATGATTATATGCTTTACAGTTCGAGGGATGGGATCATGGCCTAACATGATCCGTTTGCAGTGTGTTCAAATAGTCAGTTTTGATCCAATACCAACCCATGCGGATTATTCTATTCTACCCTCCCCTATTCTTGTAAGTTATTTACTGCAGAAGTGAAAAACTAAAAGTTATGTATGAACTAACCAGAAGCAAGGCCTTAATTTGATTGTCACTAAACCCATTGGAGAGCAGTATCTTCAAGAAGTCATGGCTTGAATCAACAGTCCTGCCTTTCTCTTTCCTTTCTTGAATGAAACTGTCCCACAAAGCATATATCCTCTTGTGGTAAATGAATCCTTGTTGCTTTAGTCCTTGAATGTCAAAATTACTTAGTATTGGGAAGAAATCTGCCAGGTTTGGAACCATAAACATTTCCAGAACTCTAGACATGTGCTTCTTAAGCCCATCATCCCTACCATCCTCATTCGGAGACAGAACATCCTTCGAAAAAATTAAGTTACCTTCTATGTTGAAAACAGTTGTGAACACCAATTCACCAATCATCACTGCCTCTCCCACCTTGCTTGAAAGAAATTCCACCATTTCAGACACCGTTTTCTGCCTTAAGTGGGCATGTGCCTCCAGCATCTTAGTTGAGAACAGATCTGTCTTACAGATGGCTCTCATTGATCTCCATGTCTCATTGCAATCCGAGGCAAAGATAAAGGAAGACTCTATGTAACCCGGGATGCGAACAGACTGCGACACGAACCGGGCAGAGAGTTTTCGATCCTGAGTTTTGAGGATCTCGTATGCCGCTGCTGAGGACGAGGCAACAACAAGAAGCTGGCTTCCTAACCTGAGTGAAAAGATTGACCCATATGATTGGGCCATTTCAGCAAAAACTTTATGAGAATTCCTTCTTAGTTGTAGAAGGTTGCCTAGGATTGGCCATGGATAAGGTCCTGGTGGAAGATTTTTGTGCTGTTTCAATCTTTGCAAAGAGAGAAACAGAATCGCTGATGAAAGGAGTATCAGCAGAAGAGCTAGAAGTTCCATCTTGCCTTCACAAACAGTACTTCCGATCACTCCCACAAGCCTCCTTATCTACCCTCTTGGGTCTGCAGGAAACTTCCTGGTGACCATTTAATTATTGATATTCACTATTCTTTACAACAGATTAATCAGATGGGCATGTGAATGGTGTAGCTGATAGCTGAGGATGGCGACAGGGCAGGCTAGAAGTGTAAACCATCCAGCTTGACACAGAAGGGTTGGGTTTGATAAACCGTAACTTGAGTTTAAATTGGATTCAAACTTAATTCAGCCTGAACCCAACCTATCCATTTCTGTAGGTTACTAGAGGCTTAGGATATATCAAGACAAGATTTTCTTCCCGCAACAGAACAACAGATACCGTGAATGAATAAAACAATTCATATCGTGGGGGGAGAGAATCAACTTGTTGACTGGTCTCTTCTGGTTGGTATGGGTAGCCAGCAGCATGCCAGACTTAATTTACCCGGCAGAAGAGAATTCTTCTATTATTGGAAGTGAAAGTCCTCAGAAAAACTCTCAAGAAAAGTCATCAATGCTATAGGGTGAGAATTGATAGTTGGGTCAGGTTTGCATGTGACAGGTTATATGAAACAAAGAGAGTTAAAAATAGGGATGACAATTCACAGTTAGGTTAGCTTGGCATGTAAGGTATTTATGCCACAAAAACACTAACAGCTTACGGAAAGTATTCTTTTTCTTTTCTAAAAATGTTTGATTAATCAAGCAGGAGGGGTGCAATACTGTACTTAGAGAGAGGGAACGGTTTTGCAACTCCGGATTTTAAATAAATAGACAGAGTTTTAACTATTTTACTTTATATTAATTATGCCTTAACAATGAACAATAAAGGCTTTTCGAGAAATCGTGCATAGTTATTGGCATGCTTCCCAAAGAGCCTATTTTCATTATATACACTACATATATATATATACATAGATAACTTTTGCACAATGTTCCCTTAAATCTGGATGGTGGTGATAGGATTCTAGGGATCCATCCGTACGTTGAAAGGAACAAAAGACATGTGGTCTTCAACTTTTTAGAATGGACAAACCGGTGGGATCCTAAATGATCCTTCAAATCTCAAAGTAGGACTTTTGGTACTCATTTTTTTTTTGTGGTTAAAGTGGTTTTAAATGTCATATTTTTTCAAAATAATTAAGATTCAGCCGTTAAATTCTTTTTTTTTTTTTTTTTGAAACTTGGGTATCCGGGCCAGCTTGAGCGCACCACGACTAATCCCCAAGGGCTTGTGCAGTCCTCCCGTCCCACACAAACCAGGTAATTATCAGGCCAAAGGCCTTGGGGGTAGTCTCAAAGAATTGATAGTACCTGAAAAGTTTTGAACCTGAGACCTTGGAGGGAGTATACCCCCAGGCCCCAAGCCTTGACCACTAGGCAAACCCTTTGGGGTTAAATTCCTTTTCAAAATGCCCTCAAAAGACTTTGAAACCTCATTTGTAAAAAAATGATTCAAAAGGTTTTCGAAGTATTTTGAGGGCATTTTGAAAAGAAATGCTTTGTGAATAGTAAAATGACATTGATTTTCAATTATTTTAAAAAAGTAACACTAAATCTCAATTATCAAGAATTTGCGACTGAATCTGAATTATTTTGAAAAAGTGGCACTAAAACCCAATTTCGACTCTTTTTTTGTTGAGAAATCGCATTATATTATATTAATTCATTACAAAAACAGAATTACCTCCGGTAAAAGTATTACCGGCGGTAAGGCTTCCCACCCCAAAAGATGCTGACGGTAAAGGTTTTAGTGATGGTAAAAAAGTTACCGCCGTTATTGCTCTATCATTACTATTGCTCTATCATTACCAGCAGTAATTCCTACCGCTATTGCTCTATCAATACGCTTTTAAAAAATAATAAAATGACTTTTACTAGCAGGAATTATCGTCGCTAAAAGTAATATTAAAAAAAAAAAAAAAACAAAGCCGTCGTTGGGCAGTTGCCGAACGGCAACATAGAAACATAGATTTAGAGAGAGAGAGAGAAAGAGATAGAGAGACAGAGAAAGAAAGAGAGTGAGACCTTGGAGACTATTCTCTTTGCCAAAATCATGAGACAAAAAAATATGAGGGAAGAAATCTGTAGAGAAAGAAAGACCAAAATGTTAGTGAGAGAGTAAAATTTTAAAGAAGAAAAGTAAATAGAGATGATGGGGGAAAAAAGAAAAGCAAAGATAGAGTATAACAAAACATACTTTTAGTTAGATTGCAAATAGAAAAAGACAAGTTGAAGAAGATTAGAGAGAAAGAAGAAACAAGAGACAAGAGACAAGAGACAAGTTGAAGAAGAAGAGACTCGGGTGTTATATGTAGAGGAGACTTTTACCGACGGTAGCATACTGCCCCTAAAAGTCGAATTAAATTTGAAAATTTGCGCTTTTACTTTTAGCGGCGGTAGCTTACCGCCCCTAAAAGTCAAGCTAAAATTCAACCTATTACGCATGCGGGAAAATTCCTACTTCCACTTTTACTAGTGGTGAGCTGCCGCCCCTAAAAGTGCGATTAAATTTGAAAATCGCGCTTTTACTTTTAGCGGTGGTATATTATCACCCCTAAAAGCCAAGTTTTCTTTCCTAATTACTTCTTCCAACCATTTTTTTTTCAAGTAAAATGGTTGTTTTTAAAAAAAACAAACAAAGAAGACCTTTTAGGGGCGGTAGGGATCCTACTGCCGGTAAAACATACTTTAGCGGCGGGAATTCCCGCCGCTGAAAGCTATTTTCGCGAGCAAAAAACTCACACCATAAGCGGGGGTGGCCTGCCAACTTTTTACCAGTGGGACTTCCCGCCGCTAAAGGCTATTTTTGCTCGCAAAAAACTCTCGCCATAGGCGGGGTGGTCCTGCCAACTTTTTACCAGCGGTAGTCATATTACCGCCGGTAAAACCCTCTTTAACGGAGGTAATTATTGCCGCTTAAAGCTATTTCACGCGCAAAAAACTCGCGCAATAGATTTTTCGCGTGGGAAAAAGGATAGGTTAACTTTTAGGAGCGGAAAGTGTTTGTACCGCCACTAAAAGCGCTTTTAGGGGCGGAATTCCCTTACCACTGGTAAAAGGTCGCCTTCTATTCTTCTTCATTTTGTAGTGATTCCTCGAAGTGGTACATCCTCTTACATCATCAAATAAAAGAATAGAGATATCAGATGGAGGAGATGATAGCCACAAACAGGAGAACTTCTCTATGGCAAAGTTGGCCAGCCGATTTGCAATCCCGAATCAAACCACCCGGAGCAGCTCTGTTTTGAGATTGTTTATATGCTCCATTAAAATTTAGTTTGACAAAAGATGAGAGTGGACTATTCCACTTAACCTCTATACTCTTCAGGTGAGATGGTGGGACAACTCAAAGGAATGCAAATGAATGCTGTGATGTCCCAATCCTACATTGGAAACGGATGAATACTCGATATGGTATAAGAGTTAGGGAGAACACCACTTAACAAAGTGAGGCACATTTTCATGACAAAACCGTGCGGGGCTTAGGCCCAAAGTGGACAATACCTCGTTGGGTTGGGTCTTTACAAATGGTATCAGAGCTAGATCCGGGTCCAGTAGTCTGTAGTCCGTGGCTGATGTGGGTCCTAGCGTTGCCCGTAGGAGGTGGTTGGACTGACGAGGACAGGCTCATGAGGGGCTGGAAGGCTTTTAGGTGGCCACTGCACGAGGACGTGCAGCTCTGAAGTGGGGGAGATTGTGATGTCCTGATCTCACATTGGAAATGGATAAATACTCGGTATGGTATAAGAGTCAGGGAGAACACCACTTAACCAATCGAGACGCCTTTTCAAGACAAATCCGTGCGGGCTTAGGCCCAAAGTAGACAATACCTTGCTAGGTTGGGTCGTCACAAATGCAATCTGCTATCTTCAGGAAGTCTCAATCATATGGATGGAGACAACTCAAAGGAATGCAAGATTAGTTGAAAGAGGGGAGTTTTTGGTCAGTGGCAAGTGCAGCAAACATTCATATACTTAAGGATCGTTAGGTGCATGGCTTGGATACAACTCTGCTAGTTCAAAAAAACCAGGATAGTTTCAATCTACAACAAGTTAACCAGTTGATCAATCTGGTAACGGGACAGTGGAATTACCAGGTACTATCAAACTTTTGGGAGGGGCAAACTCTTCACAAAATTTTGTCTTCCCAAATCTCTCCTTCCCTGGATCTGATAAACGCCACTGGGCGTTGACTTCTTCTGGTCATTTCTCTGTTTCTTCTGCATATTGTTTAATGTTGGGTCCTCAAATGCAGCACCAGAACACTATTTGGCTAAAATGTTGGCACTTGCAATGTTAGGCTCGCATTCGGTTGTTTATTTGGAAATGTCTTAGTGGAGGTTTGCCTACTGCACAACTATTATCTTCTAGACTCCCAAATATCTATAATCTCTGTGTTTTTTGTCAAAATTCTCAAGAAACCACTGAACATATATGGATGCAGTGTTCGTTTTCATGTGCCGTATAGTTCCAAGCCATTGGTGGAACTACTCAGTCATTGGGACCTCAATCGTCTTTCCTTTTATAGTTCTCCTTTTTATCTTCATTGAAAATGCCTTTCTCAGATTTCAGTAATATGGAGTTTTTGTCTCAAGTGGCATGCTTCGGTTGGGCTATTTGGAGATGTCGGAACAGGATACTATTTCAAAGAGGAAAGCCATCCGTCTCTGAGACATGCAGAGATATCTTTCAACAATACCAAGACTTTTGGTCCTAACTAGGGATAGCAACAGGACGGGTTCTAATGAGAAATATCTAGGAACCTTTGATAGATAGGGACAGCAAGGAGGCGGTTTTTGATAAACCCTAACTTACCCTTACAAGAATTTAGTACATACCGAACTTGTTCCTACTCCTAAATTGGCTTTGCTGTAAAATATTAAAATATATAAAAAAACACACACACACACATTTTCCATGGTTAGTATAAACATACACTAGCATTGTGGCCTGTGTAATAGGTTTCAAAATTGTTTAAAAAATAAATTATTTTATTATCTTGAAAATTAAAATATTAACAACATATTACACAATTAGGTCATTCGTCTCACTTCAATGCCAACTTGATAGAATTAGTTATGGGTTTAATTTGGTTGAGATTCTTACAGGATTTTTCTAGGGTGTGTTAAGCTTTGTGGAAACGCGACTTATCACCCCCACTTGTTCCAAACCTAACCTTAATCTACCTATTAGCATTTAATTATATATATACATATATTTTATAAGTAAATAGATTAATTATTTTACATATTTTAATTAATAATAATATGAGACAATTGGATCAATCTGGCCCACCTTGAACCAACCCAATAGGGTTTGGAGCTGGTTTCTAATTATGAGACTCTAATCTGCATGTTATCATTTTATTAATATTAATTTAATATATATATTTTTATATAGAGGTATATGTTTTAAAAGTAAATATTATAATATCAACTATGATCTGATTAAAATTGTAAATATTAATTATCAATAATATATAATATCAACTATGGTCTCATTAGTCAAAACTACATGGTTTTATATATGCCTTGGGTTTGTAGTCTATGGATGGATTAGGTCAAAACTGATTCACACTAAACCAAATAATTATTCATATTGTTTTAATTTGGTATCAAGGTTTTTGATTTAGTTTTGGTTTAATGTGTGTATATAAGCAGATGTTCATACCATTATATATGCACCATTTAAAGGTTGACATGATAAGATCATTTACTCAAAATTATCATTATTTACATTTTTTCTCTTCGCTTTGCTTTTTAAATCTTTCTCTATTTTAGAATATAATAAATTTATTGGGCCCTTGAAAAATGTCTTAGTATTAAATATTTTAATATTTTAAAATGCCCTTAAAAAACTTATGGGCCTCTTAGAGACTTACAGCAAATCATGATTAAGAAAGATTTATAAAGGCATTTTTGAAAGAAAATTTCACAAACAGTAAAATAACACCTGTTCCTCTTTTTTAGTAAGAATGAATAACACTTGTTCTCGATTATTTAAAAAATGTATCACTAATTAGAAGAATTTGGTGACTGAATTTGCCAAAGCCTCGTCTTGCTATGTCCACGGGAGATCATAGTGTGATATGCGTGACCCTAACTATAGTTAAACAGCCTGTGTTCAGAAAGAAGGTCTATCTTTACTATATCCAATAGGAACTAGGGGTGCAACTCGGTTCGGTTTGGTCCGGGTTGATGTCAACCCAAGACCAAACCGAAACAACATGTAATCAACCCAAAACCGAACCGAACCGAATTCTAAACCGAAAACATAAAACCAAAAACCGAACCGAAAATAAATAAAATAACCAAAATCCAAACCGAACCGAACCGAATTACATGAGATCGGTTCGGTTTGGATTAAACCAGCTCATTTCCTCTTCACACCGTCACTGTGTTTCTGCAAAAAGCAAGACGAATTCTGTATCTCCAACAAAACAACAGTTTGATCAGGGATGCCTAAGCTTTCAAATTCGTTTCTAGATCTGAGAAACCGAGTCTACACTTCTCGTCAAAATTATTTCTAGGTTTCGCAAATGCAGGGAGGTTTCTCGAGCATGTTTGTGCCAAACTCTGTATATCCGTTTATTATTCTCGAAAACTTAGTTGTCGAGATTCCTGAGCTTGCTGGAATATAAAACAGACAGAGGGAATCGAATTGTTACAGGAAACATACAGCTTGCGATGAGGACCTTTGAGAAAGACTAAGTCGAGAGAACGGAGAAGAAAAAGGACTGATTGGGAAAGATCTTCGCCTATGGAAGCTTTTTGTCAGATTTACCATATTCTATTCATGAAGAGGACGGAGACGAACAGGAACAGATTTGGAAAGATCTTCTCGTCTCTCTTGCTTCTCCTCCGTTTATTTCTTCTTTTTCCTCTCTATCCTCTCTCTCCTTGAACCATGTCACCACACTAGGGTTTGTAAATCTGGTGTGCCATATGGTGATTGATTACAGAGATTTGGAAAAGGAGATAATGGCCGTGTTTGTTTCTGCTGCAAAACCGAAATCTCTATCACTTCCTCGATTCTTATTCATACAGATTCGTTGATTCTATCACCGTGAATGTGCAACTGAGACGCACTCCTTAGGAAGCCCAAACAAGGCTCGTTGAACGAGTGGAGAAGCTTGAAGAATCAGTGAAGGCTTGGAGACGATTCCACAGTGGCCGTCGGCGATCGGCGGTCGGTAGTCGGCAATTGGTGGTTGGTAGTAGGCAGTCGGCGCTTGAGCATAATAGCATTGACAAACTAGGGTTTGGAAACAGGAAGGAAGTTTGGTCGACTTAAGACGGGGTAGTTTTTGGTAATATTCTTAAAGTTTGAAGGCAAACTTTAAACTTAAATATGTATACATTAAAATATTTTTGTAAGATTTGGGTCGGTTTCGGTTCGATTCGGTTATATACAAATTCGGTTCGGTTCGGTTTAACCGAGTACTCAACCCAAAACCGAACCGACCTAATTCGGATTAGAGATTTATGAACCGAAACCGAACCGAACATACAAAAAACCGAACCAAACCGAACCGATGTCGGTTTGGTTCGGGTGGGTTTCGGGTTTACCCGAACCGAGTTGCACCCCTAATAGGAACCGCCATAGAAGAGTTTAATTTAAGAAAATACCTAAAATTATTTCATTAATATATATATTATAATTATTTATTGCAAATAGGAGAAGCCGTAATTATTTTTTTCTGATAAAATGCATAACCTTGCACTGGAAGCACAAATCAGGAGAGTAGGTCTCTATCAAAATGTGTAATCTGAGCCGTTAAAATTCCTTTCGTCATCAAACATTTTAGAGTTAGGGTGACAATGGAAGAACCCTATTGAATTATTGTATCGTAAAGCATTGGAATTCTTCGGCGATGTATTTTAAAATAATTAGATAAATAAATGATAACTCTCACTTCACTTGCAGGCTAAGCTTGCAAAGTGATGTCACTTTGCAGGCTAACTTGTCGACTGAGAGTTTACTCAGCCTGCAAAGTTGTCGATTGAGAGTTCACTGTCACTCTTAATCGACTGAGAGAGGAAATAGGGATTCAGGGAAGGAGAGACCGAGGGGATGGGAGTGAGCATGCTGCCACCCGCCGAAGAGGGAGAGGAGGGAATTGACTCAATCGAGGGAGGGAAGGAAAGTCTAAGACAGAGAGGACAAAGAAGAGGCCTCACATCTTCTCCTACGCCCCTCTCCTCCAAAATTACAGCACCAATGTATTGACACCACATGTCCACATGATCACTTTTTGAAACTTATATCGTTTGGCTGTTTCCGTTAATTTCAAACCAATATTTTAATTCGAGTTCGTCGCTTTTAGTCGGCCTCCTCAAAACCCAAAAAACAACCCCAAACCAAAATTTTCATGTAATAATCTCATTGAACCGACGGCGAGTAAAAAGATCTGGGGTAGGGGTTGATTTTTGGGTTTTTGGGAGGCCGAGTTAAAAAAGGTTAGGTAGGGGTTGTTTTTTGGGTTTTGAGGAGGCCGACTAAAAACAACGAACTCGAGTCAAAATATTGGTTTGAAATTGACGGAAACGGCCAAACGATGTAAGTTTCAAAAAGTGATCATGTGGACATGTGACGTCAATACATTGGTGCTGTAATTTTGGCGGAGAGGGGGCGTAGGAGAAGATGTGAGGCCCTCCCAAACCTCTCGAAGAAAGCTTTCTTCCGCAGAATAAAGCTTTGCTCAAGAAGAAAGTACGTGTTCTCTTTCTTCTCCTTCTCCGCGTGTTCAAGCTTTGGTACGGTCTTCTTCAGATGAAAGCTCGCTGGAGAAAAACTGTTCTCTTTCTTCTCCTCCATGTGTTGCAACAAAAAAGTATGTTAGTATGGTCATCCCAAACCAAACCAAACCCAAATCGTGCGAACCTGACACATCAGCCCAAAAGCACGGGAAGTAGACACGTCAATGGCCACCTTGATTCGCTTAATATAATAGATAACAAGATAAATATATAGAAATATACTTATATCTATTCAGGAACAAAATATAGGAAACATAAGAAAAAAATATAGGAAAAAAATCGTGTTTTGTGCTTAACACGAACGTATAAACATACTCTATGAAACATATGCTAATATTATGTTTAAAAAAATATATTAATTAACAAACATAGTTTTTAACAGATAAAGAATTGATATTTTAATCTAATTAAAGTGTTGTCATCTCTTATCTATGTTGTCTCTGTTCTTCTCTGCTTAGGAGCCTAAAACCCCATTTTTCTTTTTCTTTTTTGTGGCTACTTTCTTAATATTAAACAAGATAAAGATGTAGAAATATGATATTTCTAATAGGAAAAAGAAATATAGGAAAAAATATAGAAAAAGAAAAAAAAACATGTCCTTGCTTCGCATAAACATATAAACATGTACTATGAAACATAGCAAACATATGTTAATAATAATACGATACATAGGTTTAAAAAATATGTTAATTAGCATAGAAAAGATAGGAAAATAAAACATAAGAAACATAGTTTTTAATATATAAAGATGTAGGAACAAGATACGTCTAATAGAAATCATGGTTAATTTTTAAGATATAAAGAAATAAGAACAAGATTGCAATAAGACTTACAACATTTACAAGTGCCCACTGCTATATAGTCATAGTAAAAGATATTTTAAATTACCTAACAATATGTTATTTTAAAAAATATGTTCCCATACCGAGCACAGATAAAACAACTAGTTTCTCACTACATAATTCTGTGGGGAAACTTGGTATTTTTCATTTTTCAAAAATTACCCTTAAAATTTTTTTTTAAACCCTTACAGATCTGAATCGTGGGTTTGCCATTTTCAATTGTATAAGTTCGGTACTGCAGATACTACTCACTAGTAAAGTTTCAAACATTTGGTTTCACCATTTCTTTTTGGATAATAGAAGCCTTTTGAAAATTTATGTGAATGGTAGATTATATCTGAGATGCTTAAAAGTTATCTAACTAAGAAGATTTTTCATATATGGATTCTTTCAGGTGGGATGCCCTAATGATTGATTATTCTTGGTGTCCCACAAACTTGATATTAATTGTACTAATAAAATTCTAAGCCATTTTTAATCCTTTTATAAGTTTAATATATGTTTTCTGTTACAGAAAAAAAACTTATCGTAAATAAAAAAAATGATATATTAAAATATTTGGTGTGTATATGGACATTGCCCTTAAAATATGTTTTGAATATATCATTTTCTTTAATAAAAAATACTTTTAATGTTTAAATAATTTTAATAAGAATTGAGCCAAAAAAGTTTTTCAAATTGAAGATGATTTTGGATAGAGTTGGAAAATTTTTCTATACTGTATAAACAAAATAACCACAGGTCCCATTGCCCTTATCATCTCCCTTCCAGTAGACAAGAATCAGTCTTGTTAAACGTCTCAAGTTTCCTAGGAAAGAACATGATTATCTACAATCTTATTGAGAATTACAAAGACAAATACAGAATAGAATTTTTATATAATAAAACGGCAAAATGTTTTTAATTACAAGAAGGATAACCTTCAAAATGTCACATTTGTTGGGACTTAGATATGAATTGACCGAAAGAGATGCTACGACGTGGGGCTTGTTAGGATTTTTCTTATTGAAAAATCTCCTTACATTTATAACAAGAAAAATCTCCGAATCTTCATATGGTCCCATGACAGCATCTCTCTCAAAATGTAGGAGAAAAGTTTCATGGTACTCTATTTATGTGTCATGGGATACCAACTCACGCTGGAAGATCTGCTAGTTTAATGGCGAGGGGGGTGTACATGTCTACGTCATTCATAGACATTTACACCCCACTCATTGTTGGAGCAGCGGATCTCCCAGCAAGGGGCTCCAGCCAATTTCAAGTTGCGAGCAACCTTTTTTGACTGTATGCGCTACGCGCGTGTCAATCACGTGAAGCCCATTTCGAAACAACTTTAGCAAGAGTTCAAATCCTATGAGATTCAATTATGCTGATGTGGTATAACAAATCGGTAAAATCACA
Source organism: Buxus sempervirens (assembly GCA_947561395.2). Classification (NCBI taxonomy): domain Eukaryota; kingdom Viridiplantae; phylum Streptophyta; class Magnoliopsida; order Buxales; family Buxaceae; genus Buxus; species Buxus sempervirens. Next base: position 6,763,549 of record OX387193.1, read on the forward strand.
AATGATCATGGAAAATGCACGCTCTGACTGAGTCAATTATTTTTGTTTGTGAAAGGGCAATTATTGGAAAGAAAATGGAATGCCCGAATCTAGGATAATATTCTCCCAATTGTCTTTACTAATACTAATTAATAATATAGATGACATCGTCTGGGCTACATTGGCCTATCCTATGGAAGTGAGATGCTTACATTTAGAACATCCATTTTTAAAATGGACCCCACATAAAACATTAAAAAAAATGGGCTTGTTGTCATGCTGATACTATGCCCAAATGATAATGGACCTAGGCTACATTGGCCTATCCTATGCGAGTGAGATGCTTACATTTAGAACATCCATTTTTAAAATGGACCCCACGTAAAATATTAAAAAATTGGGCCTGTTGTCGTGCTGATACTATGCCCAAATGGTAATGGACGTGTTGGTTTGTTAGGGTTTGATAATTCATAAATTGACCAGGGTTGAGTCATGGTTTAGTTCAATCTGACCTAGAATTATTTGGATAAGCCCTTTCTTTTTGCCAGGTGACAAATAAAACGGACGCTGAAATTTTTTGAATGACGTAGGGACACGTGGAAGTACACGTAAAAAAAAATACAGTTTCCCAAGTGAGCTGACGTGTCAAACCTCCTGTTGTGATCCCTTATCTAGACCCATAGGTGAACCCCAAACCGGATCGCTCCACGTGTCCGTTAGCACCAGCTCAAAACGCACAACCAAACACCAACTCTTCGATTTGGGTTTTTCTTGTTCGTGAGGTGTCAAACACTAAACTCTTCGATTTGGGTTTTTTTTATTCGTGAGGTTTCGTCGTCCCCAAATCGAAGAACCGCCATAGAAAGAGGTCGCCGACGAAATCATCTTCACAAGCCAGCAGACGATCTCTACGAGCACCGAAAACATAATCGATGCTCTTCGAAACCCTGCCCTCAGCCCTAATCAACTCGTAGGCGAAAGATAACAGCCAAAACTAAAAACAGATTTTCACCAGCAAGAGGAACGCCTTCTGTATCCCATTGATCAAACTGAGAACGATCTCATCTGCCTCAAATCAGCCCATTATGAGATGTACAGATTCACAAAACAGACTTCAAATCGACGCTAAGAACTTGGATTACTTTTAGAAAATCAGCGAGTCAACTTTCCTCCCTGGAATCTACTCTTCTCCAATTGATCGCCCAACAGTCAGAAAGAGCGAAAGCTGTTGGCCTCGAAGGTTTTTTGAATCTCGGTGTTAGGGTTTTTGCGGACGTGTGAAGTGGGGGAAAGACTTACACGGCAATGGCGGACGAGGAGTTCAACGACATTGATATGGGGTTTGGTTCTTTTTTTCCTTTTTAATTTCTTCTTATTTGATGATTTTATCGCTGCCTTATTCTGAACAACAGATGAGAATTGCTTTTAATCTTAAACTAATTTTTTGTTCAAAATTCACTTCTTTTTCCATGTTTTAGGGTTTCATTTCGGCAGTACCTTCTATTGTTTATTAGCTTGCTTTGTACTGAGTTGAACAGCACGAGAGTAACATTCTGTGCGTGTTTTTCTCTTGAGGAATTTATTGATGATCCGGGCTTAAACAAATTTGTTACTCTTCAAAGTTTAGACTCTTGGCAAGGTGTTCTTGTGGGAGTCAGGTATAGGAATATCGGATTCCATGACCAATTAGTACGCACAACGTTTAGTTCAGTGTTACTGGATGAATTCTTGTAATTTCTGCCATGATAGGGTGTAGGTTAAATTGCTAGATGAACAATTATGGAACAGTCTTGGCTGTCAAATTCATCTAATGGGTTTATTTCATGATCTACCACCACAATACCTGCCCCTTAAACATGAACATGTTTTAGATGGATCAGAGGGAAGAATGGTAGCACGCACTAAGAGTTAATACACATACAAGATCTTGTATCAAGCTCTAAGTTTCTCCATGCATTACGATATCGGTATAAATATGGATGAAGTAGTGATATATATTGCTAATTTGCTCTGATAGGGTGCTTCTTGTTGTTCCTCAATGAGCTATGTTTGGAATTAAATATCAAATTTTGAAATTGATATTCTCATTTTTGGTAGAGCCTTCATGTTAATAGCTAGAATTAGAAACAATATGGCATGTGGCAATTCATTAATTACTAAAATAACCAAAATGTAGGCAACAATAATTATTGCCTGAATACTTTCTTGCCCTACCATTACCATGCACCCTCACCATGGTGTATAAACACATATCACATAAGTGTAAACATCTGTGCCAAAAGAACTGTTTGTAGATGCATAACTTTGATTTTGTAACATTCCGCCATCACCGGCTTGCTGAGGCAGCTGTATCATCATGATGGTAAAAGCTTATTGTTACCATCATGGAAACACATGTTATAGCAAAAATGCCAAGGTTAGGTCTGTTGGCAATCCACCCCTTCCAATACTGTACCTTAACGGAAAATGAACTGGTTTATGGTCCGTGTGGCCTGATAAGGCAGCAGTATTGTCATGTGGAATTAATATTTCACACCGATGAGCTCTGTTTCTGCAGGTACGAGGATGAGCCCCCAGAGCCCGAGGTTGAGGTAAAGACCATAATATTTTGCATTCTTGCAAGAATCTTTCAATGGGCATGAAGTTAATTTGATTTATTGAATTGAATACACTATTGGCCGCCTTATTGGCAGGAGGGTGCAGAGGAGGATTTAGAAAACAACAATAATGAAGATGTCTCTGATCCTCTCCCGGCAGAAGCTGAAGAAAAAGATGACAAGGAACCAGTAGAGCGTCCTCGAAAGACATCAAAGTACATGACAAAGTATGAGCGTGCCAGAATCTTGGGAACCCGTGCCCTGCAGATCAGGTTACAATTTTGTGTCCTTGTTTTTTAACTATTCTGAAGTCTGCAGAAGGAAGTGTTTACGAATGTCATTATTTTCTGAATCCACATTGAACAGTATGAATGCACCTGTGATGGTCGAGCTGGAGGGTGAAACTGACCCACTGGAGGTAATCATCTTTCAGAGCCTTGTTATGGTACCCCACCCCACCCCAGTGAACCCATTTGTAAATTAATTACAGCTATTTTCACTGTTTTTTTTTTTTTGGGATTAATAGAACGCATACAAAATTGATGATGCTCAATGAATTTCTGGTTTTGACCTCAATATTAATTTTAGTTAGTACTTTAAAGTTTTCATAATCATACAGGACATACTTTTGTTGTCTACCTTAGGGGGCCAAATTCTAATAGTTAAACTGTTCAGACTATTTGTTGAAGTTATCATGCTGCATAAAGAGGCCAAACTTTACTAGAGGACATAAGTTGTTGATCGTGTCAGTGATCATGATATATCACTCTTGATGTTTCTATTCATTCATTTTAGATTGCAATGAAGGAGCTCCGGGAACGCAAGATACCATTTACTATCCGGAGATATTTGCCTGATGGAAGGTAAGGTTATTGGTTCGAAAATATAGTTCTCTTGTTAATTTATCATCAATGATGAATCAAGGAGCGCTTGTGGTTCATTACTTATTTTCATTTTGCCTTTCTAATTGTTGTCTCTGAAACTTGGCAGTTATGAAGACTGGGGTGTTGATGAATTGATTGTGGAAGACACTTGGAAGAGACAAGTCGGAGGAGACTAGTTATCAGTTGAATGGAGTCTTCGACTTTTGCCCCCACTTATTTCGTAATCTTTTGGTGAAACGGTCTTCTGGGGCATCCCATAAGCGTCAGATGATTTCTGGGTCTGTAATATATATGCATTTTTCTTTGGGTATATAACACTTCTATAATGAGATTGGCATTTGAATTTTTAGAAGGGATATGGTTTTGAAGGCAGCTATGCTCGTGTGGTACTTCCCGAAGATAATTGTAAAAGAACGTTCAGACTGGATTTGGAAACATTGACTTTGTAAAGTATCTTCTTGCCTGAAATTTCATTCCAGAGAAGTCTGATTAATGGAAAAGGTTCAGATTGGATCTCGATACATTCATTTTGTAATCTTTATTGCGTGCAACTTTTCTTTTCCTTTTTTGTTTTTTTAGAACTCAGGGTATCTGGATTGCTTAAGCTCAATCGACTAATCCCTGAGGGTCCATGTTTTGCAACCCACATGGCTGGGATTATTTTAAGGTCTATAAATCTTATGTAGGTGGCCTCAAGAGATTGTGTCTAAGAGAGTTCGAACTTAGATTTTAGAGGGAGCATACCTTTAAGTCCTAGTAAGTCTGATTCATGGACATTGATATCCTGTTGAAAATGTATAACCGAGTTTCAATCCCAACCCTTTCACCTCTTTTATCAGAATGGAACTGTTTTATGAGACAATCTTGCTTTGTATGGAAAAAGAGGGAAACAAATCGTTTATCATGCTTTCCTGATTTGTTCCCTGATGTGGCTATGCTGCCTGAAGCATTTCATGGCCAATGTTTTTTTCATGTGGGGATCACCTAAAACATTTACAACATTTAAAAAAGACAGATATGGCAGCATCTTACGGTCATTTGAGGCCGTAAGACAGAAAAATATAGCAGATTCATGGCAATGTTTTTTTCATGTGGGGCTCACCTAAAACATTTACAACATTTAAAAAAGACTGATATAGCAGCATCTTACGGTCATTTGAGGGAACAAAACAGGAAAATATGGCAGACGATTTCAGGGAGCAACGATAACACGTTGACGTATGCATTTCTCGCGGGTTCTTCGTGTGATCTTGAGTAGTTCTGCATCAGTTAAGTTTCAACGGCCTGCAACTACGATCAAAACAAAAACAAAAGTAAAGTTTCGAGCAACAATAACTGGGTCCAAGATACGAGTAATGATGAATGCGTGCCTATTGGACGGACTCTCAATTGTCGAATCATTGAGGGCCTTTGTCTTGGGCATCGATATTTGATTGACGACAAATCTTAGTTGCCTTGTCTATATTCCAAACTCATCATGCTCGTCATGGTGGGTGGGTGGTATATGCCATGTGAGACCCACACGCCAGCATGTTTGTTTATGGACTTACTACTCTTTATCAATTTTTAATTCAAAACTCAGGGAACTGGCTTAGCTGTATGCAGTTTGAACTTTGATCCCTTCTCCCTCTCTCTAACATTGTCAGACATTGGTGGGCTGGGTAGGAACACAACTCCCTGTGGTTATGGCGCATTTTTTTGTGTTGAACAGACCATTATCAGTCTTTTAAGATGAAAAGAGAAGCGGAAGTTAAATTTTTCTACCTGGTTGAGAGAAAAAAGATGAGGGGAAAAGGAGAGGTTAAAGGGGTGAGATTCCACGGCTGAATTTTCAAGCGTGTTGGACACATTTTCAAAAGTGTGTCCAGTGTTGGACCCCACTGTTGCAATTTGTCACCAGCACGCTCTTCCACATATCAATCACTCCACATTTGTCAATCCACACGGTGTGGAGGAGAGGCGAAAGCTCATTCCGTCATCTCCCTTGACGGTACTCTCATCTCATCTAACTGAAGAGTATTAGCTGTAATACCCCTTTTGATTTTCCTCTTCGGTTTGGAAATTTGCAAGTATTTTCTTGCGTGAAATCTCTGTTACTTATCATGATTTGACTCTCTTACTATATCTTTTTCAATGATTTGTTAGAATTCCTTCATGGGTTACTTGTATTTGGGTTTATATTAGTTCATCCAGTAGGAATGTGTGTAAACTGTAATAGTAATAGTTATAAAGTCATCTCCACCTGTGAATTAGTCGTAACAAGACAAAGACTTCGCAGTCTTCGCGTGGAAAACAAAGACTCAATTAAAAAAAAGGTTAAATAGTTTATGGGTTGCTTTCCACATAAATGATTTCTTGATTTTTTGAAAATTTAATTCTTTGAGTATTAGTGTTGACTCATTTGTCATGCTTCAGAAGGTGAATGGGTAGGAGGGCTCTTCCAATTCGGAAGAAGAGATTCTCCGGTGGTTCAGTCTGAATCTATCGTCAATGAGGACCGTACTTGAAGCGAGGGGGAGGCAGATGGAAGTTCATTATGTGAATGCGGGCCTCCCTGCTGTGATTGAAGAGAATTTTGCAGCAGAGTACCTCGAACTTGGCGATCTTTCCCTTGAACTTGAAGAGGATCTGCTAGATCAGGTGTGAAAGAATTCATTTGGGTGTTTGATTTTCCCCCTTTTTTTGGGTTGTATTTATGATGCAGAATGCTTGAGTTTCCATGGTAATTTCGGAACAGGAAAGCTTGTATCAGTCAATTCAAAGCAGTCGTAGAAACAACAATGCTAAAGCTTCTGCAAGCAGTGATTCTAATTCTAACCAGGATCAGAGCGCTGGGGAGAAGCGGGTACCAGAAAAAGAGGGTGAATCTTCTCAGTCTAAAACTATTGACTCTCAACTAGCAGCAGATGAAGCTTTAGCAATAGCTCTTCAGGAGGAGGAAATCAAAAACGGTTTTGTTTCCTTTTCTGGACCCGCTGAAACTACACCAGGTGAACATCACTGATTCCTTTTAAACAAATTGATCTGCTGAGATCTGGAGAGTCACCTTCTTGCATGTTTAAGGCGCCATGGATAGATTCTACAGCTTTACTTGTTCGTTTAGCCTTTTGTTTTTGGTAACCTATTTATGAGCTGTAACTTCTGTAGTTAGCTGTCAGGTTGAAGATATTATTCTGAGGTAGCTCTTAGTTGTTTAACTCAGCATGAGAAAAAACAGTTTGATGCCCATTTATTGTAACTTTATAGTTAGCTGTTAGGTTGAAGATATTATTCGAAGGTAGCTCTTGGTTTTTGAGCTATACTCAGCTTGAGAAAAAACAGTTTAATGCCTCTTTAGTCTTTAGATCTTAATTTGTTTCCAATTTGGAAGTTTAAGTTGAGCTATCTAGGCATAAATTCAGTAAGAATAAAAATACTTTTTTTCCCTGTTTTTCTTTTATGGAAGATGGGATCAGGTGTTTACTTTTTCCTTTTTCTCTTCCCGTATTTGTTGGTATACTAATTATATTTTTGCAACTTAGTATTTGTGCCGTGTTGTTTCTGTGCAATATTGTGTTTTTACTCATATAAATGATAATTTGAATTCCAATTTAAAAGTGTCACTAGAAAACATTTTTGCTCTGCTGCAGTAATCTGAGGTTCTCCATGACTTTCAACACATGGATCAAAATATCTAAATTACATGAAATGAGAGTTACATAGCCAAATTACTTTCAAGAAATAATCACACCCAAGTTCACATACCATATTTGTAATACCCTTTTGAGGGATACTTCAAATTTTTTTTTCATGAAAATGAAAATTAAAGAAAGTGAAGAAATAATTATAAATTACTATGGAGTATGGTAGTTCATGTTTCTGTAAACATTTTTTTATTATTATTCAAAACTACTGGATATTTGGTATTTTAATTTTATGATGTAATTAGTAAGTCCATACCATGTGTATCACTTGTGAGTAATTTTTCTATCATTGTCATTTTCATCATACACAAGTTGTGGGTTGAATTTGCGTAAAATGATGCAAACTTTACTGAGTCCTGGATATTGTTTGTAGGGCTATATTTTACTGTGTTTAAATACAAGTTAGAAATTATGATGTAGTTTTTCAAGTTAATGTAAAAAAATGGCTTTATGACACACCACTTACAGGAGAATGTGATTTTGTTTTCTTAACTTCTTTTGATCAGAGAAGAGGTTAGTTAATGTAAAATTTGAATGTGATTCAAATTTTATGATTAAATGATACAAAAATGTATACATAGCCATACAGCAAGCCCAACTGAAAGTATACAGGCTGCAAAAAAACCTGAACCCAAATTTGTTCCTTTTTATCAGTTGCTATTGCACAAGAGGATGTGATTCAATGAATTATGAAAATGGAAATATCATTTCATCGCTTTTCACAATTTGCATGCTTTTCATGGATGCAAAATTACCTGCCTATCATTCAAATCTGTTGACATTTTGTTTAGGAATCATGATATTGCATGTTCAATTCAGTTTTTACTGCAAAACTCATTGCAAATGTGTCTGGTGTTGTATGCACTGAGTTGTTAGTGCATTCGCATTTGAAGTACTCTAATCATGACAGCTATTAGATTAATGGAATAGTTGTTTCTTTATGTTAGCCATCAAAAGATAACCCCTTTAATCTTATGCAGTTAACAGAGAAGTAAACTCTACAGGAACTTCTGCCCAGGTAATCTTTATTTATCTGTTTTATGCCTGTCTTTGTTCATAGTTAAATATTTATACAGAAACTCAAGGGTTCACTATGCTGAAATGCAGGCTGATAGACAAGATAATATTGACCCTGATCGTATGACATATGAGGTTTGTCACTGAAGAGAACCCATTATTTTTCTCTTTAACAAAAAGCTGTGTCCTCACAGAATAGTCAAAGCCCTTGATACCATGAACTTAGTTAATTTGTATATGTATATATATAATATATATATAAGAAGATCGTGGGTCCATCAGCTTGTGTGCTCATCCAATTGCTCTGTTTGGTTTCCAACTCACCAGTGTCATATCACTTTCATATGGATGACAATGTGCTAACCATTATTGTTCCGTGTATCATATAATTTATGGGATTTTAAAATCCTTTTCATGTAAAACATAATAGTATGGTGTTATTTTTTCATGTATTGTTAACATGGGATTTTACATTCTTTTTCATGTAAAACATAATAATAATGAGTTGATACAGCGACATCTGTCAGGATTTTGGCTCAACTGAGGTGATAGATAAGTATTTTTGGAAAAGAAAAGCTCCTAATTGCTATTATTTTCTCACAAAATACAAGGAAACTAGGCTCAGTTTATGAGTTAAACTACTAAGTCTTTTAACGGCAATGATCATCATCATCAACATAAGCTAGTTCCCGCCAAAATGGGGTCGGTGACACTAATCTTGTCTCTCCATTCCATTCTGTCAAAAATCATATTTTTAGTTAATTTATGTTTATGTAAATACTATTTTTTTAACTCCATCCATGTCTTTGTAGGTCTTCCTCTTGATCTCTTAGGCCGCAACCTCTCACCTTCTTACTGAATATATAGGTTTTGCTTTACATGTCCAAACCACCTTAACCTAACTTCTCAATTTTATCCATCATGCATGCCATGCCTAATCACTTTTGCATATCATCATTTCTTACTTTATATTTTCTAGTTTTGCCACACATCTATCTTAACATCCTCATCTCGGTAGCACTCATCTTCTGAACATGTTTCTTTGCTGTCTAACATTCTGTACCATACCACAAAGCTGGTTGAATTGTTGTATTATAAAATGTATCCTTTTATTTATATGGAACACTTAAAACACAATACCTTGGAAGCACCCTCAACTTAAGCCACCCAACTCTAATCATATGTGCTACATTTTCATTAATTTTCCCATCTTTTTGTCCTATTGATCCAAGATATCTGAATTTATTGCTTAAAGGGATATCATGAGTAACAATTCTAATTGTTTCATGAGTTACATTATTATTTGTATTGAAAGTGCATTTTATATATTTATTCGTTACATGACTCAAAACCTTTTAATTCAAAGGTGTCTCTCCATGATTCTAACTCAAAATCTACTTCCTCTGTAATGAGACCTACTAATCCTACATTGTCTACAAATAAAATACATCAAGGCACCTCATCTTGAATATGAATCATCAAGTGCTTTCAATTTTTTGTAATCTGCTTTACAGCTTATTGTCTACAAATTTCTTTTTACCTGGTTTTCTTTATATTTTGCCAGCATGGGAAAGAATCTTCTTTTCCTCTCTAGCATGTGAAGTAATCTTTTTTGTCCTAAATTTGTCTTTATTGGTGACACAGTAGTGATTTTTTGAGTATCTGTCTTCTTCACTGTTTAAGATGTGTCTACTTATTAGGCTTTTATTGTGTTCCAGCAATTGCAATCACTAGGGGAAGAAATTGGCACTGAGAGTAGAGGACTGTCTGATGAGCTGATTTCCTACTTGCCTTCTTTCAAGTATAAAACAGGGTTCTTCTCAAAAAAAGACAAACATGAGGAGTAAGACTTATTTAAATTAGTTTGATTTGTATGACAATCAAACTTCAATGACTTGTTATGCTTAAAATATTAATTAAGATATTCTCTTTTTCTGGTAGAGTCTTTTGTCAAGAAATATTTTAAAGGCTACCTGTCATCCTTGAGGATGAAATCATTGTCTAAGATTGTTTCTTAATGTTATATACAAAATTATTAGCTGATCACTACATCTTGAATGAGAGATCCTAGAGCTTTCACCAAGAAATTGACTCACATTATGTGAAATTGGATTGTTTTCGATCGTATGTAATATTACATTTTAGTTCATAGTTTGATGTGCAGTGATAATTGAGACTGCAGCATTATATATTAGATCATAGTTTTTCTGCATTGATAATAAAGACTACAGCATTTTTTTAAGTGTCCTCTCCCCTTAAGGCTTTTGCAGTTTGGAGTGCTTTACAAGATCAGTTGTGAATTACAAACCAGCTTGACATATAGGAAATCTGGCACGATCTACATGGGCATGATTGTAATTTATGAGCCGTTGGATTCCACGAGTAGAGAATCAATTTTAATTTTATTATTGTTTGGAATTTTCCTCATCAATGCTTTTTATGGTTGTGTATTTCTAGGTGTGTCATCTGTTCTAATGAATACAAGAACCGAGAAGAATTGATTGATTTACCCTGCCACCACCAATATCACAAAAAATGCATCACTCCATGGTTGAAACTCAATAAGGTAAACTCTGCCCATGTCATCATCGTTGTTGTGCTTTTCATTTCATATTTGCTAATTCATTCTGTTGTTGCTGCAATTAGTTAAATGTTTTTCAAGTGTTACCATATTTTGTTTATCAAGTTATAATTCAGGATAGAATGTTTAGTTCATGTCGAATCATTCAGTTTTCTTGGAATACTTATTCAAAATTCTTAGATGCACACACAATGACATACATAATAGATAATACACAAGTGGAATCGTAACCACTACAATAATAACAACAAAATACTTTATCCCAGCTTTCTCTTGTTTCAAAAAAATGCATGGACTTGAAGAAGAAATACAGGTAGGTTAGGCATCAGGTAGCAACGGCCCAACCCAGAGCATAAATTTAATATAGCTTTTAACAATATTGTATAGCTCCTTTGTTTTTGAAAATACATGTAATAACTCTTTATGTAACTCTTAAAAGGCAAAAAGTCCCGCCAGGCTTTAGGAAGGAATGGAGTAAGGGACACCCTTATTAATAAAATTTCTAAATTGGTTATCAAGTTTCAGGTCTAACATTGGTACTTAGGACATGAGGAAATCTCAAATGAAATGCCAAAATGAACGAAGTCAACTGAAAATTTTGGAATTACTTATCTTTAGAAATTTTCCAAGTGGAAAAAGGAAAAACAATTATTCATGTCCTCAGTTGATTGGTCACCAAGAAAATGTACTATTTAGAAATTTTCCAAGTTGAAAAAGGAAAAACAATTATTCAGGTCCTCAGTTGATTGGTCACCAAGAAAGGCAATTGAGTACATTATCTCAAACTTGAATGATTTGTTACGCTGGTTTGATTCTGGATTTTCAAAACAGGAGCTTTATTTGTAACTTTGAGGGATCCATTCAATTCCTTGGAAAAGTAGACCACAGAAATTGCATACACTGAAGTTCGTTTGCCGTGTAAAGAGATAAATTCTTTATAGATTAGCATTTCAATGGTTCAAGAGAAAAAAGGAAAAACAATTTCCCTTAATTTGTATTGAAGTTGAATTCTGGAACCAACTTATAAGTTTATAGTTGTTATTATTCTTCACATGTCATGCACTACTTCAATATATAAAATAATGGCAACAAAAACCAATGATGACAATATGAGGGTCATGATGCTGACAGTGACGATGACGAGATGTTGACAATGCTATGTTGATAATTGGATGGTCATGGTATTTTGAAGGTTAATTCTGCGATGGGGTTCAACCGATTCTAGTGAGATCATCATCATCATCATCATGGTGTTAATTGCAATGCTGAATGCAGTGTAGTAGTGGTGGTTATGATAAAGATGTTGATGGTGTGATGGTTATGGGATGCTGTGTGATTTTAATGATGATTATCTAGTCTATAGCTAGCCTAGAATTTACAGCACAAAAATCAGCTTAGTTAACTAGTATTTCCAGCTACTTTTGTTGGTATCTACTGTCAAAGCAGAAACAAAAAAATAACCAATGTAATTTCCCAGAATATCACAGGCTTCCTTAACAACCCCATAACACATGCCAGATTCTGATGGTAAGAAGGTTTTGATTAGCTGCAATAAACTCAAGCATTTCTTCATCCTTCCTGGTAGCTGAATTTACACCTCTTGACTCTACAGTTTGAGAAGTTTGACTAATCAATTTGCTTTCTTCTTTGGTATCTACATCATTGCTGGCTCCTATTATCTGATCAAGTTTTAGTATTTGCTATTCTTAGCAGACAGAAAGTATCACTTCCTTGCAAAGTGTTTGAAAGGCATTCATGAAATTTGTGAATCTATTCATCAAATTTCTATATTACTCTATACTTAATATTATTTATGAAGAGAAATTTAGCTGTTTATTTTTCATTAATGGACCAAACTCACATGGAAATTGTGTTTTCATTTCAGACATGCCCAGTTTGCACTAAGGAAGTATTTGGGTCCTGATCTCCAGATAAAAGCTTGTTTTAAAGGACTCTGAACCAGTTTGAAATGTGAGTATTTAATGGTCGATAAGAGGGACTTGTTTTGGAATGTAAAACACTGAAGAGATGTTCTATTAGTTCTTCCAACTTCTACTGCAATGGGATATGGTTTCATAACCCAATTTGAATATATGTGGCTTGCTTGTGCTTTTAACTTTCCATGTGATAATGGTGTGAAGCAATTGATAGAGATGATCATGTAATGGGATTGATTGGGTGTTTATGTAGGCTGTCTCACATGCAAGAATCCGCAGTTTATATCAGAAGGGCATCGCTTATGTGGGACATTTTTTCTTTTCTTTTTTCTGGGAAAAACTTCAAATGGTGTTCAAGTTGTTTTACTGAATCGCCTTTTTTTAATAACACATTATTAAATAATTTATAATAGTTTTTACTATTAAAAGAATAGAGCATTAATTTCTTATTGCTGTAAGCCTTGCCTTATTATTTTCTAATATCTTCATCTTAAAACTTATATTTGTTTCATTTATTTTTTTTTCCTTATCTCTTTTCATATTTTTCCTATCTTATTAAAAATAATTTTATATTATTTATTTTAGAAAAGTGTTATTACAAAATAAATTATTTTGATGTTTGGCCCAAAAGGGCTTATGGGGTTTTAGGACTCCGCTTAAGATATATACTAATTAAGTTACAAATAAGGAAAAAAAAATCAATAGAAAAGTATTGATATATTACAAATAATTATTTTGAATTGCTTTTTTTTTTTTTTTTTTTTTTTGTGGTGTTAAGAAGGAAATTTTATAAATTAAGAGTGACGTATAAAAGGCTCCTTCTGGCATCATCCAACAAAAATGTTTATAGAAGAGGGGAATTAACCCAACAACATGAGAACGTATTTAATGCATGGTTTTGAAAGTCGGTCACATGGTTTGCTCTGTGAACCCAACAGAATTAAGAGAAAGACAAACTTAAGTTGAACATCCGAGAAGGACAAATTTAAGTTCTTTATCTCCATTATGCTCCATGGAAAAGTTGCATCTTCACTATTCAAGAGAGAAATGATGAGGAGGATTGGCTTGCTCATATCAAAACATAATGACCCAAAGATCGTGCTTAAACAAAATTTAAATAAAAATAATTCGAATCCTCAAATCTATATCTATATCTCTACTATATATAAAGCGAGGCGCACTCTTGAGAAGTGTGCTGAGCAAAATGTTCATCTTTCCACAATAGCCCTTAAATATCGACTGCTAATAAAAAGGTACAATGGTAAAAAAATGTCCCAAATCTCTCAAAACCTAACAAACCGTTTTAAAACTGTTCCCTCCCTTTTTTACGTGCGTGCAGTACTGCATGTGGGCCCTGTTAGTTATATATAAAGAGAAGAGGCCCTTTGGGAATCGTGCTGAACAAAATACTCAGTTTTCCAAAATTATACGTTATTCAAAAGATTTATTAATAAAGGGTTGAATGATAAAAATTACTTTCATTTTTTCAAAAACCACCAATTAATTTTTGTAACTGTTCCTTCCAACATTGTCTCCTTCCGTCCCTTCTTACATACGTGCAATACCCCTTCTAGTATTCATAATGCAATCCATTTAGATGCACAAGACACAAATCACAAATGGTGGGGTAGACTGACTCATATCCACGTGGAGATACGCTAGAGACTAAATTTTTTTGGATCACAAACGTAGGCCGTAGGCAGCTTCTTCCATTTTCAAAGGGCAGCGCACTGGTCCCTTTTTAAAGCCACCCAAACGAGACGCAAAAACCTGTTCCCATTATTTATTAATTTATTTATAGTACCCGGACTTGAAAAAGTTCCATTGCGTAGTTTTTAATGTTAAAATAGTGTCGTATATTCGATGGACATCATCGTCGGTTTCCTTTTTAATCTTATTGACCCTATTACCCCTGGTCTCAGCTCTTAATTAGTTATGGACATGAGAAGAGTGGGTCCCATCTTTCTCGAAGTACCCATTTGGTTATGATTTAGCCCTAAAACCCGGCTACTATTTGAGGTAAGAAAAGGGTAGTTTTTCCTTGTTAATGGGATAATCAAGTGGATTTGTTAATGGATATTGATGAGGTAAGCGTATGCCTTCAACCGAACCTGTTAATCCATTCAAGAAGTGACACCAAGTTGAGCTGTCTCTTATGTTATGTCTGGATTGGAGGAAAACAAAAACAAATCGGTTTTTTTTATTTATGAAAAAACAACTTAGTAGGCTTTATCTATTTTAGGAGGTATTTTTTTAACATCTCTATAAAATAAAAAAACAAATAAAATTTTTATTATAATTTTCTCAAAGAAATTTGCACTTAAACCCTTTCATATTTCT
Source organism: Buxus sempervirens (assembly GCA_947561395.2). Taxonomy (NCBI): domain Eukaryota; kingdom Viridiplantae; phylum Streptophyta; class Magnoliopsida; order Buxales; family Buxaceae; genus Buxus; species Buxus sempervirens. The sequence continues at coordinate 6,778,567 of OX387193.1, forward strand.
AATAAAAAATAGTCAAAAAAACGTAGAAATCGCCTTGAACATTTGAATAAATATGCACTTATCTGTCCTGCTATTAAAATTCGATCAAATGACATTAAGTCAATGAAAGAAATGACTAAAATAATCCATCAATGTTTAATTTTTTTCAGAATTTTAAAATTTGTGGAAAATTATTTATGCATTTCTCTTATCGACTTAGCATAGTTTTGTCCCAAAGTTTAATTTCATTGGAGACAAGTAGACATTTTGTGCAACCAAGAGAGAGAGGTTGCTATTGCTCTTGCATTTTCTAGACGTCCAAACAAGGCTTTAAAGTAGTTGTCTTCTTTAGAATTTCCTTGAACAAGAAGGGTGTATTAGTCATCTAAATTAAACCTAACCTTGCGACTTGCGTATTATCCACATCATTATCTCGTTAATACAAAACAATGGCATTACACGTCTGCTTAGATTCCAACTGGCTTTGTTTCTGTCTCCTCTCTCTCTCTTTCTTTCGAAGAACGGACAAACAACGAATCGATGCGGATAAATACGCGTCTGTTCTACGAGAAGGAGTTGGTGACGCCACCTCACATCTCTCCTTCCGTTTCTCGATCGTCTCGTTGTCTCTCCAAATAGATCGATAATATATTCTTCTCTGTTCCTGTGATTCTTCTCTCCAAAAGCAAACTGGGATTCGAACTGGGGGGGAGTTTAAGAAGAAAAGCTGTTTCAGGGTTTTGGTTTTCTGTTCATGGGGGCTGGTTTCTCCATTTTCAAAGCAGAAAACGATGGTGGCTCTGACCAATTGCAGACCGGCCTCGGTGATTTGCCGGAGAGTTGTGTTGCATCGGTGCTTTTGTATTTGGACCCACCGGAGATTTGCAAGTTGGCACGTTTGAATCGGGCTTTTCGCGGTGCTTCGTTGGCTGATTTTGTGTGGGAATCTAAGTTGCCGTCGAATTATCGGTACCTTATCGAGAAATTGTTCGATGGGGTTTCGGTGAATTTGTCCAAGAGAGATATCTATGCGATATTATGTCGATCGAACCGGTTTGACGGAGGCACGAAGGTGTGTGATTCTTTCCGTCTCTGTGTTTTAATGGGATTGTTGGGGTTATTTGGAATTTCGGTTTTGTTGAGAGATTTGGGGGCTTTGGTTTTTCTTGCAGGAAGTTTGGATGGAGAAGAGCACGGGTGGGATTTGTTTCGCGATCTCTTCCAAGGCGTTGACGATAACTGGAATTGATGATCGGAGATACTGGAATCACATTCCAACTGAAGAATCTAGGTTAGATTTGATTAAAAAATTTCATCTATTTTCCTATCTTAATCCTCCAAACAAACTTGGAAATTTTTATGTTTCTGCTACGTGTGATTTCCTTATTTAAAAGAAAATCTCTCAAATGGTTTAATCCATTTTCAAAATAAGGGCTAGATCGACGTGTTCTGCAATTTCTATTTTTCCAACTTTACGGTTCTAGGATTAGGAATTGAATTTGGTAAATGAATTCAGGGAAATTACGATTGATTTTCATGAGTTCTGGAATCATATTTTGTTTCTCAATCCTAATTTGAGAAAATCCTTCAAATTGGTGGTAATTATCCTCTTTGGGAAGCCAAACTTTATTCTTTGGTAAAAGAAAAAAGTATTCTGTCTTCAAAGTAGTGTTAAATTTATTCTGTCCTCATCCTATTTTTGGAACTTGGAATCTGTTTTCAAGTGGGAAAGATATGGAATCATTTGGTGGTTTGTGTGATTATTCTCCAAATTTATAGATCCTACCTATTAGAGGTAAAATGTTGAACAACTTTAGTTTATCTTAGTTCTGGTAAATTCTTTAAATGTTTACTGATTAACAGTAACTTTTACCTAGCCTTTTAGCTGAGACTATTAAAGATTGATGGACAAAGATATGGAGATCTTGAAATTATAAACGGGATTCTATACTTCAATCTGCCACCAATTAGCAAGTGATTGAACAGAAGATTTCTGGTGGAAAGATGCTTAAAAGTTTTTTTTTTTTTTGGGTCGATGACTAATTTCTATAGATTTTTTGTTTGGTTGAAAATTTTAACTGTAAGGAGGTCCCATTTGGAAAGTCCTGTTTTTGAGTGATTCTTGTATTTTCATTGGAATTCTCCTTTTCCAAGTCACCATCCATTTCCCAACTGATCCACTCCCTATTTTATGAATCTTCTTAGTGGATTTTCATGGTGTTGCTACCTTCTTTGTTCAACTGACGCAGAAAAATTTTGATCATTTTTCACTTTTATTATTGGTACTATGTTTCCCATGTCTAGCATAATAGAACAATGGAACTTATTTGATCTCCCTTTGCTCATGTTTAGATTTCGAGCAGTTGCATATCTTCAGCAAATCTGGTGGTTTGAGGTGGATGGAGAGATGGAGTTTCAATTTCCAGCAGGAACATACAGCCTCTTCTTTAGGCTTCAGCTGGGTAGATCCTGGAAGCGATTCGGCCGTCGAATCTGCAACTCGGGGCAAGTTCATGGGTGGGACATCAAGCCCGTGCGTTTCCAGCTCAGGACATCAGATGATCAGCATGCCCTGTCTCAGTGCTATCTGAATGAGCCAGGAAACTGGGTCCATTACCATGTTGGAGATTTCGTGGTTGAGAACCCAAATGCACCCACAAAGATCAACTTCTCACTGACCCAGATCGATTGCACACACACCAAAGGTGGCCTCTGTGTAGACTCTGTGTTGATATATCCAAGCAAGTTCAGGGAAAGTCTAAAGTGTTCTTGAATTGCAGTTAGGTTTGTAAGCAGCAAATAGAGAAACAGTGACATAGAACATAGAATCCCAAAGAAGAAGAAAGTTATGCATCACGGGGATACAAGATCGGTTGCGATCAAAGGAAAGAATATTTTATTTTCTTTCTTGAGAGTTGTTTGGGTTTTGGTTGTTGAGAGCTGTGTTGTGAGTGTTTTTTTTAGCTCCCATCATTGTAAAAGGCTGCTTTGTATCTCTTTGTACAGAAATTTTTGTTAATAACAATGCCTAGTTGTTGTCTTAGTGCTACAATTTGGATTCGATTATTTGGATTTGTTGGTTTTTTTTCCCCTCATCTTTTAACTGGAGGAGGTGTCCGAAGGTTAGAGATTGGTGGCTTTGCAAAATATTTTTTTTCTTTCTGAAAATGCAGCCACCGACCACATGAACACGAACCCCCATTAATGGGTCCCTTGCTTTTCACTCCTTTGTCGCCCAAGGAAGGAAGTGCGTGGACCTCGGCGACTACATGATTTTTACTTTTTTTCTTCTTTTTTAGCATGGCCGGCATGATTTTTACTTTACTTTAACTAAAGACGTAAAGACGAGCCATTAAGCACTCTCCCTTTTGTTTCAACGAAAGTCTCCGACTCTCATTTTGATTCAACGAAAGTCTAAGACTCCAAGCAACAATTCAAAGTAAAAGTGCCATTAGTCGCAAGCAACCCCGTCATGCAACTGGGGAGGCCAGTGCTTGAATTATTTGCGGCCGTTTTGTTCTCCTCCTCATCTATGCCGACGGAGATTTTGAAGTTCCAAGGGAGAAAAAGGAAAAATTAGGGTTTGGTGTTTTATAAAAGGTACATGATGTCAAGATTTTGAAAATTAAAATACTCAAATTGAATGATTAACAGTTTTCATAACCATTCTCGTAAATGAGATTCATTCACTAGAACTAGCAATTTGTAGGGTTCGCATCAATATTACAAGTTTATACACAATTCAAAGATGTCCCCATCCAAAAGAAATCTTTATGAGTTCTAAATGGATTGATTGCTACAAACCTGTAAGTTTATACACAATTCAAAGATGTCCCCATCCAAAAGAAATCTTTATGAGTTCTAAATGGATTGATTGCTACAAACCTGTAAGTTTATACACAATTCAAAGATGTCTCCATCCAAAAGAAATCTTTATGAGTTTTAAATGGATTGATTGCTACGAACCTGTTTGCAAAAATCTCGAATTGTGAAATGCTCCATGTAATAGCATCTCACGGTCATAATAAGAACCGATTCATGGCAAGTGATGTCATCAAATCTTTTATACATCTGGCACTGAGTAATATTTCATGGCTTAAGTGGCAAGGACCTTTATTTGATGTTCTTCATCCCCAAACACTAGGCCCTACGCCTTCAATAAAAAATCAGAGAGTCTAGTGAATAAATTGTACAAGTGCTTTTTTTTACGATAATTCTTGCGACAATGAAAGTAGCCCAAATCCAAGCGGAATGTTGACTGTATAGCCTCTATCTACATTTTTATTTACAGCATTGGAGGAATGCCGTTCAATGTGGGTCCTACACAAAAAAATAAAAACAAAAAAATTGGATGAACAATAAATGAACGGCATCCTATATATGCTGCAAATAACATTGTAGATAAAGGTTGCACAGTCCCTTATCCCTTATCCAAAATCCAAGGGCTAGTGAATGGCAACAAAGTGGGTTCGAGGCGGCTTTTGGCATACCCTAATTTGCTCGTATAAGGTTTTATTCCATTCCTAACATACGTGGTGGGTCGAACTGACTCAATTCTGATAAAAAATGTTAAATATTGGTACTCCTAAATAAAATATATAGATTCATTGATATATTTATTTTTATATAATATATGTAAAAATTTATTTATTTATTTATTTAAATAAATTAAGGTGGGTTCGGGGCAAATTATGATGATTTGGGTTGAATCTAACCTAAGGCTGAATCATGGTTAAATGATCCCAAAAACTTGTCAGTCAAATAAATTAATCCTTAGATTCTTCCATTGCCTTGTGGAGAAGATCTTATCTCCATTTCTAGTTAGATATTTTTTTGGCAAAATTCAAGGTTCCTTTGCAGATTCATACTTAGCCAAATACCCCAATTGAATGGTCCCAAGCACATTATTGATCCATGACCCACATGATAATTGACCCATATGTCCAAATCTTTTCATTGCATTTCTCCCATTCAGATTGTGACTTGAGTTTCTCCTTTAGGATCATGTTTCCTAACTAATCCATTAACATACTTCCAAAGCTGCCTCTGAGTCAGACAATTCTGCATCAAGTATGACCAATTAGAGCAGTGATAATAGCTTGAATCTATTCAGCTGAGAGAGTGACATTAATGGGATATTATATTCAAACCTTCAGAAGATACCAATCACAAAAACCGGATCTCAAATTAAAAGTTCAGATTGGAAGTTAATTTCACAAATATTTTGTTTTATTTTAAATTATAGAAACGTCTCTTGATGTTTTTAGTAATTACATATACCACTCTTCATATTTATGAAATAACACTTTTCTTCTTCCAAAACACGTCGCTTGCTAAACTTAGCGTTTTATTGAGAGCGTTTCACCAGGCGTCACACAGTGTGAAACGCACAGATGGATGCCCATGTCAGGAGGGGGCCCCACACATCTAAACTCCATCCCATCCGCTAGTTTCACGGAATCACCGGATTTTGGCTTTAGGGAAAATGCTTTCCGTTTTATCTATTCTTCATTTAATGAGAATAGGCCCCTTGGGAAGCATGCCAATAACTATGCACGACTTCCCAAAAAAACCCTTATTGTTTGTTGTAAAGGCATCATTAATATGGGGTTTTTTTTTTTTTTTTTTTGATAAACATTAATACCGGGGTTAAAATAATCAAAACTCTACTTGCTCATTTAAAATCTCACAGTTCCACAATTGTTCCCTCTCTGTGCCAGCATTATTGTACGTGAAACCCACAAATGTTACAAGGCCCTAACAACAAATCAAGCCCATCGCCTGAAATAATTATTCCGTACTACGTCACTCTAGTCTCTCTACCAAACTACCACATTTGTGCTGTTAAACCAAGAAATTGAACCACCCGCAATTGGATTATTCATGATCTGCCAAATGGACGGTTGCGAGAGATTACATCAAACATCTTTACTCTGGTTGAACATTAGCTGGCTGTTTGATCCGCTGTATAACACGTGTACATATGCTTTACCGTGGCGGCCGCTGATATGCTGCCCTTTGAATCCATAACAAAAACTAAACTTAAAAAGGTGATCGGATAAGAAGGAGAAGCACAGAGGATGGGCCCACCCACTATCTCAGCAGTGACCCAGATTTCTGACCAGCGGACTTGTGCCACGTTTCATTGCGTTTGACAGGTAGACTGTCACCGTCGCAGAGTAGACTGCCTAGACTTATCCATGCGTCGGTCCTTATTTTGTTTTCTTCCACAGAGCTGGTACAGCCTTTTTCTGCGAAGGCGGTCTTCATTAGATCTAAGCCGTTGGTTTCTCGTCTGATTCACATCCTATGCTGATCTTTAAGAGGCCGTTACCGGTAATTTAAGGGAGTTTGTGCTCCGCGTAGCATAAGAATATTCTCTCTTTCTCTTTCTTCCTGTTCCTGTTCTGGGCTTTTTTCATTTTTTGGTCCTTCAGAGGAGTGCATGTTGCCTCCGACGAACCGCTAATTCTCTTCTCCAGCAATTTCTCTCTCTTAGGGTTTTGCTTTGGGGGTGCTTGAGATCTACTCATGCTCTTTTCGCAAAGGTAAATTCGTTTCTCTTTCGCCTTCCTGTTTTGGTTACTTTTCTCTCACGTCGATCTTTTTTCTTTTTCATAGTAACTGGTTTCAGTTGCTTCGATTCGATCGTGAAAATTGATTTCTTTTGTTTTTGTGTGTTTTTTTTCTCGGGAATGTTCCCAATTGTCGTTTCATCTGGGTTCTTTATTACTATTATTTCTTACAGAAGGATGAATTTGTTTGATTTATCCGTCATAAATATTGTTCCTGTCTTTTTATTTTCTCCTTTTTAAGATGGGTACTGTTCCGTGAAAATCTGAAACAATTTCTGTTGCTTATATGGGAATGGGGAAACCTATAAATTCTAATTCGGCAGAAAGGAATGATCGCTTGTCCCTTCTGCTTGTCTTCGATTTTGGGAGATTCAGATGGAGTGCTTTGTTAGGTTGGAGCTCCATTTTATTCCATCAAATGAGTCAATTGTATTCCGTCTATGAATTTGCATTTGCTGCAGTGATTTTATGATCTCTGGTTTTTTAGATGTGCTCCTTGTTTTTCTCTATGTCAATCAGGTTTTGAGTTGAACGACAACTGTTATCTGTTGCTTATAATTTCATTTTCCAATTTAGAATGGAAAATTGTGGGGATTTCGTGGAGTGGCTTGGCCCTGACCTGTCAAGATATATACTAATGCTTTTGGATGATCCATCTGATATTGTCCGTGTTAGTACTGTATCGCGCTGCTGGCGCCAGTTTGGTGAGTTTAAATGGTTAAACTATTGGGTTTTGCAATCTCTTTTACTGCATTATTATAGTGCTACTTCTTTTATTTAGCATGTCTTCATTTTTATTTCTAACATGACTCACAAAAATTAAATGACATTTCTCACATGTTATCTAATGCCTTTTAACAGCTTGTTTCATGTCTGAATCAGTAAGGTCGCAATTCTGCATTCTTGATCATTATGTTCAATCATGTAGAGGCTGTTTTTTGTTATTAAGAGCTATGGCGGCAGTATTTCTGAGGGGATTTATAACTCCCTTCGAAAACAACTTTAAAACAGTAGTGGCTTAGACACAGCAGATAGAGGGCATTATTATAACCCCAGGTATAATTTCCAGCCTATCCTATCTGGCATGAATGAATCTATCACTCATTGTAAAGGACTGTCTATGAGCAGTAAAATATAAGCAGTTGATTTTTAAAGCAAGATGCATACAGGAAAGGAATGATGCATTCTACTTCATCATTAAGGAGGTTGATTAGGTAAAGAAACCAAGGATTAGCTTGATTTTGAAAATGCTCTCTTATATAACATTAGTTAATGACTTAAATATTGAACTACACATTAATGAAATTTTTAAGATTGTAGTTATGATCGAACCATCTGGAAGGAGTAGCAGTACCAAAACAGATTTAGTCAACAGAAGCTTCTACCAAAAGGATTGCGGCTTCGAAACATTATATGGGGATATTAGTTCTGGTAAATTTTCTATATAGTGGACAACAAAAATTATTATGGTGATGATGAGAGGGAGCATAAGAATTAATAATTAAACCAATATGCATTTGTTTGCAATTGCATGTTTCGAATAGAAGAGCATTTGATAAGTATCATTCCTTCACGAAGGGACTGGTGATGTTATAACTTTATCTTGCACAAACTTTTTGCTTTAAGTGCCTAAAATAGACCTAATCTCTGTTTGATTCCAGGTCAGCCCTTCCCTACAGAATGACACCCAAATGTTGTCCAAGGTCTCTTATAAGTAATCGTGACCCTTGCATTCTTTAGAAACCTTTCAGAACTCCAACTTCAACAATGCAAACAGCACCTGTCAAGCCTTGAGTCAGATATTTCTCATGTTATACACAGGAATGCTATCTCCAATGTAATTGCGGATGTATTTTTCCCCCTTTTTGGCTTCCTCAAGGAGGTGATCATCTTTGGGGGCTATGGACCTAGTGTTTTCTGCTAACTGATGGAGACCTAGAATCATCCCCTGGATTTGAAATTTTATTCACTAATGGGCCTGAAATTTCACATGGATATAGTGTACTCTATGAAAATTGATAGATTGTGTATTCATTATACAATGATTATCCAAAGTTATGGGAAGCAAATCCATATGAAGGGTATGCGACGGTGTGCTGGAATAAAAGAAAAGCAATGTGAGGAATATTTATATCTCAGGGACTCTACGAGTATACCCAGAAGAGGATAAATTAAAAAAATTTGTTTGAGATGGTTTTTGAATGTGAAATGGAGACTTTTATGGGCATTTGGGAGAAGTTGTGAAATGTTGTTAATTGAGGATCCGAAGGGGCTTTGGGAAAGACACAAAAGAATCTGGGTGCAGTGATCAGAAATGATTTTTAAGACATGCGATATAACTGATTTAAGTGATTATATGGCCTTTTTCCAGATCATGATGATATGCCAGGATTCATGTTGTCAACCCAAATAATTGATATAAAGCATTATGTTGATTACCATCTAAACATTAATTTATGGAAGTGCAATCCATGACTATCAGTGATGGTTTTCCAAGGAAGTAGCACCTATCTCATTGCTTGCATATTGTTGCGATTTTTGTTTCCTTTTGGTTATATCAAACATGTTTCTGATTCATGGGGCCATCTTGTTTTCTGATTGATGTGCCTGATGAGATTTTACCTGTTATTCTCCTGCTTTCCCTTTGTTGTAGCTGTCAGCTTGTCATTTCAGTTATTCATGCTCCTTTTGGCACCATGGTTGACACCATTGTGTGTGACATTGCTAACTTCGATATTCTCAGCTTAATGACCTTATCAAAATCTTCAAAAGGATCATACTTTATGTGCTTATCTTTTTATGATTCATTTATGCATCAGTGATTTTCAGTTATTGAGGGACTATGTCCTGTACTGAAGAAGATAAATTGCTCTTCTAGAATGCATTTACTCTTTAAGTAGTATTGAATCAAATTGATCGCTTTTTAAAACCATGTAATAACAACAACAACGATATGTCTTCTTTCAACTGATTGGGTTGGTAATGATAGATCATATTCCTTTAAAAGCAAAGTTGATATTGCTTCAAGATTCAAATCATGGGAAATTTATGAAAATATTTATGCTAGCTGTCAACCTCAGAAAACTCTCCTTCACCTTGGTTCGGGACTGGTGACATCCAAAAGATGTAGCAATATGAAATTAACATTGTCTTTGCTTAAAATTTTATAAATGTAAAATATTTCCGAATGTTAATCAATGGAGCTATTGGATGAATGGATCTTAAAGAAATTTTTAGTAATATAAAAGTGAGAAATTGGGGATATAGGCTGTATTTGAATACTTAGATATTGCAAGAAAATGTAGGATTCGCGCATGCATAGAATGTTTGGATACTGGGAAAGGGAAAAAAATGTTGTGGGACCCAACATCTGAGAAAATTCCGGATGAAAAATAAGCCTATATCAACAGGCTCCTGATGTCTAAAACTGAAAGAAACTGCATCACAAGAAACAAGGGATTCTCGGTTTCTCGGTATCCAGACACAGCCATATGTTTTTTTTCCTTCCTTTCTTGTTTAGTTTACTTAAAAGTTTGAAGTTATTATGTTTTTTAAAAGGCCTTATGGTCCTTTATGAAGTGTCTTTAGAAGCTTCTGATGTGGGTTTAAATGTTGTGCAGTGATTGCAAATCATCTCAGTAAGCAGTTGTGCATAAAAATTTTTCCTGAAGTATCTAAAATTGATCGTGTTATTGAAACAAATGCGATGGAACCGATAGAAGCTATGTCTACTGATTCCATGGAATATGAAAGTCTTGAAAGGGACCACAGAGTTTTCGCCTTTCTAGCTCAAGGACTTGCATCTTTCACTAGAAAGAATTGCATTTCAAAAGCAATCATTGCATCCAGTACCGATAATTTTCCTGAAGAGAGCATTGATAATACTCTGGTAGCTAGTGACAGAGTTGATGAGAGAGCTTCATACTGGTCAAGTAAAGGAGCAAGTGATCCTGCTGTTCCCGAGACATTAACTTATCAATTGGTTGGCAATTTATGTGTTATTACTGAAATCAGCGTACAGCCATTCCAAGGTGTTTATGATATTTCCCTTATGTGTTATTTAATTTGTTTTGGCCCTTTGATTTTTCTTACTGATAGTAAAAATTTTGTTCCCCATTCAGCATTTTTTCAGTATGGTTTTCCTATATATTCGGCCAAGGCTGTAAGATTTCGGCTGGGGCATCCTAAGTTTCCAATGGAAATAGAGAGTGATTCCACGGATGAGTACAGGGCAGGTCAAATTTCTGTTGATGACAAGTTCATATGGACATACACTTCTCCAGAGTTTCCAATGGTTCAGGTGAGCTGCCATTCCTACGTTTGGCCTTTTCTTATTTTCCTCTTTGCCTTTTCATTACTTTTGTGCCTGTCCATTTGCTGGAACATGGGATAATTCTTTGAAATCATGCCTCTACCATAACTCATCAAACAATTAAGAAGCTTAAGATGGAAGTATTTGCAGTCCTTTGCTGTTTTAGTTTGATGGTGCTCAATCAGCAACACTGAATTCTTACAATTTGAAGGCATGGACATGTTTGAAGTGGCAGAAATGACAGCTTCCAAAATATAGAAGCAAAGATCATATAATAATACATACATGTGTATATATATGTAAATTTATATACACATAAATATCTAATGTACACATATATATCGTATGCAGGGAAAAGCTGACCTGTGTATCACAAAGAGTACAAGCATTTAGTAAAAAGAAAATTTTATGACTGAAATTAACTTTATTAATTTTTCGTTAAGCCTTAAATAGGTCATTTTGTCATCTTAGATTGCTAGATTTTATGTTCGTCACCCTCCCTGTAGGGCAGCAGACGCTTACTGTAGGGGCATCCTAAGCGGTGAAGGAGGGTTAAACCCTAGCCTTGGGATCAATATCCTGAAAATGTTATTGCTTAGTACCATAGCACATTCACTTTATTTTTCTATCTCGATTTGATCAGCACCCAATTTGATTCTCCTTTATAGCACACCCAAAGAGCATAGAAATAGAAAATATGGCTTATGACTAAAAAGCCATCTTGGGATTGAAAGAACATGGAAAAAAGGAGAGGCTCAGGGAAATTAGTAACATATTGGCTGAGCATGCCCAATCATTTCCTGGCATCAAATAAATTACTTCGTTGAAGCGAGTAGACCCCAAACTGATTGGGACTGAAAATAAGAAGTTACTACATCACTCAGAGTCTGCACAGTTATTTTTGAATTTTTTTTTTTTTGGTAGTCATAAGTGCTCTCACCTGTGCTATGCATGCACAAATGTGTATTTTATTTATGTCCATGTTTAAGTTATGTTACCAATCATTTTGTTAACTGAAAATTGATTAAGAAGACCATATGATATCTCAAATAAAATACATTTTTTGTCAAATGTGATTCCAATATGTGGCCTAAACCATGTTCATGAAAGGTATAAGTTTTTATGTCATTGTTTCTTTTACAAATTCTATCCAACAGCAACACACAAACCCAACATTTTAAATGCAGATAAAAAGCGATGCAAATAAAATTTTCAATCATTAATGGGGGTTTTAAACCCTTGCAGTCAATTTAATGCTCTTGATGTTCCAACTGGAAATGTCCATCTATGGTTCACGTGTGTGTGTGTGTGTGAAAATTATTAAAATCAAATTACAGCAACAACAAAATGCGCTATCACAACTAGTTGCAACGCAAATCCTCTTCTAGCATCCCAATCTGTTAAAAGATCCCATCTTTAGTAAGACTATGCACTCACATCTGATCAACTCCATTTCAGGCCTTATTTGGCCATTTATTCCTTTTTGATTATTCAATATGCATGTCCTTCACCTTCTAACAGGTGTATTCCTGGATCTCCTTTTAATGTGGTTAAACCAACTCAACCTGCTCTCTTTTATCTTATCTCTGTTTGGGTCACTCACTCAGAAATGGATTTAATGCTAATATATTTTATGCTTTGACAAAAAAAATATTCCTCTTTCTTGTCAAAGCATAAAATATATTGTAAAGAGTAATTTAGTAAACATAACAACAAATATGCTACAAAAACTTGCCTTTGCCCTTCTTTTCATTTCTTTTGGAAAATCATGTTTGGAGATTTTGGCTGTTTTTCTCTCTTTTCCATTCCCTGGGCATTAGTGATTTGATTTTTTCTGGAACCAGTGAATCAAAATTCAAGTCATGGAGGATTGAATGTTAAATGTTAGGTCCTATGACTAACAGACCATTTTTTTTTCATTTCACCTGTTTTCTTTGGCATTCTTTTGAAAATTAGCAGGCGCTTGACTACTATAGTTTCTAAAATTGGAGACATGTCTTATGGAGTTGATAACATGAGAACACTCGAGAAATGTCTTGTGGAGCTGATGTAACATGGGAGAATTGTGTGGTCATGCATAATTACAATTCATTGCTTGCATGCTAGAATAGTTCAAAATGGAATTTCATTTCTGTTTGTTCTGGAAAGAATAGATGAATGGCCTCCATACAGATTTGGTGTCAATACTTTCTGGATTATAGAAAAAGTATGATTCTATATGAAAACTTGCAAGTCATGTTAATGTGTCATAATTTTTTTTTTATTCTTATATATTTTCCAATTTTCTTGGAAAATCTTTTTAAATCTAATAATTCTGCCATGTGGTTCCAATTTGAATCATATACCACTCATGATTTTAAAACTTCATTTCGTTTTCAAAATCTTGGGTCACACTCACACAATAACAATGCATACTCTATACTCAAAAACAAATAAAGGTGGGTAAATTTGCAAGTGCCCATCCATTTACCCCAGAATGTGTGCGGGTGGGCAGGCGGAAGTGCATGGGTGGGTGGGTGTGTGTGGTGTGAAGTGTGTCTTGTCATGCAAACTCTCAATAGGAGGACGTCTCCTGCATATCTTGGTTGTAGCTGAAAAGATCTGGGGTTCATGAAACACTATTTTCCATTTTGGTTTTCTGGAGGGTTCAACACGAAATGTTGAAAGAAAAGGAATGTTGACCATTCCTAGAAGTCAAATATCGTCGCAACAAGTAGAACTCACCCTCTTAAGGGCAACTGTTCAAAATTTCACGGTTTCAGCATTTCCCATTTTTTATAGCTGTGACCTTAGTAGTAACATGCACTTCCTATTGTTGTATGCATTTTCAGCTTTACTATGTATTCCTATATGATTGTTTTTTTATTGCACTTCCTTTAAAAATGCAAATTATCCATTTAGATATATTTTTGACAAATTCGTAGGTTTTTAATGGTAATTTAGGCTCATTTAAGCCTAGGAATAGCATAATTCTGGAACGCTTTATTATTTTATTGCTTTATTCTTTTTTTTTCCTCAAAACTCTTCTGGAGAATTTTTCAGCAAGTTGGAGAAATTTCGCTGGTTGCAGCTGGCGAAATTTCGATCGATCGCAAAATGTAAAACCTTGTCATGAAGTAACTGTGTAGTTTTGATCCAGTTATCAGCTGAATTTTTCTTTAAGAAGGGAAGGAAACATGTAGTTGAGGCTTAAGGACCCATTGAGAGGTAATTACAACAGTCAGCCTCGAAGTACTCTTTTTAAGAGTCTACCCTATGTATTGATCAATCTGGTACTCTTTTCTGCCAAAGACCCACCAGATCAACTCCCTTGAAGCCCTATCACATATACGATTTATAACCTTAACGTATCTGATTTCATTAGAAACTAACATAACTAAAGCTTTGGTTCCATAAGCCCCAATACCCAAGAGGTGAGTGTTGTGGAAAATCCAGAAAGTTGAGAAGTGGAGTAACCGTCACTGAAACTGATGGTTTAATGTGTTTCTTTTGGCTTTAAGCTCAACACTGTTTTCACTTAACTTTATATTTCTAAGTTCTTAAAATACTTGCATGTAAACAGGAGAACAGCTTGCAGAAGTTCAAGCTACCAGAGCCTGTTCTTTGCATTGGTGGGATTCTGCAGATTGAGCTCTTGGGTCGGGTTCAGAGACAAGAAATGGATGGTTTATTCTATATATGGTGAGGCCCTTAATCTCCTTTTTCTTCCTGTTATTCAGTTGTCAACCTACTACAAAGGACTTGTTCTGGCGAGCATGTTATTTAGAGTTACTTCACTTTAGGAGCTATTGTCATAAAAATATTTGATATTGTGTTGCCTGGCTTTAAGCACTTTCCTCCAGGCCTAAGCAATAATCCAAATCTTGTCGTTCGGGGCATATGATGTTGGTTTACGTCAGTACCCTTTTCTTTGCTCTCCTTATCTTCATATTAAATATAGTACATAAAAGACCCTATCAACTCTGGATATCGGGAGAAACATTTGTTCCAAGTATGCAATATCCTTAAATACATCCTGAATATTCTCTCTTCTTTCTAAGATCGATTCTCATCCTTTTGACATTTATGTATCACAAAACTTATGTTTTTGACATTTTAGTATCTTTTGTGACCTTTCATCCTTAACCCTGAGAGGACACGTCTTATGTATCCATGGCTAAGCTGTTTATCTTAATGATTTATCTTCTTTGATGATACAAATATTTTTAGCTTTCTTAATGTAATTCCCATTTTCTGATCAATAGAAAATGTTTGATTCATGGTTCCCCCAAAAAAATAATAATAATAATAGTTATAATATAAAGTTGATTAGTTATTAGATGGCTGTTACTGAGTCTGCATTTGCATGTTGCAGTGTGTCTCATGTTAAAGTTGTGGGGCGGCCCCTCTCGCCTGCATTTGATGTAGAAGTCCTCAATCCTTCAGGAATGTGCATATTAAAGTACAACCCCGATGCTGACTACTGCATGTCTCCTAGAAGATCACCAGGAGAGTCCAGCGAGCCCTCTAGGTTGCAGACACTCACTGCAAGTCTGATGCGGAGGGGTGTGAGAGGCTGGGAGCAGATGATTATAAACACTTTGCTCGGAAATGTCGTCGTGGTTGGTGACAATGAATCTGATGATGATGAGATGGTTGCATGACCTGATGACATTTTATCTATACGAAATAACACCCCGCTTCTTGTAGTAAATGAACTCGGCTGAAGGTAACAATGATTCGTATATGAGCTTTATCAGCGATATCACTCATTTACCATTGTCTATGCTATTTTTGATGGGTACCAACAGCAATCCTCTTTCCATTTCTATATGAATTCATAAACAGAGTGAACTTAAGGATCATAAATAGCATCAGCAACAGGTGAATGAGAATAATAACTGTATCATTTAGATATAACTGAAACTGTTGATGGTAGGCGAGTAATTAAATTACAATTGTGGAACTTGGGAAGAAATGGCGATCTAAAAACTGCCAACCCAGCAAACTATAAAAGAGGTTCATGTTTAGCAAGTCTGTGAACGTATTTCCTTGGGGACTGCTTCATCATTGATTAGGATTTTAAATTATATCATGGTCACCCAAGCTGATCATATTGCTCAAACCTCTCAAACCTCCTTCCTTGCAATCAAGAAAGAAAAAAATAATGAAAAAGATGACAAGAAAAAACAAAAGGAAAGAACATGAGAAGGGAATCACTGACTAGAAAGAGACTAATAGGGATCTTCACGGTTACAATTTCTGTCCTTGTTTTTTAACCATTCTGAAGTCTGCAGAAATAGAAAGTGTTTACGAATGTCATTATTTTCTAAATCCTCATTGAACAGTATGAATGCACCTGTGATGGTCGAGTTGGAGGGTGAAACCGACCCGCTGGAGGTAATCATCTTTCAAAGCCTTGTTATGCTACCCCCTCCTTCCCCTTTTTCCTTGGTGGTGAACCCATTTGTAAATTATTTTCAGCTATTTTCACCTTTTTTTTTTGGGATTAATAGAACGCATATAAATTCTAATGGTTAAACTCTTCAGACTATTTGTTAAAGTTATCATGCTGCATAAAGAGGCCAAATTCTAGTAGAGGACGTAAGTTGTTGATCGTGTCAATGATCATGATATATCACTCTTGATGTATCTATTTATTCATGTTAGATTGCGATTGAAAAACACAGTTTAGACTCTAAATCACCTAGAGGGGGGTGTGTGCGCACCTAAAACTTGGATCCTAGATCGCACACCGGGCGCACCTTCGATGCGTGCCTCGGGACATTCGGAGTCGCCACTGCCTGAGAGTGTAGGCAGACACGGTTTTGCCCTAATCGGGTCTAAGTCTGGTCTGCGGCTTATTAGAGATCTAGCTAAGTCCTCGGTTACGGTTCGGGGAAGTCCTAAAGACACCCCGGTCCGCCCCGTCGGTCTGACGGGTCCCTCGGGTCTCCCTGGTTTTTTGAGTCAATTTCCACCCTTCCTAGACCAGCATGCTGCCTTATTAGGTCTGGCGGGGCCCTCTGAAGGTGTGGGTCCCTTTTATTTTGATTTTATCTTTCTTATTTATATGAAGTGGGTCGGACCCGGGTCCCGTTGGAAGACCCGTGGGCTGCCATGGTTGGGCCTTAGGCCCAATTGGGTTATTGGGTAACCCGTTTGGTTATTTTATTAAGTTTTATGTATTTACAATTTTAGTTTGGGATTGGTGGGCTTGGAATGGGCCCATTAGCCTGAGTCAATTGGCCTTGGGCCCGTTTTATTGAGAACGGGCCGGGTTTGGGCCGGTCTGAGGTGGGCCCCACAAGTGGGCCAAGGGTGGTCTTGGTGGGCCCATCTCGGCCCATAGTCCAAAAATGGACTTAAAGAAGTCCAAGTTACTTATTGGGTCGGATTCTAAGTTTTTTAGGTCGGAATAAATCCAACCGGGTCAAAAAACTAATTTTTTAGTCATTTTCAGGAGACAACCGCACTTACTCTACGATTTGATTGAAACCGTTCTGAGTATGCGGTTTTTACATTATTTTGCTTTTTGGTTCCAATTCCGGCTGGGACCTCTCCGACGTGTTCCTTGGGTGCTCCGGCGACCTTTCGTGATGGTTCTAGGTCCTTCTGTCATAACACATTTGCTTCATTTGCCTCTTCATGTCCTCTTTTGTTGATGCTTTAGAATGGAACCAAATTCCATTTTTTAGACCATGTCATCTTCTAGTTACTTCAAAAGAGAAAGGAATGGGGGGATAGGATTACATTGGAGAAGATTAAGAGGACAACCCCCTCTTGCATTTGTAAATTCAACCAATCAACCAAAATATGTTACTTTTCTTCTTTTTGTTTGTTTTATGGTCCCATTCACTCTTTACTTCATAAAATGAGGCTCATTTGCATGGGAGAACTCCAACAAAAGATGAAGCAAATAAATTAGTAGCAAGGTGATATAATAAGAAGAATTCGGAATTACTTAAATGAGATAATTCATATATATATATTGAAAAAGAAATTGTTAGAAAATTTACCACACTATTACTTTTTTTGATGTCGTGATTCTCCGAGGATTTCGACAGCGCTTCCGCGTCCTCCGGGATTCCTTGGGATGAATTTAAAAGAGGTTGGCTAAGATGTTCAAACTTACAAAGTAAAAAGAGCTGGGTTTAGACAGGGTTTGAGCAAGACAGGGGTACTTTGGTCATTTATATGTTAGGTTTTGAGAGAGACAGGGTATGGGCAGGCTTTCGGATGAGCAGACAACAAAGGGGGAGAGTGGGGACTGAGGGACCAGCTTGTTTCAAATGGGGGGGTGGCCCTCTATTTATAGGCAAAAAAGTGCCGGAACCGTACTTAAAATGCGGTTTGGTCACAACCGTACTTGAAGTACGGTTGTGACAAAATTGCACTAAAAAAACAAAAACCGCACTTTAAGTGCGGTTGGCATTCAACACGTGCAAATCTGCGCGAATCTGCCAGCTGTCGCCGTACAGGACACGCGTCCACCTTCTAGAAGATCGAACCGTATCTAAAGCACGGTTCAGACTAAACCGTACTTCAAGTGCGGTTAAGCACGTTTTTTAAATGCCGGATCCGAAATCTCTTATTCAATTTGATTTAATTAAAGATTCTTGTCCGATTTTCTTAATATTTTATTAGAAAATCTAAGATTATATTATTAAAATATTAAGATACTTTTCATTTAAATGTTAAAATATTAAGATATGTTTTATTAAATGTTTTTTATTGATTTTGTTAATTCATTTTGCTTTTTTGCTGCTATTCTGCCAAACGGGCAGTTTTCTTGAAATTTCAATTGCTCATAAGTTCTTCGTTTGGTGTCCGATTTCAGCAAACTTAGTGTCGTTGGAATCAGCTCGGAACCAGTTATCTATTGAGATCAATTTTGGCAGTTGGATTGGGGCCGAGCAAAAAGTCAACTTTTTGCTCCCCAAAAGTTTGACCAGCTCATATCTTTCTCATCTGGACTCCGATCCCAGCAAATTCAGTTGCGTTGGAATCGTGTCGAAATGCTCTTTTCAATGAGATGAAGTTTGATGGCCAAATTTACTTGAATCAAAAGTCAATTTTTTGACCCCCTCAGGGTTTGACTTTTGACTTTTCATTTTTCTTTATTTTGGGGGTGCAAAAATCAGGTGTCTACAGGGTGAATAGGTGAAACCGATTGCGGAATAAAAAATCTGTCAATTAAAAACAAGTTCTTAATTAATAGGCATGCACAAGTCTAAGCACTTAACAAACCATCACACAAAATTGCAAATAAAGAAGAGACAACACAAGCAATTTTGGTGACGAAGGGAAACTCTAAGAGAACTCTCAAAGAGAAAAACCCTCCGGGCGATAAGGAGCCACCTCTGAAAATCACTATAAGAAGAAGACTTACAATAGTGGTTCAGACGACCCAATACTGACTCTGACTCACAATGTAAATATCTGAAGAACTCTTCAGATTTGCATCCTTGCAACGATCCAGAACTCTGAATATCTTCTTAGTGAAGCGCCAAACGAACTCGCTCAGCAATCGTAGGAACTCCCACGAGCAAACTCTCCAACCCGGAACTCCAAGGTAGAAAGGAAAGATCAAGAAAGGTTTTGATGGCTCAAAGAAGGAGAAGAAAGAGGAAGAAGAAATCTTTCTCTCACACACGTTTTTAGGGTTCTCAAAAACGGATTGAGTAACCCTCACAATAACCTAGACACTCCTTAAATAGATTGGGAGAAGGTAGAAAAAGAAAAGGAAACAAATCGGAAAAGATCGGACTTCTAAAACTGAAGTTTGTTAATGAACATTCGATCGTTCAGTGAACGCGGCTTGAACGTTCAAGGCAAAAACTCAATTTTCTTCTTCTCGTTCGAACGGTTAGAAAACGCTCAGCGAACGCTGCTCTCTGGTTTCTCTGAGTGTCACCACCGGTCGAACGTTCGGCTCACGCTGCTCTCGGGTTTCTCTGTGTGTCACCACCGGTCGAACGTTCAGCTCACGCTGCTCTCGGGTTTCTCTGTGTGTCACCATCGGTCGAACGTTCAGCTCACGCTGCTCTCGGGTTTCTCTGTGTGTCACCATCGGTCGAACGTTCAGCTCACGCTGCTCTCGGGTTTCTCTGTGTGTCACCATCGGTCGAACGTTCAGCTCACGCTGCTCTCGGGTTTCTCTGTGTGTCACCAACGGTCGAACGTTCAGCTCACGCTGCTCTCGGGTTTCTCTGTGTGTCACCATCGGTCGAACGTTCAGCGAACGTTCAGCTCACGCTGCTCTCGGGTTTCTTTGTGTGTCACCAACGGTCGAACGTTCAGCGAACGTTCAGCTCACGCTGCTCTCGGGTTTCTCTGTGTGTCACCAACGGTCGAACGTTCAGCTAACGTTCAGCGAACGTTGGTCATAACTTTGTCACTTTGACTCCGATCAAAACCCCGTTTGGACCGTAATACCTATAACCTATCCCAAATACATTGACCATATTTAAAAGACCTTTTTGACACGGAATAAAGCCAAAACAAACTAAACCTAACAGCGATGAAGGAGCTTCGGGAACGCAAGATACCATTTACCATCCGGAGATATTTGCCTGATGGAAGGTAAGGTTATTGGTTCGAAAATGTAGTTCTCTTGTTATTTTATCATTAATGATGAATCAAAGAGCGCTTGTGGTTCATTACTTATTTTCATTTTGCCTTTCTTCCTATTGTCTCTTAAACTTGGCAGTTATGAAGACTGGGGTGTTGATGAATTGATTGTGGAAGACACTTGGAGGAGACAAGTTGGAGGAGACTAGTTATCAGTTGAATGGAGTCTAAGACTTTTGCCCCCCACTTGTTTCGTAATCTTTTGGTGAAACGATCTTCTATGTCATCCCATAAACATCAGATGATTTCTGGGTCTGTAATATATATAAATTTTTCTTTGGGTATATAACACTTCTAAATTGAGATTGTCATTTGAAGTTTTAGAAGGGATATGGTTTTGAAGGCAGCTATGCTCGTCTGGTACTTACACGAAGATAATTGTAAAAGAACGTTCAGACTGGATTTGGAAACATCGACTTTGTATGGTATCTTGTTGCCTGCAATTCCATTCCAGAGAAGTCTAATTCATGGAAAGGTTTAGACTGGATCTTAATACATTCATTTTGTAATCTTTCTTGCCTGCAATTTTTTTTGTATTTTTGGAACTCAGGGTATCTAGGATCATTTACGTTTAACCGACTAATCATTGAGGGTCCATGCAAGAACTTGCAACCCACATGGCCTGGATAAATATAAGGCTTATAGACCTGATGCAGGTGGTCACAAGAGCTTGTGTCTAAGAGAGTTCGAGCCTAAGAACTCAAAGGGAGCATACCTTTAGGTCCCAGTATTGCCTGCAACTTGTTTCTAGATAAGTCTGATTCATGGACATTAACGCCCCTAGATAAGTTTGATTCATGGACATTGACGCCCCAGTATTGCCTGCAACTTGTTTCTAGATATGTCTGATTCATGGACATTGATATCCTGTTGGAACTGTATAACCGAGTTTCATTCCTCACCCTCCCACCTCTTTTCTCAGAACAGAACTATTTTATGAGACAATCTTGCTTCATATGGAAAAAGAGGAGCAATCATAACAAGTTGACGTATGCATTTCTCGTGGGTTCTTCGTGTGATCTTGAGTAGTTCTGCATCAGTTGAGTTTCAACGGCATGCAACTGCCGTTGAAACTAAAACCAAGGATGCTTAACGTGCCCACCCACTTCCTTGACAGGCGCCGACGGCGGGCGTGGGATTGTTTTCTACAAAAAAAAAAAGAAAAAAGAGAAAATGGAAAAAAAAAATTTACTTACCTCTTGAACCGTGTCGAGATGAGGAGTTACAAATATGTTACTTGCGTCTATTACCACTTGATTGTCCAAATAGTAATCGACGCAAATAACATTTTTGCAACTCTTATGTAAACGTGAAGAGACAGAAATGAAGAAAGAAAAAAATAATAATAACTTTGTAAGAGCCCTGTTCAATGATTTACTAACAATCGAGCTCAAGGAGCACTATGACTCTGCCAGTCATTAGCAAAATCACTAAACATGAGTCTAAGAAGAAAATCAAGAAAGCCAAAAAAAAAAAATCATAACTTTCTTAGAGTCCTATTAAAAGATTTGTTAATGGTCGGCCTAGAGACCCCCCATGTGAGCACTCTGCTGAGTCTGCAAACCATTGATCAAATCTTTAAACAAGACCCTAAGAAAGTAAGAAGAAAAAAGAAAGAGGTGTGGTTTGGAGTGGGAAGGGTTCGGCCTATTTATAGAAAACCAAAAGTGGTTTTTTACCACCTCTACTCTCAAATATGAATGTTATTTGGCTGTTGGAAGGGTAGAAATGGTCATTTACAGTCAATTACAAGCATACCCCCCTAATATGGCTGTGTGGGGGTAAAATTGTAAAAAAAATTTACTTTTAGCACCTTTTTACTAAGGAAAACAGCTAGCCGCCATTTTTGCATGCCAAGCAGGCCGACATGTTGCGCTAGCACGCGGGTCGTACCCCTAACAAGCCATGGGCCCAGGCACCTGGACATGGCACAGCCCACCAGGCGTCACGGGTCATGCCGTGCTGGCCCACTAACGAGCTGGGTCAGGCACGGACACGCTTAAAACATGCTGGGCCGAGCCCGTGACAGCCGGTCTTATAAGCAACCCTAACAATGATAACAATAAGGGGGTCCAAAGATACGAGTAATGATGAATGCCTACCTATTGGACAGATCTCAATTATCAAATGCTTGTGGAATGTGTTGAATTTATTATATGTTGAAGCCCGACACCTGATCTACAGATGGGTGTCGGCGTTTTATTTTTTGCACAAAAAAATATTTTTTGCAATTATTTGTGTCGAAAATGCATATAATTTCTTTTTAATTCATTTAAATTAGATAAATATTGTTGTTGACTTTGATAATTATATATGCTAGATGGGGATGCCCCCGGATTAATTTTTTAGAAAATTAATTTTTTTATTAATTTTTAAATCCGAAAATTGATATATAATTTATAAAATGAAGAAAAATAGATAAGTTGCCAAATTTAATAAATAAAATTGATTTATTTATTATAGAATTATTTATGTTAAAAAATTTGAGTTTATATAATTTTTTATGTATTTTTGATTTTTTTGGAATTAATTAATCCGAAAATTAATTAATTATTAATAAAATTAATAAAAAAGATAAATACTCAAATTCAATTCATAAAATTGATTTAGTTATTGTAGAATAATTTATGTTAAATAATTGGAGTTTATATAATTTTTTATATATTTTTGATTTTTTGGAATTAATTAATCCGAAAATTAATTAATTATTAATAAAATTAATAAAAAATATAAATACTCAAATTCAATTCATAAAATTTATTTAGTTATTGTAGAATGATTTATGTTAAATAATTGGAGTTTATATAATTTTTTATATATTCTTGATTTTTTGGAATTAATTAATCCGAAAATTAATTAATTATTAATAAAATTAATAAAAAAGATAAATACTCAAATTCAATTCATAAAATTGATTTAGTTATTGTAGAATGATTTATGTTAAATAATTGGAGTTTATATAATTTTTTTATATATTTTTTATTTTTTGGAATTAATTAATCCGAAAATTAATTAGTTATTAATAAAATTAATAAAAAAAGATAAATACTCAAATTAAATTCATTAAATTGATTTAGTTATTGTAGAATGATTTATGTTAAATAATTGGAGTTTATATAATTTTTTTTATATATTTTTGATTTTTTGGAATTAATTAATCTGAAAATTAGTTAATTATTCATAAAATTAATAAAAAAATATAAGTACGCAAATTAAATTCCTAAAGATAATTTGTTTATTATAGTCTTTATAGAACAATTTATTTTGAAGAATCAGAGTGTTTATAATTTTTTTATATAATTATGATTTTTCGAATTAATTAATCCCAAATTATTCATAAAATTCATAACTAATAATATAGTTTATAAATTATAATTTATAAATAAGAAATTATAATTAGTTGGTAATGTTAGTATTGTCTAATGTGGATTAATATTTATAATTTGTTATTGTGCTCTGTTATTGACTTACTGTGCGTTTGTGCAGGTGTTCAGATTCCAGTGTAGTACTTTTTGGTTAGTCTGTTAGAGACAGTCAGACGGATAGACAGTATGGCATCTGGCAGTGGTAGTGAAGAGGGCAGAGATGCTGATAGGAGGCTGGATATTGGTTGGGCCCATTGCACGAGATTCGAGGGAGACAGAAATAAGACGGTCTGCAACTATTGCCACCAAGTCATAAAGGGTGGTGGAGTATCACGGTTGAAGCAGCATTTGGCACACGGCTACAATAACGTGGTCAACTGTCGTCAAGTCCCTCCAGAAGTTAAGAAGCTGATGCAACAACACTTGGCATCAGGGAGTGCAGCTAGGGAGGGGAAGAGGCATGCACGGGAGGAAGTTAGACGTAGATTGGCAGAGCCTATCGGACCCTCTGTGGCTCCTGATATTGATGACGACGATGATATGGTGTACCCACCCGAGTATGTGACAGAGGGAGAAAGGGCAGCATTCAGAGCCTCAGTGCAAGCATCTTTGCAATCTGAGTTTGAGAGAGCAGAGGCTGCGAAGCATGGATTTCACAGGGGTGGTACTTCTAGAGGAGATGCAGATATTGATGCTCCTACTCCTAGTTCTAGACATGGGGCTGGGGCTGGACCTAGCACCAGGATGCCTGATTATCCGATGGAGCCGAGTATGTGGCGTTCATCTGGTGCCAAGCAGAAGAGATTGAAGGATATGTGGAGCAAGGGCACTGTCAGGGAGAAAATGGGGAAGTTTATATCAAAATTTTTTATCTTCAATCACATTCCAGCGAATGCAGCAGCAAGCCCCCATTTCAAGAACATGGTCGATGTTATCCAGGAGTCGGGTCAGGGAGTCTTGCCTCCTACGCCACGGGAGATTATGGGTACGTACTTGGATCAAGAGGAGGCAGAGATGAGAGAGTTTATTACATCGCTACGACCCCACTGGGAGCAGTTTGGAGTTACGATCATGTGTGATGGATGGACAGGTCCTACTAAACTGTCCATCATCAATTTCATGGTGTATTGTAGAGGCAGGGCAGTGTTCGTGAGATCTGTTGACGCATCACACAATATCAAGGATGCGCCCTATATTACCAGCTTATTAGAGAGCGTGATACAGGAGGTTGGCGTTGAGAACGTCGTTCAGATTGTGACAGACAGTGCCAGTGCGTTCATGAAAGCCGGCAAGACATTACAGCAGCGGTATAACCTGTATTGGGCGCCCTGTGCTGCACATGCCATTGACTTGATACTAGAGGAGATTGGCAAGAGAAGCAATGTGCTGACGACATTGAAGGATGCACGAGCACTCACCACATTTGTGTACAACCATAATTTCGTACTAGCGAAGATGAGAGAGAAATGTGGTGGGGACTTAGTTCGGCCAGGGATTACCAGATTCGGTATGAACTATATTGCATTGGATAGTATTCTGAGCAACAGGCAGGGATTGAGATCTCTATTTACCAGTGACGAATGGACGAGTTGTGCTCAGAGTCGCAAAGAGACCGGGAGGAGAGTAGAATAGATTGTTTTGTCCAATACTTTTTGGGAGCATGTGCGAGAGTTGATTGCTGTACTGCACCCCATATATCGTATACTGCGGCTGCTTGACACAGATTCCTATCCTACCGTAGGATCCATTTTTAAGTGTATGGCGGTGATGAAAGCTCAGATTAAGGCCGCAGCACCCAAATCACATCAGTGGATACTGAAGATTGTTAAAGACAGATAGATGAAGTCGCTAGGTCATCCTTTGCATGCAGCAGGTATAATTACAATTTTATTTAAATCATTTTATGTTGAATCATGTTTATAATTATATTTTAATTATTGTACTGATGTTTTTTCTTGTAATCGTCAATGTAGCGTATTATTTGAATCCCAAATATCATTATAAGGATAATCTTGGCGCACAGCACGATCTCTGCGCTCGTGTCCACGAGGTTTTCATGAAGTTGGACCCCCATTCAGAATCAGTTGGGGATTTTGGAAACAAGGTAGGAGCCGTAGCATTTAACTTCACTTATGTTATGGATATCACTTTTTCTTAATAGTTATATTAATTATTAAGTATTGACCATTTCAAATTATTCCAATACCAGATCATACAATTTAGAGATGCGATGGGCTCATTCGGGTTGACTACGGCGATTGCGTCAAGGGACAAGATGATGCCGTGTAAGTGACAAGGGATTATGAATATTAATATTTTAAATTTCTAATTTCTAAATAATTTTTAATATTTTATATTTGTAAATCCAAGTGAATGGTGGGCGATGTATGGCACAAGTGCCCCTACACTGAGGAAGTTAGCGTGTCGAATATTGGCTCAGACAGCATCCTCTTCTGCTTGTGAGCGCAATTGGAGTACGTTCGCACTCATACACACGAAGCAGAGGAACCGGCTAGCTTATCAGAGGTTACAGAAGTTGGTCTTCTGCCATTATAACATGAGGCTGAGGACTAAGCAGTTAGAGATAGAGCGCGGCACCGCCGCCGGGACTGTGATTGATCCTTTGGATGTGTTATTCAGTAATGAAGTCAATGATGAGGATCCATTTGCAGAGTGGGTTAGATGTGTTGAGATGGATCAGCTTGATCGTAGTCCTAGCCCAGTCATATCCCAGGCTGCAGCAGAGTTGGGCATCGATGTAGACGCAGCTATGGAGGAGGAGAGGGGGGAGGTTCGCGGAGACTCATTGGATAACCTCATCAGAGTTGTTCCTTCCTCCGCTACTGCGACGACACCAGCCCCAGTCCCAGCCCGTAGGCATGTTTCATTGTCAGAGGAGGAGGAGGAGGAGGGGGAGGAGGAGACAGATGAGGAGGAGACTGATGAGGACATTGAGGGGGAGACAGATGATGAGGATGAGTTTGGATCTTCAGATGATGATGATGGAGATGGTGGTGCTAGTCGTGGTTATGATGATTATGGTGGTTATGGTGGTGTTGGCACCAGTGGCCCGAGGTTGAGCCCATTTACTGAAGAGGCGGCTTTCCATCATACCACACAGGATACTGACCACAGAGATAGAGATCCTGATGAGAGTGGGGGATATTCCTTTCAGAGGAGGAAAGGCAAGGAGAGACAGCATACAGGGATGCACGATGACTCGTCCTCCGTGGCACAGAGTTTCGGATCTTTAGATCTTGGAGGATCATCGAGTTCTTATGGAGAGCAGTATCCTCACTATCCACCACAGCTGATCCAGGAACACTATCCAGCCTATTATCCTCAGCAGCTTGGGCCAGCAGATTCATCAGATACTAGTAGTTATAGTACATCATACGGATATCCTGGAGCACACATGCAAACATCTGATCCATTTGGGATCTTTCCAGTGAATCCATATCCGCCCGGATATTATCCTATGCCTGTTGTACCTATTGGTATTGGAGTTGCAGCAGTAGCCCCTCCATACGAGCATCCCGGTTATCCTGCGCCGTCTCCTCCGTCGCCACCAGAGCAAGAGACGTGCTACTATTATGATGATTTCCCTCCAGTTGGTATCATGGCTCATATGACACAGGAGGAGTATGAGCAACATGTCCATGCATATAAAAGAGATTACAGATTTCGGATGGGATGGAAGCGCTACTGTCATTTTATTGGCGAGAGATCAGGGTTTGAGCCACCACGTCATTCATTTCATGTCTGATTTGACGGTATGATTATATATTTTTTACTTTATACATTGTTGTTTTAGTTTAATTTAAAATTTGGATCCTCTTTGTTATTTTTTATTTAAAGTTTAAAGTTTAAACATAGCAAACACAGGCATCACCCCGACAGGCCCGATCATTACATTTACATGCCACATTGTGTTTTCATGATTTCTGAGATATAGTATTGATGCTTATGGTAATTTAAGTGCAGTTTTGAAGTATATAACTTATGCTTGTTTAACTTATGTTTTTGACCGATTCGCCAGAAACCGAGGAAAATCTCGTTTTTCGGCGAATCGTCGACCTGGGTGGCACGCCCAGGTCAACCGAAATTCAAAACCTTGCTTTGTCCTGAGCATCGATATTTGATTGACGGCAAAATCTCAGTTGCCTTGTCTATATTCCAAACTCATCATGGTGGGTCGGTGGTATGTGCCATGTGAGAGTGAGACCCACACCCCAGCATGTTTGTGTTTTTTTTTTTTAGGTAAGCCCCAGCATGTTTGTTTATGGACTTACTGCTCTTTATCAATTTTTAATTCAAAACTCAGGGAACTGGCTTAGCTGTGTGCAGTTTGAACTTTGGTCCTCTCTCTCTCTCTCTCTCTCTTTAACATTGTCAGACATTGGTGGGCTGGGTAGGAACACAACTCCCTCTGGTTATGGCGCATTTTTTGTGTTGAACAGACCATTATCAGTCTTTTAAGTTGGAAAGAGAAGCAAAAGTTAAAATTTTCTACCTGGCTAAGAGAAAAAGATGAAGGAAAAAAAGGAGAGGTTAAAGGGCAAGAGATTCCACGGCTGAATTTTCAAGTGTGTTGGACACATTTTCAAAAGTCTGTCCAGTGTTGGACCCCACTATTGCAATTTGTCACAAGCACGCTCTTCCACATATCAATCACTCCACATTTGTCAATCCACATGGTGTGGAGGAGAGGCGAAAGATTCCACCCAAAAAAAAAAATGGAGGAGAGGCGAACGCTCATTCTGTCATCTCCCTTGACGGTACTCTCATCTCATCTAACTGAAGAGTATTAGCTGTAATAACCCTTTTGATTTTCCTCTTCGGTTTGGAAATTTGCAAGTATTTTCTTGCATGAAATCTCTGTTACTTACCATGATTTGACTCTCTTACTATATCATTTTCAATGATTTGTTAGAATTCCTTCATGGGTTACTTGTATTTGGGTTTATATTAGTTCATCCAATAGCAGTGTGTGTAAATTGCAATAGCAATAGTTACAAAGTCATCTCCACCTGTGAATTAGTCGTAACAAGACACAGACTTCGCGTGGAAAACAAAGACTCAATTAAAAAAATGGTTAAATAGTTTATGGGTTGCTTTCCACATAAATGATTTCTTGATTCTTTGAAAATTCATTCTTTGAGTATTAGTATTGACTCATTTGTCATGTTTCAGAAGGTGAAAGAGTAGGAGGGCTCTTCCAATTCGGAAGAAGAGATTCTCCGATGGTTCAGTCTGAATCTATCGTCAATGAAGACCATACTTAAAGCGAGGGGGAGGCAGATGGAAGTTCATTACGTGAATGCGGGCCTCCCTGCTGTGATTGAAGAGAATTTTGCTGCAGAGTATCTCGAACTTGGCGATCTTTCCCTTGAAGGGACTCTGCTAGATCAGGTGTGAAAGAATTCATTTGGGTGTTTGAATATTGTTTGATTTTCCCCCTTTTTTTTGGGTTGTATTTATGATGCAGAATACTTGAGTTTCCATGGTAATTTCGGAACAGGAAAGTTTGTATCAGTCAATTCAAAGCAGTGCTAAAGCTTCTGCAAGCAGTGATTCTAATTCTAACCAGGATCAGACCGCTGGGGAGAAGCGGGTACCAGAAAAAGAGGGTGAATCTTCTCAGTCTAAAACTATTGACTCTCAACTAGCCGCAGATGAAGCTTTAGCAATAGATCTTAACGAGGAGGAAATCAAAAATGGTTTTGTTTCCTTTTCTGGACCCGCTGAAACTACACCAGGTGAACATCACTGATTCTTTTTAAACAAATTGATCTGATGAGATCTGGAGAGTCACCTTCTTGCGTGTTTAAGGCGCCATGGATAGATTATACAGCTTTACTTGTTCGTTTAGCCTTTTGTTTTTGGTAACCTATTTATGAGCTGTAACTTCTGTAGTTAGCTGTCAGGTTGAAGATATTATTCTGAGGTAGCTCTTAGTTGTTTAACTCAGCATGAGAAAAAACTGTTTGATGCTCATTTATTGTAACTTTATATTTAGCTGTTAGGTTGAAGATATTATTCAAAGGTAGCTCTTGGTTTTTGAGTTATACTCAGCTTGAGAAAAAACATTTTAATGCCTATTTAGTCTTTAGATCTTAATTTGTTTCCAATTTGAAAGTTTAAGTTGAGCTATCTAGGCATAAATTTGGTAAGTATAAGTTGAGCTATCCAGGTCAGCCCTTCCCTACAGAATGACACCCAACTGTTGTCCAAGGTCTCTTATATGTAATCGTGACCCTTCCATTCTTTAGAAACCTTTTATAATTCCAACTTCAGCAATGCAAACAGCACCTGTCAAGCCTTGAGTCAGATATTTCTCATGTTATACACAGGAATGCTATCTCCAATGTAATCGCGGATGTATTTTTCCCCCTTTTTGGCTTCCTCAAGGAGGTGATCATCTTTGGGGGCTATGGACCTAGTTTTTTCTGCTAACTGATGGAGACCTAGAATCATCCCCTGGATTTGAAATTTTATTCACTAATGAGCCTGAAATTTCACATGGATATAGTGTACTCTATGAAAATTCATAGATTGTGTATTCATTATACAATGAGTATGCAAAGTTATGGGAAGCAAATCCATATGCAGGGTATGCGACGGTGTGCTGGAATAAAAGAAAAGCAATGTGAGGAATGTTTATATCTCAGGGACTCTATGAGTATACCCAGAAGAGGATAAATTAAAAAAATTTGTTTGAGATGGTTTTTGAATGTGAAATGGAGACTTGTATGGGCATTTGGGAGAAGTTGTGAAATGTTGTTAATTGAGGATCCGAAGGGGCTTTGGGGAAGACAGAAAAGAACCTGGGTGCAGTGATCAGAAATGATTTTTAAGCCATGTGATCTAACTGATTTAAGTGATTATATGACCTTTTTCCAGATCATGATGATATGCCAGGATTCATGTTGTCAACCCAAATAATTGATATAAAGCATTATGTTGATTACAATCTAAACATTAATTTATGGAAATGCAATCCATGACTATCAGTGATGGTTTTCCAAGGAAGTAGCACCTATCTCATTGTTTGCATATTGTTGCGATTTTTGTTTCCTTTTGGTTATATCAAACATGTTTCTGATTCATGGAGCCATCTTGTTTTCTGATTGATGTGCCTGATGAGATTCTACCTGTTATTCTCCTGCTTTCCCTTTGTTGTAGCTGTCAGCTTGTCATTTCAGTTATTCATGCTCCTTTTGGCACCATGGTTGACACCATTGTGTGTGACATTGCTAACTTCGATATTCTCAGCTTAATGACCTTATCAAAATCTTCAAAAGGATCATGCTTTATGTGCTTATCTTTTTATGATTCATTTATGCATCGTGATTTTCAGTTATTGAGGGACTATGTCCTGTACTGAAGAAGATAAATTGCTCTTCTAGAATGCATTTACTCTTTAAGTAGTATTGAATCAAATTGATCACTTTTAAAACCATGTAATAACAACAACAACGATATGTATTATTTCAACTGATTGGGTTGGTAATGATAGATCATATTCCTTTAAAAGCAAAGTTGATATTGCTTCAAGATTCAAATCATGGGAAATTTATGAAAATTTTTATGCTAGCTGTCAGCCTCAGAAAACTCTCCTTCACCTTGGTTCGGGACTGGTGACATCCAAAAGATGTAGCAATATGAAATTAACATTGTCTTTGCTTACAATTTTATAAATGTAAAATATTTCCCAATGTTAATCAATGGAGCTATTGGATGAATGGATCTTAAAGAAATTTTTAGTAATATAAAAGTGAGAAATTGGGGATATAGGCTGTATTTGAATACTTAGATATTGCAAGAAAATGTAGGATTCGCGCATGCATAGAACGTTTGGATACTGGGAAAGGGAAAAAAATGTTGTGGGACCCAACAACTGAGAAAATTCCGGATGAAAAATAAGCCTATATCAACAGGCTCCCGATGTCTAAAACTGAAAGAAACTGCATCACAAGAAACAAGGGATTCTCAGTTTCTCGGTATCCAGACACAGCCATATGTTTTTTTTTCCTTCCTTTCTTGTTTAGTTTACTTAAAAGTTTGAAGTTATTATGTTTTTTAAAAGGCCTTATGGTCCTTTATGAAGTGTCTTTAGAAGCTTCTGATGTGGGTTTAAATGTTGTGCAGTGATTGCAAATCATCTCAGTAAAGCAGTTGTGCATAAAAATTTTTCCTGAAGTATCTAAAATTGATCGTGTTATTGAAACAAATGCGATGGAACCGATAGAAGCTATGTCTACTGATTCCATGGAATATGAAAGTCTTGAAAGGGACCACAGAGTTTTCGCCTTTCTAGCTCAAGGACTTGCATCTTTCACCAGAAAGAATTGCATTTCAAAAGCAATCATCGCATCCAGTACCGATAATTTTCCTGAAGAGAGCATTGATAATACTCTGGTAGCTAGTGACAGAGTTGATGAGAGAGCTTCATACTGGTCAAGTAAAGGAGCAAGTGATCCTGCTGTTCCCGAGACATTAACTTATCAATTGGTTGGCAATTTATGTGTTATTACTGAAATCAGCGTACAGCCATTCCAAGGTGTTTATGATATTTCCCTTATGTGTTATTTAATTTGTTTTGGCCCTTTGATTTTTCTTACTGATAGTAAAAATTTTGTTCCCCATTCAGCATTTTTTCAGTATGGTTTTCCTATATATTCGGCCAAGGCTGTAAGATTTCGGCTGGGGCATCCTAAGTTTCCAATGGAAATAGAGAGTGATTCCACGGATGAGTACATGGCAGGTCAAATTTCTGTTGATGACAAGTTCATATGGACATACACTTCTCCAGAGTTTCCAATGGTTCAGGTGAGCTGCCATTCCTACGTTTGGCCTTTTCTTATTTTCCTCTTTGCCTTTTCATTACTTTTGTGCCTGTCCATTTGCTGGAACATGGGATAATTATTTGAAATCATGCCTCTACCATAACTCATCAAACAATTAAGAAGCTTAAGATGGAAGTATTTGCAGTCCTTTGCTGTTTTAGTTTGATGGTGCTCAATCAGCAACACTGAATTCTTACAATTTGAAGGCATGGACATGTTTTAAGTGTCAGAAATGACAGCTTCCAAAATATAGAAGCAAAGATCAGATAATAATACATACGTGTATATATATGTAAATGTATATACACATAAATATCTATGTGCACATATATATCATATGCAGGGAAAAGCTGACCTGTGTATCACAAAGAGTACAAGCATTTAGTCAAAAAAAATTTATGACTGAAATTACCCTTATTAATTTTTTTTAACTCTTAAATAGGTCATTTTTGTCATCTTAGATTGCTAGATTTTATGTTTGTCACCCAGGCACACCACACCACCAACCCCCGCATCCCAGCGCCCCGCCCCCCAACCCCCCCCCCCCCCGCCCCCCCCCCCCCCCCCCCCCCCCCCCCCCCCCCCCCCCCCGCCTCTTCTCTTTCTCTTTCCTCCTCCCTGTAGGGCAGCAGATGCTTACCGTAGGGGCATCCTAAGCGGTGAAGGAGGGTTAAACCCTAGCCTTGGGATCAATATCCTGAAAATGTTATTGCTAGTACCATAGCACATTTCACTTTATTTTTCTATCTCGGTTTGATCAGCACCCAATTTGATTCTCCTTTATAGCACACCCAAAGAGCATAGAAATAGAAAATATGGCTTATGACTAAAAAGCCATCTTGGGATTGAAAGAACATGGAAAAAAGGAGAGGCTCAAGGAAATTAGTAAAATATTGGTTGAGCATGCCCAATCATTTCCTGGCATCAAACAAATTACTTAGTTGAAGCGAGTAGACCCCAAACTGATTGGGACTGAAAATAATAAGTTACTACATCACTCAGAGTCTGCACTGTTATTTTTGAATTTTTTTTTTTTTTTTTGTAGTCATAAGTTGTCTCACCTGTACTGTGCATGCACAAATGTGTATTTTATTTATGTCCATGTTTATGTTATGTTACCAATCATGTTGTTAACTGAAAATTGATTAAGAAGACCATATGATATCTCAAATAAAATACATTTTCTGTCAAATGTGATTCCAATATGTGGCCTAACGCCATGTTCATGAAAGGTATAAGTTTTTATGTCGTTTCTTTTACAAATTCTATGCAACAGCAAAACACAAACCCAACATTTTTAATGCAGATAAAAATCGATGCAAATAAAATTTTCAATCATTAATGTTGTCATCCTTCTTACCATGATGATTATATTGCAAAAATTGCAAGATATGGGGATTTTATACCCTTGCAGTCAATTTAATGCTCTTGATGTTCCAACTGGAAATGTCCATCTATGGTTCACGTGTGTGTGTGTGTGAAAATTATTAAAATGAAATTTCAGCAACAACAAAATGCGCTATCGCAACTAGTTGCAACGCAAATCCTTTTCTAGCATCCCAATCTGTTAAAAGATCCCATCTTTTGTAAGACTATGCACTCACATCTGATCAACTCCATTTCAGGCCTTATTTGGCCATTTATTCCTTTTTGATTATTCAATATGCATGTCCTTCACCTTCTAACTGGTGCATTCCTGGATCTCCATTTAATGTGGTTAAACCAACTCAACCTGCTCTCTTTTATCTTATCTCTGTTTGGGTCACTCACTCAGAAATGGATTTAATGCTAATATATTCCTTCTTTCTTGTCAAAGCATAAAATATGTTGTAAAGAGTAATTTAGTAACATAACAACAAATATGCTACATAAACTTGCCTTTGCCCTTCTTTTCATTTCTGGAAAATCATGTTTGGAGATTTTGGCTGTTTTTCTCTCTTTTCCATTCCCTGGGCATTAGAGATTTTATTTTTTCTGGAACCAGTGAATCAAAATTAAAGTCATGGAGGATTGAACATTAAATGTTAGGTCCTACGACTAACAGACCATTTTTTTTTTATTTCACCTGTTTTCTTTGGCATTCTTTTGAAAATTAGCAGGCACTTGACTACTATGGTTTCTAAAATTGGAGACATGTCTTATGGAGTTGATAACATGAGAACACTCGAGAAATGTCTTGTGGAGCTGATGTAACATGGGAGAATTGTGTGGTCATGCATAATTACAATTCATTGCTTGCATGCTAGAATAGTTCAAAATGGAATTTCATTTCTGTTTGTTCTGGATAGAATAGATGAATGGCCTCCATACAGATTTGGTGTCAATACTTTCTGGATTATAGAAAAAAGTATGATTCTATATGGAAACTTGCAAGTCATGTTAATGTGTCATAATTTTTTTTTTATTCTTATATATTTTCCAATTTTCGTGGAAAATCTTTTAAATCTAATTATTCTATTATGTGGTTCCAATTTGAATCATATACCACTCATGATTTTAAAACTTCATTTCATTTTCAAAATCTTGGGTCACACTCACACAATAACAATGCATACTCTATACTCAAAAACAAATAAAGGTGGGTAAATTTGCAAGTGCCCATCCATTTACCCCAGAATGTGTGCGGGTGGGCAGGCGGAAGTGCATGGGTGGGTGGGTGCGTGTGTGTGTGTGTTGTGAAGTGTGTCTTGTCATGCAAACTCT
The DNA here is from genome assembly GCA_947561395.2 of Buxus sempervirens. Lineage (NCBI taxonomy): Eukaryota > Viridiplantae > Streptophyta > Magnoliopsida > Buxales > Buxaceae > Buxus > Buxus sempervirens. The sequence continues at coordinate 6,813,962 of OX387193.1, forward strand.
CAATAGGAGCAACTCTCCTGCATATTTTGGTTGTAGCTGAAAAGATCTGGGGTTCATGAAACACTATTTTCCATTTTGGTTTTCTGGAGGGTTCAACACGAAATGTTGAGAGAAAAGGAATGTTGACCATTCCTAGAAGTCAAATATCGTCACAACAAGTAGAACTCGCCCTCTTAAGGGCAACTGTTCAAAATTTCACGGTTTCAGCATTTCCCATTTTTTATAGCTGTGACCTTAGAAGTAACATGCACTTCCTATTGTTGTATGCATTTTCAGCTTTACTATGTATTCCTCTGCGATTTTTTTTTATTGCACTTCCTTTAAAAATGCAAATTATCCATTTACATATATTTTGACAAATTCGTAGGTTTTTAATGGTAATTTAGGCTCGTTTAAACCTAGGAATAGCATAATTCTGGAACACTTTATTATTTTATTGCTTTATTCTTTTTTTTTCCTCAAAACTCTTCTGGAGAATTTTTCGGCAAGTTGGTGAAATTTCGCAGGTTGCAGCTGGCGAAATTTCGATCGATCGCGAAATGTAAAACCTTGTCATGAAGTAACTGTGTAGTTTTGATCCAGTTATCAGCTGAATTTTTCTTTAAGAAGGGAAGGAAACGTGTAGTTTAGGCTTAAGTACCCATTGAGAGGTAATTACAACAGTCAGCCTCGAAGTACTCTTTTTAAGAGTCTACCCTATGTATTGATCAATCTGGTACTCTTTTCTGCTAAAGACCCACCAGATCAACTCCCTTGAAGCTCTATCACATATACAATTTATAACCTTAATGTATCTGATTTCATTAGAAACTAACATAACTAAAGCTTTGGTTCCATAAGCCCCAATACCCAAGAGGTGAGTGTTGTGGAAAATCCAGAAAGTTGAGAAATGGAGTAACCGTCACTGAAACTGATGTTTTAATGTGTTTCTTTTGGCTTTAAGCTCAACGCTGTTTTCACTTAACTTTATATTTCTAAGTTCTTAAAATACTTGCATGTAAACAGGAGAACAGCTTGCAGAAGTTCAAGCTACCAGAGCCTGTTCTTTGCATTGGTGGGATTCTGCAGATTGAGCTCTTGGGTCGGGTTCAGAGACAAGAAATGGATGGTTTATTCTATATATGGTGAGGCCCTTAATCTCCTTTTTCTTCCTGTTATTCAGTTGTCAACCTACTACAAAGGACTTGTTCTGGCGAGCATGTTATTTAGAGTTACTTCACTTTAGGAGCTATTATCATAAAAATATTTGATATTGTGTTGCCCGGCTTTAAGCACTTTCCTCCAGGCCTAAGCAATAATCCAAATCTTGTCGTTCGGGGCATATGATGTTGGTTTACGTCAGTACCCTTTTCTTTGCTGTCCTTATCTTCATATTAAATATAGTACATACAAGACCCTTCCAACTCTTGATATCAGGAGAAACATTTGTTCCAAGTATGCAATATCCTTAAATACATCCTGGATATTCTCTCTTTTTTCTAAGATCGATTCTCATCCTTTTGACTTTTATGTATCACAAAACTTATGTTTTTGACATTTTAGTATCTTTTGTGACATTTCATCCTTAACCCTGAGAGGACACGTCTTATGTATCCATGGCTAAGCTGTTTATCTTGATGATTTATCTTCTTTGATGATACAAATATTTTTAGCTTTCTTAATGTAATTCCCATTTTCTGATCAATAGAAAATGTTTGATTCATGGTTCCCCCCAAAAAAAAATTTAATAGGAATAATATAAAGTTGATTAGTTATTAGATGGCTGTTACTGAGTCTGCATTTGCATGTTGCAGTGTGTCTCATGTTAAAGTTGTGGGGCGGCCCCCTCTCGCCTGCATTTGATGTATAAGTCCTCAATCCTTCAGGAATGTGCATATTAAAGTACAACCACGATGCTGACTACCGCATGTCTCCTAGAAGATCACCAGGAGAGTCCAGCGAGCCCTCTAGGTTGCAGACAATCACTGCAAGTTTGATGCGGAGGGGTGTGAGAGGCTGGAGCAGATGATTAAACTTTGCTCGGAAATGTCGTCGTGGTTGGTGACAATGAATCTGATGATGATGAGATGGTTGCATGACCTGATGACATTTTATCTGTACGAAATAACACCCCTCTTCTAGTAAATGAACTCTGTTCTTTGCCACTCGGCTTAAGGTAACAATTGATGGGTACCAACAGCAAATCATGTTTCCATTTCTATATGAATTCATAAACAGAGTGAACTTGAGGATCATAAATCGCATCAGCAACAGGCGAAAGAGAATAATAACTATATCATTTAGATATAACTGTAACTGTTGATGGTAGGCGAGTAATTAAATTACAATTGTGGAACTTGGGAAGAAATGGCCATCCAAAAACTGCCAGCCCAGCAAACCATTAAAGAGGTTCATGTTCAGTAAGTCTGTAATCGTATTTCAAAGCCACTGTACAAATAACGCAGTACCAACTCCTACCGCAACTAGGTCACATACCAATGGTCAATGAGACTGAAGGCTTTGAAGTCATGCCTTCCAACCGTAACCCATGTCTGCAGGATCACAGTTAAAAACACCATTCTCCGTAAACTCGTGAGCCATATCTTGAACCATGTCCTGCAATGCAAGATTCTGTGGCAGATCAGCTGCTCTCTGATTAAAGCTGTTATTGCGACCAACAGAAAAATTACTCTCAGATGCAGCCTTGAGACTTGCACTCCCATTGACTGCAACCCCCGTAGTACCATTAGCTGAGGCACTGCTTCCAGAATCTAATCCAACAATACCGGTGTTCCCAGCCTTCATTGGCAATCCAATACTTGAACTTCCATTAACACCACTGATGACATCATCCCCCATGTGCCCATTTGCATTCCGTCCGCCATGGGACTGCAAATGTTGTTGAACTCCCCCGCCGTTGCTTCTCATCTCCTGCAGCAGTTGCTGGATCATATGCTGCTGCAAATTCTGGGTACCTTGGGAGGGCTGTGAATGGTTCTGTTGAAGTAAGCTGTTGGCATTGAATGAGTTCTGCTGCTGCCTCTGATGCGGACTTGACAAGCCATTAACTGGTAAGTTCTGCATAGAACCTGAAACCAAAGGCCCAGATCCTTGAAATGTTAAAGATGAACTCTGGTTTGGACTGTTAAAGGAACCTGAGACCTGTTGAACCAAGTTTTGGTTTGAAATAACAGAATTTTGTCTCAGCAAATTTTGGTAATTAGTCAGTGCCACTGCAGCCTGTGCCGTACCACTCAAAACTCCACTAACAGTGTGCTGGTTATTGTTCAGGTTGCCACTTAAACCAGTATGCATTGCCATTAGCTTATTGATCGTGTTCCGGTCAGTAGGCAGACCCTGAGCACTTGCTAGCTGCTCCATTTCCTGCATCTTTTGCATCTGCATCTTGGTGGCAGAGGACCGCCGAGGATAATTCTTCAAGCTCTCTGAAATTTACAGCTTGCTATCAGACCCAAAAAAAAAAACTACAACCATGTTCACCAGTCAAGAAGTTTACTAAGCAATAAGGGACAAGTACTCATCATAAATGTAATTAAGGCCAAAAAAGAACAGAAGGATACCACAACAGGCTGAAAAAGACAGCCTAGTGATTACCCCTGTTTGTATGCAAGAATTTGATAGATGAGAAACGAGGGAGACAAAAAGGAAAGTAAATGGAAAAAGAAGGAATAAGGAAAACAAGGTACAAGAGAGACATAAGCATCACAAAGAAACACGTTTTTACAAGAGAGACATAAGCATCACAAAGAAACACGTTACAAACTATCTTCTTTAGAAAATTGATAATCGTTTTGCTCTTCTGGGAAGCCATATGCTGTCTAACTAGCTAAAATCATTTCAGAACATGATCAAATTCTCATAAAGCATCTGACACTTTTGATGACAGTACCAAAGATTGTTTTATTGATCCCAAGTAGACAGAACTAACCAAAAACTGCTCATTCAAAAGTTTCATATCAATATCAATGTTTTAGAAAAATCATTATGCAAAATAACAGAGATAAATGAGTTACCAATTGGTCCCATGTTGTGATCCCGGCATAAATCTATCAAATCTTTCATACTATTGACTACCTCAGATATCTGTTTACATTAACAGGAAACAGTTATAAGAATGCATGCAAGAAATATGCGCGTGTGTGTAGAGAGAGAGAGAGAGTGGAAATGAGTACTGGTCATTAAAAATGACAAAAGAAATTTTTACAGAATCACCTGCAAGCACCGGACATATCTTTTGGAAAATCCCAAGTCATTCAACGACTGCAAATCCAAATTCTTTGCGAGCTGACGCCAAGCTGACACAAACCTAAGATAGCAGAAACAATCAAAGAACCTGAGTCGATATATCAATACTTTCTACTATAAGAACACATTCTTGTCTTGCGTAACCATGGACAAAGACAAAATGTGTCAAACTCGTAACTATACCAGGAAAATTTGATCGATGCCATAATATTTTGATGACTTTTGAAATTCACTAGAATTCCAAATATTCATGTAAACTTAATTTTCTGCTGACTCCTTTCCATTTACCCTTTCCTTTCAAGATTTTGTTTTTGCCTTTTTTCCCACCCTTTATGGAACACTTGTCCTTGTTTTGTGTGCTTTTATTGATGTGAGGACCATTACAGAAGCTACATCTTCAAGACCATTTAGAATCCAGCAGAAAGATATAGGTGCCTTCGAAGTTATAATGTAAACCTGTCTATTTTCTTCACATTTACAAGTAATCCTATTTTCTCTGTTTTACATCAAAACCTGGAAAAAGGTTTTTGAAAAATCCCAAGCATCAAACAGTGCAATAAGATATTAGCATTTGGTGTTAAAAGGAACTGCAGACTTGTTTAACCTTTTCCACTTTATTCAGTTAGATTTTTGGTAGGAGAACAGTTTTCATAACAAATTAAAAGATACGACGCAAAGAAATTATATGAAAAACATAAATGTTCAAGCAAGAAGGATTACATTGGTCTTCATTTATGAAGAGCAAAGGAATACTGATGGGGTTGGGATTTGGCCTTCCAATGATGTGTTATGATAAGGTTGACCACAGGATCTAATAGTTACCCCATAGGTGACCTAGTGACAACTCTTTCCGTCCCTGAAACCCCAACAATGGAATTCATGGCTTTGTTTTTCTTGTTGTCTCCATATTTTGAAGAATAATGCAACTTAGGAGTAAGAATAAGCATATAAATGACAACCATGCACCCAAAGAATGACGTTTGCACAAACTGTGAAAACAAATTATAAAAAGGAAAAAAACAAAATTCGTTGCTTCTATAACTAACATGTTGCAGTTTGTCTGTAGCTCCTGCATTGGAATACCATCTGGTCCACTTTCTGCGACAGTGTTCTGGTATTTCTGTGCAACCTGAACCAATTGATTAACCTGCAAAAGGCTATCTCATCATTATTCCTACCTGAGAAACTGGAATGATAAAAAAAAAAGCATATATGAATTCAGATTCCCGTGCCTCAATACATTTAAGGTGGGATTGATTTTGGAAAGTGTATGAAGTTGGACATCCAGAAAGATACAACAACCTCCCCAAATAACTGTAAATAGAAGATATTATACATAACAGCCTTGAAAACATTCCATATCATAATGTAAAATGTTACATCAAGATTTGGCTTTGGCCTGGGCATTGCAAAGGCTATAATAAATTACACAAGAGACAAATCAAATTTTCGCATTTCAAACAAAATGAACAATTCAAAGATAGCCAAGGTAAGAGTTGTTCACGAGCAGGTCAAATATCAAGTACCAAGCAAGCTGAGATGACTAATAGATATAATTCTAGAGTTGATTCAAATACTGGACAAGTGGGCTCATCGGGTAAAAGAAAAGAGGAAAAAATGAAATTCCCACTGTAGAGGTTCCACATGGCAGATTCTGGCTTCCAACATGGAACATGCATCACCTGGAGGGATTTGAATTTATGAATGCTAAAAACTCTATTTTATTCTTGGGTTGATACAAGACCAGTGAGATTGATTTTCAACCATAACACTCCTACAGAAGGCAGTTGGTCTTCATTCACAAATACTAACTCTTAATTTCTACAGAATTTTCCTGTTTCTACTTGCTTCTAGTTTTTAAGTTTTATATTTTTAAAACTAGAAAGCCTTTAAACTTAAGATCCCTATAATTGTCATCCTTGGAGAAACACAGGAGAAGCTATTTTTGTTGTTTTCATTTTTTTTATTTTGACATCCTTGATCCTGACAGTTATATTAGCCTAAGCACAGACTCAAAAGAAAACGTGAACCATAGTATCTGGTACCTATTCCAACAGCAGTAATATTAAGATAAAACTAGGGACACTTAAATGATTAAGAACCCTCCATTCTAAATTAATGATATTATGGCGCATGACCATCGTGTTCTTGTATGTCATTATAGCTTTAGTTATTAAGGGTATTTTCATCCTTAAGTTTATTTTAATTTGAGTATATAGCTTGTATTAGGTTTGTTTAATGACAGAGATTAATTTTTTGTAGATTAGTAGGATATAACTAATTGTAAGTTTGTTAGTAGCATAATGGCTATAAATATTTAGACTTTCTTGCTTTACTTTGAGGAAGATGAACTCTTCCTCCATTCCTGACCGCATAAACCATCAATTTTGCTCCCTCTTATTTTCTCTTTATTATCCGTGTTCCAAATCAGATTGGATAACTGTTCATTTAAGTGAGCTACATATTCCGAACTTGGTATCAAAGTCACAGAAATCATGTTTCTTTGCAAGGTAGGAGAGGAAGAGTTACTAGTCTGAACCCAATAAGGCAACATGGTGTGGATATTAGAACTTTAAAAGTAAAAAATGACAGAAATGATGAGAAAGTGGTCATATCATAAATTAAGAAAGAGGTAAGTGGAAAGATATAGCAAATGATGTCAATTGAAAAAGGAACTCCAAAGTGAAATTAACTAAAATACATGAAAAATGAGATAAGCATTTTATTGCCAACAACTAGATGGGATAAAGCAATTTTTTTTCCTTTTTCTTTTTTTTCTTTTTGGCTGTTGCTGTAGCTATAATAAGACTGCCCTTTGGGGTTTCTTTTGTTTTGTACTTGTCAGTTTTTCTTTCGATGGATGGCATGTGTAAACAATGTAAATATTCTGTTTCACTTCCCCTTCTTTATAAAATAGTAGGTAGAGGGATTAGATGGTTAGGGTTAGGAAAGGATAAGGCACCATGAGTAAGGGGTAAGGCGGCGGTTAACTGAGAAATAGAAGGGTAGCAAGAAAAGGATGACAAAAGAAAAGAATGAATCTATTAAGTGTTAGCATGGTGAGGCAGAGGTGAAAGAAAACAATAGTTTGCCACAGTAGGCAGATAAGTACAGAGGAAGAGCTGACTCATGGCTAATTGTTGGTTTTTCATCATTATTCTCTTTTGGCTCTTCATTTTTCACTGTTATTTTTCGCTATCTCATTTACTTATTTGCTTGTTTAAAGAATTTTACTACCTTCTGTTTTGTCTTACTCTTTTTTTTTCTGCCACAAAAAATTAACAGACACTGGGAAATATAATGAAAGAGAGAAAAAAAAATCAATGAAAGACAAGAGAGGGAAAGAATAGATATATGCTGCAGGATTTTTGTTCTCGTTTTTTCCTTTTTCCTCCCCTTCTGCAACTAAATGACCTAAATAATGGTTTATTTACTTTAAATATGGCACAATCATTGGGTGTGATTACAGCAGCAAGCAAATGCAACAACAGACTTACAGGGAAAACTACAAAATAATGCCCCCTACACCACTGCAATGAATCTAAAAGTACAGCCGGAAAAAAAAAATTTCATCTATTCAAAAAATAAGACCAGTAATTAAAGCTCTGATAACAAACAGACAGGATACAGGACTGAGAAGGGGTCCGCAAAAGCTAGAATGCAAGAAAAGGCAAAGAGCACAAATATGGCCATTACCACCATGAAACCCCAACCCCAAAGGACAAAGCAGTGCTCCAAAAGAAGGAAAAAAAAAGGGAGGAATGATTTTATTTTTTTAATGGATAATGGAGGACTAATATAATCACTTAAACTAATATTTTAAAAAAAATAACAAAAAATAGACGCTTGATATGACTGTTAGTCTAAGTAATCCCCATGAAGTCAAGAAGGAGAATATTTCAAGTCAGTCATCATACTTGATCATTTTCTGTAAAAGAATCTCATTAGTATCGCCTCTCCATCCAAAACTTGGTAAAACTGGGTCTTCAGAGTCTCCAGGCTATCCAGAAATTAACAGAAGTAATTCCAAGAAATGGAACAAAAAGGCAAGAAGGATCAATAAACAACCCAAAAAAAGAAAAAAGGGACCCTAGAATACTGTTATTGTGGGTCTTTATTCTGGTTTAAATGTTTGTTTGACCACTGTGCAATTGATATGGGGGAAAAATAATTAAGAACCTAAAGTTCCTCCTCAGATTAAAGCATTTCTGTGGACGGCTCTTCTTTACAAGATTAACACGGCTGACCGGATTCAAAGGAGATGGAAGAGAATGGCTATTTCCCCTCACATCTGCATGTTGTGCATGGAGACAGGAGAGAGTATTGATCACATTTTCTTAGAATGTCGATTCACTTGGACCATATGGACGAGATTCATTAGCATTGTTGAGATCTCATGGTTTACGCCCAATTCTATCACCCAGATGCTTGATCAGTGGCGATTCAGGGGTTTTGCGTTGAGGGGTCACATCATGTACAGATTGGCTTTCCATGCAGTCATGTGGCACATTTGGCTCAAGAGGAATCGTAGAATTTTCCAAGATAAAAGGGGAAGTGTGGAGCATGTCCTAGAAAATTCTATGACGTTGATTGCCTCGTGGGTTTCCATTCGTCCTGAGTTCAGAGGATTGTTTATTCCAGAGATTGTGAGAGATTGGCACAGCTTCTACCTGTCTCCTATGGCTTCTTAACAGGGGTTTTATTTGGGGTCTGTCTATTATGCATTTTGAATAGTCCTGGCATCTTTTGAGGACCCATTTCTCATGGGTCCTTTTGTCTGTATTGTTCTTTTCTACCCTATTTATATCATTTCTCTCATTAATTATCAAAAAAAAATAATTAAGAAAAAAGATTAGTTTCAAGCTTGCTGTCAGGTTGATGACTAAAACTCACAGAGGCCCAAAACGTACCAAGTGGGAAAAATGAAGTCACAAGAAAACTGGTACCTGTGGTGCTACCAATCTACGAGGAAACAGTTCTTCATGGCGTCGTGCACAGAATTCCCAAGACAATATCTGAAACAAATAAAAGAGCTAGCAGGTTACAAAACGCACTAATATAATGAAATCCATAACAACTACTTAAGACTGATGATGGTAAGAAGCCAAGCTAGCATGTCAAAAATTCACCTTTAAATCTGGAGTAAATATGATACGAAGTTGCCCCTCACGAACAACACGCAGTTGCTCATATACGCTCTCTTGAACTGCTTTGCCGTACTCTAACATCATAATTCCAGAAGGGAATCTACACTCACGAGGCAAATCAACAAACAAAAGCTCATCGATAACACCACTGTCAAATTTGATTTTACTAAGCCTGGGAAGTACTTCATAGGTTGCCTCTGTTCATGAGAAGGCAAAAAAAAAAGTAGAAAGAAAAAAATTAAGTCCCGTCCATGAAATAAAATCACCAATAAATACCATCAATGGTTTGTAAACAAATTCAGAACAGATTTGTACAATTTAGAGAAAACTAGGCATTTGTTTCATAACCACTTACTGTGTTATTGAAACATTCAAACCGTTCAATAAAGAGAAGAGAAGAGACTATAATAAAATACTAGAAAAAAGTAAATGGGAAAATAATCTTTCTTATTTTTCAAAGCTGCTGTGATATAAGAATAGAAAAGTAATGGTAAAGGATTTGAGAACTCTTTCTATGCTAATGATATAAAGTTTCGGCAAAAACATAAATAAAAATTTTCCCTAAAATGATCCTTCACGCAGATTTCTCAGGAACCTCACAGGTCCCAGGAAGTACTATCATAAGATTATAAGGCATGTTCTAGGCATGTAACCCACTCATCCTTGACGGATCAGGCAAAATAATATCAAATAAAGAATGTTATCTAAGTGACTGCATCTAAACATGCATGCAAAGTGCATATGTACAGTACAACTACACATACATGCATTATATCTAGAAGTCCTTTCTTCTTCCTTCTATGTTCAAGGTTTTGGATGTAAGAGCAAGAAATGACCATCTTGACAGAGCTTAAGAGACTAATGATAGGATTTGCACACGGTCCTCCAAAGAAAATTTCCAAAGGGAATCCAAGTATAATAAGTACCATTGTCAGAAATTGGTAAGACAAAACTTGCTTCGGTACTGGCTTAATAACAGGTATCATCAGATTTCAGTGCAGATTTGGTTACACAAAATTTTCTTCAGTACCATTCCCCCTCCCCCCCAACCCCGGCGCATGGCTTGTGTAAGAAAAGAGGATTAGTTCTCAAGTTGGGTGCCCAACCTCTAACTGCAGCAAAACTTTGTGAAAGTTTCTGTAGACTCTCGTTCTGTGGAGACTTTAGAAGTTAGAACATAACTTGAAGGTCGATAGGATGATATAAACATCGATGTAAATATGTAATATATTTCATGCAAATCTCCATTTAAATTTCAGCATGTTCCTCTCAAATAAATAATATTTAAGATAAGGCTCGCAAGAAATAATATGGCATTGCAACCTAGTAGAACCCATTTTCCTCCGTAAATGCCTTTAAAGAGTAGTATGTGCACATAACGCATCCTCATACAGGCTGCTCTAGGCGCAAATTAATGGTCAGTCCCCATAGTTTCTCATATTAGATGATTATGTCTAGCTTGGTTTATTTTCTGAAGTTTCTTATGGAAGAATAAAAGAAGTACAAAAAACAAAGGTCTCGAAAAACCATAAACAGGCATTCTTCATCATGGTGTATCTCTAACTCACATGGGTATGGAATACTTGTTTTCTATCTATTTTAATTTCAATTTTAATTGGAGTTAACAAATAAAGTTATGCTTGGTTTGTGCAAGGATAAGGTCACATGACTAAGCAACTTAATCCCTATGCCGCAATAGCCTACTCAAAAAGCACATCTCCCGCCTCTTAAGGATATAACATATGAGGTTAAATCCAAGTAACCCTCTGGAGTCTTCTAAAGTCTAAACCCATATCAAGTTTACAATTTTTAGAATTTTATTAAATATAACCTACTCCTTCAGTTCTGTAGTTTAGCTTTTCCAACTACATATGAATCACAACTGTCTGGAGTCACACTGCAAACAAAGAAAGCTGTCAGGGCAGATAACTTACACATTTAAGTTCATTTAGAGAACCTTACTTCTTGAAGTTGATTTATCTTAGGTCACATACTAGGTTTCAGTCCCAAATAAATTTTCCATCTAGCATAAAGGACACGCCTAATAGTAATGCCTTTATTTTCATAAAACTTAAGAAAGGTTAAGAAGGTGGAGGGTCATTGCTAAATAAAACATGTAGCATGAGGGCTTATATAGGTTAAGATATTATCTACATGGCTAAGGCAGAGGATCGCCTGTCAAATAGATGGTTAGGATTGACCAAATCATTATTCCACATGGTGTATTCTAGTTTGTAGCAACAGTCAACTAAAGCCACTGCAGATAAAAATACATTTCCCACCTCTTACTATCTAACAAAACACTTAAGGACTTGAAAACCAGTGAAGCAAATAATGCATACACAACAGCTTACTAAGAATCATATTTGTCCATGCATCCTTCAAATCGAACCCACCTCACATCTTAAGTTTAAGCCTTAAAAATATATCACATGGCAAGAAGGGGTCTTCTAAATCTAACATCTTTCTTGTGCAGAAAATAAAAAATATTTCCAAATTTGCCCATTACTACAGAGTCCATATCCAAAGGATGGTACAAATTGGCCACAGAATTACTCTGTGCAGCAGAATAATGAATGAATTACAAGGCGAATAAACCTAGTCAGCCATACCAGAAAACCTTTTGCCTATATTTTTTCCCATGACAAAGAACCTAACCTAGCAAGGGCCCTTTGGACCCACCCCAGAGGAGTAGAACATGGATACATGAACCCACACGCAAGGCCCATGTATCATTTAAGTTACAGAGCACCATGACGAGGTTTGAACATTGGACGTCCGAATTTACGGCTCATCCCAGGTTCTCCCCTTTACCAACCAGGCAACCCTAGTGGATTATATTCACTAAAAATAACAAAATTAACCCCCTTACCAACTGCACAACCTTTGCCCATATTTACTAAAAATAAAAAGCATGAACCACATTGACATTTTTCCAGATTTTCCCTTTTACTTTCAAAATACAAACATAGGAAGCATGCCAAAATTAACCCTAATTTCACATATACTAAATACATTCACTTTGATTCATTGTAGAATCGCTGAATCCAATCCAAATTACACTTCCCAATCTTACATAAATATAGTTATTCATATGATTTTGGAGAAAAACATCAATTATTATTTCTAAAATCTTAACACAAAAAAAGGGCTCCCAACCAAATACCCATGCATAGAACCCACAAATCCATAAAAAAATTTGCCTAGATAATTATAATTTCTAGAATTAATGATATAAAATAGTTTTGATATTCTTAAAATCAATCTCAAGAGAATAAGAATCAAGGCTCCAAAACCAATAAAAACTATCAAACTGGAATCAATTCTCTTTCTCTTATATTGAATCATATTCAAATCTTATTTCAGCCATCTAATTCTGTTAAATGATTTTATTCAATAGATATAACATACAATGCTTTTATATTCTTCATTCAATTACAAGACAATATTGTTCTCATTTTAGAATAAAATCAACCACCAGGTTTTATACATATGCAATGTTGCAATAGTGTGAGAGTGTGTTGTGCGCGCACTCTCTTTGGATCATTATTATGGACCAAAAAGAATTTTCTTCCTCCAGTGTCCCCAAATTCATGTTGCGAACACAGTTTCAACACGTGCTAATAAATACATCCAACATGAGGAACTTTGCATGCATAAAATTACCAATATTGAAATCAGTTAAGATTCAAGTGCAATGTTGCATATTTGAAAGAAAGTAACAAGGAGATATTTGAAGATTTCTAGTCCTCCAAGCAAGAAATTATCGATTCCATCTTGTCCACCATAGCTCCATGGGAATCATTATAACCAGAGTTTAAAAGCTTCTCAGTCTCGAAATTATCAGGGCTGTGGCATGAGTTATGTTTCTCTTCTTCTGCAATGAGTATTCCTGTTCCTTTGTGGACACAGCCCGGTGAGGGGGTAATTGAGTTGAACTTTGATGGAAATTAATTGCTTGGCCTGAGCACCTCAGGTATAGGAGGTACTTTACAGATAAGCAGGTGACAGTCTGTCATGCCCCTTGGAGACTTAGTAATCTACTTTGTCGTGCTAGATTTGTTGCACATGGATTGAATATTTCATTCAGTCACATGCCACAATCAACTAATGATCTAGCCAACCAATTGGCGAAGTCATGAGCTAGAAGCGAAAATTATTTGTTTATTTTTGTTTGCTCCCTCTAGAGATGTTGAAAAGGTCATTATAGGTGTTTCTTGCAGCCTTTTGTTTGTGTCGGTTGGTTGTACCTAGTTGTGCATGGGTTAGCTTGTCTTCGGGTGCGTCATGTGATGTATTACAAGGGCCAGTTGCGGTTTGTACATTCTTCATTCCATTCCTTATGTTATTTAACATACTTCAATTACTTATAAAAGAAAAATAAAGTGCAATTTTACATATTTGAAGAAGCAAAAAAAAAAATTTTAAGAAGCAACTAAATTCATTTGATCAACTCTAGAATAAATATCAAACCCAAATAAAAAACTGAACTAAACAATTGACAACTTTAATGTAATTATATGCAGGCATGCGCTTAAGTAATCTGTAAAATTGAAGTGAAAGAGAAAAAATTCATTTGAGAGGAACAAGTTAGTCATTCATTTTCTATACAGATAAATTTTACCAGTTTTAGCAAAAAATTAAAAATCAAAGATAGTTATAATCATGATTCAAAGCCCAGCGATCAATGCTCAAAGAAAACATCTTAAAGTTCTACAGTAGAAAGCTCAAGTATCTCAATACTCAAATGCATGGCTTAGATGAGAGTTGCCTTCTAAGTTCCAAGTTGCTCACCCTGATCTACATTAAGAATATTTTGCATCTCAAGATATGAATTTTGATCAAAAGGTGAACTTCTGTTGCCATGCAAACAAAGAAATGAAGCTTAATTGCAGCAATTTCTTGCCTGGATTATATTTGCACTTTTTCTTAATATGTTTGAAAAATCCTATATATATACTTAAAGTTTAAGAACTACAATTGATAATTGAACTCGTTAAACTTATAAAGTTCATAAATATGTATCTCAATTTTCTATTTTAAGAGGAAATCTGATTTTTTCTTATTAATTTATTTATTTACAATTTTGTTAATGAATCGCACCTGCTTAGAAATCTGATGAAACACGTACTTTACTCATGAAGGCTTATTTGGTGAACCCAACTTTTCCATGTAAAATTCCAATTCCCATTTCATACACTAGGAATAACTAAAGCAATCTAGAACACAGTTGATAGATGCATTCAAAAGTATATAACGGACTCGAACACACAACCTCGTGGCTGATAAACAATACATCAACCAATTGTGGTCACAAATAGGATTGAGCCCTTAAAACAGAGTAATTAATAATAAATTCTAAGAAATGAATGAAAAGGGAGTATCAAAGTGAATTTAATGACCACGATTTTTCAGAGTATGAGTTGCTGGTCAAACAATCAAGTTACAAGAAAAAAAACTGAAAAAACCTGATCCACTCACCAAATCCCCTTCCTGATCTTGACCCACAAATGTCACATTGCCATGCATCCTGACAAGAAAAGGAACAAATGTAATTTGCTTGTGAGTTAATCCAAATGCAACCAAGTATTGAAAGTGTAAAACAAAAATAAAAAACGAAACTTTTACTAGTGAGCTGTAACGGTTCATCTAATTAATCAATGCATGTGAGTACACAAGCATGCTCACCATATATAGTAGAAACAAACAAACTAA
Source organism: Buxus sempervirens (assembly GCA_947561395.2). Taxonomy (NCBI): domain Eukaryota; kingdom Viridiplantae; phylum Streptophyta; class Magnoliopsida; order Buxales; family Buxaceae; genus Buxus; species Buxus sempervirens. The sequence continues at coordinate 6,829,069 of OX387193.1, forward strand.
GGTGCTGCTTAAAGAAGGAATATGCAAGCATTCGCATGCATATTTGCACAAATTATTTTCTATCAACAGAAATAATTCATTGGCAGCATAAAAACTGACCATTGCTGCCTGGGGGAATACACCAAGTGCATGATGTCCAACGTTATCATATAATGATAAACACCACCTTTTCTTAGCACGACGAGAATAATACTCCGCAACAAATTTCCTCCAATAGACAATTGTGTTGTCCTATCAAAAGAGGGAAATAAAACACAAAAAGATTAGGTGGACCATCTAGCTGGACTAATAATCAAATAAAAAAAAGAAAAGAAATGAAATTCAAGGCAATCAAGAAAAGAAAATTAGACAAGTTACCAAGATGCACTAAACAACCTTACATGGGAGAACATAGTGATAACACCAATGATTAAGAAAATGAATAACCATATTTAGACATGTCAACTCACAGGTGGTCGATGCCGCTGATGATAAATGTACTGCATCAACCGACGAGCACATACACCACTATCATAGGGTTGCTTCAAACCAGATATTTGCTGCATGGCCTGCGACTGAAGGTTGTGTCTCATCTGTTGATGCTGCTGTTGCTGCTGCTGCTGCTGCTGATGCTGCTGCTGCTGCTGCTGCTGCTGCTGCTGCTGCTGCAACTGGGCTCTCTGCATCTGGGGCATAGACTGCAAGATATGTTGCTGCTGGAGTCGAAGTCTCTGCTGCTGAATTAAGGCTTGAAGTTGTTGATTATGTCCTTGTAACTGCATGGAATCTTGTCTATGAAGTAGCTGTTGAATAACCTGCTGATTCATAATATCTTCCTGCTTGATATCCAGTCTTGGTTTCTTCTGCATATGCAATAGATTTAAGGACTCCTGATTCAAGGAAATGGGAACATGAGAGCCAGAAGGCAGTGAGGCATGTCCAGATTGTGATGTTGGCTGAGATGTGGCAGTTGACGCCCCTTGCTGTGGCTGCTGCCTTTTTTGAACCTGTTGCGTAGTCTGATCTTGATGAGAAGTCTGCTGCACAACAGAGCAGCCATCTATAACTGAAGAGCCTGAAATATTATTGGACGAGAACGACATCGGCGACGCAGGTAGGCGCATGTAAGATTCAGTGTTGATGCTGGCACTTCTCTGCAGATGAGGACCTCCTGAAAATGCCGAGTTGGCGTCTGTGACTAAAGAACTCGCACCGACACTAGGTCCTGAGTTTGCTGTGCTGTTCAATACCACCCGATTCATGTCCCCAGAAACAGGACCCAGATTTGAACATGTGGTTCCAGAAACAGAAGTCGGTGGGTTACCAAAAGATGAATTCATGAGTGAGTTCACCGCAGCCTGAGATTGCCCATCTCCTTGGAAATAGATTCCAGAGCTTGGGGAGGGTGCGGCACCTCCAGCCACCCGAGACGGTGCCACAGGGGGCACCATCGACTGGTGGCTGGAATCCAAGTAGCTGTCCAAAGCCAGACCTAATAACTCTCCTAATTAGAACAACCTTCGTGGAACTCAGAAATGAACAGCTGTAAAGGAAACCCTAAATAATCGACCAACAGGCAAAACGAAAAAGGAAAAGAAAAAACTCCAATCAAGGGAGAAAGAAACTTCCTAGTATGAATCACCTTCGTGGTGGGTCAGTGGAAGTATAAATCTGCAAGTCTCAGTACAAGCAAGTCGTTCCAGAACTTCAAGAATCCGTAGAGCATACAGAAATTTTTGTTAAGGATCTACACCCTGGTAGAAATAAACAAAAAAGAGGAAGACAAAAACAATTAGATTACGTTAAAAGAAACTGAAGAAGAAAGGGGATTTTAAAACAAACCAACAGAGACTACATTGCCCGCAATGTGAAACGAAATTCACTTTAAACAACATAAACAATAGTCACCCAAACGTTACTAGCCTCTCACAATGAAAATCGAGAAAATCGAAAACACTCTAGAAAAAGCCCTAATTTTTTTTCACAGCTATAAACTGAAAACAAGAAGACTAAAAACTAACAAGGCCCCAAATTACTCTACCGCAACAGTACAAATTTGATCAAAAATACAATAATTCCCAAATATCATCTGATCTCCACTTCACTATCGACATTCACATCAACGACAAACACCAGGCGCAAAAATAACAAATCTCAAAGTGTGAACACCGTACGTAAACCACGAATCGAGCTCATTAAAACATCAAAACTAACTCAATTAAACACTAAACAGGAAAGAAACCCAGAAGATCGAAAAGATTAACAAACCCCACCAAGAAACAAAACAGGGAAAGTAAACAAAAATCTCCTCCCTTCCACTGTTCAACAAAAACATTCATTAACTGCTCTGGAGTATAGCAAAATTCAAATAAAAAAGAAACTGAAATTAAAGAAAAATATTATAAACAAATTAAACTAACCCTTGAAATCGGGCTAAAAAAAAAGGGGGCGAAGCATTTGTTCTGGGTTTCTTCGAACCGCGATTTCCTCTGCTTAGACTAGTCTCTATATACTTCGCGGGAATTGCAGCGAGGAAGTGACTGGCTGCACCGGTCGACAAAATATCCGAACACCGAATGACACATGGCACTAATCTGATCTGTCCACATAATGGATCCAGAGATCGGGCGGTGACGACTAGATGACTTGATACGGGTACGTGTCGAGAGATTATTAGATCACTACTCTGTTGGAGCTCGTGAGATATTATGGAGTTTAGATTTACATATCGAGTTAGGAGACAGTGACACCATGAGATGACGGCCGTTAGATTTGCCACGTGGGTAGTGCGGCGCATAGAAACCACCCCTCGTGTGCACGAGTTTTATACTCTTTCTTGTAGTTTATAACAAGGGCCTGTTTGTCTGGCGATGCTTGCTGTCAGTGTAGAATCCAAGATCTTCCATGACCCAGGGGAGTGATTTTAATACATTAAATTATTATCTGTAGATAAAATCAAGTGTCGGTGTATTGTTTTATATTCATTAGATAATAAAACAATTTGGCAAATTATCAAAAATATGATTGGCTAATTCAAAAGCAACTTATAACATAAAATCTCATTTGCATACGCAATCAAACATTTTTGCTATGAAAATATGACTTGTGTTCTATTTTAGTATAATGTGTGGGCACATAGAGAAAGGGAACAGTTTTGCAACTGTCTAAATTTTAAACAAATACACAAATTTTTGACTATTTTAGTCCTATATTAATTATGCCTTATCAACTAACGGAAATAGGGCCTTGAAGAAAGTCGTGTATAATTGTTGGAACGCTTCCCAAGGGCCTATTCTCTAGATCATGCTCTTTAGGGTTGAAATTTTCTGATACTTCCTCATACGGTGGTCTATGCAACTTGCGTCAAACGTTACCACGTAAAACATCTCGTGATTATAATTTTTTCAATAAGATAAAACTTTTTAATCGTTTTCAACAGTAAAAATGTCTAGCTGTGAGATGCTCCATGTGAGATCTCACTCAAAGTGAGTAAACATCCGCAGGAGGAAGATGCAGACAATTTCAAACATGTTCTTTAATAGACCCAGAAAATGCAAACAATTTCAACCATGTCCCACCAATTATTTTTGACTTGAAAGTCTTCTTCTTAACATTATAATATATTCTCAACTTCCAGTAAGAAGCTTTAACTTTTTTTAGTTGTCAAAGAAGGGAAAGAAAAAGAGATCCTATCTGAAGGTTTTAATATTGTGGAACCATAAAATATCTTTATCTCCTTACTAAAAGAATATCTTATTTTTAAAGTAACGACTAGTCCGGGCATCTTACAGCTCCATTGGTTCTGTTTCGTGCATCTGAAGACATGATTTTTACGTTTCTATTGCCTATTATTGTATTATATCATATACAATAATTAAGTTAAAGTTCATAACGTTACTTTATAAACTACAAGATTGACAAAATGACCCACACCACTTTAATGGCACACATGACGTACATGCTGCTATCACTTGTTTACAAATTTCGATCGGAAGACCGCTGCCATCCGATCAATCACCATAAGAACTTGATCAGATCGTGTTTTGTTTAAGATTCAAGAATCTAATCCATCATTCAAAAGTCTGTCACGTGCAAAGTCACTTGTTATAGAGGTATCCCAAGCTGAACAAAAACATGACCCTTGAGATCAATCTTGAGTAATCTTCCGGGGCACAAGCTATCAAAGCAAATTGTAAAATGATTTCAGTATGCAATGTATTTTCCGCTATTGAGTTGATCACTTCTGGATGAAACGCTTCGCCTAGCGAAATGGTTTCCCAGCTTTGCACATCGCCACCAGAAGCAAGGAGCGTGGTCAATGAATCTGTCGGGTGCCATTTTGGTGCCGTGGCTAGGTACGTCCTCGCATCCTCACTCACCAACACCAGGCCGCATTTTTCAGGACCCGCTGATAATCCAAAGCAATTTTTTTTTATTAGGGATAATCCAAAGCATGCAGCGTTAGAACTAGAATGGAACAATGATGCATAAATAGGGAAGCAACGACTATTCATTCTCTCTGTTATATTTTCACACAGAATTTCTGGACAGAAGCACTGGTGGCTAAATAAGCTTTAGTTAAAGACACATGAAAGTTCTTACTTCTGTTGCTCATGGTCGTTGGAACGCCGATATGGCACATATCTGTGGTCTTTTGAAGCATTTTTCCTTCTCCTCTTCTCGATAAAGGATTCCAGCTTCCCAGCAGCCTGTCAGATTATTGGATTAAAATACAGGAGGTTCATATATTTCACGAAGATGGTTATCAAGCAAGATACTTTTCATATTTGAAATGCTCTATGCTCATCATACCTTAAGATTGTTATATTTCTCAACAAGCCTCTGCTTTCGTATTTCCGCTGCAAAAACAGAACCAGTTAGCCTTAGTTTATCTCTTGGTCATAACGACGAAGGTGCAAGAAATGAATACTTAAAACTAAGAGAGAGAGAGAGAGAGATGAAATTACATTTCTTGAGGAAGAATGGACGTTTCCCTTGTTTTACTGCTTCCCTCTCTTTCTTCTTATGTTCAGCCAAAATCTTGGCATCAAATTGCTTGGCTGACCCGGATTTTAGTTGTTTGTCCTAAAGGAACAAACAGAAGATTATTGTCTATTATCATATACAAAATACCTAAGAAAACATTAATGCGGAAAGGAAAGAGGGGAAGTATGTGCTTTAATGACACAATATCAGGAGAGAGCACAAGAATTCCATGTTTCAGAGTTTGACGGTGACTCTTCATCATTGATATCATGGCAAGCGTCTCCCATAATGCTCTTAAGACTCAAATAAATCTTGTTTGCTTGGCTTGCATTTGGCCTATGAGCTGAATAATTCACCCATGTGCCAAGGTCATCCAACCACTTAGCATATAGAATCACCAACCTCAATCATATGAAAAAAAAAAGGCTTCTCTAATGGCAAAGTGAAGAGAGAAGGTGATTCCTGGGAATTCCAATCAAGGACATGTATCTCGATGATTGATCATATGATTTGGGAAATATTTTGGATGTACTTAGTCTTCTAGATTTCTATTTATTTATTTTTTTGGCTGACTTTTCCGATCAACTTATATATTGTTGCCCCTTTTGATTTTCCACACGCTAATACCATCATTGTTATTCATAAACAGGTAAAAAGAAGAAAGAAGTGAAGAGATGATAACACACATCCATTAAATATAACGAGTGCGACTGTGTGTGAGAAAGAGAGTAACAGAAAGAAACCTTTAGAACTCAATAAGTGAACATGTTACAAAAACTTTTTGTAAAAAAAAAAATGTACAATACAGAAGTTTACTCCAATACTTACAATCCAAGAAATGTGATTCTTCAGATCATCAATGACTTTTGGGTCATTTGATTTCTTCATTGACTTTTGCAATTCCTATAAAACCCATGAAGTAATGGTAACCCGGAATCAGCCGCATACGTTAATGAAAACCAAGGACCACCAAAAAGGAAGCTCCCTATTTGATGAATTCATTAAGAATACCTCTTTCTCGGCAGGGAGATCATGCTCAAATAGAAAATTATATCTTTTCCTGAACCTACAAAACCAGAATGTCAAAGTTACATGAGAAATTTGCCTGCCTTCTTATTATTTTTCTTTTTTCACCTAAGAGAAATGCATCCACTTATACAAGAAACGTGCCTGCATATTTGCAACGAACAGCTCGTTTGAAACACAGGAAGTATTTATTTATTTATTTTTATGACAATAAAATGCAGTAATATGCAAAGGATGCATACTTTGCTTAGGTCGGATCACCCCTCCATCCGACTTTTATCATTCTTTTCTTTTTAGATACCATCGCATCTTTATAAAATTGACAACATAATTTTTATAAGATTTATATCATGAAATCAAAAAATATATAACTTGGTAAACAGTCAGTCCATGGTTCATAAGCTGGAAACAAGATGTTGGTGATCAAGGCATGAAACCTTTGAAGGAAGTGGAACCGCCTATTTATTGAAGGAGATGGGAGTATGCATCAAGGGAACAATAAAAACTTATGGAGAAAGATGCATGAATTTGAAATGCAGGGGCTAGAAATTTCCTTGGGGCATTAGTGAAGTTAGTTCAGTTCAGAAACTCATAATAGGTAAGATTAAACTCTTTTTGTTTTTGCGGTTTTTTTTTTTTTTTGCTTTTGTGATATTGATCATATCAATTAATAAAAATTTGTTTCTTGATATTTTAAGATATTTGAAGGACTTTGAATTCTTTTTTTAATGTTTAAAAGAATTTTTTTCATGTCATAATATGGATTTATTCTGTGTAATTGTATCACATCGAACATGACTAGTTTTCATTATCTTTTTATATAGCTCTCCTTTACATGCAATTAAAATTCTTTGAAGTTTCCAGGTAGATATAATTTTACCAGTTTGTTTCACATTAGTATATATATTATGTATGAAGGTGTATGACATGAAATTTATGTTAATTGATCACATTTTTGTTTATCCTGTTTGAATGAATCTTGTTTTAAGTATCCACAAATTTACAAGCGTATCCACTATTTTCATAATTTTGTTAAATTTCCAAGTGTATTCAATATTTATCTTAGTATGTTTCTGTTTTTCATAAAATGAAACTAATGTGCTATGTCGATGTGATATTATTTACCACACCGCTAAGCAGTCAATTTCACTAGCATTTTCCTCTCATAAATAACATACTAAATGAAAAAGGCATACATATTCACATCATACAAGCAGTTAGTATAGAAGCCTAACCAAGAATAGCAACATCAACAATTGTGACTTATTAACCATTGTTATTATTAGTTTCTCAATACTGCTTATGTATAGAGGTAATGTCAGTAACTTGCAGCCCATAACCAGGAAGTCAACTTTATAATGATCCAACCAAATTATTTATAGGAGGAAACATTGCAGGCTAACTGACCTCATGGAAAGCACAAAATGTATGGTGGTAACTGTAAAATATGTATAAAAAGGCATGATTAAAAATTGAAATATAAATCAATAAGGACCAAACTATGGTAAATGTTCTATTGAAGGGATATAACTCTGTTTTACCATCACATATATGATTAGTCAAATAGCAACATGAGGGTAATAGTGAGGAAGGGATAACGGGTGGGATGTTGTTTTTTGTTGTTGGGTTGGGAGGTGGGGGAGAACTCACCCACTTGTATCAAGAGTCCCACACAGAGATTCAAAGCGTGGATCACATGTCACCTGAACAAAAAAAAAATTGAACATCAATTTTTGCAGGAAAATCATTTGCTCATCGAGAGAGATAAAGAGAGAGAGAGAGCGGCTGGGGGGAGAGAGAAATTTATTCTTTGACATGCTAAGCCCTTCTTTGAAACTTTAGTACAAATTGATCCGTTTCAAAGAGCAATGGCAGTTTGGGTTCCAATAATGGCAAATATAAATTTAAAGGTTGTGTAAGGTCAATTATCTCCAAAATTTTAGAAAATCCAGAACACCCGAGTCCAAAATGTAAAAAAAAAACTTTAGTTTTAATGAAGTAAGAGCAATATAAGGTCCATCACCCCCCACAAACCCCCTCCCTAAAACTTTCTATACGAAAATTTGTATACAAAAGTGAATACTGGCATAAAAATCTCACCAACAATCAGGCTCACCTTTTTAGGAGCTTGAATAACCTCCCTAAACCTACCCACTGGCTTCTTGCTGCTGATCTCCATTGGCCTTCATTATAAATTTCATCATCAATTACAACTTAAGTTAACAACAGATATATAGAGACAAATACAACCACAAAGCATACCTATTCTTGTTTGCCCGCCCAACCTTCTTCTCTGAGTTGGGTTTCTGATATAAAGGATGGAAGCCAACAGACCGTGCCTTCTGCAGCTCTTCAAACGAGACATCGGCAAGCTGACGCTCTAGCTCCTCTTCCTCCACCTCCTAACATTTAATAATCAAACAATTATCAAGTAGATAGATGGTGCCATCAGGACTATGACCATAAAAGTTTAAATAACTAACCTCTTCTGAAGAAGGTTCATATTTATCACACTCATCAAGCTTGCTTCCACTAGAAGTAGAGATAGCCCTGTCTAACTTCTCTATTTCCATCCTTGAATGAGCAGTGTCTTTACAATTCATACAGTTATAAATGGGTACCTTAATAATGAAATAGAACAGCAAAAGTGCAATCAGATTTCATCTCTTCTTCTTTATTTCCTTTTAGTTAAAAATTGAAATTCATGAGCAAAATAATAAGAGATAATACAATTCCATTTCTTTTACTACAGCCTTGAAAAGAAAAAATATCCCTACAATACAAGTCCATTTCTTTTACTTCATCCTTTGAAGAAAAAACCAAGGAATCCCTACAATTCATATATCGTATAGCTATAACTGAGTGCCCATACAAAAGAAATCTAGAATCAGCACAAAATAAAAAAAATGAAATCAATGAGAACTTACCACAAAATAAAATCTTAGAATAATCGTAGAAGAAGAAAACAATAAAAAGAAGTTGAATAAGACAAAAATATTAGTAACATAAAAGAACAAGAAACTGAGAGAGACCGAGACATGCGGATAGAGCCAGAGAGGGTACATACTAGTGACTGTTGCAAGCTACTTGGCTAATTAGAAGCAGGCTCAAGCCTTAAATTAAACAATGATGAAGTGAGAGGACAATCAGTGAAAGGAGACAAGACTTGGCTTCATTTAATCGTGCTTGGTTATCTCTTCCGTATTCTCTAGTAGTAGAAATCAGAAATTCTTTCCCAACATGAATCACGTAGAAATTTAATAAGGATGTATGTGTTTAGATGAAAAACTGTGGAAAGGAAAGTAAATTCTGTTTAACAAAGAGAATAAAAATTAGGCTATAAGACCATATATCTATGGTTTTGCAATTCTCTAATTATTATTCTTTGAATTGAAATTCTTATGCTTGTTTGTAATAGATAATCAATTCCAGAATTTGTTTGGCACAAAGAAATTTATTAAAATGCATACAAAATTTAAAAAGCAATGCTAGTAATAACAATAGTTCCAAGGACATGAAAGGTATAAAGTAACGAAAGAGGATTTCACAACCTCTGCAATGTATCCTGTGATGTAAGACACGCACAGATACCAACAACCCTTTTTCCGATCACCATTCTGCCAATGCTTAGGATGATGGAAAAATGAGAGAGAGAGAGAGAGTGTGCGTGTGTGTGTTTGGGGGGGGGGAGGATATGGAAATGAATTGACAGTATAAAGAAAGTACCAAGCTTTGTATTCCTTTAGATTAATGGAGGATGCTAATCTTGGGAACCGTGTGGAAAGCAACCCTCGTGCAAAAAAGGTCAAATCATAAAAGGTGTTCTTTTGTCTTTCCTTGTTTTCTACTTGTTCACCATTTTTTGGGAGAAGAAGAAGCAACTAGAGAATGAAGATTAATCTAGTTTCTCATCTTTAGGATTGGGAGTTGACAAGGAAATGTTTCCATCTGGTGAAAGACCTTTTTTAAGTGGGAGTTAATTACAGCAAAAAAAATATTTTCATTCTTTTCGTCTGGGTTTTAGTTATCTATTGATTGACTGATTTACAACTGCAGCTCACTGTCTACATGTATAAGCGTTAGTCAAGTTCTTCTTATGGAAAGGAGCTGCTCACAAGATTAAACTCACTCCCAGTTAGAATAATTCGGGCAGTTTGGAGTTTTAGAACTAATAGTAGAACCTCTTACAACATACCATGAATGGGCAGCAAAAATTTCATAGATAGGACCACAACAAAGAAGAAAAACTGAAATGGTATATTGACATGGATGAAAGCATGTGTTGTCAAGAAGACAATGAATGGGATGTAGAAGCAAGTCCATCCTAATGACAGCTAAATCATATTAATTGAGCAACCATATAATATCAACAAGAGCCCAAATTAGTTTTGAAAATCATATGAGTAACATTACTAAACATATAGAGCATCAACAACTTGAAATGAAAAATTAACTAACAAAGTTAAAACTCAACGCATTGTATGTTTAAAAGAGCAAAAGTATGTTCAAAGACAATAGTACTCCATATCAACATCCCTAAATTGTTGACCTATTTATAGATTTATGTTGTCCATATGCCTCATCAACCATCGCTTTTTCATGTTATCATCAAGGCCTAAAAATACTTCTGCCTTCTTATCATCAGTAGACAAAAAGTCTACAATGTCGAGGATTATGTCATCATCAATAGCTGGAATCTTTCGGACCTCCTTATACAATCTTCCTGCAATGGAAGCAGGCTTCGCTTGTTGGTAGTCATAGTAACTCCAACAGCGGTAGTAACGAGATGAATGATTTCTTCGTCACTATTATACTCATGGTCATCCATCCTATATGTGATAATTATAACATTAATAATGAAGTCAGAAAACAATATGTTCTCCGTTATGGAAATCCAGAATGAAAATAAAAGGAACGAAATTAAAAAGTATGAGTTTGAGGAATGAAAGGAAAAGTAAGGTAATTACTATTTTTATTGAAACCATGTGAAAATAGTAAATCTAATGAGTGACTTGAAATGTAAAAATATCACAGTTCTATTGTTTTCAAGTGTTCTTTTACGTTTTTCAGTTTATGATTCTCTTCTTTAAAGCTTAAACAGTTAAGGAAGTTGACATATGCTTTTATGTTATTGGTCAAATTTGTAAAAATATTGCAGTTCTATTGTTTTCAAATGTTCAAGGCACTGATCCTCTCACTCACTCCCTTGTGCTCTAATCTCTATGCTTCTGTCATGCATCACCTTCAACCCCCACTCTCTTCTCTACTGCTACTACGACAATGACAATAAATTTAAACAGCTGTTTTCTTTGCAGATTTTCTTTTCTTATGAAACAGAGATGTTGCAGTGGCCAAAGACACCTTAAATGTTTATTTGAATTGTCTTTTTAATACATATCTTTTGCAGGTTGACTTGGGTAAGTTGAAAGATGTACAGTTTCCTTGAAATGGTTGCATTAGCTGGTGTGCATCAGAGAAATATAACCACCTGCCTGTATAGGATAAAGAACTACGCCAAAATTCCTCTAACCAAAGCTACAAACGGTGGGGTTGACCTTTAAGGAGATCTGAAAACCGGAAAAAGTGATAGTTGTGTGATCATCTTTTAGTGGGATTTTGTTGTAATTCATGTGTCTCCCATTTTTGGGTTCTCCCTCATTTCAATATTTTTATTCTAAATGAAAATTTTGTTGGTATATTGACTTAATGATTGAAACATGTTATGACCTTTGCAAGGAGGCTATTCTCAAAGCACCAATCATATGAGCATTAATAAACTAATGGCTTAATTCAAGGGCCATAAGCCCACTGATTTTATATTCCCGGTTGTGTAAAACAGTCAAAAGAATATCAATTAGCTATCTGTCTCTTTAGGAGATGGGAATAGAGATGGCCTTCAGCTTCCCATTAGAACTTAAAACAAATATGAGTATTGCTTTGCTGCACATGCTAAAGGAATGACTATTAACAAAAACAGATTTGGAAGAGGTAAAATCATCAGCTACCAACATCAACTTGTGAAGACAAGGTTGCAATAATTGCTTAAACATCGATAATTATCTACGCCATAAATAACAATAATTGCTAAAATATGCCAAACAGGACAAGTATGACTTATGTATAACATGATATAAGGCAGCCCAAATTCCTTCTTATTGCAAAAGTTAATAAAATCAGGAGATAAAATATAGCAGGATTGTGAAATATGCATAGGTCTTCAATTGAAAATGACAAACTGAAGGCTATTATTAATTTAACTGAAGACCTATGCATATTTCACAATCCTGCTAGATACAATATTGATGCACTGGTTAAATGATTGCATTTGAAACATATGAAATGGGCAGGACAGTAGATATTAGTTCTCCGTGAATCTATAGATCGAGAAAAGAAACATGATCCCAACGACAAGTCCCATGGTCACATTTTTTGGTGGCCACCAATCCAAAGTGGCACAAATAAAGTCATCATCTATGGTTCCAATGGAAGACTCTCCACTAATAAAGACAATCCCTTCATTCTGTGATACCGCATATATGGAGTTGTAACCAAAGAAACACAACCAGAAGCACAACCCCAGAAGCTGAAACAGATTACCCATCTCAAGATTTCAAAAGACTAGAAAGCTCCCCATTAAATAAGACAACATAGAAAGGAAGGTATCCTTTGGGCTCCAAGAAAAAAAAATATTAAGGATGGTGCAATTATAAAAAACTACACATAAAATGGAAAAAATAGCAGATCCAACAGAAAATTACATCCCATTAAAACTAAAAATCATAAACCCCCTCTTATTAAGAATATAACACCTAATGTCAATGAAACTCAGATTAGATTGCACCCAATTTGGCCATGAGAGGCATTTCCAATCACTTGGGTACTATAAAATCACAAAACCATTTTTCTTGGAACTAATTCTTCCTTTTTCACAGTGCAGAGCGACTGATCCAATTCTGGTGAAGAATTACCATTTGGTTGCATCAAAACACTGAGGCCTCTAAATATATTATTCAAGTCAAATCAAAAAGCTTAAACTATATTTAATTTGAGAAATACATTGAGTTTGAGGATGTCATTGGGATGTGAAAGATGATTTTAAGCTCCGCTTTTACATTGAACACTTAATCACTACATAACACAACAATGTGAACGCATCTACCAGTCATCATTAATGCATCTCACACAAACGAAATCAAGCACTCAGGCGAGAAATCGAATGGGAAGAGGAACGAACCATGAAAAAGTAAGCGAGAACGATCCAACCACTGTTCTTCTGACTGAAAATAAACTACAGCACGAAACCGATCACAGACAACTGGAGGAAAGCCCTTGCTATCGAATAGATCATCTCGCCTTCTAGTCCTAGCTTCTACAACAAAGACAAGACGACCGCCGTTAAAACCACACTAGCAGCTGCAACTGGTTTCACACCTTTCAGTTCGTGAGAAAATGGAGAAAATTCGCTGATTCGACTTTCGTTTGCAGGAATTCCGTTCCAATCTCCCCAAGCTAGTCTCAGATGCAACGATGAAGAGGATGAAGAATAGACTTAGAACGAAGGCTTCTGACAAACAATGAAGACTTGCTCTCGCTCAACGAAGGTTTTGCTCCCGAAATTTTTGGTCGACGAAGAGTCCGAGTGAAACACGATTTTAATTCCTACGTGAATCCTTTCGCGCAGGAATTACAAAAAACGCCCCCCTCATCTGAATTATGATTATTATGGGTGATGGAATTGAAACCTGACGATTTCACACGTGATTTCTAATTCTTGTTAGAATTGGTTAACCAAACGTCATAATTGACATTCTTATGTCTCAATTCCAATTCTTGTGATCCAAATGTACCCATAGAGTAAGCGTTCTTACATGAATTTAAGCACGCTGCCTATTGCAGTGAAAGTTTAAAGGATTCAGGTTTCTCTCTATTGGGGTATTTGTGTTGTCTACTTCTGCTACTGCCTACATGATCAATTTGGGAGAAGGAAAGGGGAAGAAAAAAAAGCTGGACATGGCTTAGAAGACAAAAGACCAAATGCAAATAACTCATGAAAGCCAGCCATGTTTCACAAAAGATCAGATCAACTTCAAATTCCTAACTGATAAAAATCCATCTAATCGTGATTGTAGCAAATCTGAACACTCATAATGTTAAAGCAAAGCAAACTCATGAGAAACATGAAGTGCCACTGTATATTTAAAAGGCCTGGAAGGCTGGAAATGTGATCTCTAGAAACCTCATCTATTTGCCATGATACTTGTTCAATATAAAATTCAAGATTGTGTAAGCTGTGTGATACCACAATACTAGAAGAGTTAACATGGCTTCAAACCTTTACAAGACAAATTAAAGCTCATATACAAAAAACTGCCACTAAGAATTCGGGTTTCCTTAATCTAAAATGGAAAAAGGAAGAGCAAAAGCAACTGGAGTTCATAACACAGTGAACGCAGTTTTTAGAGCGGTTTTCAAACGCAATACAAGAATCTCACACATCATTACAATTGTTCATCATTGCAAACACATAAGCCACAGAAACAGTAGGACACATCGATTAGAATTAAAAACAAAAAAACAAAAACAGAAGAGGTTTCGTGCTTGATCTCCAAGCAAACAAAACAATTGTAAAACAATGCGATTAAAAAACTTGTTAAGGAGCGGTGTTCTACAAAACTAACCATAAAACCTAACAATTACTAAAGACTCTAAAGAGAACACGTAAAAAACGCCAGATAAACACCAACCAGAACACAAACACATCGATTACGAAGGAAAAAGAAAAAAGAAAAAACCTAACCCCAAGAACGCGATCGAAGGCTTCGCGCTAGAATACACCGTAGAGAGTTGAAAACTTAGTGGAGAAGATGCAGTGGAGAAGACGTTGTGGAGATTCGAAGATGCAATGGAGAAGAGCCGAAGATGCAGTGAAGAAGACGCCTTGAAGAGTTGAAGACGCGCGATGGAGAAGACGCGAGAGTCAGGCTTGAGTTTGCGGGGGTTTCCCCAATTCTCCAGTCCAGAACTACAAAAACCAATTTTGGAGAATTAAACGCTTCCAAATCCATATATTTTCCCAACACAATCCTGAATGGCTGAATCCTCCTGAGCCTGCATAAGATTATAGGCCTTACACTTTTCCCATCATGTGGGTTGCAGAGTTTTGCATGGGCTCTCATGAATTAAGGCCTCGTTTGGCTTTCATTCCGGATTAGGAACTCATTCCGAGAATGAGTTCTTAAAACTCATTTTGCGAATCAATTTTGAAGTCTTTCTAATTGCGTTTGGTTAGCACGTAGCAGAATGAATTTTCACCTAAAAAACTGTTTGGTTAACAAGTAATAAAATGAGTTCCATGAAATTTGTTTTTCCCTTTTTTTTTCTTTTTCCATGAATAATTATAAGAAATTGGTTGAAGGAATCTAGTTACTTGAATATAACTGACCTACTAGAAATAATCTAGCTTCTATTACATAGTCCAGGTTTTGTGTTAAAGGAATCTAGTTAGCCAGTTATTATTTTTTATCTTCAATATATGGTCAGAACCTTGTATATTACAGAAACCATTGGCTTCAGATGATAGGTTGTACCATTAAAAGTGTACTTTTGCTATTGCATATTTATATACATCAATAGTGACTGTGTTAGACTTCCAGATTTTCATCTGGAAATCTGTGTTGCAGCAATAAATTGGTAACATTGCTGTCAAGGGCATAGAATCCATTCAAGTTGCTTTCATCTGGGATAAATTTTGGTAAGGTATAAAGAGAGAGAGTTCATCATCATTGTTTTCTGCTGTCATTAAAGTGTGACAGATTTTCTTTCAATGATTAAACCCCTCAAGTTTACATTGCAAACTTGACAAAATTAGTTCAAAATTTGATCTTGTAAATTTAAAAATTGGCCTCAACTACATACTAGCTCTGATTATTGTAGCCCATGTTAACTGTGAATTGTTACATTGATTTCACATAAAGGGCACAAATCAATTATTGCACTTCAAGCACCCTAATTAGAGAAACAAGGACTCATCCTCCACAGAACTGTTTTTTTTTTTATTTATGCATTTTATTCCTAAATTACGAGATGTGCTGCAGCTTGGAAGTAGAGACAAGGAACTCTTTTGTAATCATTCTGTTAACATCAACTCTACATGAATCCAACAAACCATGAAAAGGACATAAACGTTGAAAGATCAAAGATTCCACAAAAACAAATGGGTATTGTTGACTTTTTTTCAGCAATCGGCACATGTTTTCTTTCTTCCCTTGTGCCAACCACAGAAGAAGACAATGTTGAGCTGTGTTTGATAGTGAAACCCATATGACTCCAAAGATAGAGCTCCCAAATGACTAAGTCAATGTTCCATGGCAACCTAAAGCAATTATGGAGGAAGTGCAGCAAATTTCCAAATCATTTTGTGATAAGGAAGGTAACATAAATACTCAGGGAAGGCAAGGACCAACTGATTACCATCTAAAGCACTGGAATTTTTTTTTCTTATCAACAATTGGGATTTACCATATTAGATAGTAATTTAATAGATTCTGTTTACCAAGAAAAGTGAGTGACTGATTTTGCTGTGTTTCATTCCATGTTGATCTGATCCTCTCTGTCAGTCAAGTATGACTGCTCCTCTCATCTCTTTCTCCAACTTACTCTTTTAAGAAGACTCCTCTCTCTCTCTCTCTCTCTCTGAGAATCAAGGACTGGAAGAGAAGGCCATGGCTATTGGATTTACAGCAACAGGAGAAAACAGGCAATACCATGGTGGGATCACCCCATTTGTCATCTTCTCCTGTATGATGGCAGCCATGGGAGGCGTAATCTTTGGATATGATATTGGAATTTCAGGTCTCTCCTTCTACCAAATTCTTGATTTTGATTTTCTTTCTCATAGAAATTATCAGTCCAGTTCAACAATCCATGAACTGATCAATAGCCAATTCAAAATACTAAAAGTGCTAGTGTTACTTAAGGAGTAGTCACCTCCATGGAGCCATTTCTGAAGAAGTTCTTCCCAAAGGTCTATACCAAGATGAAAGAAGACACCAAGGTCAATAGTGACTGTGTTAGACTCTTTAAAATTATGCAGCCTGCCTCATTATGACTATAATACCATGAAGGATTAATGCAGATGCCATATTGACCTTTGTAATCTTATTCATGATATTTAATCTGCAACCACGTTGTTAAGGAATATATTAAACATATAAAAGTTCGCCCCTACTATCAGCTTGAGCTTTTAGTAGGAACGGTGTTCTACATGGTATCAGAGCAAGGTTTGTGAGCAGCCATGGAGAAGAATCCAGTCACAAGCAAGAGTTCAACTGCAAATAAGGATGTTTCATCAAGCGACACAGATTCTGTTTCCCGATTTCTCAATTTCAATGACTCAACCAATCCCTACCGATTAGAAAATGGGGATAACCCTGTTGTCAGTCTGGTAACTGATCTTCTCACCACCAAAAATTTATGTCACCTGGTCAAGGGCAATGCAACGAGCTCTTAGAGCCAAGAATAAACTTGGTTTTATCGATGGTGATATCTCAAAACCTTCAGATCCCACTAATCCTCTCTTGGAAGCATGGGAACGTTGCAATGACATGGTGGTTTCCTGGATATATAACTCAGTAAGTCCCTCTGTCAAATCTACTTTGGTGTTTGTTGATGATGCATATGAAATCTGGGTTGAGCTGAGAGACAGATTAACACAACAAAATGGGCCAAGGATTTTTCAACTAAAGAAGGCATTAGCAAATCTTTCACAGGGAGAGGATCTGGTAAGTGTTTATTATGGGAAGCTAAAAACTGTATGGGATGAACTAATGTTGTATGATCCAATGCCTGAGTGTAGTTGTGGTAAATTGAAAGTGCTTATGGATCGTTATCAAAGAGATTGTGTAATTCAATTTCTCATGGGACTTAATGACTCCTTCTCAAACGTTAGAGACCAGATTATGTTGATTGAACCTCTGCCACCTGTTAACAAAATCTTCTCTATGATACAACAGCAAGAGAAACAACACCAAATGATATCAAATGTTCCCACTCCTGACCTTACGGCCTTGATGGCTCGAAATGGTTCTAATAACCACAAACCTGGTGCAAAGAGAGATAGACCTTACTGTACGCATTGCAGAATTCAGGGACATACTTTGGATAACTGCTTCAAGGTTGGGAATGCCAAGGCACCTGTCTTTACACACTGCCACATGAATGGACATTTGGTTGAAAAATGTTACAAGTTGGTTGGCTACCCTCCAAATCACAAGTTGTATAACAAAGGTAAAGGATCTAGTGCTTTTGTGGCTCAGTCTGGGAGTTCTATGTCAACTGATCAATTTGAAGAAAGTGAGGATAAATTTGCATTGACCAGGGGACAGTATCAGCAGCTCATGTCTCTGCTTCAAAACAATAATTCCTCAAATGCCACGCATATTCCTGGTCAATCTCAGCTTACATCTTCACCTGCTGCCAATGCATCATGCCTTTCAAAATTTTCTGGCATACATACTTGCCTCTCAACCTACAGACATAAACCAGTCAACTTCAATGACATTCCTTGGGTCATAGACACAGGTGCCACAGACCACATGGTCTGCAGCACCACATTTTTCACAACCATTACTGCAAGAGTTTCTTATTCAGTAAAGTTGCTAAATGGTAATGAAGTTCCAGTCACACATGTTGGAACTGTCAAAATTTCAGAGACTATTATACTAAACAATGTTTTGTGTGTGCCCTCTTTTTCTTTTAACCTTTTGTCTGCAAGAAAACTGGCTAAAGCTCTTGTTTGCTGCCTTGTTTTTCTTCCCAATTTTTGTTTCTTCCAGGACCTTTTGTCGTGGACAACGATTGGGATGGGTGAGGTTAAAGATGGCTTGTACCACCTGCTACGAGATGAAGTCTCACCCTCAGCTTTAGTCACCACTCTTTCCAAGTTCCTTAAGAAGGATGATTTTGTTTCAACTTCTGTCATTAGTCATTTTTCTGTTTCAGACTTATGGCATTGTCGTCTGGGGCATGTTTCTAATTCTAGATTACACTTGATTGAAGATCCCATTGTAAAAAACAACTTATCTTCAAGTGATGAAGTTCCTTGTCATATTTGTCCTATGGCTAAGCAGCATAGGCTTTCTTTTTCTCGTAGCTATCACAAGTCTTCTACCATTTTTTAAATGATTCACTGTGATTTGTGGGGGCCATGTTTTGTGACAGCCTATGATGGTAGCAAACATTTCCTTACCATTGCTGATGACCTTTCTCGAATTACTTGGGTTTATTTGCTTAAAAGCAAGTCTGAAACCAAGCATTGTTTAGAATCCTTTTACAATCTTGTTGAGACTCAATTTGGGGCAAAAGTCAAGATCCTTAGAAGTGATAATGGGCCTGAGTTTCAAATGAGGGAGTTTTTTAATGACAAGGGTATAATTCATCAAAGGAGTTGTGTTGAGACACCTCAACAGAATGGGATTGTCGAAAGGAAACATCAGCACTTGTTAAATGTTGCCAGGGCCATAAGATTTCAGGCTGGTATTCCCCTCAAGTATTGGAGTGACTGTGTTTTAACTGCTGCCTATATCATAAACAGACTTCCTACCCCATTGCTCAACAATAAGACACCTTATGAAATCCTTTTCAAAACTGAACCAACCTACCAACACATGAGAGTTTTTGGCTGCCTTTGTTTTGCTCCAACTTTGTCTCAAGGAAGGAAGAAGTTTGACTCAAGGGGAAGAAAGTGTGTGTTCTTGGGATATCCTTTTGGTGTCAAAGGGTATAAATTACTTGACCTTGAAAGTAAAACCAAGTTTCTGTCCAGGGATGTTATTTTCCATGAGGCTGTTTTTCCTTTTAAAGAGCCTTCTTTTGCTTCACCTCATTTTGATCAAAATGAAACAGGGCATTTGTTCAATTCTCTTGCATCAGATAACATTGACTGTTTTATGAGACAACCAGAAACATTTCATTCTCCTGCTTTACAAGAAAATGCTCCAGACTTGTGTCAACAAGAAAATTCCTCCCCTTCTCCATCTCACTTAGAATCATCTCCTTCTTCAGTCTCCTTAAATGATGTACCTATAGAAATTGCCTCCACAGATATTCCTGACACCTCTCATCAACAACCTGTAGAGCAGCCCTCATCTCCTATCACGCCTCCTCGTAGGTCTACCAAAACCAAAAAGGCTCCCTTGTATCTGCAAAACTTTCATTGTAAGCAAGTCACCTTTGCCTCACCAGCTCAATCTTTGGACAGGACTTCACTCCATTCAGCAGGTAAACCATTTCCTTTGCATAATACCTTATCATACAAGAAATTCTCACCTATTTTTCAAGTTTTCTCTGTTTCTATATCAACCAAAGTTGAACCACAAACCTACAAAGAGGCTGTGACTGACCCGTAATGGTGCAAGGCCATGGATTCTGAGTTGACAGCTTTAGAGCAGAATAACACTTGGGTGCTTACAGATTTGCCATCAGGGAAGAAACCAGTTGATTGTAGGTATGTCTACAAAATCAAGTATCATTCCGATGGAACAATTGAGAGGTTTAAGGCCAGGTTGGTGGCTAAGGGATATACTCAACAGGAAGGGGTTGATTACCATGAGACTTTTTCCCCAGTTGTTAAGTTGGTGACTGTTAGATGTCTCTTATCAGTGGCAGCAGTAAGAGGATGGCACTTACATCAATTTGATGTAAACAATGCGTTTCTACATGGTATCAGAGCCTTAGGCAAACGCCAGGTCCTGGGTTCAAACCTCCACTCCACCCGTTGAGAAAAAATATTCCACGTGTATGGCCTCCCTAAAATGGGTTTGAGTCCGGCCCACACGTGAGGGAGAGTGTTAAGGAATATATTAAACATATAAAAGTTCGCCCCTACTATCAGCTTGAGCTTTTAGTAGGAACGGTGTTCTACACACATTGCATAGTAACTTTTAGATCTATTGATTTTCTGAACTTCCTCATTTACCCGTTCATAGTAGCAGCATCCTATCACATTTCTAAAATTCTAAAATTTATATATATGCAAAAGAAGAGAGTTCGGTGTGTTTCACAAAGTATCACAGTAAACTGATGAATACACTGCGGATTAATAGCACATAACAATGAAAATTAAATAATTAAACTCTCCAACCCAAAAACCCTTTCAGACGAATGAGTACAACAAACGGGCTATGATTTAACTAAAGGAAAACCATTAGGGGTCTATGGGACTTACCTGTGAATTGGATTTGCTGAAGTTACGACAGAAGGAGGAGCTCTAGTAATTGACGCAGAGAAGAGGAAGACTTCAACTTCCACGAAATGTATTCCTCAGAGGGTGTCGTCGACAGAAGAAAAAAAGTGCGACAGGGAGATGGATGGGTGAAAGGGGGTTGACGCAAGTGAGGATTTGCGACAGAGAGAGGGAGATGCGACGGGGGGTTTGCGACGGTATGAGTTGCGACAGGGAGATGGATGGGTGAAATGGGGTTGACGCAAGTGAGGACTTGCGACAGAGAGAGATGGGGGGAGAGATGGAGAGGTCTGTGTCTGTGGAGGGTTTCGGAAATATCCAATGGGTCACAGTTGTTCTCCCCCTTTCGAAATGGTAGAAACCCTCGCTTTCCCCTTAAATAACCAGAGCAGCAACGTTGAAGAAGAGGTTACTGACGATTGGAAAGTCTTTTATCGGAGAAGGAGAGAATGCTCAATTGACATATTTATAATTTATGCCATTGCTTAAAGTTAACAATAATTACAAATTTACCATCACATAAAAATCAGAATCCATTCTCAAATCCAAAAACGGGGTTGAAGCCGTTTATGAGAATTATAAAATGAGTTCTTGCATACATTACCAAACACTCATTTTGGTATTTGAATTCATTCCAAAGCTTGGAATGAATTCCTAAAATAAAAGCCAATTGGTTGAGCCTAAGCAAGCCTGGCCACAGTTCCAAAAAAAAAATTTATGCATGCATACAATACGTGCCTCTCCTAGTATTATATAATGAAAAAAACCAATTGTTACATGGAGTAAAGCCCTGTTGAGCCCCATAGCATGGTCTAATGTTGTGTTATGCCCACAAGAGCTAGTACCAGTCCAAGCAATGTGTAAAACCTTTAGATCATATACGTTTCATAAAGCCATTCAAATCCCCCCGCTTCTCCTTATCACCAGATCTCAATTTTTGCATGGGAAAAAAAATATAAAAAAAAGGGTTCCATTGTCTAGTTTGGCAAATTTTTGGGTTTAAGTTTTATACTCTATAATATTATAAAATGATGAGCAAAGATTCATAATTTTTCCAGAAATTTTAAATAAAATATATACCATCTATAAATCAAATTCGCCTGACAGTCAAAAATACCCCTGGCTAATACTTCTATATACGTCACTAATAACTACAGGAGATAGTTTGACAACTACTATATTTTTCTTTCATTTTGCAACGCACATCGCACGTGCTTTCCCCTATTACGTATACTAGCAGGGTTGCACGTGCAAAACTGCACGGGGAGAGAGGGAATGGAAAGAGGGGAATTGGGGAAAGAGAGAATGGAGAGAGAATAAGTGGGGGTAGTTACAAATTAACTGTTTTTGAGACGGGTATAGCCCTGTATTATTGAAAGCAAACCATGTAGGGGATAAGCATTTTGGGAAAGTTGTAAATTGTTTTGAGCACGCTTTCCAAGGGGCATCTCGTGTTGTATATAGTATAGATATGCCCTTGTTAATAACTAATCACTAACAAGTTATGCCTAATATTAATTAAAATTGATATAAAATAATCTACGTACATCTAGCCAATACGATGACGAGTTTTTCATAGAAGATAATCAGTAAAAGCCATCAATTGCTAAACTAGCCAATCCACACGTACAAGCCCCCCTTGTATAAGAAATAATAATAATAAAAGGGGAAAAAAAAGACTAGAAATTTTTTCTAATTTAGTTCTTAATGGGTAGGGTGATGGTATTTAGGCTTCTTATTTATACGATTAATCCCATCACAACGAAAAATTCCTAATTTGTTTGTCCCGTTATAAATAGAATTATATTAGGATAAGCCACTTAAACCACTTTACAATATTCCACTATAACTCATTTTCCAATTTATTTAGGAAACCGTAACATTGTGCCACTTTGAGTCTCCGTATGCTCTCCTATATGGAGACGTACACAACATATCCATCCACTTGAATCGTTACTCGCTTCTGGCTTCAACTTTCTTATATGACTCCAACCTAACCCCATTAAGTGTTTGCACCAACCATAATACCGGTGCAGCCCCATTAAATTTTTGTACCAACCATAATACCGGTGCATGATTTTGAGTGCAAATATTATATCCTTGTGTCTGTCTCATGATTTTCAACCCCAGACAAGTCATACCCTTGTGTCTCTGTCATGATTTTCGGCCCTTATGAAATCAAATCTATGGTGATTATTTTTCCAACCAAACGACTCCACACGACATGATTTGAATTTCTTTCTACAAAAAAAACAAATTTCAAAAAATACTTTTTTGGCCGTAATAAAATGAGTTTCCTCAACGAGTCACGCAAGTTGAATTTAAAGGGCACCCAAGTTTTAGAAGGCATATTCTTGTTTTGTTAGTACGCCCATGGTTTATTCTCATTGGTATAACCTTACTTTGTTTTCGTCATTTCCAATCAACGTAGCATCCAAGGAAGGCATACATCTTGCAGGCTTGTTTTTTTATTAAAGTCATAAAAAATTGAAAGATGATTTTTATTAAAAAAAAATCAAATTCTCTCTTTTAAAAATAAATTAACCAATCATAACACAGGTACATGAATTTTGATGATCGAAGATGATTTCCATCCTCGCATAAAACGTAACAACTTTCAATTGAAAGAGGTTCTATGCAATGTTGGCATCTGATTAATATATTAGCTCATGTCATAATCAATTCAAGAAAAAAAACAAACTTTGCTCCTATTAAGAAAATTATTAAATATTTCCGTTCACCGTTTTAAAATAACGCAGTTATTTTCAGATTTTGTTGTTTATAACATTTGCCGTCCTTCTATCAAGCGATCGATAAAGGTTTTAATCAAATTTGGTGAATTTTCAGTATCTGAAAAATAACACACCTTCATCAAGTTAATTGTATAACAAATTGTCATATGTTTTTTCTTGGAAAAGAAAAAATAAATATCTAAATTTAGGGAGAAAAATATAAAAAATTAAAAGATATTTATTGAGTGTAGAATTTTTGTTCACCAAAATCACTAGTTGCAGTGGAGGAATGAATTAAATTCAATAAATTTATCTACCAATCTTCCTTGTCACTTTTTAAAGAAGAAATAAATATTACAACCAATCAATTGTGTTTTAAAGGAAAGACATTCTTAATAGTAGCAAAATGTTTGTGTACTTTAATCCCTTTTTATTGGCACATAGATACATACTCTACATGGAACCAAAGCTCTTGCTATACCAGCAAACTAATGCTGTTCTGCCGGACCATAATATCTTTCCCCTTACTATTTTCGTCTTATATTTATCATCTTCTCAACAAATGTAAGCCGGGGAACGTCGTCTCTTTAAGCAAGTCGAGTTCCGTTGCAGTGGGAACTATGGGGCTCGAGATGGAATCAATGGCGTCGGCCATCGGAATCTCGGTTCCCGTTCTGCGGTTTCTTCTCTGCTTCGTCGCCACGATACCCGTGAGCTTTTTATGGAGACTCGTCCCTGGAGTCAGAGCTAAGCATATATACTCAGCTGCATCAGGAGCTCTGTTGTCGTACCTTTCCTTTGGGTTCTCTTCAAATCTCCACTTTTTGGTCCCAATGTTGATGGGATACGCTTCCATGCTTGTGTATCGTCGGCGATGCGGCATCATCACCTTTTTCACTGGATTCGGTTACCTTATTGGATGGTAAGCAGCTGCTGTTTTTTTGTGGGTTTTCGTTTGATATGATTGGATTGAAATTGGGTTTGAAATTTCATTTTCGTTTGATCCGTTTGTTCTTTACCTTGGCTCTGTAATGTTGAATTCTTTAAATTAGCTTATTTGTTATTTTTAATTCTCTCTTTTGCGGTGTTTAATTTTATGATCTGAGTAGCAATTGCTTTGATTTTATGGTTTAATTCGAATGAATAATGGGGATTCTGAAAGTATTTGCTGGAATCAGCGAAAGGCTATTGTTCATACTACTCTCTTCTATTTTCAGGTGTTCCTTTAGATTTGGATAATGTAGTTGGAGGGATCTGTATGTATTTTTGTTCTGCATTCAAGCTAATTTCAGGAGTTTATGAAAAGGGGTCTGTGTCTGTGTGCTCCTGGATTTAAGGCTTCTGTGTATTCGACTTAGAATTTGACTTGTAATCGCTTTGGCACCGGTGCATGTGGAGTTCCGTTTAAGATTTACAAATTTTTTAATTTAATTCATCACGGAACTATACAATCTTGAGTTCTGGTCGTTGGTTTCGCTTCCTATCTATTTTGGTCATTATTGTCTACCACAAACTTGTTTCATAAGGGCAACAAATAACTCATCCTCTGTCTTTCTCTTTTTTGCTTTTTAGTTTAATTTTTTTACTTTTTATTCATTGATGCTATTATCTAAAAATTTTTGTTAAAATCAAGGCGTTGAATCATAAATACATTTACCCATAGATACATAGTTTAAATATTAATGAGCTTTAGAAATCCAAAATATTGGTTATCCTAGTCATTTTATTATATTGTTCTTTATGATGTGATGTTTCAATGAAAAGACACAATGTATCTAATATATTCTCATTTATATGCTTCTTTATACTTAATTGATATATATTTACTTCAAATTTTGCTCAGACATACAATAGCTCTGTTTCTGCTTTCTGCATGGGACTGAGGCAGTTTGAGTTAGTTTTGATAGTTGGGAAAATTATCTAATTGTAATGAAATCAGTGTAATGGTATATGCACCTATGAATTGAGATTAGTTGCATGTTAGTTTCCTCTAGGGCTTGAAATCGATGTGAACTTGTTTCAACTTCTTAATGTCTTTTGGTTTAATTTTAAAGCAATGTTAATTAATCATGCACTTAGTAGGAAAACCATAGTAACTTTTAAGTCTCAAGCATACCTGAGAAATCAGTATTACCTGTGTTCAAACCTCTTTTGACACACAATTCCCATGATTTTACTTATCAGGATCTGTCTTTCTTTTTTGGTTTAGCTGTATGCGATCAGAGTTTTGAATCATAATTATTTAGTTCATGCACTTATCAGAAATACTTTGGCAATTGTTAACCAGGGTTTCTGATACATGTTCTGTGTTGACTTTTCTTTCACAGTTCCCAGATTTTACCTTTTTAAGTACTTTGCTGGTTGATTACAGATTTTTGTCTGATAAAATGCAAATCTGCTAGTTATGACTACTATTTTGTCAGGAAATGATAGATTTATTCAGTCCTTGCTTTGAACCATTAACGTACTTTCTATCTTTTCCATGACTATGTTGGAATTTTTTATTCCTCTATTAGAAGTATAGATTTTTCCTTTTTAATGTGATTCACTGGGAGCAGCATAAATAAGATACCGCATTCATTGGGAGTTAAAATGCTTTAAGTCTCCTTAATAGTTTTTTGAATAGTAACCCTTGACATGACACCATTGATTTTTCCTAGTACGTTGAATGATGGCTGAGTAAGATAAGTGTCCACTGCACTATGGTTTCAAAATCTCATCATGTCTGTACTCAACTTAATGTCCAATTGTCCAAATGCTAAATATGGTAGTTCATATATTTTTTTACGATAATTAATTACTTTATGTTATGGGGCCAATCTATTTAGAATCTAAATATGGGACTAATTTTACTGTAAAATCATTTCTTCATGGGATTCTTATTAATCATCTGAAATATGTGGAACCCAATCAAAATTAGTGGTAAATTATGTTTTTGGATGCTGTACCCTTGTGGCCTTTTTTTATGCCATTGCAGATGGGCTACAAGTAAATGGGTTCAAGTTATTAGCTCCTTTTTGAGGAATTTATTAAGAAATTATCAACTTAGTTATTAAACATCCTATGATGACATTGGAGTTATAATGTCCTTTTTGCCTTCTTTTCTTTGTTGATTTTCTCATTTATTTAGTGCTGGAAAATACACTCTGATTTAACTTTCTGAAGACAACAATTCTGTATTATCGATTAGTGTTACTCTTTTGTAGCCATGTATACTACATGAGTGGGGATGCATGGAAGGAGGGAGGCATTGATGCTACTGGTAATCACTGTTTCTGTACTTTTTGTACTTGTTTTACTTCTTGTTGAGTGGGTTGCCTAACTAACTTATTTCAAAGATAAAACATTCAACTTATTCGACTGCCAACAGTTGCAAAGTTTTAGTTCATCATGAAAGATAATATAACTCAATACTATATTCCGAATCAAATATGTGGCTTGTTCCAGATATTAATGGCCAGAGGAAGATGTAAAGCATACAGACATGGTTTGTATTATATTCGGAAAACATGGATAATCTTGATTATCAGTATCCTTTGATCCTTGAAGAGTTGAAGTACAGTCTTCTGCAGAGCACTGAAAAATTAATTAATGGTAACTGTTTGTGTGGCTGTTGTAAATCAACATGTCATTGGTGAACCCAAATCTGATAATAGATTTTTTTTTCTTGGAGATTCTTGACAAGAAACAGTAACAGAATCATTCTAGTACTGTGTATGACTCTTTTGTTTGTCAGCACACAAAAAGCATGCATCCAAATTGCAAAACATGTCTGAAAACTAGAAATTGAAAAATGAAAAACTCAAGCTTCATCAGCTATTGAAACTTTGTGAGTTTGGTGTTTAAGATAGCTGGACAGATGATCTGCTGTTTGATCCTGATCCCCTGGGATCTGTGATGCTCCATAGAATTTTAACAAGTTTCATGTAACTATCTTTTTCAATTTTGATTTCATAGCTAATAATTATCTCCTGTTTTGAGCATTTCATTTTTCTTAAAGACCTGGGTATGTGTGAATGTCCACACAGGCATACACATGCATGCATGCATGCACCTGCTCACACATACATATAATTATTCAAAGAAAGCATACTATGGTGACATATCACTTGCCATTTGAGAAGCACTGTGACATATTAATCCAAAAACCAAAAAAGAAAGGCATTATAGTTTCTTCTTCATTAAATTTGAAGCACCGCATCCTGTTGTAATGTAGGAGCCTTAATGGTGTTGACACTGAAAGTCATCTCGTGTGCAATAAATTATGGTGATGGGTTACCGAAAGAAGGTCTGCATGAGGCACAGAAGAAAAATCAGTTGCTTCAAATGCCCTCATTTATTGAGTATGTTGGATACTGCCTATGCTGTGGAAGTCACTTTGCTGGACCAGTTTTTGAGATGAAGGATTATCTTGAGTATACAGAAGGGAAAGGGGTAAGATTTATAATGCTGCTTACATGTGTACGGGTCTGTTTAGAATATTTTATAGTGGTGATGCTATTAAATTAGTTTTATTTTATGCTCTTGCAGATTTGGATGAATTCTGAGAAAGGAGGATCACCATCTCCTTATGGTGCAACAATTCGAGCTCTTGTTCAAGCTGCCATATGCATGGCCTTGTATCTGTACTTGGTACCACATTTTCCCTTGTCTAGGTTTACTGATCCTGTATACCAAACTTGGGGCTTTTGGAAACGGTTGGGTTACCAGTACATGTGTGGTTTTACAGCACGTTGGAAATATTATTTCATCTGGTCAATTTCAGAGGCTTCAGTCATCATTTCTGGTCTTGGCTTCAGTGGTTGGACAGATTCTTCTCCACCAAAACCACGATGGGACCGTGCAAAAAATGTTGATATTCTTGGTGTTGAGTTTGCAAAAAGTGCTGTCGAATTGCCACTTATGTGGAACATACAAGTCAGCACTTGGCTGCGAAATTGTGAGTTTTTGTTGCTTTCTTTTTGAACAATTCCCTTCGATTCCTTTTTTCTTTTTACCCTTATACTTGCCTAGGTACTGGGCTGTCAACAGGCTGCATTGTGGATGGCTTATGGTCAATCTGGTCATCTGTTCATGAGATACTGATTTGGTCTGAACTCTGAGATGTAAGGATAGAGAGTCAAGGTCTGACCCAATAAAATAGATGAGAATGAGTTCTGATCCTCATAGCTAAACATATTGGAGATGAGTTCACCACATGTTGCTGTTTAGATGTGTGTAAATACCATATGCTTGCCTCACTTTTTGTGCCTAATTTGATGGTACAGGTCATCTTTTTGATGGGAGACTAAATGGATCTGTAAATGCAGACATAGAACCACATCACGGGACCTACTATAGATCCAAATCCAGATTATTTAGGTTGGCTCTAATTAGATATGTTACTGGCACATGGGATATGTGGTGGTGTCAAATCAGAGAAAATGGTTCTTGCTTCATTTTGTTAACATGTTGATTCATTTTGTTGATACGTTGTCATCGATTTAATTTTTCTGTTGTTCTAGATGTCTATGAGAGGCTTATTCAGAAGGGAAAAAAACCTGGCTTCTTACAGTTGCTGGCAACGCAGACTGTTAGTGCTGTTTGGCATGTGAGTGCAATTTACACCTTGTCCATCCCAAAAAGGCTGTTTCGGTTTTAATCTTTGGGTGATCTAATATTCATGTAATTAGTTCAATTGTTTATAAACATGAGAAAAATCAAAATTACTGTAGTATTGATACATTTAGTGGAAGTTGTCTTATAAAACTCATGACAAGGATATTAAAATCATATTTGTTCACTGTTTTCTAAGTAAATGAATTCTTATGATTTTTCTTTTACACGCTGCTATCATATATGCAAAAGATACTAAATACCTTTTTCTCTGATAAATTCTGCAACAAAGTTTCCATGTCAAACTAGCTGTTGGACTTGAAAACTACAATTAGCTATTTGTTTTTTTTCCTCAATTCTTAAATTAAGGATGGTTAGACCTGCTAGAGTTAAAAATTGTCTTTTAAAAGTGGAACCAAATGGATTATATTTTGTGCTTACCTGATTAAATCTGATATGGGGTCCAGTTTTCTAACCAGATGGAGCTGGAATCTAGATTATGTGGTATGCATAAATCTGTTTTATTTAATTATTATTTACTTTATGATACGTGCCAATCCTGATGACCAGTTATCGTTATGCTTGTGTGCAAATTGAAAACCTTTTTGGATTTCAATATTCTTGAAGTTTTTTTGGCTGTATATGGCATTGCATTTGCCAATGGATTTCAATTTTTAGCTTTGATGAGGTTCTTAAGTCAATTTATATATTTTGTGGTGTTGTTTTTAGCTTATGATATGTAGGACACTCACTCAGGCACTTTTTGACAGAATCATATTGATCATGTCTGATGACATCAGGTTGAACTTTGACAAGTATTTATACCTTTACTTGGGTCTAAAGTGGGCAAAAATATATGTACCTATATATGTGAGTATATGTATACTTGTATATCTGGATTCTTGGTAAGTTGCTGTTTGAAACACCATATCAGCACCTGTGTCCATGTCTAAAGGTTACCGTTATTAGCTGATTGTGATGCTAGAATGGTATTTCACTGAAGTGAAATTAGTGGTAGTCTAATGTAACAAATCCAACTAATTAAATTCTTTTTTCTCTGGTTTGATCAATTTTCAGGGATTATATCCTGGCTATATTATGTTCTTTGTTCAGTCAGCATTGATGATAGCTGGTTCTAGAGGTATCTTTCATATCTCATCTCATTGCTCTTGTGTGACTGTTAATGATGGTGGTTCAATGTTTCTTTGGTTGCTTCTGAATTATCTTTCTTTCATTCATGAGCAGTTATTTACCGATGGCAGCAAGCAATTCCCCCAAGTATGGGTCTGGTTAAGACAATTTTGGCGTTTGCAAATTTTGCATTTACAGTCTTGGTCCTGAATTACTCCTGTGTTGGTTTCATGGTTAGTACATATCAAATACCCATATTTTGAAACAAAGGAAACTAAACTTTTCATGATTTAATAACCTATTTATAAAACTGTGAAGGTGTTGAGCCTGCGGGAAACACTCGTCTCGTATGGAAGCGTCCACTATGTTGGCAGCATTGTTCCCATTACATTAATCCTTCTGGGGCAAATTTTCAAGCCACCGAAGCCTGCCAGATCGAAAGATCGGAAAGAAAAATGACATTGGACCAGAAATTTGTGCTTTTATCTGGAGCTTTATCTGGAGTGCAGGATCTAACGAAAAACATGTCTCACGCAGTTTTTTGCAGTCTTTTGTGATTGTTGTCTTGCTAGTTACTTGAATTGTAACATCCTGATTTATATCAGATGAAATAGATAGTATATTTATCCATTAATTGCCAATTTCTTTCATGGAAATTGAGTATAATATTAATGTTACATAACATCTCACAATCTCTGTGTGGTATAGCGAACAAAATCCCAGTTTAGGCTTTAGACTGAGTTGACAAGAAAAAAGGGAAAATGACCAAGGGAGAAACAAAGAAATAAAAACATCTTGTATTTAAAAGTTTAATTGCCCTGATCCCAGGCAATTTGATTGTACTGGAATCACTCATCAACAAGCCTGATCTCTAGCTTGATTTATTATGATGTGGAATGGTCTCCAAGAGGGGAAATGTTTGCTTTGAGGCAGTCGAATGGTCTCTTCGCAGGGTCCTGAACTCCTGCTCGACTCGACCAGGATTTTTTTTTTTTTCAAATTTTTTGGGAAAGATTGGACCACCCCTTTATTATCTTCATCTTTGTCGCGAGGAAAATTCCCACCATAACGATCAGAGGGGCAAGCAAGTTCTGGTGGCGAGTGGGACAGGACGTGGTTGCTGGGGGCCTAGTTCTGGCAGGAGAACTAAAATAGGTTCCGATTTCGTCACTATTGATAGAAGTTTCTTCGGTTCTACTTGGAGTGTCGATTATGTTATTCGTTCAGAGACGTTGAGGAAGATGATCTTTTTGTGCTTTACCCGTAAGAGATGAAGACTCTTTCTGTAAATCCGTTAGTTACTTCCACGCTACCCTTCAAATTTTGCGCGGGCAAACGTCCCTGCTTTTACAGTTGTAATAGAAGACGAGGACGTCTATCCGTCTCAGCTGGTCTCAGCGATCCTGGGGGAACCAAGCAGCAGCTTAATCTCTCTGTTCTTCGCTTTACCTTTGGTACACCCCATTTCTTTTCCTCTTTTAGTTACCTTTCTATGGTTTCTGAACGTCCTCTCTCTCTGGATTTGAATATTAATAACGGTGTTTTCGGAGTCCAGGGATTCCGGGGTTGGATGAATCCTACTTGCCCAGGTGGATTGGCTATGCTTTCGGTTCATTGATTCTCTTAAACCACCTTGTTGGTTCGAATTCCACCATCACCGCTGCACAACTTGTGAGAAAATCGTTTTCTGAGATTGCAATGATTGAATGTTCCAGGGGTTTCTGATTATTTTTTTAATTGTTCTTTTTCATTTTTCCTCTTTCATTTTGTTTTTTTGGGATCGGTTTTCTTTTTATCTTACAGAGATCAGAGGCTTTGGGTCTTTCTTTGGCGGGATTCTCTGTCTGTCTTCCATATCTTGGAAAATTTCTTAAGGTAACTCCCTTACTGATTCAGTAATTTCTCCAACATTTCATAACAACCATTCATGCCGCCTTTGCAGAAGTTTTGGGTTGAGGCTCCAAGTCCTCTATGCAGATACTTATAGCACCAGAAATGTGTATGATTTTCTAATGAAGGTGTTAGGGTTGTAGACTCTTTAAGGGGGGAAAAAGGCATTGTAAGGAAAACATCATGCATGAGAAAAACTGGTCGAATTTGAAATACATGAGAGTCTGGTATATTGGAAATACTAATATTTTTAGGCTTTGTACAGTTGATCCAACCTTAATAGTGGATACCTCATCTAGATATTAAAGGGCTCTCATGCAAATGGAAAGACTGAATATCCTTTGATGTTTGAGGTTAGAAACCTCAACATTATCAACCATAATACTTTATTGGAGACTCAGTTGTGGTATGTTTCCTGGCCATGTATTGTTCCTAGCTTGACCATATTGCGGAAGCTTCTATGTTCAGTTCACTGTGATTAATTTTGGTGTCAATAATTCTTGATTTCTTTCCCTCTTCCTCAGAGTCAATAAAATTTGGGTAATTCTCAAAATTCTGAGCATATCATTGACTTGTGTCATTGTCTAGATATTAAATATTCATTCTTTACTGAGTGCCAATGACTATAGTTGGAACCATATTCCTTAAAATATCCTGTTGCCATTCTTGATTAAATCTCCTTTGTCAAGAAGATGAAAAAGAGAAGGTTAATATTGTCATTGCCTTTCCATCTGCTAATGTGAAAAAAGAGTTGATTACCATCACAGCTTTTGGTCTCTTTTCCAGGACCCATGACTTATTTCCAGTAGATTTTTTTTAAAATTTTGAATTAATGTTTTTTATGATCCATAACACGCTACAGGCAATTCTTTGCTAACATAAAAATACTAAGATATGTAAATATCTTGTCAACATCAGAGACGTAATAAAGCATAAAAAATCATTACTATTCATCACTTGATAAACAAGATTAAAGCCTCTTCTATCAGATCAGAACTTCTCCAGGTTGAGTATAGACATGATTTACCTGCCCAATACATGGAAATTTGTGCAGGGTGCAACTCTGGTAGATGAACTAACTCTTCCCACTGGCTATGAGCAAATATTTGCTATGTCAGAGAATCTTTCAGATACTGAAAAGGAGGATTTGGCTTGGGTTACATACATTTTGTTGCGCAATACGAACACAGTTTCAGTGGTATTTTCGCAGAAGCAACTCCTATTAACGAACTGAAGTAATTTAATGGAAATACATCGCCCTTGGGCTGAAATCACTATTATTATGGTGCTAATCTAATTGCTTGTTGTTGAGAATTTGTTTACCAGCTTATATCAGTTCGATACGGATTATGTGTCCGTGGCTACTGGAATTCTCCAAAAGATGACTCAAAAGTAAATGTACTTGATTGGTTTCAGAAGCAGATTCTTCAAATTGGTCTGTGTGATATAAAAGAAACACTTTACTTTCCACGGAGTACAGGTGAAGTTTGTGTTACTTGCTTTTATGTTTTCATGTGGGCAATAATCCAATATATTGGAGTGGGTTTATTTATTTATTACACATGGACATGCCAAGTAAAAATAAGAAAATTTTTATGGGGCATTAGAGGATTCTCCCTCTACATGTGGGCTTCATATGAAAATATCAGAAAGGGAAGATAAATGTCAAAACTCAAAGCTGGTTTAGTTATTCCAGTGTGGCATGCTGTGTTGAGGTCCTAGTTACGATATCTGTGGAGTCTAATTTCTTCCACTGTTATGGATTATCACAATATCTGTGGAAAGTAAATCTTCTTCACAATCTATGCTGCAACTATTGTGACTTAGATCCCAGCTTACCTCATGAAAGTAAAATCAAGTAAACTGTTTCCATATCTATGCACAACTCTATTTTCTTATGGGCTGACATGTAGGTCAACCATATCAGATTTATATGAGATGTATTCTGACCCTTAAGTCGCAAAAGTTTGTTTCCACCTTCCCTTTTTTCAGTTGTTAATTGCTTTTCTATTTGTTATATGATTTTAAAACAGTGTAGTTTCCATTTACCTTAAGTTTTATGTTACCATCAAGTAAGTCATAAAAAGCTTGGGATGCCAGAATGGAATGTAAGATTGAGTCTCAATGCCACAATGTGCAAAAATGTTGAACATTAGGTCTGTTGTCAGTCTATCCCTCATGGGCTCTACTTTGCTGGAATCTACACCAGTTTATGGTGCTTTATCAAATAAGCCGTAAGGAGGTACAGAGGCTCACGTGCTGCGTTTGGCATTGCTTTTTGAAGTAAGAAGCATGTTTGGACAGAGTGCTTTAATCGCTTCTCAAGTTTTCCTAAGCAACAAAAAAAATTTGAGAAATAATAAAATTTCATTCTCAAATAAAGCAATTAATCACTGTTTAAATATGCTTATTGCTTCAAAAAGCAAAAAGGCAAAAACAAAAAGCATTTTCAAATACAGCCTTGGTCTGCAAGTGCAGAACACATTGCACATTTCTGCTTCCAGTGACAAAGTGTGGGAAGCCTGGTTCAAATCATGCCATAGTTGGTTCTATATAGATTCATTGGAATTTACTGCTTCAGCATTGGTTGTATGAAATGATCTGTTTCTTTTTATTACTCAGAATTAGTTGTGCAAAGATATTGGGTGCAGTTTTCAGACTAATGGATGCCTTCTTCACCATTGCAGATTCTGGACTTTGGGAGATGCTACCCAAGGGAACTCGTTCTCTTCTGGTACAACCAGTGCTGCAAGCTCCAGCTTCTGGTGCCAATGAGGCAGAGGAAAAAGTTCAAGGGTTTCTCCTCTTAGCTTCTAGCATGAGTTATGCATACAGTGATAAAGATAGAGCTTGGATAGGAGCTGTTGCAAACAAATTCAGAGGTGAGATCACATATGCTGATTTGTAATGCGTTGAACTTGATCCAGTTTGTGAATTCTTTTTCCTTTTCTGTGTGCATCTGGGTCTCTATGTGAGTAACCTGAATCTGGGTGATTATGGAAGAGTTGGTTCCTGTTTTGCCATGATTTTTTCTGGTTGGATATCTTTACTCTTTTTAAAGATCGGTTAAGACAGTGCCCATGGTTTATGTGAGAAGACTGATAGGTTTCACGGTTGTTGAGAGGTGTCTTATGCATTTGCTTGTTTGTTGGAAAATACAATTTTAGGAAGCAATAACGAAAGGATAAAGTGAAAAATGATAAAAAAAAAAAAAAAAAGAGGGAGGGGAAGGAATTTGTTATAGCAAAAATGTACATCTGTTTCAAGAAAATGTTTCTGAGGGATTAATGATATCATATCTGTGGTTTTGGGATAGAGTAATTAATCAAAAACCCAGAAGAAAAAAATGTCTCCATACTAAATTTTTAGTCTGGAGGTTAATTAGTGGAGATGATAAGCTTAAAACTTTGTTCCCTTCATTTCTTTTGTATTAATATTGTGGTTTCTTAAATGGACTGTTTTTTTGTGTAAGAAAAACAGAAAACAGAACATGAAGGAAAACAAGTCATTTCTACAGAGAAGCATACTCCTAATTAGAGCTGGTAAGGGTTGATTAGGGTCGGGTGATAGTTGGGTTGGGTTCGAAGGTTTATTTAACATTGTAACCTGGCCCAACCACTATTCTGGTGGGTTGAAGTCGACCTAAGGGTATTAATAAGCCATTTTCAATGCAAACATGGGCCTGGAGGTTAAGCTAGAAATTGTCAGATCTACTCCAATTGGAAATTAGACTACTACAAGCTTTGGGGATTCTAAATTAGACTAGAAATTGGCAGATCTACTCCAATTGGAAATTAGCCCGTGAGTTGGAAAGCTAAGGAAGATTTGGCATTTATGAACACTTATTCAAAGTTGACTGTGAATATCTTGAAGATTCTTGTGTTACTCTATGTCCATAAACCACAACGTAAGAGGTCTGAGTATCATTTTTTTGGGGCCTTCATTCTATCTTTGGGAGATAATGCATCAAGATCACCCTAGAAATTGAGTTCCCTCGAAATCTGGATTTAACTCAAAAGAAGTCCAGAAAGGCTCTAAAGACATCCAGCAAAACTGATTCTCCTGGTACCCTTTCCACAGTACGAATCTGATTTTGTAATAGATTCTCCATGATCAGTTGTGAAAATCTATTTAGGACTTGCCGTTCGAAGAAATTATGCAACCTAGCGGCTTAGGCTCTTCAAATCTGTGTATGGATTAAAATAAGCCAATCCTTTGGTGTGCCTCATGCACTTTAAAAAATACTTGACTGTACAATGATTAAAGTGACCTTTTGGGATCCTATCTTTTCCTCCCTTTCTATCTTCAAAACGTGCTAGTGCTCATGTCGAATCATGTTAATTTCTTTATTTTCTTCTTTGCAAGAATATGAATCACATTCAAACTATTATGATTTTACCTGTTAAGACAAACTCGAGAAATTGTAACATTGGAGCTTAAGCCATTTTGTTATATCAGCTGCATTGGGTATAGCACATCACAGAGCTGTTGAAGCTTGAGAGACTTTTATGTTGACCTCCTTAAATCCTTTGAAAATAAGAAATTAGTTCCTTCTTCCTTTTTGTTTTATAAAAAAAAAAATCATGTCCTCATTTTATTTGGGCCGACACAAACTGTTAGTTTGTTTAAAATTCAAAACATCACAAGTGATTGAATACATTTTATCAACAAAAAGTGATTTAAAATGTCTTTTCTTCTTGATACTCATTTATTTTTTCTTCTTCAAATATTTGTGTAAAAGGGAATCCATTGTCCATGTAATCACTGCTGAGACTAATTTCCAATGCATATTATATATTCTCCCAATGAAGTAATCAATAAGGGGACAGGAATCTCTGATCGGCTGGCTTCTCTTTAATATTGTGATTCTAGAAGAATGGTTTTGATCTCTCTAAAATCCTTTAGAATCCGTACACTAGTCAAAGAAACTCAAGAAATTTATAATTCAGGCATGGATGAAGCAGATAATGCTCAATTAAACGAAGAAAATTTGAAGTGATATTTACTTTAAGGTGCACCATTTGAGCCTAAAGGCTCAGGCCTGCTATAGGACACTGCACATCAATGAATCTCATGTACTGTCCTGATTCATCTTGAGTGAATAAAGGGTCTTGGTTTGAGTTTGTTCTTACCACAATCTTCATTGAAAAATCTCTGTTGTAAATAAGACTTGTTGGTTATTTGCATTGAATTGGATGAATGAAAAGATCCCATCAATGGAAGCCCAATTAAGTATTGTTCAGTTTATGCACTCAAATTTTCATCATGCTCTGAAATGTGATATTGTTTATGATGGC
Organism: Buxus sempervirens; assembly: GCA_947561395.2. Taxonomy (NCBI): domain Eukaryota; kingdom Viridiplantae; phylum Streptophyta; class Magnoliopsida; order Buxales; family Buxaceae; genus Buxus; species Buxus sempervirens. Next base: position 6,866,946 of record OX387193.1, read on the forward strand.
AGAAAAGCATATGTAAAGCCTATGCTCAAGAGGCAAAACACTTGGGCTTTTCATAAACTTGGTGGGTCATGATGACTGTGGCAAGTATAGTTGCTGCTTATTAAACCCATTTCTTATAGGACTTTATTTTTTCTAATATTATTATCAAAATTTTTTACGTTAATCTAGTGATCTCAATCCAACATTGACTAGATATGATAAAGAAATTCTCATCATGGATGATAACAAACAGTTTTTGGTTCTACATATAGCATACAATTATAAAACTTTTATGGAACAGTCAATTCCTCTTGAAATGATCTGTAAGGGCTCTTTACTGTATAACCTTGGTTTCTTACTTAGCCTTTTCCAATTAGTTAGCTCTTATGTCTCTGTTGGAGCTTATGTATGAAGGAGGTTTTGTTTTTGCTACAACTTGTTTCAAAGGATGTCCCATGTCTTCTCTCTTCTTCCAATTTAAGCAATTTTGCCTTTGGTAGGATTTGATTAAGACATCCTAAGTGGTAGCTATCCCATTGGTTTGGACTCACCCAATCAGTCAGCTCTTCCTGCCCTAGAAAGCAATGACCCCACAACTTGTGGGTCCCTCATTCACTCCCTTAAACCCACCAATGTATCAACCACTCATAGATCTATTTCTGTTACTGTGTCACCTTCCAAATAGACACCCCTAACCATCTGATGTGCTGATTCTTTACTCCTCTTCCTTTCTTTAATCCCACACTATGTAACCAAATTACTCATGACTTTCCTTCCAAAAGGGTCTCATCCAATCCATTTTAGTGGTTAAGCACCACGTGGCTAACGCGGATTGGCCTTTTCACCCATCATAATAATGAAGTGAGGATGCCATGTGTATGATTGGAAATTTTAGGACTAGAGAAATCATCATCATCTCCCCTTAAGAATAGAATAACCTAAAAATTGATTCTCTGTTTTCATCACAAAAACACACATTGACTAAACAAAAAATATCAAAGAAAAAACCCTAAGGCCCTGAAAAGTAAACCCCAACTACTATAATATATCACAATCATTCTACCTTCAATGGCTTATTTTGTGACTTCTTATTCCTCATTATAACAACATAATTCCCTTCCATACACACCCTATATGTGCATATAAGCATACATATAAATATATTATATTTGTCTGTCTATATATATATATATATATATATATATATATATATTATATTATATTATAGTGAAAGGGTTGGTAGTGGGTATACTGTCTCCATACAAAACGAGGGTTTATCTAATTCAAGTGACAAAGAACCAAGACCAAAATGATAGTTGAGAGAAGAGACAAGGCCAATCCAACGACCCCTTTTTCATTTTTGGGCATTTTGATAATATTGCGCGTGGGCGTCGGTCACACCGTCTCTTTTGGACTACGTATATGGACACACCACCGGTAAAGAGATGTACGGTTATTCGAATGCCACGTGTTCAGCGATGAAATTCGTGTCGGTCGTCGCGCTTGAGTGTCGGTGGTGTTGCTAAATCAGGTTAAAAGTTAAAAACAAACGTTTTTTGAATTTTTGTAAAGTTACGGAAATTACAGAAAAGGGCCGCATCGAGGAGGAGGAGGTGGGCTCCGTTTTATTACGTAGCGGTCGTGACAGTAGAATAGTAGATGACTGACAACACTAATAGTTTAAAGGAGCAAAAATTTCAAGCTAACCCTCAAGTGCATTTGTATTATCAAATTCGCCCCTCATTGTTAGGACTCTCTAATCTTGTGTCAAAAACAAGTGACTGCCACTTGACATGCTGAGGCCTGGATTGAAACCTACTCTCACCAAATCAAAGATAGTATGTTCATGATAGCTTGTCTTTAGCTAAGATATTTTGAATCGATCGAGTTATTGTTATTTTGCTAGCTTTCAAGTCTTATCTAGAGTCATACTCTCTAAGAAGCTAATTGTCTGATAGGTGTGTGTATATTGGTTGTGTGTCAAGAGAATAGTGCCGATAAGGAATGCAAAGGAAAAAAAAAAAGAACAGAAAAAGTTAAAGATTAATCTATATTTGTATTATATACAATGAGAATAGGCCTCTTGGGAAGTGTGCCAATAACTATGCATGACTTCCCTAAAATGCCCTTATTGTTCGTTGTTAAGTCATAGTTAATATACGGTTAAAATAGTCAAAACTTTGCTTATTTATTTATAATCTAGACAATTGCAAAATTGTTCCCTCTCTCTCTACGTGGAGTACTGTAAGTACACCCTGCTAGTTGATATTATTTTAGTATAAAAGAGATATCTATCCTTGCTAACTATGGTTTGGAAACTCAAAATATAGATTCGATGTTTTACGAATAGATTAGTTTGATAAATTGGATGATTAAAGTCAAAAAATTGGATTAGATCGAATGAATGTATCTGTTGACTACAATAAAGTTTTGTGAATTGATTTGGATTCATCCAAGCTTACATTTTTTGACTGAGCTAACTTGAAATAATGATAACTTGCATCCATATTTGCTCAAGTCAACTAAATGAGGTAACCTTGTAATGAATCTTAATTAATTATGGCAAAAGCCTCAAAGAAGAACTGTTACCAAAGTACTTTTGCTTGCTTTTAACCATAATATAATTTGAAGTATCATTCAACTATCGATACCAATACTTTAAACTTGCTTCCTAACCAAGAATCTCTAATCACATGATAGAAAATTCCTATTTTACTTCATGAAGCAACAAAAACAGCTCTACCGTCAGTGTTTCATAGAATTCATTAATCAAATCTTGACCACAAAATCCATTTTTATTTCATTTTATTTTTTTAATATGAGAATAGTTTTTTAACTCTCAAGTGACCATGTGCCTTAAATGCACAAGTTTAATAGCATTAATTATCTTGAAACAAGTGAAATTTTTTATCTTCTATTTTTCCAATTAATATATAACGGCATGCAACAACGTGATTTCATTACTAAATTTGTCAACATGCACACATGATGGTATATTTTAATACAATCATGGTAAAATAAAAATAAAAACAAAAATTGTTTGACATGTCATGTGTTCGAATCTTGTTACAAAGTCTTGGAGGATACAATTAATTGATTTGAAATCTGCTGGAGCCTTGGCTGGAAGATCTGCTAGTCCAACGGCGAAAGGTGTGTCCACATAGGTGCATGAAACCTATGTTTACACACCCTCCGCCTTTGGACCAACAGATGCTCCAGCATGAGGGACCAACGGATATGGCTTCCAATTAATTTTCAATTCAAATTTTTTCCGTCAAGCCTATAAAAGGTGTTTGTCCGTGTTCAATAACGGTTTATTACATTGGCAACTACCTATCTCTTTTTTTTCTCTTTGGTTTATAAATTTTTTTATTATAATTGTTGAATTCTGTTTAATCGTCTTTTTACAGGTTTGACCGTAGATGATTTGAATTTTTCTTTTTTTAACTAAGCCATAATAAAGAAGAGAATCTGAAATAAAGAACAGGAGAGAATCTGAAATAATATTTTACTGTCAGGGGTAACAGAGAAAATTCCAGGAAATTTTTTTCAAAGAAATCATGAGTCTCATGACGCAAGCGACCCTGTTTGCTTGCTTGGTATTTACGAAGGTGGTGGCGTAACGTGTCACGTGCAGATTTTAGAGTTTTATTACTCATAAGTCATAAGTCTATATTTGGGTTTGACTTGCTTTATAATGACGAATATATCCCCGACTTCGTTAACTATCGCTAAATATTACGGAAATGCCACTAAATTAATATCTCGTCGTTTCCGTAAAAATCTCGTAGCACGGAGACGCTAAATTTAGGTGCAGGGACAAACTAGTAATTTAAATAGAAGTTCGGTACACGTGGCAAGTCCGGCTCATTAGAGTCACAGACGGAGCAAAAACTCGGCAAAGCTGGGGTTTTTTTTGACCTCGTGAGAAGATGAAACAGACGCTTTGGCGGCTTTTGTTCAGTATATTTTAATGGAAATATTTCTGGTGTTGATGGGTTAATATTAATATTTTATTCGGTTATTTATACAGATTCTTCTCTGGTTTCGCTGGCCATTCATTCATTCTTTTATTTATCCTTTTTCTTCGTCTCAGCTGTTCTTCTTTTTGAGTTTCTTCCAGAAGAAGAAGAAGAGTGGAAAACGAGGCCTTGAGGCTGTTTTCTTGGGTTTTTGGGTTCTCTGGTTTGTGATCTGAGAGATTATCAAAATGGGGTTTGTTTAATTGTATTCCTCGAGAGATCTGATGTGTTTCCAGTTGAGACTAGGTTGAAGAAGCTGCGATTCTGGGGATTTTTTATGCGGGGGTTCGAGTTCCGTGATCTCCGAGTGTTCTCTGTTAAAGGGTTGGTGGGTTTCGGATTTCTTCGACGGTCATTGGTGATTTTGCGTTACGTTTGATGAAGGCACGAGTTTATTGCAATTGGGGTGACCAGTGTGGTGCTTTGGTTCATAGATTGCGAACATTTGTTTCGACACGATTTACTGGAAATGGGGTTCTTTGATTCTGTCAGAGTTCGTCAAAATCATGGCGTTGAAGAGATCTGAAGTCCTTTCGTGTCTTCTGGGTTACCTCTAACCGAAAAAGAAAGAAACCGAAACGGGGTTTTTTGTTTTTCCTTTCTTTCTGACAGTTTCACGACAAAAGCAGAGAATATTTTATTTGGGGTCTCGAAAGAAGATCAATAAGACTTGCAGCTGAGATGATTCGGATGAGGACGAAGACGACGGAGACGACGGAGATGGCACCGAAAAATGGAGCTTTGGAAGGTCCGGAGTTGGTGGATTGGGAGCTAAGACCAGGAGGAATGCTTGTACAGAAGCGGGGTCCAGAGTCCGATAAGAGCTCACTTCCAGTGCCCGCCATTAGAGTGAAGGTCAAGTACGGGTCTTCTTACCACGACGTCTACATCAATTCCCAAGCCACATTTGGTAATTTGATATTTCTTAACTCGTTTTTGTTCGAACAGTTCCAAATTTCCAATTGAGCATTAAAGTAGAAGGAAATTAACTTTGTGTTGACTTCATTTACTTTTCTGAATTGCAGGGGAATTGAAGAAATTGTTGGCAGAGACTACGGGATTGCATCCTCAGGATCAGAAGTTGTTGTTCAAAGACAAGGAGAGGGATTCAAATGCTTATCTCGACATCGTGGGAGTGAAGGATCGATCGAAAATAGTCCTGGTTCAGGATCCCACAAGCCAAGAGAGACGGTATGTTGAGATGAGAAAGAATGCTAAGATGGAGAAAGCGTCGAAATCGATTTCGGCGATTAGTTTGGAAGTCGATAGGCTTGCTGGTCAGGTATGTTCCTGGAAACAAATACACTGATTTCAATTTTCAAGTTCAAGTTCACTTGATTTTATTTGATTGGAACTGCAATTGAGTAGGTGTCAGCTCTAGAATCAGTAATCTGCAATGGTGGGAAAGTTGCAGAGACTGATGTGCTTAATCTGACTGAGTTGTTAATGAACCAACTGATCAAACTGGATGGGATTTTTGCTGATGGGGATGTGAAGTTGCAGAGGAGAATGCAGGTAGTTTAGTAGTTGCACACAATGTTAATTCTGGTTCTTTTATGTTACAAAGCATTTCTGATTTTCTTTACACAATTGTAATGAAGGTGAAGAGAGTGCAGAAGTATGTGGAGACTCTGGACTTGTTGAAAATTCGAAATGCCATGCCTGACAGCAATGGCAATCATGTTCCAATGCAGCAGGAACAAAAGCATGCTAGAGGACAAGTTCCAATATCTATACAGCAGCAGCAGCAAAGGCAATCAAATGGGTTAATGCCAAAAATGCCTATTGAGCTGCAGCAACAGAGGAATTCAACTGGGCAAATGCCAAGAATGTCTGTAGAGCTGCAGCAACAGAGGAACTCCAGTGGGCAAATGCCAGTAACCATACCAGTACAGCATGAGCAACAATGGAATTCGGGGTTGGTGCAAACCATGTCCCCTTCACTGCAGAATCTGCAGCTACAGCCAGCAAAGCATTCAGCATCAGGACCAGTCGTGGTAACGACGAAATGGGAAACATTCGATTTGGTCTCCGCACAGATTCCGGCACCTTCCACATCCACTCAAACCCCTCCTAAGTCCACCTGGGAGTTTTTTGATTGATTCATATCCAGAGGTATAATCAAGATCACCTAGATCTTATATCCATGTGTGTGTTTTGGTTCTTCTCTTCAGATGGTTTGGTCTCTTCATTCTTTTCTGTATTTAGAATTTGAGAGTCGCCTTTGTGATTGAGTCCATCAGGAATAAATGGGGTCACTAAAGTGGTGGTTTTTATTCCTCTTCTGTTCTATCTTCTTTTTTCCATTTGGGGTGGTTTACTATTTGTTTTGTCTTTTGGGGTGTCAACTATAGGGAGAAGACATGTGTATGAAGACTTATTACAATAGAGATTAGGTTACTAAATATAATGAAAGGTGTAGTTGGGAACATGGGGTTTTAGTAATCCCATTGAACAATTCTGTCAGTAGCCATTTGTGTGAATATCTTTCTTTCTTTCTCTGGAGTGTGGTGGTTGGACCAACCAACTTCAGCTTTTGGTTTCTTTCTCCTCAGTGTGGTTGAGTTAGATACAAATATCTTGAAGATAAAGATGATCCCTTGCTTCATTTGGGAGCTGAAAATGTTGGAAAGCTGTTAATGAGAGGACTAGCTTTTGAGTGGAAGAGCTGATGACAGAGTAGTAGTCAAAAGAATTCATGGCAATGTGCTTTTCTACAGATCTAATACTCCATTTCCTTGCTTTTTTGCAAATTAAGAAAATATGGAACTTTTTCTTTGCACCAACTCATTGGAGCTAATAAAATGTGGGTAGTGCAACACGCCCTCTGGGCACTTAATATTATGAATCTTGATGAATACACGTTCAAAATGACATGGAAGATGAGAGATGGTTAAAAAGTTGACGACTCCATTTGAGGGATAAAGAGAGAAAGCAGAACATACGTCTGTGGGGTTTAGGGTTTTGGGCGAATAAGTATTAAAGGAACCATGGGGGCTTTAATGAGTCATAGTTTCTTTGTTGTTGATGTTTCAGGGCGAAATGTCCCAAATAGGTTTCTGTGCACAGACGAACTCGTGCTGTGTAGATAGAAGTAAATGCTCATTGGAAGTTATTAAGTGGGGAACAAAAAGGCAGGTGGATCTCTGTAATGAAATGAATTTTCATGTCATATGTTGGTGAATAGTAAGATCAGCTCTACCTCTGTCCTAGGTCTGGTACACAAATAAAATTTTAGATGGCAAATAGAGCTCACCTCATACCAACATTTTCTGTGTTTAAAACTTAAAATTTTTGTTGTTGTGAAATTAAATTTGAGATAGCAAAGAAAGATATGTAAATGAATTTACGTGGTTCGACAATGTGCTTATGTCCGCGGTGGGTGGGAGAGAGAGAAGTTTCCACCATTCAAAGAAAAGAGTACATATATAGTAGTATTACAACTTTTGTCTTATATCCGGACCTTTATTACAACCCTAACCCTGGTATATTAAATTTTTTTTATTAAAATACCTTTACCATATTGGGGGTAAAAGGGTATCTCGCACATTGCATGGGGAGGAGTCTCTCCCCATGAACTCAGGTGTAAGTATAAGCCTCACCAAGATTTATAAAATTAGACGGCCATTAAAACATAAGACAAAATCTCATACATGTTTTCCATTAGGGCTTATATAGTCAAGAACTCAAGATCTATACTTACTTTATATAAAGGGAAGCGCCCCCCTTGGGAAGTGTGCATATCGACTTTCCCAAAATGCTTTTATACTTCATTGTTAAGATTCATTAATAAAATGGTATAATAGTCATACAAATCTCAATTCAATTAATATTCAAACAGTTACAAAACAGTTCTATATTGTATCTTCCCTTATCATCCGTCTACATCCCTTTGCGCTTTATATATGTGCAGTATTGCATGGGCAATCTACTAGTATTATTAATTAGAAGTCCTTACCAAATATATGGTTTGGATTAGTGAGGTCATTCTTTCACTCATTAGAAGTCCTTACCAAATATATGCCATTCCGTGTTATTAGGGATGCGTATCGGGCCATGCCGCGGTATATGACTAAAGGGATTTTGGGCGATTTTGGAGTAGTCGGTGGCGATGTCAGTGGGTCTTGGATTTTGGGCCGGTTTGCCTTTTCCAGTGTGTGGCTGTAGGCGGTAATCATACTAATCTTGGTGTTTGTGACGGTTTGCCCATCTAGCTAAAGCGGTTTTCTTCGTTTTCGTGGCTGATTTGGGATTTCCTCTGAACCATCAGATGTTTGTCTGCTTCAGTTCGCCTGGTTAGTACAGTGCTCGAATCTCTCGCTTTGTTTTATTCGATTTGAGCTCTTCCTTCCGCTGTTGCCTCTCCCTTCTTGTTTCTATTGGCACGGCTCGGCAAGCTTGTGGTTCTGCGGGGTTGTTATTACATTTCCACTTGGGGTTTTGCTTTTGAGCTCTCTTGCTTCCCGGTTTGAGTTCTAGAGAAAGACCAAATTTAGTTATTTTGTTTGGTGATTGCGGGTTGCATTCGCCGTGAATGGAGGTGGCTACGGATGATGAGGCAGAAGCAGATGCAGATGACCCTGATGGGGACAAAGATAGGGAAGGGTTGCACTGTTTTAAGCTTTGTTGGTTCGTCTAGACCCGGGGTTTCGTTGTTTTTGTTGCAGCAACTCTTTCCCCGTGAATTTGGTTTTTTGGTGTTTTGTTTTGTGTTCGTTTCTAGCGCAATCAGTTTTGTTGTGCTGTATATAGTTTGATTTTGTGCTGTTTGGTACTGGAGGGCTTCGACCCCCATCGTCCAGGTGCAGTTCTGGGTCTGGGCGTGTCTCGGTTTACCGAGCTCCCGTTTCCTGGCTTTCTCGTCTCCGACGAAGCCTTTTCTCCCTTTATTGGGAATTTCAATCCGTGTTCCGACGGACCCTCCGTCTGACTTTACCCCTGGTTTTCAGGTGGTTTTATGCTGCTTCGGCGCAAGGTCGGACACTTTTACTCAGAACTGTTACCAGATTGTTGAGGTTAATGCTTCCCCTGTATCCTCGCCTTTTTTGCTTTTAGGTTTGTATGGGTGTTTTGCCAGTGTTTTCTGGTTTGTAGCCTCTGCTATTGTAACTCTGTGTTCATTTAATGAAGAAAGAGCTTAGCTCGGCTTTCCATAAATAAAAAAAAGGTATATGACTAATGGGCCAAGGGTGCCGCGGCACACCCTAAACGTGCCTGGGTTGGCCTGTGAAGCAAGCCTACGTGCTATTAGTGTTCTTATTTAGATGCTGGACTGATGATGGTTGAGTCTCTTTTTGTAATTTGATCACCGTATTGTGGGTCTCATCCACATTTGGATGTCTATCCCTAAGAATTGCATCATTCCTTGTTCTCCAATAAAAATTGGCACAACTTTTGAGGAGATTGATATAAAAACATATTAGTATTTTGGAGCTGCAAATGCCAGCATTTTAGCCAAAGATGGTGGTATCTGGGCTTAGCCAAAGCAAATTTCGTAGCAAAGCCCCAGAAACCTGGCCATTAGCACAACCTTTCCAAAAGTGGTTTACCCATACCACGAGTCCTGTTATGCTCTGGGCTTTAACGGATAGGAGCCGATCAGCAAGAAATGGTCCATTGGGCTCCACTCTCTACAAATAATATCAACCTTTATTTACTTATGTTTTTGTAATATGGGATTTACCCCTTTGTTTTTTTTTCTGATAAATGATGAAATTTCATTCAATTGAAAGGAATTAGATATTAGATACAAAGAGAAAATAGAAACCAAAAGCTGCATTAAGAGAAAGAGATGCTAAAAGCATGAAGGCACCATCAGGACAAAATCGATCTAAACGTCTAAACATGAGACTTGAAATCTGCTGGAGCTGTAGGTTGGAAGATCTGCTAGTCCAACGGCAATGCATGTGTCCACATAGGTGTGTGAAGCTGACATGGACACAGGCATTACCATTGGACCAACAGATCTTCCAGCGAAATAGTCCAGGTGATATGGTCTCTAAACAGGAAGAAATACCTCTAAAAGCTAGAGAATGGCGAATAGCTCCGGCATTTGTTAAAATATCTACTGTCTACAACATCACTAGCGGCTCTTGGTACATGATTGAATGAGGCGTTTAAACACCGTACCAAGGATCTTGCTAATGTAATCAACTCCAAGTATCTCCATGGTCCTGAATCCTCTCTACTCACCCATCTCAAGATGTTCGCGCGGGAAACTTTGACAGCACAATTGTAGCAATAGGAAGATTGTCTCTATAATGGAGATTACTTTGAATAGAGGGAGGGTTGGAGTAAGGCCCGCCTAAAGCAGGCCTGTCTTGCTTTGGTAGCAGGCTTGAGTTGGCCGGTGTGAGCATCCAAATTGTTTTTTGGGCCTAATTTATCTGTCTGCTTTGGTTTGTGCCGGGCTCAAAACGCAAACTCACGATTTGCTCAGACTTATAAAACGAACCGTGATTAGACCGGAAAGGGAAAACCATGAAATATTGATTGACTGAACCACTGAACCGTTCGAACCATCAGTAAATTTTCACAAGTCCTGGAACGTGTCAGGTAGTATTTGAGCGTGGTTTATACCATGGTTTACAGTTTTCGTGCTGTGCTGCCAAAATTTCTTTTTTTTTTTGAAGTATCAATGCGTTTTGATGGGGGAAATCGCTTATTTGCAAATTGAGCGATTTTTTGCGGCATGCCGACGAAACAGGGTGGCGTGCCAAGAAAAACGAGTTGAAACAAGCGAAACAGGCGATAAATAGAAGAAAAATTAATTTTTTTAAATTTTCAGTTGCGATTTTTAGCGGTGTGTCTGCGAAATTTTGGATAGAATAAAAAAAAATCAATTTTTTAACCACTTTTTGCCTTTTTGATTTTTCGAGAGTTTCGTCTGCACGCCACTGGCGTGTCGATTTTTTTAAGGATCTGGACGCCCATCAGCACCGAAACCTAAAACCTTGGTTTATACACAACCACGTGCAAGAGCTGTCGGGTATCGGGTTGACTCGGATCGTCATTCCATTTCCATCTATAGATGACGAAATGCACATGCATGCATGGTGTATTGGGTTGAAGATAGATATATAGATGACGAAATGCACATGTTGAAGATAAGAATTTCGGCGCCTACAAATCAATATTTGTACTCCCACGAGAATACATGGTGGGTTGGTGCCGACGAGAGTCACTTGCAGCCATAGAAAATGGATTCTAAAGCACTGCTTTTTCAAGAACAAATTTTGTTTTTATTTTTTCAGTTGAAAGCACCTCACTCTTTTCCTCTTAAGATGTAAAAGAAACCAATAAGAAGGAACAAAAGTGAAAGTGTTATCATACATGGCTTGTGTTACTGTCGCACCTAACAGCTCAAGCTGGAAAGTGAAGGCACAACTATATATGTATATTAAAGGGCCCAAATACTATCTCAATTGCTTTGCACTTAATTTATATCCTATTACATAGTTTTATGCAGATCGATGTACATGAAATCAATTATCCAAAATATATATAGAATCAATTTTTGGTTGATTGGGGGTTAGACTTGTTGGGAAACAGGTGACTGTATGGTCTCAAAGAGATCATATCACAAGAAATAACAAAACAGCCGGTTTAAATGGATCAATGGCCAGCTAAAATGCTAGTAGTAATAAAAAAGAAAACAAAGAAAAGAGAAGATCAGAAGTGTAGAATACCGATTTTATTAAAAGCTCAAGCTGATAATTAATAGAGATAAATTTTATACATTTTATTATATTTCTTAACACTCTCCCTCACGTGTGGGCTGGACTAAAACCCATTTTTAGGAGATTCACTCATGTGTGAGTCGGACTCAAACCCATAAAATTTTTTCCACATGTAGGACCGGTCGATTGAGCGAGCCGGTCCGAGTTTGTACTGAGACCGGGCGCGGACCGTCCTGTTTCTGGTGTCGGTCTATAAAAGCATTATGAAGAGGCGGTAATTACGCACTGATGACGCAGGTGGATGCGCACGTTTATGGACCCGGGCGGGAGCCCAAAAGACGCACGTAATCGCGCTCGTGGAATTTCGATCATCTCAATCCTCAAACGAGGAAGGCGGGAGACGGCCCCACAAAGACTGAAGAAGAAGAGTTCACGAGGGTGCCCGAGCCTCTAGCTTCGGATCTCGAGTCACACGGTTCGTTCCGCCTTTTTGTCTCCTCCAGAGGCAACCACCATTTTTGTTGTTACCTTATCCCCATCTCTATCTCTCTCGCTCTCGCTCTCTCTCTCTCTCATCTTTGATAAAGACTGCAAGTTTAATTTTCTTGGCCGTAAAAAGGGGACCGCCATGAAAGGTCTCCGTGGAGGGCAAGAGACCGTCTCAAGGATTTAACGACAAACTAAGCTGGCTTTGTTACAGGTACAGTGCATTGCTTGATTCTTACCAGTGTATCATGGACCATGTGATCTGATACATATTTTCTACAATTTTTTTTTCCTTTGGGTGGAAGCTGAGTTGTTAATTGGGGCGGTGCTTCAAGTCAGCAAAACACACGGATTTCAATTCTATTCAACCCCTTTTCACCATTAATTTCTTCTTTGCATGATGGTGACGAATAATATATAGTTAATTACATAATGGAACCAGAGTTTCAAAAGAGGGATATCCCATTTGTGTTGAGATCATACTGACATACATGCATTATTATACTCGTTGTAATCTTATATATTTTTAATGTGATCATAAGTTTTCATTTGCTTTGACCTGTCAAGTTGATCATAATCTTCTAGCCTTACATGGGGGACCTGATTAAGACAAAAAAGAGTATTAAAACCCAGTAGTGTTGTTTTGATTTTTGGTTGAAAGAATTAGAAAAGCTAGGGTAATAACTAATCAGAAACTTCCCATAAAGGATTAGCTTGATGGGTTTAGTTAATTTGTTTTAACATGGGTTATTACTAGATATGTATCTTAGCTATATGTTCATCATCCAAAACTTTCAAAAACCTAGATGGGTTCAAGGAACCCCTTTCATATGGAAAGTCTCAGCCAAAGTGCTGAGAAACTCACTTTTCATGCCTCCAAGTTCTTCAACAATTTTGAAAAGTCTGCTGATACAAAAGGAAGTTTATCCATAAGAGATGGGTGGGCATTATCCATGCTGAGAAGAAAATCACTTTGCATGCCTACTACAAAGACAAATTTATCCACAAGAGAGCATTATCCATGCAGGTGCAGTCACAAAAAGAGTCAGTCATATCAGGAGTCAAGATTCACCACATTGGGTAAAGTTTCATCAAATCTATTTCTGCCAAACCTATATAACCTTTTAGTGACAAAACTGTTTAAACAATCCATGACATAGTACTTTATAGATACTGTGAAATCCCATATCACCTTTTCCTGACAAAAATGTCAAAACAATATTCCATGACATAAAACTTTATAGATCCTGTGATTTGGACATAAGCTTTTGTAAGATCAAAATGTTGAAATAATTTATGATAATAAATGGCAGAAAATAGAGTGTTATATATTAATTCAATTGAAGCCCTTTGTTTCAATCTTACAAGATTAATAGGAAAAAAATTGATAATTGGTGTTTAAACTTTAAATATGGTGGAGACCTATGCATTTATATTAATTAACATTGAAAATATTTCGACGTCGACTTCAATTAGCAAAGAAAGATTCTGAAATTTATAAATTGCTTCCCATCTAATCCGTTGGGTTGGTTTCTAACCAACGGAGGACTTAATGGCACTGAAGCTCTCTTATAAAAAAAAAAAACTGAATCATTATTTATAATTAAGAGCCTCCATGGCATTATGCATAACATGTTTAATGTCTTGGAGAAGATTAAATATTAATTCACAACCTATTTAACAATTAATTGGTGCAGGCATTTGTTTGTTTTTGATTTTATAAGTCAACTTTTGAACATAAACAAAAACTTTAGAAGTAATTTAGTCATGTGAAAAATTATGAAGTGGTTAGAAGCATTGAAGAGAAATTCTTTAATTAGAGGAGTTTGGAGTTCAGCAAATGACATTTTGTGCAGATTCTTAAATTCCAATATTCACAGCTGAGAGAGTCATATTCTGAGTGCTCATTTGACTTAGCCATTTGAATTACCAAAACAGCTTGCTATAACAAATGATCTTCAAATTAAGCTGTGATTTTAAACTGGTTGTAGAATCCAAACCATAATGTTTGGTGAACTTAACCTGGAAGAAAGTCTCTTGAAAATCATAACTACACAATTGATTCTATTGCCATAGCAAGGTGAGAGGCTGCGCACTTGAATATATGTCAATGGCGGCCGTACATCTAAGTGCCAAATTTTCAAGCCATACCCCACATTTTAATTTGGAATTGAATCTGTGGAACTCAGAAACATTTTCTCGATTTTGGTTTGATTTAATTATTTAATGGGGACAAAACTAAACACTCATTTTATGCTAGATTAGCTTAATGAGAAATCATTACAATCATTCTAATTAAGAATCAATGTGATATTCCAACTAAAAAAAACTCTCGGCATTACTTCTTTTTTATTTTTCTTCCTCCTTTGAACTTAGACTTGTGTTTGTCCAATTGTCCATATCATAGATGCTTCAATAACTAATATTCTTGAGACATCAGACATGCATTGAGATAACATGTAAATTTTTTTTTTGGTGGATTGAGATAACATGTAAAGGGGACATTTTGGATTGACTAGATCATTAATTGCTTCGTACGTATTAGAAAGGGACTTATCGTGCAGTTAAAGATTGTGTAATGAGTTGAATATATATATATATATATATATATAGATATATATAGATATAGGACTGTCAATGGATCGGATAAAAATTCTTATTCGACCTGAAAATGTTGAATATGATTATAAAGATCCATTGGTTTGAATATATGGGTCGGATTATAAAGATCCGACGGATTATTGTGTACAATTTAGAAGGCTTAAATTATTTTGTAGTTATTTTATATTTTTAAAAGATCCGACGGATTATTTAGAAGGCTTAAATTATTATATTTAGAAGGCTTAAATTAGAAGGCTTAAATTATATTTTGTACAATTTAGAAGGCTTAAAGATCCGACGGATTATTTTGTAGTTATTTTATATTTTTAAGATACTTTTTAGGTTTATTTGTATAGAGTATATGTACACTAAAAACCCTTAGGGTTAGAATCGTTAAATTAGATTTTTTTAAAGGCATAATTATTTTATTATTAACGTACAATTTAGAAGGCTTATGGTAAAAATAAACCTATTTAATTGGATGTCAGATTTATTCTCGGATTTGAATATAAATCGGATGCAAATACATTCTGACCCATTTACAGCCCTAGTTGAATATAGGCTTTTTTTTTTCCTTGGGTTCACAAGTGATTAGCATGCTTCTATATCTAAGAAATCATATTTTCAGATTGAATATTATTATTAATCCTATTTAATTATTTCCATTTGTTTTTCTTAAGACTATTTTGGCGTTCTTTATTTATCAAAAACATAAGAAATATTTTTCTCAAGACATTTGATTTTCCACCAAATAATAAAACATTCATTTTTACTGTTTAAATTATCCAATTACTTTATTCAAGCAAAAAATGAGTTTAATATTGTTAAGTGGGTGATTATATATATATTTGACCATTCATTAAAAAAAAAGGAATCTAGTTTATCGATCTACCCTTATACGTACTACGATTCTAACTACTCAAAAGAATCTCAAGGTTTTGATGTAGGCATCCAACCATAAATTTGGCCCACCTGAACAACAGCTCTTCATTGCCTAGGAATCTGAAATATTATAATATAATTAACCAGAAAATCAATTAGAAGATCATAAAGTTTGTTTATTCTAAAGTTTTTTTTATTGGTGACGATAAGGGGAGAGGAAAAGGATTAGCCGGCGGAAAATGGTCGGCTCGTGAACTCACCTCAGGGCTCGGTTCGTGTCGGACGGCGGTGCAGTCACGTCCGCCCGACCGACCATCACCACCGGCCTGAGGACACGCCACCGTTGCGTGACTTGCGTCTGCCCTTATCTCTTTAGGACTTTATATTATTGAGGACCCCACAATTAGAATTCCTCGTTATCCAATTTCTATTCATTTTGATTCGTCATCGTCTCCTAGACTCCAACGCACCATGCACTGCCACCCTTTAGTGCTTAATGGGGTTTATCAGTTAATTTTTCACTAAAGCAAATTATGGCTTTTCAGTTAAATTAATGTCTCAACCACTTTGTTATGGTTAGTCCATCACCTCAACAATGGAAGAGAAGATGCATTATAGAGTGATGGAACCTTCCCAATACTTCAAAGGACAAGATCATAATATTTTTCTATGATACTTACTAGGATTGACAAGTTATATCACAGCAAAATTAATAAGATATGTCTAATCATAGCTAAGGCAATGTGGTCAATGAGGCATGGTTATTATTCATGACTATTCTAAACATAAGGAGCCATTATCGGTTTCTAATCGTAGCAAACATTATTGTGCACGTATCCTTTAGGAGACTTAAAGTGACACAATGTCATATGGACAGATATAATGTTTTGGTTTTCTAAATAAATCAGTAGCGGTTGCAGTAAAATACCCATAAAGGTGGTTGAAGCGGCTTATCCTTATTACCAATGTCTAATCTTATCGTTTGTAGGATAGATAAATTAGGAATTCTATTTGTGATGGGGTTAATCCTGATTTGGTATAAATAGAAACCTAGATCCCATTTATCTTGCTCATCCGACTAAAAATTAAATTAGAAAATTCCTTTTTTCTTATTAATTTCTTATACAAAACATTATTAATCCTCATGGCAGGAGGTATTTTTTTATACCCACATTAAATTAATAAAAAAACATTAATTAATTACTGCTCTTCCAAATCTTTGGTAGCACATTAATATCATGTAATTTCATGAAGTTCATAATCACAAGATTATAAAATGTGGAGATGATTTAATTAAAAAAGGAAATTAAGAATATACCGACTTCTATAATTAATGGGATTCTGATACTTTCAAAATTATTTATTATATCAAACCAAATTAATCAAACTAATGATTCATGATTTTAGAGGCTCAAGTGAGCTTGACTTAAATACTGTATTATATCTATTCATGTGCAAAAAATAAGATGGATAATGCACAAACAAAAGAAAAGATTAAAGTTTGAGCATTCATAAGTCAAGTTTATTGAAGCATTAGCCTAGTACAAAACTAAAGGACATATAATATTTATTATTATTTTTATTTTGTATTCTACTTACAATGTAGAAAGTAGATTTTATTTATTTTTGGTACATATATGGAATGTAGAATTTAAGATTTCTAGTTTGAAGACCATATTGTCAAGCTTCCACTTATATGGGACCCTTGGGACTGGCCAAGAGGCAGATATGATTCTTCTCAATCAGCCTTATATATACAATATAAAAGAATTTTTTTTCCTTATTTATTTATTTATTTTTATCTTTACATGTCCTACTTTAAAATATAATTTTTTTTGTCATAGAGTTTGACGTTTTTATTGTAAAGGAGATGACCTTGAGTTCTAAATTACTCGTGCACCTTTGTATTATTATTAATTACGTAGGTATGACTCTTGGAGAAGGCCTGGGGATCATTAGACTGGGAAAACAAACCTTATTGATCTAAGAGGCATCCAAGAGGTTATTTAGCAAAATTTTTTTCTTCCTATAGGAAAAAACTCTGAAAACAGAAAAAGTATCCAATATTTTTTGCCTTTTTGGAAACAAGTGAAGTAGAATTGTTTGGTAATGTAATTATTTTTTAAAAACAATTTGAAAATAAAAAATTTCAAATTATTTTGTGGTTTTGGAAACAAGTTAAGAAAAAACCAATTTGTTTGTGATTAGTTAAAATCATTTATGATTTAAAAAATAATAAAAATTACATTTGTTAACTCTAATAACCATGATTTAAAAATAGTTTGATAATAGTGGTGGTGATGATGTTAGTAGTAGTTGCGAGGTTGTGTTGTTGTGTGATAGTGGTGGTGGTGTTGGTTAGCTATGATGGTATCTGTAGCAGGTGTAGTGGTGGTGATAATTATTGTTATTGTATGGTTGTGTTGGTAAGGCGATGGCAGCGGCTGTAGCAATGGTATTTGATATATGAATTCATGAGTGATCGAATTTATAAAAAACAAAAAACAAAAAATGCCATTAAAAAACAAATCTCTGTTTATAAAATCTAAAATTTTCAGCTTCTAAATTTGTGATTATTTTCAGATTGTCCTTTTCTTTTCTAAAAACAATTTGAAAGCTGTTCTAACTTTTGGGTTTTTGCTTTCAAAAACAGAAAAAAAAAATTTTTTTTCCCAACAAAAGTCACCAAAAAGCTAGTAAAGCTTCTTTTTCCCATACCATTTTAGCCCATTTAAGCCAAAAAAAAAAAAAAAGAGATAAAAGAAGAAGCATAAATCAGTTTGAATGGGTAACAAGTCATCCCATTGGATACGTCTTATAGGAGCGGATTAGGGTTTTGCGGACCACAAAGAAAATAGGATCAACAAGCCTGATTCGTCAGCATTTCTAGAAGAGAAAGTGTTTTAAATTTCGTGTGGGTGGGACCCGGAGAGGATTGACCGGCTAAGGATGCATGGTCTGACTCTGGAAGTGATACAGAAGTGTGAATCCGGCTGACGGCTGTGGATTGACGCAAATCTCAGTTTTGATAAATCAACACCATCAGCGCAACTATATGATCATGGCATCTTCCAAGATACCGACTTAAATTGTTTTCTTTCGACATGATCAACCCCCCAATACCCAGAAATGGAAAAGTATTTGCCAGGTGGCAAGTTTTTGTAAGGTTCTCTGCAAGTTGAACTTTCAAAGTTGCTCACTGCCTGGCTTTAACACGGCCACATACGTCTGCATGTTCTGTTCCGCGTATTCTCCACTCTTGCACATGTTATTTTGTTATTGGTGTCCATTGAGGGAGAGCAGGTCGTTTACGGAGCCGGCCGTTGCAAAGGGGGACCGTGGCGTCCGTTAGAGTACAACCAACCGACAAATCATTTTTCTAAAACTAGGAACCTTAAAAAAAGAAAAAAATTTCACATCTGTTTTCTTACTAATAATAATAATAATCCTAAGAAAAAAAAATGGAAAAAGAACAAGGATAATTAGGCATAGAAAAAAGAAGAGAGGGGTTCTATTTTTTTCCAACTAATAATCCATCTCTCTCTATAATTTTATACAAAAAATGAAGATAAAAGAAAAATAGCCAGAGGAGGAGAGAAAAAAATTGTGTTAAACGGGTTGTTTAACAAAATCAGGTTTTAAGTTTTTAATATCTAAGGGACATGAAGAATCCTTACTTCCATCTTTTAATGTCTTCGTCTCGTCGTCTTCGCTGTCTTCAACAAGGACATCTCCGGTCAGCTCTCTGGCTCGCTGGGCTTGACGGTCCCAATCGGTTTGAATCAACACGCAGAGCATGGTCAGAACACATGAAAACTGTGCAGCCAACAGGCCCAGCCACAGTCCTCGGAAGCCGAGCCCTGCACGGAAGCTCAACCACCCTGCAACCGGCATTCCGACCAGGTAAAAGCAGCCCAGGTTGATGTTTGCTCCCACTCTTGGCCTTGCTGTTCCTCTCAAGACACCACACCCTGTTGTTTGCGGGCAGTTTCCCAGCTCACATAGTCCGATTATTGGTAGAACCAGAGATGTTAATGCTATGATGTCTGGGTCTTGGGTGAACATGGTTGCCCAGAGATCCCTCACCATTACAGCAAAGATGAGAGCTGTAAAACCCAGTGCGAAGCTACAAGAGAGGCCAACAATGGCGGAGAGTCTCGCTTTCTTGGGTCTATTGGCACCCAGTTCGTTGCCGACCCTTGTCGATACTCCGAAGCTTAGAGAAGAAGGGAAAATGTATATTAAAGCTGTGGTTTGGATCAAAATACCCATTGAAGCAACGGTTGCTCTGGGATTCAACAGCCGCCCGCAGAGCAGAATCATGATCTCGTACCACCACCATTCGAGACAGACTGAAATGCAACTGGGGATGGCTAAATTCAAGAGGGATGTCCACTGCTTCAGGCACTCGGAGGAAAGGCCCCCCCAAGTCTTCTTGTAAGTGCCGGAGATGATGACGTAAAGGGCTAAGGAACCTACAAGGTTAATGTTGGTCCAGACGCCGCTCAAAGCAACGCCTTTAATTCCAAGATTGAGGACTACAACGAGAAGATAGTTGATGGGGATGTGCACAAGAATTGAAAGAGCAGCACAGTATGTTAGAGGCATTGTTATGGATTGAGTTCGAAGATATATTCGTAGAGGGTGGAGAAGCGATTGACAGAGAAGGTCCGGAAGGCAGAAGAGAATGTAGGACTGGGCTTCTGTTGCTATATCATCGTCTTGACCACAGAAGCGTAGAATCCTCCTCATGTTTTGCCATAAAAAGGCTATGGGGATCGAAGTTACGAGCAGCAAAAGCACTGTTCTCTGCAAGGCCAGGCCAAGGAGTTTGTATCTCTTGGCGCCGAAAGCCTGGCCACAAATGGGTTCCATGCCCATGGCAAGACCAGAGAGAATGGAGTAACCGGTGATGTTAGCGAAGCCGATGGCAAGGGCACCGCCCGCAAGAGGAAGCTCACCAAGGCGGCCAAGAAAGAGCATGGAGATCATGGAGCGTGAGTAGAGTAGAAGACCTGTGAATATCATGGGAAGAGAGATGCTGGCTATGGACTTGGCTTCTGTAATGACAAGGGAGAGATGGGTTTTGGTTGTCTCTTCGTATTGTCTCTGTTTTTCTCCTTTCTGTTGCTGCTGTTGTGGTATTGTCTGGCTTTTGGGGATCAAAGAAGTGTAAAAGTTGGTTTCTACGTCTTTGATTGAGGGAAGGCAAGGATGGTCGGGGCTGCATTTACAGGATGGATGAGAGGCGGTTAGCGGACACATGATTGTGGGCTTTGTCTGATAACAAGGTGAGCCTCCCTGCTTCGCCTTGAGATAAGCAAAACAGAGAAGTGAGAGAGAGGGAGAGAGAGGTTATTTGAAAATAAGACTCAAGGAGGGAGCTTGTGAGGGAGGGTGTGTGGGTTTGAATGGTTTGAAGGTGGGTTTATATGGTTTTGGGGACGGCACCTTTTGTGGGTCTAAAAGCTTCGGTTTTAATGAAACATTCTCTTGAAATTTTGGACAATCTTCAGCGTCTTTTTCTGACCGGCCAGCTAGAGAGAGAAAGAGACAAGGAAATTTTCCTCATTTTTTCAAAATTGCAACAAATGGGTGCTTAAAGAGAATCAATAAAAGGTCTCTCTGCTCATAGATTTAGATTTCTGCTTTTCTTTCTCCTCTCTGTCTTAGAGCATATATCAAATACTGCTTTTGAGCGTGCTTACGGCAGTATATATATAATAACAGAGTCAAACGCTAAGGAATAAAGCTGTGTGTTGGGTGGGTAAGAACCAAGGATAGAGACTTCATTGGGGACAAAACAGTAGGTTGGACGGTTATAAACAGAGCCATATGGAATGAGTCCAAAAAAGCTCACATATGGCCCTATTCATGCTGCAGACTAATCGATGATTAAACATAAGTATGAATGGATTATAAAAATCTGAAAACTAAGTAGTAAAGCTTGGTTAACTCCCCAAGGTTTGTCTTTCTCTGAGTATAGATGTGCCAGTTAGGGTTTCATTACAGAAAATCTGGTCCCTACCATAGGAATAGTGTCAAAACACGCCTATTACTGACTACAAATACGACGAGTCTCGTGTTCTCGTTTTACTCTCCATCCTCATCCCAGATTAGATGCAAACAAAAAGGATTGAGAAGAAAATTCAAAAGAAAACGTCGACATAACGAGGCAGAGAACAGACAAAGAACTAACTAGTTAATACTACATAGTAATAGTAGTTGTTCTATGTGCAAACGGGTTGTAGCATATTCTAGTCAGTAATCCACAAATTTGTAGGTTAGTTAAGACTAGGATGAGCTTGAGAAATCAGTCAATTGGATATGGGCTAATTTGTTGGTTTCTCTACTGTCTGGTGCTCTGTCTATCTAAATGAATGCCAGGTTT
The DNA here is from genome assembly GCA_947561395.2 of Buxus sempervirens. Lineage (NCBI taxonomy): Eukaryota > Viridiplantae > Streptophyta > Magnoliopsida > Buxales > Buxaceae > Buxus > Buxus sempervirens. The sequence goes on from OX387193.1 coordinate 6,888,986, forward strand.
GTTTTAAGCATTATTAGCTGTTCCAAGGATCTAAATGTCATGTGACTCCATAACCCTAATAGGAGAATTTGACTAAGTCCTTAATCAAGGGAAACAAAATGTATTTTTTCTCCAAAAAATACTTATCTGGGTATCTAGAACTAAATGTCATGTGGGTCATACCCCAAATAGGAGAATTTCATGAAGTCATTAAAATCTGAAAAAACATTTTCTGGGTATCTACGACTAAGTCATGGTTTTACACCAGATGGACCAATCAGTCAGTTATGGCATGATAGACGACACCATTTAGTGGTCTAGTCTTTGGCCAAATCATCCCGAACCCTCTACGATAAGGGCATGCGGCCACAAGGTAGTCCTCTTTTTGACTCCTAAGGATACGAGGAGACAAAATTTGGTCGTGTAAACGTGTGGAAAGATCAACAAATAACATTCTCTGGTTTAGAAAATATCACATGTCACTTTTACATGAATGACTCTAAACATTCCAGTTCCCACTACAAGGAAAAATTCCTTTCAAACACCGAGTCGAACACGTTCCGTGCAAACAACACACTTGAAGAAGTAAAGTTCAAAAAAGTAAGTTAATAGTGATGGGACGAAGATAAGGATAATTAAAAATCTATCCATCCCTTAAACTCAGAACGCGGAAAGAATTCATCTTCGATGAGGCTTTGTGGGGGGGGGGTTCACGTGTTAGAATCCCAGAAAAAGGTCAAAAGAAGAGAGGATGTTATCGAAGATACCTTGAAGAAAAGACACTCAAAAGGCCTTGTAACTTATCTTCTTCACCAAAGTATTATTCTTGGTTCTTATCCTAAATCAATTCTTATAAGAATTCTACTCTGCTTTTGCATAGATTATAGAAAGTGAAAGCGAGATGCTGCTTGGAAGTGCCTCCCTTGAACTGGGACGGTTAAGAAGTTAGATGGAGATTTGCATAATACGCACGTGTACAATGAACCCATGCCTACAGGATAAGAATGAAGTCATGGAAGGGAAGAGAATACGTGTGCCAATGAGGGAGAGCAAAGGAAACCCGGGATGCACCACGCCAGTTATGATTGACAGGGCACTCCAACAGTGTGGTCAGTCGCCTCCCTTGAGGCGACAGCTTTGGATTTGGATGGAGAATTCGGTGACAGGAGTTTTATCATGGTCCGCTGTTCACGTTTGTGGGGACGGGGTTGGTGCTGTAAGACCTTGATTGGCGGACACGTACTTAGTGCCACACTATCACGCGCCTGCGTGTACCTAATTAGGATTAGCATTCGAGTCAGAAACGTACAAAGTACAGATTGGCAGACACATGTCTAATTGAAACTGGGAAACTCGTCTTCTAATGGGGTGTGCCAGAAGGCGACAGCCAAGAGGCTCGTGACTAGATTTACATGTCGGAGAGTGCCCCAGTGCCCCAGAAACCCCCACTGACGGTCAAAGCAGGTCGGTATATGTCACTTCAATATAATCCTTTTTTTCCTCTGCAGCTCCTTTTTTTTTTCTCCTTTCTTTTTTCCTTTTTGTGGGGTAAAAGTCAGTAGTCAATTTTATGCCATTCCATTGAAACAAAGCAAAATTACAACAGAAGAGGCCCTAGCTAGAGAAACAGACATTAACAAACATTAACAAGCAAGAAAAACAATAGAATTACCAATAACCACTCCAAGTGCATCTCCATATATGATAAGAGAAAAATTCAGAGAGTTGGCCAAAGCCATTAAGACCAACAGAAAACCGTCGGAAACTCTTGAAAAGGGGTCCGCACATGCGCAGATTGAAAAGCCCTCAAAGGGGGAAACCTTCTTCGTAACGGAAAAGGAGATTGGAACTAAAGTGTTTATCGGAAACCCGATATTGACCCTAACATAGAGCAAATGCAGTGAGAGGGTGACGAAGACACCATGACTACTGACAGAAACACCCTCTGTGGCTCAACCTACTACTCAGTTACAAGAAATGTGACATAATGAGTTGTATATTTAGTATGGCCAGGAACAACGCATAAGGCTTGTGCTTTGCTGAGGAGAGGTGCAGATGAAAACTGTGCAAGCTAAAAGCCAATCAACACTCAAATTAAAGATGGGAATATTTAGTCAAGGAGGAATACTAGGAGGCTCCTTTATATGGGTCTAGGTTTAATGGTTGGGTCGGGCAACCTTGTATTTAAGAGGATCCAATCTCTCTCTATATCTATATCTATACTGTATATAATGAGAATAAGCCCCTTGGGAAGCATGCCAACAAAACTATGCATGAATTTCCCAAAAAGCCTTTACCGTTCATTCTAAACACATCATTAATATAGGACTAAAATAGTCAAAACTCTGCATATTCATTTAAAATATAGACAGTTGTAAAACTATTCCCTCCCTCTACATGCTGCACTATAACATACAAATGAACGGCTGAACTGGGTTTCATTTCAATCCCAACTCCTGTTAGTACCTCAAAATGGATTGTAGCTGGAAAAATCTTAATCACCATGGGCATCACCTCACACATTATTTAGGACTCAAAACATATCATGGAACCAAGATCTCAAAGCAAAAATAATAATAAGTTAAAATGATCATCACTGTGTTTACATCAAAACAAAATCACAAACTGAATACAAATTAATGCTGTAAGCGATAATGGAAAGGTATTTGCCACATCATACTGTCTAAGGCAAAAGTAGCAACTGAAGAATCAGAATTCCAGACGGAGGAATGGTCAATGACGAAATAAAAGAATATTATAATATTAAATGATGCATGTAATAGAAAATCCAAATTAAGTATCAGAAGCATAATAAATTCAAAATCACAAGTTTGTCAGTCTGCATGAAACGGCTGGCTAAGATCATGGTTTTAAACTCAGTCGGCAGCTAATCGTACTTGCACTGGTCCCTACCAGCACGACTCTAGCAACTGCTTATGACTTTTAGAAATCGGAAACCAGATTTTTCTGGTTTCAATTGGAAATTCTGGTTTCACTTGGAAATCTGGTTTCGGATGGTAACATAACAATAAAGAGGAAGAAATCAAATACCTGTAACCTTTTAGTCTTTCTTTCACTCATTCCTGTTAGCTGTCTTGGTCTATGGTTTGTCATTAGACAGGATCATAACCTCCAATGCAGCCTCCATCTCCTTCCTCCACTGCATCAAAACAAAACACTAACTGCTGCCATATCCCTCATAAAAAAAATGAGGAATCAAGTTTCCTAAAGATTTCTGGTTTCCAAAATCTGAAACCAAAAATGTTTAGAAAGAATAAAACGCAAAGAAGAAAAAAAAGGAGGAAGAAGAAAGAAGAGGAAAAAAAATTGAAGAAAGAAATCATGCGGGTACCATCCAGTATCGCGGTACTAACAAGTACCAGCCATACTTACCGGTCCCAGCCATAACTGCTACCAGAACCGAGTCTTTAAACCCTGATTAAGATTCTAAACTTAATCAATTGTTCAATAAATGAATCCAGTTACATATCAATGATGTTTTTTGCTGTGCTGAGCATAATTTCATTGTATTTTGTTTCAACCCCATCCATTTCTCTTATTAAGTAAATCTGCAAAAGGGTTACGTCCCTTGTATTGGTTGGTTTTATTATTATTTTTATAAGTTTAAATTAACACATGCAAATTTTGTAAAAACTAAATAAATATTAATGGCCATTACACATTAACTTTTGTGCATTAATCCATTGAGAAAGGCTACAGACCAATCATCCTTTCTAAGACTACAATTTTATCATATGCAGCTACATATATTATTACTGAGGGAAAAAAGAAGAAAAACAACAATCATGAGCAGACGATAGGAAGATGAAAGTAAAATCTCAATATCACAAGTATCTGATTACTTGCTCAGAAGCATAACCAACACAGACACATCTATAGCCATCTTGAGAATTATTTTAACTGTACTGACGCTCTCTTTCTTCTTTAGAGATTTTTAGTCTTCGGTTGAGAAGGAAGCAGCTGCACAGCAGAATGAATCCAAATAAGAAATTTCATCAGCTAAAAAAAAAAAATTGTGAAATGGTACTTTGCTCCTACTAGATAATCTCATTCCATTGGTAACCAAAATGGAGTTTTCAGGGCCATGGTGTTGCAGAATGGGAAAGCACCTGATAGCAAGAGATGAGTGAGCTGGCAAACCCAAAGCCTCCTGTTACACGAGGAGTGACTTTCTTAGGCACCAACTGAAGCAGCCCAACTGCAACCACTATGTCCATGACCGATTTTACCAGAGCTAATGACCTATCATTTGATTTTTGGAGTTTACTCCGGTACTGCTCATTCTGCATTATTCCACAAAAACACAGAGTTCAGAATGAACTGCAGAAGACCAAGAAAGGATATGGCCGGCCCTTTCAAGAAGATTACATTCTCAAGCCAACATACTTGATATTTATCAGCATTCTTAAGATCCTTCTCCATCTTCTTCATCGATGCAGACAGCCTCCCGAGTTCCGCGAGCTTAAAAAGAGGAGCATGTTACCTTTGTTAGATGGTGCCTAGAGCTTGTCCAATCTATAAAACTTGGTGATCAAAAGCATCATGACTTTCTAATGAAGTAGGAAAGCTTGAAGGCCAAACCTCAACCAAGGTAGTACACACTGAGGATCCCATCCAACAAAATAGAGAGATCTTTCCAATCATCTCTGCACGTTCTTTGTTCTAGATACAACCAATCAACTGAGTTCGTCTAATATTTTATGCAGAAACATTGAAGGAAAAAGGAACTAAATAATGATAATATCAGTACCTTATAGATGCCAGTTCTCCCAAGCCAAACAATTTGATCCAGGAATAAGAAAGTTGACAGCAATGCGTTTTTGGACTAAACAAGGATCACATCACAAAAGGAATGAAAAAACGAGTAATGATGGAATGGGCAAATTCAATCATCAAGTGACTTACCTTTCCAAGTAAAACAATTGGTAGAGGAGTTCCTTTAGGAGTTGGACTAATAAGTGCATGCAAATCATTAACAAACTGCAAGTACAATATGACAAAAAGATGTGCCAAAAAGTCAGACAAATGTAAGTTAACGAAGAAATAGCAGAATAATGCAATAAAGAAAATTCTATACAAAGTCATAAATATGGGGCACAGAAAACAAACAGTAATTCGACAGAAAGAACAATCAAAGGGTATCAATGTCAAGATTTAATGACAGAATGGGAGAGAGAGTCTAACCTTAAAAAGACGGAAAACTTTCCGTGCCAAGCTAGTTGATTTATCAACGTTTTGTGCGGTACCAGGTTCCCCCTTGCTTAAGAATTTTGAACCATATTGTATTGCCCTGCATATCTTATCCCTGGCTTCAGCTTTATTCAAATACAGCACCACAAGACCCAGTTCTGCTCTGGTTGCATCTAGAGTACTCATTGCTTATTTAGGTGCACCTGATCAGCCAAGGCACCAGCCCATTTTTACACAAATGAGGATTTGTGTCACAGAAACACAAGAATATTATAGAATAACTACTAAACCAGCAGTCTTGTATGGAAGAACATGTTAAGCCATGCTGAAACATATTTATAAAATTAATGCATCCAAGTTATGCTCAAGTTGTATCTAGTGTACCCATTACTTGTTTCAATACACCTGATCAAAAGGCACTAACTGATTTCATCACATATATTGTGTCACAGAAACGAAGGCTATTATAGGACAGCTGCTAGGCCAATTATGTTGTATGGCACAAAATGTTAGGCAACAGAGAAACAAGATATTCATAAAATGAACGCAGCTCAGATAAGGATGTTGAAATCGACATGTGGAAGGAGTAGGAAAAATGAAAATTTAAGAGGGTTCAGGAGCAAACATCATACAAGGTAAAATGAAGCATTATGAGATAGTTTGGGCTTATTAAGAGGAAAGCTGGGGGCCTTCCTGTGAGAAGCTGCGAGATGTTGCAAGCTTAAGAATATATAAGGGCTAGAGGAAGGCCAGAAGAGACATCCACAGAGTTGATCCAAAAATGATTTGAAAATGCATTATCTTGGGATAAGATATGGTTCTCAATAGGCTACAAAATTAGAATATGTTATAGGTGAGGAGACCTTTAAAATTAAAGCCATTCTGAATTCAAGAAGAAAAAACCAAAAGGCAATTTTGGAAGCAGCGTAAAGGTTAATTTAAACAAATTCCAGCACCCCACGTTCTAGATAAATACATGAAAGATGATATCAGAAGATTTAATTGTAGATTTACTGTCATCAAATAACTTTTAGAAAGGTATATAGAAGTTATAAATGCCTATGCACATCATGCGAGTATTAGAAGAAGAGAATCTAAAGGGCAATCTCAAGAGAAAATGATAGAAATGAGATGGGAAGTGGCTTATGATTTTGCACTATTTCCACAAAAGGCTTGAACGCTTGGTCAGTTCCTAGACTGGAACAAATTAGTCAAACTGACATTTTTCTTACAAAAAACAAGTTCGCAATATGCAAAGACTATATAGTTATTCAAAGAGAGATTAAGAAAATGAATGCTAAAGAAGACACTAAATATATGAAAAAGCTAATTTTCCCATTAAGTACTAAATATATTTATGATGCATGGTCAAAATTTGTCCCACAAAAAAGTGCCAATTACATTTAGAAAAAACTTAGTTTGAGAAACAAAAATTTGTTTATGACCCAGATAAGCATGCTGATATTATTGCAATGGATGGATAAGGGCTCATATTTACATGAAAATCTATAATGCCTATTCATCTTGTTTAACAAGCAATGGAAGAAAAGGATCCAAAGTTCATAGGCCGACAAGAAGAATCCAAATGGAATTCTAGAAAGGTTTGCTAAGATTTAAGTATCAAAACCCAAGACATGCATCAAATGAGCACTATGATATCATAGATCTTCTGTAAAAATTGAAAATTGACTGATGAATGAAGCTTCAGCTTCTAATGTAGATTTTGAGAGTTTTCTCAATTATTCATAGCCAGGTATGTTTGGATGATGAATCCTTTCAGTCAAGTTCGGACCTACTAGACAGGAATTTTTATTATTAATTTAGCGATAACTGAGTCATTAATCACTGAGATTTGATTTATTAGATTTAGTATTCATCAAAAGTTGCTCCCAGAAAAATTCCTGCATGTGTATTTAAGTTTATGCCCACCATATCAAGTTTTTACAGTGTTCTCACAGTGACAACTTATTTCCAGCATCTTGTCCTTAGTTTTCTTATTTTATTTCTTTCAGATCATTATGATACAGTTCCTCTTTTAATGCTTACTCAACAAAAACAAAAAGTCCAGCGTGTAAGAGATTGCATATTTGTATCTTCCATCTGAAGGTAATAATAAACCTGACAAAATAACTTTGATAGCAGCTTTAAGGATCATCATGCTAAAACAACTTCGTTAACAGTCTAAAGAAGATTATTAATCAATAAATTTATTTCACTCATTACAAATATCAGGAAGCAGGCTACATTTTTTGGCTGCAATCGGTTCAAAAGAGGTTTTCTCTCCTATACAGAGAGAAGGGAAAATGTCAGACAAAAAACAAAAAATGTAATTTTGCAAAAAAAGAAAAAGAAAGGAAGGAAATTTCTGTAAAGGACCGAAGCAGGAAGAACACATGTGAGGCAGATACGTCCGAGAGCAGGCAAGTCTCAAGCCTCTTTCATATAGTTTAAATGACATATAAAACAATCAGGAGAGTAAGACCCTCTTGTATATTAACAACTGTTCCTAAAAATCAGTGCAATTTGGAGATAAGAAGCCAAGCATCCCTCTTTTTCACATAAAAAAAAGCAGATTCCCTTTGGGAAGATTGATGAACACCTGTCGAATACTTTAGATAAAATCAAGGAGATTGATGATGAAGCAGAAGATGAACAACTCAGTTCAAAGGAGTGGGTTAGGAAGGAGAAGCTGAAATCTGAATTTAGGAAATGGTCCTACTTGGAAGAAGTGAGTTGGCGCCAAAAGTCTAGAGCTCTTTGGTTAAAAGCAAGGGATAAGAATACTAAGTTCTTTCATAGAGTGGCTAAGGCAAGGGGCCGGGTTAACTATTTGAACAAGGTGGAGATTGAAGGGAAGATATTTGAAGGCGAGGAAAATATTAAAAAGAATGTATTGGACTTCTATGCTAGGCAGGTAAGAGAAGAGGAACAGCGCAGGCCACTTCTTGATGGGTTGGGGTTTGAGACTATATCTCCCGAGGAAAGAGACGACATGGAAAAACCCTTCTCGGAGGGAGGAAATTAAAGGGGTGGTAGACCAACTAAATGGAGAAAAGGTGTCGGGCCCGGATGGATTCTCATTAGCCTTCTTCAAATCTTGCTGGCATATTATAAAAGACGACCTGAAGGTGGTTATGAAAGAATTCCACAACAATTGCAGCTTTGAGAAAAGTATTAATACAACCTTCATTGTATTAATTCCTAAGGAGGGTTCAATCAAGGTTCAAGATTTCAGGCCAATTAGTCTAGTTGGAAGTGTATACAAGATACTAGCTAAACTCCTTGCCAATAGATTAAAGTTGGTGATCAGTCCATTGATTTCACAAGCTCCAGGTGCATTTGTGGGTGGAAGACAATTGCATGATGGTATTATTGTGGCAAGTGAATGTATTGACTCATGCAAAAGGAGAAAGTTGGACATGATAATGTGCAAATTGGACCTTTAAAAAGCCTATGATAACGTAAATTGGGAATTTCTACTATATTTATTAAGGTGAATGGGATTTGGGGAACGATGGAGGAGATGGATACAATTTTGCATATCAACAGTGCGCAGTTCAATGTTGATAAATGATCAGCAGCAGGCTTTTTCAACTCTTACAAAGGGAGACCCCCTATCACCTTTACTATTCACATTGGTAATGGAGTCTTTTAGTAGGATGATGACTAAAGTGGCAGAAATGGGTAGATTGGAGGGAGTAACTTTTGGCAAAAATATTTCTATAAACCATCTTCTTTTTGCAGATGACATATTGACTTTTTGTGAACCCATAGTTCAGCAGATTATGTGGCTAAAAGGTATACTATATTGCTTACAAGCATGTTCAGGATTGAAGGTTAGCTTGGGTAAGAGCGAAATGTTCAGTATGAAAGAGGCGGAAAATTTATCTCAGCTAAGTAGTCTCATGGGCTGCAAGATTAGTTCACTTCCAACAACTTATCTTGGAATTCCCCTTGGTGCGGGATTCAAGAAGGCCTCAGTTTGGAACCCGATTGTGGAAAGAATGGAGAAGAGACTTTCTTCATGAAAGGGTTGTGTCCTATCAAAAGGGGGGAAATTAACTTTAATTTCAAGTGTCTTAGCGAGCTTGCCTACATTTTACATGTCTATCTTGAAAATTCCAATCTCCATTGCTAAAAGATTGGAGATATGGAATTGAAAATTCCAATCTCCATTGCTAAAATTCCAATCTACATGTCTACATTTTAACAAAGCTTTAATGCAGAAGTGGATTTGGAGATATGGAATTGAAAAGGAAAATCTTTGGAGGAAGGTCATTCACTTGAAGTAAGGCTCGTCATTCGCGGATTGGTTCCCAAGGCAATCAAAAGACACCTACGGGGTAAGTTTGTGGAAACCTATTGCAAAGATGAGCGCTTCAATTGCGAAAAATTGCAGATTTTTAGTTGGTGAAGGCTCTAAAGTGCGGTTTTGGTTGGATACTTGGTGTGGAAACCGGAGCTTAAAGGATAAGTTTCCCACTCTTTTTAATATATGTTGGGACAAAGAAGCTACCGTCAAGGACTACTTGGTTAACATCGGGACTGATATAGTGTGGAACATTACCCTAAGGAGAAATCTCTAGATTGGGAGGTTTGTAGCCATGAAGATTTACTGAAAGAACTCTACAGTACTAAGCTGAATCAGGCGGAAGACGTGTGTTTGTGGATGAAAGGAGAAAAGGGAAGATTCTCTGTTAAATCAGTGTTTGAAGCTTTGAATTCTACTGGTCTTAAGTTTATGGAAAGCAAGCTGATTTGGGTTAAGGCTGTGCCAAGCAAAGTGGTTTTCTTCATGTGGGTTGCTTCATTGGACAAGCTCCTAACAGTAAATCACTTGAAAAGTAGGGGATGGCAGCTTCCGAACCATTGTATAAGTGTAAACTTGACGAAGAATCAGTGGAGCACCTCTTAGTACATTGCAAGGTTGCAAACAATATGTGGAATACAGTTCTAAGCAGATTTGATCTGAAATGGGTTCAGGCAGAAAAATTTGATGAAGTGTTGCAGACATGGGGGAAGAAGTTTGGGAAGTCCAAGAAGGTCTTGGTGTGGAACTTGATCCCAGCAGCAATTTCTTGGGTGATTTGGAATGAAAGGAATAATAAAATTTTCAGAAACCTTGAGAAGAATGTTAAATTCTTGGAGAAGAAAGTCCTGTTACTGATCTATAACTGGTTAGAATCAGAAAAGTTGATGGCCACTGTGTCTTTGGAGGAGTTTTTAACATGTGATAAGTTCCCAGATTAGTAAGGGAGGGGAATGCTTTGTTTCTAATCTCCATATCCCTAGTCTTAGGCGCACAGATTGTGTACCTATTCAAGAATGTCTTTCTCTATCGAAGTTCATAATATATATATATATATATCATCTGGATTACTGATCAAAAAAAAAAAAAAAAGCAGATTCCCTTTTTCAATCAAGCAACATATTAACAAGGGTATAAGTATAACCCTTGTTTACAGCCCTAAGAAGACACAGCCATTTACATAATCATCACAAAAATATTTGGTAAAACAAAATGCTGCCGGAAGAAAATTTTTTTTGACATAGTACCATTCTCTATCCTCTTCACCATCTTATTGAGAATGCTAAAGACTAATTTAAGGTAAATAGTAAGATTCTCAAAAGCAATCCTTACTTCCATCTTTTAATGTCTTCAACATTTCCAGGTTATCTCCCAAAGGCATGCCTAAATATTTGATTATACATGGTGCAATATTACACTCTTAACATTTCAAGAAGAATTTTGAGCCTATCCTCCCCCAAATTGATCTTGCTAGTGCTGATTTAACTGATATTCACATTACTGACTTGCATTTTAAAAGCCTTGAGAAACAGCACCAGAAACAAGTATGAGGACATCCCCATACCTTTCCCAATACTGAGACCCTTCATAGTATATATGGAGAGGAGGTTTTGTTGGGGAGAGAAGAAGGTGAAAGAGGGAGGGAGGAAGGGAAGGAGGGAGGAAAAGGAGGTTCCCCATGCTTAGTAGCCCTTGATTGTTTAGGAAAACCTGTTGGTAGGAGATCAACTGACCAGAAAAAAGAAGTGCAAGATCATTTACTCCAGCTTATCCATATCTCTTCAAAATCCTTTAAGCCAATAATATGGTCCAAAAGCTTCCAATCTACCTTATCCTGTGCATTTTCTAAAACAAGTTAACAAAATAATCTTTGGATTCCTATCACCTTCCAGTCTCCCATTCCTTCAATTGCATCAAGCACCAAATCCTACTAAAAGGACCATAACTTCTACGAAAGCAGGGTTTTGAGAACGATGGACTATGAACATAGCTAACATTTATGTGCAAAGTGGTTATGGGCTTGAACCTGCATTCTCATGTTGCTAGCTTGAGGCTTTTACCATCACACCAAGTTATGGTCTCAATCCACTATATGTCCTTTTTAATAGGAGCACTTTGATTAATGATGATTATAACATCTAGCACTTGTTTAGAGGCAAAGATAAAACCTTCAGAAGAATCTTGCATGCACTGTTGACCAAGCTAATGAATGAAAAGACTTTGATTTATCTAGCACCAGCCCTCTTTGGAATCAAAGCAACAAATTTGATATTAATGTTAACATTTACAAGCCCGTTGTCCCAAAATTTGCTGAAAACTTCCATTAATTCATCTTTGATTATCACCAATGAACACACCGGTAAACCTGTCAAGATCTAGAGCTTTTCCCAGTCAAAGCTCCCAAACTGCTATGTTAAGCTCCACTTCCTTGAAGGTTTTTCAAACTGTAATTTGTTGATCTTAAAATAAAGAAGCTAAATCCAATTCCTAATTCTAAAGGTTCAATCCAGAAAATACTTAAAGAGCTTCTTGCAAAATTCCACAACTTTTACAATTTTCTTAAGTCCTTGAATCACATCACCTTCCTCTGCTAACTTGAGAATAAGATTTATTCTCCTCCTAATATTTGCTAGCCTATAGAAGAAGCACATGCTATTATCCTCTTATTTCTCTCATTTTATCCATGCTTTTAGTCTTCAACTTGTCTCCTGTATTCCAGAAAGCACCTCGACTCTTATTTATGATCAATAGCCTATAAAGGTTATGCTAAGACCTGATTTTCCTCAATCCTATCAATTTGCTCAACCAAAAACTTCTTGTCTTTCATATGGACTTAGGTAAGCATCCGTGAATTACATAGAACGTAAGATGACAGAAGTATAAAGCAAGCACCCACAGAAAAAACCATTTCATTTCCTCATAAGCATTCAGACAGTATAGTTTTAGCTTCCAAATTCACCAAAACATGCGGATTGCTCCCACCCCCTAAAACATCAGATTTATCAACTAATTTAATATATAACACTTTTCAGCTGTACCAAGAAGTTACTGAAAACATTAAAATATAATTCCAGAACTTCAAATCACAAGTAACGCTGCGCTTGGGGTTGCTTAACTAAGTTCTTAACTTAACTTATAGTTTATTAAAGCATTTTTTTAAGTTTAAAAGGTGTTTGGTTATGTTAGATGGGACCTGTAAGGAGAAGCCACTCTGAAGAGTTTCTCATTCCTCTTTTACGATAAGCATTCTTTCAAAATCAAGCTCTTAATCCTTTCTGGTCTTCTCTGCGAAAACTCCTCATTCTCTCTCTTTCATTGCAGCGCCTCTCATTCTCTATTAGATTTGTTGCAGCATCTCATGTGGATTCTCCTTAACGTTCAAAAAAAAAAACCAAAAGCTTGGAGACGTAATGGCAATCCCCTGTCTAGATTGTTCATTCAGGAGTTGATACTGAATATAAGGAAGAAAATGCTGTGAGGACAAATGGAATGTTGACGAATCGAATGAACAACGGCAATAGAACCGTGAAGGTAAGTGATGGCGGTATAGAGAAGAAGAGGGTCGGAAACCGTCACCCCGACAGGAATATTCCCATCTATAGAAACCCACTAAAATCGGGCCCCGTATCTGCTGGAGCCTAACGCCGGAAGATCTGCTGGAGCCTTCACAGATCTTCGCCATATGTCCCTAATTCATTATTGGGTACACCCAAATTTTTCACTCGGTACAACCCACTTATCAAGGGTACAACCTAGTTTATCATAAGATACAACTTAATTCATCGTGGGTACAACCTAACTCATCATTGGTACAACTCAACTTATTATTGGGTAATACACAACTTATCTTGGGTACAATCCCATTCATCATGGGGTACAACCAAGGTTTGACATTTTCGAATTTCGCTTTTCGTGCCCTTAGCGGCACAAAAAATGACTCCGAAATGATTTTCTAGCGTTTCGTCGGCACACCGACAATTTCGCCAACATTTCGCCAGAATTTTACTAATTTCGCAAAATTGGTCTAATGTGCTTGTAGTTGTAGCCTTGTAATTGTTTATATTCATGTGCTTGTATTTGTTCATAAATTAGATAAAATACTTCCTTATTCTATCTATTTTCGCATACAAATTGTATAGAATTATGTCTATTATATATATATTTTAAATTTTTTATGTTTTTTTTTTGAAAAAATGGCATTTCGGCGGCACGCCACCAATTTCGCTAAAAACCCTGTTTCGGGCCATTTCGACAAAATTTCGCCCCCATCTTGTTTCGGCCACCAGGCGGCACCAAAAAGTCAATCCTTGGGTACAACCCATTTCATCATGATAAGTTAGTATGATAGATAAGTGATACATGTGGCGAAGATTGGTGGATGCTCCGGCCGATCTTCCATGCAAGAGACTCCAGCAGATGTGACCAACTAAAATCATCGGAACGAGCCGGTGAAAAAGTAACGGAAGCTGACGCAATCATATGATTCGGTCAATTTAATTAAGGCTTTGTTTGTTTCACCGGAAAATATTTTCTGGAAGAAAATTTTCCAAGAAAAAGTTTTCCTTCTTTATTTTTTCCAAGTGTTTGGATGTAACATGGAAAATGTTTTAGAATTTTATTCTTTTTTCTTTTCTTATACAAATGCAACTAAAAACACCTCTCCTCAGAACTGAAGTGACTTGAGCACTTACTTTTCATGCGAATTTTAAATCCTTTGCTTCCATAGAGTTTCTACTCTCTTATAAAAACAACTTTTATCTAGCTCTAGCAAGTTGGATATGCAATGGATAATGGTATTATCATCCACGATACATAAGATGGATGGCATACTCGAACCCCACACTATTGTTATCTTGTTAAAAGGTGGTGGTAACATAAGAACCTTCAAAGTGAATCAATACAAGTAAAAAAAAAATGACCAACTAATTACATGTAGATTCTTCTCAACAAAAGAGATGGTCTTTATTAGAGTAACACTAATAAACTGCAAACAATATGTATCATTCATTGGACAGAGAACACCTAATAGCATAGTGACAGACAAAATATCATGTGCATCACACCTGTACAAGGATGTTAAAAAAGATAAGAACCAACCATTCTAAGCAAAAGAAATAAGTCTCAAAGCATGTAGGAGCATGAAATCTTCAAAATCCATGACTGATACATATTAAAACTATAGTCAAACAAATGTAAATATAAAAACAAGAAGTATTTAAAATATTATAAAAAGAAATAAGTCAAGACGTATATAAACCAAAACCTAGTCTAAACTAGCACTAGCTTCATTCACCTTAAAATCTGAGGATGCAAAGGGGTTCAACAGTCACACCCCTGATATAAATTGTTATCCTTGAGTAAGTAGCAAACAACTGAGAGGTGAATAACCCATAACTCAAATTTTCTGAATGTTCCAAGAGTAGATGACATAAAGAAGCAAGGGGAATAAAAGTAGTATATGTTTATAACAGTGGGCATCTCACCTTAACTAAGATTTTGAATTGATTAGAACACTAGATCAAATGAGCTGTATTGTTCAATCTGTGTACTCAAATTTGAACCCAGATGGCAACTCAGGTTATGGACAGTTAATAATGATTTTGAATATATACGGAGCTTTTGAATGCAATAAAGAGATTGTGACTAGAGAATATCTGACGTCCTCATGTCCACATGACGCCATGTGATCTACATCTCCCAAACCTCAATGCCATTGGCATTTTATAACAGTGGAATTTTGAAGATCGAATTAGTTATAATTAAAGAATTGAGAGAGATCTAGAGAGAGAGAGAGAGAGAGAAAGAGTTGGGTCAATCTTACTTAGAATGCCATTCCAGTGCATCTTATCAATCGTAAATAGATAAAAACATGGCAAGAGAAATTGATAAACTTTTGGCACCAATCCCCCTAACCAAATTCAATATTGGAATAATAACAAAGACCACTGATCAATCATCTCAATCAATTATCAAACACTTCAATTACCTAACACCCAGAAGAAGCCATGATCTCCTAATCATAGCAGCAGCAAAGATTACAAAACTATCATTACCCATCAAGGAAAAAAAAGGAAACACTGAATCAAAGAAGGAATTCGTAAACCCAACAGAAAATTAAAAAAATAAATAAGAAAAGAAGGAAACGTTAAATGGAGATCTGACCTCCTTCTCACCAGATTGCATCAATAGTTCTTCCTAGGATATTTTCCGTAAAGCCTCAGAAACCTAGATGGCTGGAGAACAGTACAGAGAGAATGAACAATGCTTTGCAGAATCTGTCTTAGGCGTGCTCTAGGAGGAGGAAGACGTTCGTCGTGCCCTAGGAGGAGGAAGAAGAGAGTCGACGTCGAGGAAGAAAAAGAGAGTCCAAACACGAGTTTGCCCTGGCGGAAAATAACTTCCGTTAGTTTTCGTTTTCCACTGAAACAAACGTCCGGAAAATATTTTCTTTTTCCCATTTTCCGGTGAAACAAACAGAGCCTAAGTTTCCGAACGGCATGATCGGAATTTCCGGTCGTGTCGTCCGGAATCGATAGAGATAACGAGACAGAGATAGAAAGAGAGAGAGACGGCGAGGGAGAGGAGAACGAGAGAGGAGATCAGAAGAAAGGGAACGAGGCATACTGTTCGTCCAGCTGCCCTTTATCTTCTCAAAAAAATTTTATGAGAGAGAGAGAACGAGATCCATCTAATCGATCGCAAAGAAATTTAAAGACAGAGTAGCAATAGAAAGCGGAGCTCAATGATTTCCGTAAGTGCACAGAGCTAATAAAATTGATTTTGCCAGAAATTAATCAAAAACAAGAAGAAAACGAACTAAAGATGAACATAAGCCGATATTCAAAATCCAAAGCTTCCAGAAAATCCAGCTGAACATGAACATATAGGATTGAGACGAAGCCATTAAAACGCACAAATTTAAAAAACAAGCCAAAACAAACAAGTATTCAAATACGTCTCTATATCATATTCTCGTCACAAACAATTTACCTGAACGAGAGGCCAAATAATTAGGGTTCGTCCCCCTCGCTCGATTCCTCAGAAAGGGAAGAGCAAAATGCGTTCTATAGTTCAATGAGGAGAAACGATGGAAACAGAGAAATAAAAGTGGCGTCGGGAAACGTGCGGAAAGATTTTACGGGACTTTGTGCCTAGAAGTCGTCTGTGTTTGGATACCGGGATTAAGTTGAAAAGTATGTTAGGAAAGGACAAAAAATGATATGACAGAAAATGGAAGTTAACTTTCTTAAATGTTGTTTGGATGCGTCCAGAAAATTTACGAAAACTAATGAAAAATCCTGATTTTGTTGTTTGGTTTTTTTTTTAGAAAATAAGATAAGAAATGATTTGTATTAATTAACAACTGTACAAACATACAAAATGATTCTTGCTGGATGAGATCCTAACCAACATCTATGAGGTACAGCACCTCAGTTACAACAAATTTTGGATAAATGTTGGTTTGAGATTCCAATTAGCACAAAAAACTCTATTCGCTTGACCTTCTTTCACTTCAAGTCGAGAGCACAGTACTTTCATTTGAACATCCATGACTATTGATTGTAATATTTCTTCACCCGGCCTTGCTTTGACTCGGAAAATTCTTCTGTTTCACTCCATCCATATCTGATAAACCATGGCTGCAAATGACATCTTTTTCACCTTTGCAATTAGGCTTTTACCTTTTAAAAAATTAGTTGCCCATTGCATGGCTTGTTCCCACCTACATGGAGCAGAGTTAATACTATTCTTGCCCATAACCTCCCACCATATGCTTGCCCAGTAAGGGCAAAGGAAAAACAAGTGATTCATATTTTCCGCATTTGCCTTACATAGAACACAATTTGAGCTATTCAAGATGTTGAACTTACTCAATCTATCTTGTGTAGGTAATCTTTAGTTGATTCCAATCCATAGAATAAATGCATGTCTGGGAATGTTCCCTTTGAACCACACTAGAAGCTTCCATGCAACTTCTTGATTCGTTTCTCTCATTGCCATATAAGTTTCCTTCAACGAGAACAATCCAAATTTTGATGGCAACCAAATTACTTTATCTTCTCTATTCTGGTCTGGGCTTGGTAAAGTATCGAGTGCATTCCTTACCTCCATTAACTCATGAGCTTGATTAGGTGGCAGCCACCAAGAATTGTCTTCAATGATTGTAGCCACCAAGAGTTGTGTTGTTTGGTTAATCAGAATGAATGAGAAAAGTGTTACATTTTCCTATTTTACCCTTTAATTTTTTCCATATACAAACATATAAAATTGAAAAAAAAAAACTATAAACACTAACTCCTTATATGAAAAATATAATAAACTTAACCTTTTGAATATATATATATATATAGATTTCTTTTACTTAAAGTTTTTTTGAAAAAAAGGTCATGCAACATTTCGCCCTTTTTTTTTACTTCAGTTTTTCTTTTTTTTAAATGAAGTACACACGACACCTAACTCCTTATTTTTTTTTTACTTAAATATTTAATAAAAGACAAGTTAAACACCAGAGAAAGAGGGTTTGAAACAAAAAAGAAGGGGCAAATAAGTAGGAACATAAATCAGTTTTGATTTTCCGACAAAATCCGATCATTTTGGTCGGAAAATGAAATGGGGCAAAACATGCGTTGAAAGAGGTTTGACTGATTTTACTTTCTGTGGGTCCCATGTTTTTTTGTTAACCAAACGCTCTTTTTTTGAAGGAAAGTTAGCTTTTCGGCAAAACCTAGAACAATCCGGCTAACCAAACGCAGCATTAGGCTACTCGTGCGATCTAATCCAACCAGACAGAGACAGGTGTCATTTGGAGAGCAGTGTTTAAAAATGGATTTATTTAAGGGGAAATTATGGAAAAAGGTCACTTTTCAAGAATATTTATAAAAACATGCTACTAAGATCCGAATTTGCAAAAACATGTCACTATTCAAGATTAATTGCTCTCCATGGTCAATGGACTGTTGGCCTTTTGCAAATGGTAAAATTGCCCCTTTTTAAAGGAGGGGGAAGGAGATGGAAACACGTGAAATCCCTTTCTTTTTCCCCAAATTGCCATTGCCGTTCATTTCCAGCTCTCTCTCCCTTTCTCATTACACCATCTAAAGGAGAAGTACGCTCCGTTGGTTTATATTTGTTTTCTCACCGTCGGAACGAGAAGAAGGCTCCACGAGGCATTGCCACCATCCCCTAAAATCTTACTATTTCTCTCGGGGGTGGGGGTGGGGGTGGGGTGGTCTAGAAACCTTTCGCCTTCCGTCAGATAATAGGAACATGGATAACCTTATCTAGAAAGGAGAAAGAAGTTACTTTTAGAGGCAAACCAATGAAAGTTATTCGAGCTTTAGTTCTGCTTGTAACGGTCGAACTTCAAAATCAATGGAGAAAAGCGCTCTAGTTCACCACTCCAATCCTCCGTTTTCTCATAACTCTCTTGCCACCAAGACAATCAAAATCAATCACACCATCTTTCGTGTTCCTGCTGTCGTCGAAATCGTTACTGAAAGATCAGATTCAGCTTCGCATCCTCCTCCATCTTCTTCTATTAAATTTTTGTCTTAATTGTGCATCAAAGAGCTAAAATCTCTGGATTCTCTGTAACAAATGCATGCCCAGATCATTAAAACAACGGCTAGTGAGTGGAATTCAAATATTTTGGCAGAAAGTTTGATCAGAGGCTACTTGGAACCCGATGATTTTCAGTCGGCGTCAACAGTATTCTTGGTGGGTTTTCCAAGAAATTATCTCTTAGAATTCTTTCCTAGAAGAATTTGAAGAAGCAGGGATGAGATCATTTAGATTTCTTGAGATTTTTAGTGAATTGCATCAGAAGGGACTGATTTTGAGTAGTAGAGTCCTCACTTTTATTCTCAAAATATGTGCAAAATTAGTCTTTGTCATTTGCAAAAGCTTAATCTTGAAAACTAACATGTTTTTCCAAATTCGGATCTTAGTGGCATGTTTTTATAAATATTCTTAAAAAGTGATCCTTTTCCATAATTTCTGGCATGTTTTTATAAATATTCTTAAAAAGTGACCCTTTTCCATAATTTCCCCAAATAAATAGATGGTTAGGAGTTGGGAGATATCCTTCCAACCAATTAAAGTTTGTCATGTCAGTTGAAATTTATTTGGTTCATTTTTATAAGTAATGTACTAAGATTTCAAAACAAACCCATTTGTGGAGATATTGTATTCTGGCCATCTTATATACATAATTTTGCCTTCATTTATCAGCTTATGCTTGTAAGTGCAATAGTAGTTTAACATAGTACCAGAGCGAGAGGTCTTGTGTTCTATTGCTGGGGTGAATTGCCTTGGCATTTATTTGTTTCAAGGGCATATGTTCCCGCGTTTGTCCTCCTTTACCTTGCAAAGTTGCACATACGAGAGTGTTAAGTTTTTTAGGTTCAATGGTTTTTTAATACCCACCAATACAACAATGATTAAATTTAAAAGCAACTTGTCTGTTTTAATTGGTTTCAAGTTAATTAACCCAGGATCTTAGTCAATAGACTTCAGACCAAACCTCAAAACCAAGTTATGAGTAAGGACTTGTTTGCACAAATCTCAAAGATAGAAGCATAAAGCTTTTTTTTTTTTTTTTTGAGTTAATTTTATTTCTTTTATTTTTTGTTGTTTCCAACGACAGTAATAATAGTGGTAGCAATAATTTTCTGCTTTCTTTAAACAAATCCATCCATTTACATCCAAGATTATGAAAACAAATTTATAAGTACTCTACCCCTGCCACCAAACACTTCTTAAAGATGTTAGAGGATTGGAGTGGTAAATGATAAGAACAAAAGTTTGTTTGATTGAGCCATCGTACCTTATCCTTACAACCTGAATAACAAATTTTTTTTTTTGGTAATTACAACCTGAATAACAAACTTCCTCTTTTTCTCTCTTGGTTCATTTAATTATTTTTAGTGCAGGTGATGTCAAGTTAGTTTTGCCAGTCTTACAGGCACAGATCCAGAAGCCTGAACTACAGACAATTTGACTATATCCATTTCCAGATCTTCTCTAACACTGGAATAAGTTAAAAGCAAAGCACTTCATCAAATGAAAACTAAAATTCCATGAAATTCCTCACTTATATCATACCATTTTTTTAAACTTCATTAACGTTAGAATCATTGTATTTCAATCATCCTGTGAAGTATGAGAATCCCAAATAAAAGAAAAGTAGAAACAAAAAATGGAATCCCAATGAATGTTTCAAACTTCTAAAGAAATGCCATTCATTTAAACCTGCTGCCTGTTCAATATAGGCTGAAATCTTTGTTCATTAGCAATTAATCCATTCCTTATGTAGATTTTTTCGACTATCTTAAGAAAACAAAAAATGCTGCCCATCGTTCCGCGCCAATATTTTCTGTATGTAATAGCTGGCTGAGCTTGTCACAATAAATAATATCCTGCTAAATTTAGAGAAAAATAGAAAGAAAAAGCAGAAACTGATATGGATAAGTATATCCCACAAACCCATATATTAGGAACTGATTTAGGGCACTGTGTTATTGCTACAAGTCCCTCGGAACCAAATTAAATAAAACATACTGATGTAACTCATGGTCTAAGTAAAAGGTTTGAAGGGTAACCTGTTCAAAGCATAAGGGTAACCAAATATACTCCCAGCTTACAGCTTACAGCTTACCTATCATGGGACAGAGAAAGAACATTAGCAATATGATAAAAATTACAAGTCAAAAAATATGAAGTAACTAGCTCACCTTGCTAGTTGCTGCTTCGGCAGCATTCATGTATTGTAGATGGTATCATATGATTTTTGTTTTTCGCCCTTTCCTTTCATAGCTTCTGGAGAGCCATTGCATTTGACATTTATTTCTTAATAAACAGATGAAAGGCAAAAACCAGAATTATCAAGAGTAACCATTAAGTACAATGCATTTCTCAAAGGAAAAATCAATAAAACAGGTTCCTGTTACTGCAACTCATTTTTGTGGGACTTGGAATTCACTTCACGGAAGAGCAAGGGCATGAAATTCATTTCATAACTTCAAATACTACTTTGTTTCATACAGGAAATGAAACAAAATCAAACTAGAACAAAAGATTCCATTATACAAAAGGTTCTTGTGCACTTCCCTCTATTTCCTGCTGAACAAACTTCTCAACTTGCCCTTTTCCAACCTCTCTAGCAGCTTCTTCGCACCTGGGGTTTCCATCTCAGACAGCTTCTTCAGATACCCAATTGCTCCATAGGAAATCATCAACTTTTTGCATTTCTTGCTTGAGGACAGAGAACCAAGACAGGAAACAGCATACTTCTTGGCGGTGTTCTGAGGACTTGGGTCAAGCAACTGAACCAGGTTTGGCACACTCTTCTCATCCCTTTTAACTTCTCTGCAGTTTTGTGGGATTGTCATCAAGTTTGATATTCCTTGTGCAGCAACCTCTCGTGCACCATTGGCTTTGGCCTCGAGCATCTTGACAAGCAGTGGAATACAACCAGCTTCGCCTACCAATCTCTTCATCTCAGTCAGGCTGCTAACCCTACATATTGCAAATGCAGCAGCTTGTTGTGCACCCAAGGATCCAGATTTAAGCACATGATGCAGACGTGAAAGAAGACCAAGTGAAACCAGAAGATCCACTGAAACTGAACCAACAAGATTCCGCAGTGCGCCAACTGCAGATTCTTGGGGCAATGGACCATCGAGGTAAGCCAATAAGCTCTGAATTCCCCCTTCTGAAACAACAGACCTTCTAAGATTGTCATTTGTAGCAGTTAGATTTTGCAAGCACTCGGCAGCATACTCCTTGGATCCCAACAAGATCCCACAATCGAGGAGATTGATCATTACCCTAATGACACCTTCGTCAGCTAAAGTCTGTCTCACCTCAGGCACAGCTGACAAATTTCTCAAAGTGCCCGCAGCCGCAGCCTGGGGAACAGACTCACCACTCCGACAGATCTCAACCAGTGGACGAACCCCACCATGCCCAACTATTGATCGCGAAGTTTCTGCTGACATTGACAACCTTTGAAGTGAAATTGTAGCCTTCTCCTTACCCACAGTGCTTCCAGACTCAACAAGCCTTATAAGAGGTGGAAGAACCCCTTCAGAAACAAGCCAATTCTCGCAACTCCCAGACTCCGCAAGCGAGCAGATCACTGTCACAGTCTTCTCACGAATTTTTGGTGAAGTTGCAGTAATCAACTGGACTAGAGAAGAAACATTACTACGGCCCAGCACAGCCAATACACCCTTTTCATCTTCCTTCATGACTTCGACTAGGTTGTCCAGTGCCCGATGCTTTGATTCCAAGTGCCCAATCTGAAGCCGGGCAAGCAATTCACGTAAGTTTGAATTACTTGCACCTTCTGGTTCAGCCGAAGAGCGAGAGACGGCCAAAGGCAATGAAGCCTCACCAAGTACTCCAGTTTTTATCAGAAGTCCACAATCCCGCAAATTCAAATCCAACTTAGCAGACAAGGCGTCAAGATTACTCTGCATCTGAAGCTTCCCCACATATTTATCCTCTGCACATAGTTCTGCTAATTCAATTGCCTCACCCAGCGTCTTTGACACTGACTGCAACTGCTCCTTACAAAGAGCATTCTTTGAGAAGCAAGGATGGCTTGACAAATCTGATAACCGATGCGGGATCTGCTCCAATTTAGAAATTATCATTTTCCATCGACCCGTGAATACATTGCATTGCCTTGCCTTCTCAAGCGCCACTGGAACTTGCTCTTGTGCACGCGATAACCAGTCGTCGGTAGTCTGGGTAGCGACCAGAACCTCCTCTTTCCCACCTTCTACCATGATTTCTATCTGGGTATTGATCACTTGATTTCAAAACCTGCAAAACCCAACATTTAGACAAAGTCAAACCTCAGACGATCACAAAGATGATGATACATGTGAATTTCACGGAAATCTTGAAAATCAGATATATTATCGTACCGTCTTTTAATAACAAGGAGCAAATGCGTACATCAGAAATAAATAAAAACACCATAGAATGATATAGAGAGAGAGAGAGATGCCAAAGAAGCATGAAGTTTCGAGAATCTTAAGAGTCACAGATAGCTCGTTTGCTCAAAACAAGGTCCAACCAAAAAACATAAAATTACCAATAATAGAGACCCCACACGAATCCTACAGAAAACGAATTCAAAGAAACAAACAGAGCAGAAAAATCAAAACCAGAACACTTTTTAATTTTAATTTTCCTTTTTTCGTGGGCGTTTCTTCGTGTGTGGATAAAAACAAAGCAACTGTTTGTTTCTCAATTGCTTTCACTTCAACAACTCTACACAGCACAGTCCCGTCGGCAAATAAAGCACTCGGGGGAATTACCGTAAAGTCCCTTCAACGTTAAGCCACCGACTTGATCAATTTATGGAAGTATCGAACAGATAAAGGGTAGTACGGCCATTGAAATGGGATTTAACGCATTTCACAGGACTCATGCTACCTACCACTTTAGTTGAAAAGGAAATCAAAGCAGCTGAATATATTATCAGAAATTTCTCTGAGGTGCTTTGCTGACTTGCACCAAATCAGAAACGATAAGAAAGATTACGATAATAGATCGGCCCAAGCTAGATTCTAGCTGTGTTTCCATTCCATTGCTTTTTAAAAAAATTTTGATTAAAGAGAGAGACGTTTGCTTTGACAAGAAGCAGGAAGTCCTTTTTCTACAGTTGTTGAGCATTAATGAGTATAAAAAATTCTTCCAAGTTCCGACCCCACTTGGAAAATTAAAAGAAATAGACTGGAAAATACCTTAATGGGTTTTTTCTTCCCTTTACATTCAAAGAAATCGATTTTTAATAACCATCGAAATCCAGACTGTACCTTCTCTAACCTCCTGCAAGCAAAAACAGTGCGAGAAATAAGAAATCAATGGAACCCCAACATTTAACTGCGCAGATTATGTTGAAGATATAAAGAAAAAACAGGATTGGGAAAAAGAGAAGAAGGAAAAAGGTTAAATATTTTTTTTTCAGAACAGGAATCAAGAAAAGTATGCAAATTACTACTCGGACGAACCTTTAAGACACAGAAATCAGAGACGGTTACCTTTCAAACTGAAAAGAAAACCCACGATAGCTTGATCTACAAATCTCGCTCTCTTTATCTCTCTGGTTGTAAAACAAACGGTCACCTATTGAAAGAGTGAAACGAGAAAAGATCGAAACAAGGAAAGCTAAGCACCAGAAACCCACAAGCGAGCTCTTTTCTCTAAACGGTCGAATACATTAAATAATCGCAGAAAAACAAGAGAACACCAGAAGAGGGAGGCTTCTCTTTGAAGGAAAAAAAAGAAAAAAGAAACAAAACAGTCCAGCTTCAAGTGAAGAAGAAGAAGACAGACATAACCAAAATATAAGATTTTAAACAAGAGGAAGACTGCACAGAACAGACCAATTCAAAACTCTAACCTTCCCTCAAATCTCTTCTCACTCATAGAAGGAAAGATCAGGCCTGTCACCTTGATTCTCTCCCCATTGTTTCCCTTATTTTATTTACCAAAGAACAATCGGCGACACGGGGATTTTGCCTCAGACAGGACCTTAAATGTCGTGCACGTTACCGGATCGGACGGCTAGTATTTCCACGGCGACAGTAGATCCGACCGTTGGGCGAGGTTGAAATTTGAATTTATTTTTTTGAAAATTTTTTAATCTTCAGGATTAATACGACGTGGATTTTCAGACTATAAAGCTTTTTGACGTCGCTTTCACAACCACGTGTGTGATCGTCAGAGACTGCCGGCACCATGTATCTAATTACGCAAAGGCACTTCATATCAGCAGGAAAATACAAAACTGCCACCGTGTTTGATTATTTATTTGTTTTCTTTTTTTCCTCTTTTTTTTTTTTTTTTTAATAATTCTTTAACGAAATAAAAAATTTAGATAATGTTAAACTAAGTATAAAGGTTATGTGAGGAATCATCCACCATTCCTAGGGTTTCCATTATGATGATTCAAGGTGGGCCATGCAATATTCTTATTGATGGTGTTATATATGTTAAATTAGGCAATGTTAAACTAATTATGGAGAATATTTGAGGCATCACCTACCACTACTAGGGCCTCAATTATGATGATTCAAGGTGGGGAATGTGGTTTTCTGATTCATAGGTTAATGTAGGTGGTTGGTTTTGCAACCTTAGTGAATAGGTTAGTTACAAAGTCATTGATCTTTGACTCCATGTGTGATTAATTGAGTTTTGAGAATCATTACTTTCATTGAAAATAATTGATTATGTTATGTGAAAATGCCATGGTTAGAGATTGATCAAATTGAAATGTTTCTTGACCCCCCTTTTTTTTCTTTTGGAATTAATGAGGTTTGATGTTGAGATTCTTGAGAACAAATTTCTAGTTGAAATTTGTACCCTAATTTCCTTTTAGGTGGGAGTGTGAGGAACTGGAAGTATTTTTGAGCCATGATTTTGAGCAATTCACATCCTGCGAAGCCTCTATCTACACCCTTATTTAAAGCTTTTCATAGGATTGTGCCAAGTGTAATAAAAAAATTACAGTTACACTATTCAAACAGTTTTTTATAAATAGAAGTGTAAATAGAGGTTCCACAAGATCTTAATTGGATTTTGAGTCTTATGGTAGGACAAAAAGCTTTGAGTTTTATGTGTTGTATGAGTTTATTTGTTTCCATACAAACATTAATCTATACTATTATATAAAGCCAACCTTGTGTTTTTTGCTTGACATTTTATACCCAAACCCCCTCTAATTTTTTCTCAATTCACTCCAATATCAAGATTTGCTAGTGCCACGTGTATAGGGTATTCTCACTAATTGCCCACAAAACAGTCTATTCCCAAAAGACCTTTCTTTGTTTCTAATTCTTTTGCTACGCGTATAGTGCGTGCATTCCCCTCATCATAAGAAAAAGGGATGGTGAAAGCCACTTAGACAAACAATCAAGAAGAATGTCTCATGCCGTACGTACATGAAGTCCTTTGCGATTTTTTCTCGTGGCACCAATTAATGTGATAAGAAACATGAGACCGTTTCATCTAGAGCCGCTCAGTGGTTCCAGCATGAAACTTGCGAATGGATGGCACTTTTCAATAGTGGGGTCCACACCTTCAAATGTATCTCAGCCGGTGGTTTCACTAAACCACCAAATTTTGGCTCTAGAAGAAATGCACACAAGAAACATAGCAGAGTCACATCAAGATTTATTTTAATATAACAAAATTTATTGCCTGTATAAAAATATTAATTAGACAGATCTCATGGCAATGATTTAACCCGGTTAGGTTACCAAGGAATAGGTGGTGTTTGCTGTGATTACCAAGGAAAGTTTTTGGTAGGGTTTGCGTCAAAGGTAGAAGTCGACACTGCATTACAAGCTGAAGCGTTGGCTGCTCTTGAAGGCCTTAAATTGGGCAAGGCTATTGGTGCTTCTCATGTTGTCTTTGAAGGAGATTCCCTCACCATCATCCAATTGCTTTCTCGTCGCAACTATTCCTTTCCTTGGCGAATTCTTGCAACCCTCTCTGAATTACAGTTGTTGACTAGAGATTTTGTTGTTGTTCTGTTCAACCATAGATGCCGAGAGGGCAACCAGGTTGCAAATATGCTAGCTAATTTCGCTATAGATAGCTTCTCCTATACTTTGCTTTGTACACCCCCTGTTTTTATTTCTCTGTTATTACGGCTGATGCCCAGAACATTTCATTTCCTCATTTATAATATATTGCGGCCTTTCCCACCAAAAAAAAAAAAAAACCCGGTTAGGTTAGAATTTGAAAATTCAAAACTTTATTGATTAGACGAAACTTTGAAAATACCCTTATGCGACCCCATCCAACCTGTCTTGGGGGGCCTGGATGTGCTGGTCGACGATAGTCAAGTTTGAACTTTGAATGGTGATGTTATCATTTCAAATGGAATGTATGTATCACATCATGTTTGACATATTTATATCATCTATGCTTTGCATGCTTTAAATTAATAGACTATCATCACACGTGGTCCATGCAAGAAAGGTTTGGACGTTGCTTCAATCCTGATCAAACCCTTTAAATTAAGGGGAAATTGGTTTTTATTGATATTTATTCAAAATAATTCAGATTTAGTTGGTCAAATCTTGATAATTGGTTTTTAGTGGTATTTTTTTAAAATAATTGAGAATTAGTATTATTTTAATGTTCATTAAGAATTTCTTTTGAAAATACCCTTAAAAGACTTTGAAAACCTTTTCACTCATTTTTCTTCCAAATGAGAGGTTTGTACGTCTTTTTTTAGGTATTTTTGGAAGAAATTCTTAATGAACATTAAAATGATATTGATTCTCAGTCATTTTAAAAAAGTAACACTAAAAATCAATTACCAAGATTTGGCCGATTGAATCTGAATTATTTTTAAAAAGTATCACTAAAAACCAATTTTCTCTTAAATTAAACCCAATTAATTATAGAGATTTCAATGCTTTCAATTAACTTGATGGGTTTCTATCTATCTCTAATTTTTTTTTATCATTTTTCTTCTCTTTCCAAGAACCTTTTTTAACAAGGACCATAACTCTTTTTTTTTTGGGGTAGAGAACAAGGCCCAAGGACCATAACTCTTGCTTCTTCCATAATTGTCACAGACATTAATATTCAAGTCAACAATCAATAGTTTGCCAGCCTGTAACAAAACCATTCTTAGCCCTGGGAAAGCAATGGATCAATTAGGCTGCGTTTGGTAACGCTTTTCGGAAGTACTTTTTGCTTTTGAAAGCAAAAAATTGCTTTTAAAAGCAAAAGTACCTTTTGGTAACGCATATAAAAAGCAATTTACTAAAAGCAAAGAAGCAATTTTATTGCTTTTCACTGGAAGCAACAAAACGTTGCTTCTCAATTTTTTTACAAAATTGCTTTATTGCTTTCAAAACCCCTTGATACCCTATTGCTTTATTCCTATATTAAAGATGATGCCTCCATACTCATTTAAGAAGCAACA
This sequence comes from Buxus sempervirens, assembly GCA_947561395.2. NCBI lineage: Eukaryota > Viridiplantae > Streptophyta > Magnoliopsida > Buxales > Buxaceae > Buxus > Buxus sempervirens. The sequence goes on from OX387193.1 coordinate 6,917,446, forward strand.
ACGTATTGTTATTGCTAGAGCCGGCAAAATGCCACCCGACCCGACGGGTCAACCCGATTATAAACGGGTTGGGTTGATCCGTTTATTAATTGGGTTGGGTGCGGGTTGGGGTTTCCCCAACCCGCAGTAATCGGGTCAACCCGATTATGACCCGCCAACCCGATTTTAAAAAAAAGGTGGCAAAAGTATCATGTTTCGACCCGATTAACCCCAAAATCCGACCCGAACCCGATGCAACCGGATCCAATTAACCCCCCAACCCTATTTTAATAATATTTTTTGAAAAATAACAATAATCGGGTCAACCCGATTATGACATGCCCGATAGGTAACCCGATTAAAAAAAAAAAAGATGGCAAAGTATCATGTTTCGACCCCGATTAACCCCAAAAACCCGCCCTGAACCCGGTACAACCGGATCCAATTATCCCCCAACCCTATTTTAATAATATTTTTTGAAAAATAAAAAATAAAAATAATAATAAACGGGTTGGCGGGTTAAACCCGTTTATTGGCGGGTTGGGTTTGGGTTGGGGGTTTTCCAACCCGCCTTAATTTAGTCCACCCCGATTAACCCCAACCCAATTATTTGAATGTAATTAAATGACTATTTTATGAATCTTTTATAATATTGGACTTATATTTTTGAGTATATTTCTAAGTACAATACATAAATTGTGTACAATACTTTTATGAAAGCAAAAAGCAATTTCTATGTTACTGCAATTACCAAACATGTTTTTTTGCTTCTTAGAAGCAAAGCAAAAGTTTACCAAATGCATTTGCTTCAAGAAAAGATCTTTCGAAAAGCATAAAATTGCTTTTTTGCTTTCTTGCTTTTAGAAGCAAAAAAGCAAAAGCGTTACCAAACGCAGCCTTAATCTTCGGAACAAACGAAAGACTCTTGTCTTTAACATGGGTCTGATAGGTCAGGTTTGGGAACGCATAAAACCGGTTCAGGCTCGGTCCAGCCAGATTCTAACATGCTTTGTTGCAATGTGGGCCCCACTTTAAATATTTACAACGATGTCAAATAGATGCTTCATATGGCAGCATTGCACGGCCAACGTAAGGGCTTATTTTTAATGCGAGATTACCCTTGGGAAGCGTGCCAAGCTTTATGCATGAGTTCCCAAAAAGTCCATACTATAAGCTGTTAAGATTTCATTAATATTGGGTTCCAACATTCATAACTCTACCTCGCTCTTCATTCAAAACCTAGGCAGTTAATTACAAAACTGCGCTCCCTCTCTCTACCTGCAGTATTGCATGTGCAACCATGCTAGCTCAGGCAAATATAGCAAAGATTTCATTCCTCTAGTGACTTGAAGAAATAAATCCTTGATATTATCATATTTGACATTTCAAGGTACATTATAAGCTCGGATGAACTCAAACAAAGGTGTTTTAAGGTTAATTTGAACTCAAACAATAGTGACCCATATGCCATAAGGAGGGTGTGGGAGTAGGTTTTTAAATCTCAACTTATATCAATACTATTAAATACCGGTCATCATCGTCATCAAAATCCAGTTCCAACCAAAGTGACCGGTATTATTAAGGATTGAAAATTTGAAATCACCTACGGTTGGACCTGTAAAAGGGTCCAACCGTAGCCACTACCATGCAACCACATAGGACTGCATGCATGAAGGCACAATCTTGATAAGTGTCAGTGTGTCTAAAGGATTTTGTCTGCTGAGGTGGCAAGCAACGATTGGCTACTATTGGGCTCAACAGTAGATGATAACAATCCACTATTAAATACTATGTATTGGTTCCGTGCCCAATACCGATACAATTCTTGGATTTAAAACACTACACAGGAGATGATTAATTTTTTAGGAAAATTGGGACTTTTGTTGATTAAAATTACTCAGGATTAACTTTGCAATTCACTTATGATCTATGGAGAAAGGAAAAAAGGAAGAGAAATTGAGAGGGAAGATTTTAGAATAGAGAAGCCTTCAAAAAGAACAAACCCCAACTTTTGAAACATATTTAAAAGCATTTTTCGATCCAAGAAGAATTCATTTGAAGTTGGTCCATGCCATCAGATAACAAGCTATTCATGAAGTCTTGTTGCTAAAGACTTTCACCTTCACCATTACTTAACCATTAGAGTTGAGCGCTTCTCTTCCATCTGAGCACTAAGTGCCTAAAGTACTCCATGAAATTTGTATATGATCGATTCAATTTTTACATGAGCGTATTTTTATTACAGCAGGTCATCAACTGTGGCCAAGAAATGGAGCTCCATTACTGAAGGTAGGAGGAACCACAACAGAAGAAGAAACCTTGCATCTCTTATTCCTGAAGGATTCGTTCGTACCCACATCATTTATATTCGGACTACCCATCCACCCATTCATTTGATCCACAAATCTTTCTTCCCCACCAGACGAACGATCCGAATCCGACCCATTTACCCGAAACCCGCATGGCTCATCATCTGCTACATGGGGAACCCTAATACTTGGTTGCACCACCTTCTCAATGCCTCTCATGTCAACTGGACCTTGATATTGATAATTCCTGAAGTTAAAGATACTGGCAAAAGTATACTGGTCACTTACTCTACTCTTTGTTGTCGACCTCCTTTGCAGGTTCCTTCTCAACTTGGCTTTCAAGGAGCAGAAGTTGAGCTCATGCCTGAAATGGGATTCCGGCGAGAACCCACCATTAGCAGCGGCGCCGGAACCGGTCTGTGCAAAGTTGGTTCGAGCATTTTGGCCACGGAGGGTTCGGGCTGCTTCATCGTAGGCTTGAGCAGCTTCCTCCTGGGTGTCAAATGTTCCAAGCCAGAGTCTGACTCGTTGGGATGAGTCCTTTATCTCTGCAACCCATCTTCCTGATGGCCTCTGTCTTACTCCAACAAACTTACGAACCGTCGACTTGGATGGCTGTGACGTGGTGCTGGTTCTGCTGATCGTCTTATCATCGGATCCCGCCATTAATGGAGATAAATCACAACTAGCTAGCTACCTAGCTTGAAGAGGTAGGTACTTAATTAAAGCGGTTATTTGGGTTTGTTGGTTGATTAGTAGCAGTGTAATGAGATCGGGGTTCAATGATTGCATTGCATGTGACGTAAACATAAGAATGAGCTGTTTCTTATATTGCATTATGAAGTAAGATGATTCCAAAAAACCAAACTAGAGGCATATACCCTTCTTCATTATTTGTTTGTTTTCTTCTTTCTCTTTTTCATCTTCAATCCCTTCTAAGCGAGTAATGATCTTCTGTATCTTAGATTCACATCACAGCATATACAGCAAAATACATTGATACAGGACTTACGAAATATTCACTTTTAACACTTTAGTGGGCCTATATCATGTCTCTTACTATAAATAAGACGGACGGACGATGTGCAATCCTTCTTACGTTCGTGTGCTTGCTCAGCTCAGAGAGAGAGCTGGAGCTCTACATGTGCCCTAGTCGATCTCCACCCCTGTGTACCCTATAACCATAGGACAATCCTGCTGTTGGAATCCCTACCGTCAGATCAATGAAGTTCACTGACAGTCCCCACATCGGATGAACCAGATTGGAGGAAAAGACTGTGGGATTCAAATGAAGAAACTCATTATAAGGGCCAGATTGGGAATAATAAAATTATAAATAAGTGACAATGGAGTGGAGTCGGAAGATTAGCGACCCGAGCTTGTCGGTTTGCAAATGAAGAGCGCATTTGGATTCGGATCTGAATTTTAAAACGTGGCGGGGAATTAAATATGGTGGTGACGTGGACGTAGCCGTTGGCATTTTCGGTGGGACAGGGCCAAGTCGCCGTCTTGCCTTCCTTCCGGGATTCCGACACGCTTTATGGTGTCCTTTGTGTTGGATACGAGTGATGGGCTAAACTACCCCTGGATGTGTAGAATTTCTAGCTATGATGCTGTATCTTGCTTTGTTATTTTATGACTGTTGTAGGGCATTTTGGGAAAAGAGGAGTGCGAACTGCGAACCGAGCTATGTTCTGCTTCGTTGTTCTATACGTGGCCGTTGGATTGGGGAGTACACGTGACGTGGATCCTATGATGGCAAAACTCTGGAGGGGGACTCGTAGAATATATAAAATGAGCTGGTCCTACCTCAACCAAGCAAATGGGCCACTTGCTACCTCATTTCAAAAAGAGTTATCTTTTTTTACAACTAAACCTCTAGCCTTTCATATTGTCCTTACCTGTATTTGTGATGGTCAAAGTTGTAATATTAAAACTTGTTCTATGTGATGAATAAATTAGTACATTATAAAGTTTAAACTTATAATCTTGATAATTAATGTGTTCTTTATGAAAGCTAAAATCATTATGGGTGTAATTTAAATTTTATACTGTATAAGTCTAATTATCTTAAGTAAAGGCAATTGAAAGGTGGATTATAGTTCTATAATCATTTTTTCAAACAATACCGCGCAAGTATGTATATTAGAGGGCCCAAATAAAGAATTTAATCACCACTTTAAGAGTATAGAAAAAGTTAATTTTGTAACAATATTGTTTGCTTTGTCTTTATCTTAATTAATTTAAAAAAATTTTGCTTAAATTGTAAAAATGATTATTGAACAATTTTTAGTTTTAATAATTAAAACCCAAAAGCTACCTTTCTATATTGTTTTCCATAAAACTTATACCATATATAATGATTAAACTAATACTTTTACCTTCTAAAATTGTCCTTACCTACTTCATTGAAGTTGTACTCTATGATGTTAAAACTTGTATATTGTGATGATTATATTTCTATACTTTTTTATTTATTAAAGTTATATCAAATAATGACTTTAATTAGCATAGAGTAAAATTTAAATTTTCATTTACACCCAAACCCCAACCCTAAAATTATTTCTTGAGTTTGGGCTGGGTTCAGGTCGACCCAAATTAATGGGATCTATTAAAGATCTAATCAAATATATAATAGCAAAGGCTTGTGTCTATGACGTTTTTAGCATGAGAAAATAAAAAATTAAGTTTTTTGAATTAAAACATTTCTAAGAATTATAACCAAATTATAAGACAATTCATCCAAAATCATGAAAGAAATACCTACTGAAATTGTGGTCTTTCGCCAATCCTAAGTCATTGTCCCCACAAAAAGATCAACATTATCAACTTTTCTTGATCTTGAAAAAGTTGTAGGTTTAGAGCTTTATATTCAATTTTATAGAATTTGATCTATGGAAGTACTGATTGGAAGAGTATAGAAGAAGAGCTTGGATTTTGAAAAAACTTAGGGAGAAGATGGGTTTGTAGTAGGGCTGGCAATGGGTCGGATATATATCCGAATTCGATCCGAAATTGGCGAATCCGATCCAAAATCTAAGATCCGTGGTTCGAATACGGATCTGAAATCTAAGATCCGAAAAAATTCGGATTCAAATACGAATATACATATATCCGATCCGAATAAGATCCGACCGAAATCATATATATCTTATACATAAACCCAGAGCAGACATTGGTTAGAATGTAGACCATTTATAAACTACGGTTGAACCATCATAACTAAAACCAAAAACCTTTAGAGAACGATTTGCCCTAAATCTAAACTTTCTATCATCTTTGTCGCTGTCACCCTCTAGTGACTTGTACCTGCAAACCCACTTAAAGAACCAATTCCAAAACCCCCTATTTTGAAACCTTTTTTTGTTCTGAAATTCCATTGTCTAAAACAGGCCGGTTGTTCTAAGTTCCAGGGTACGATTTTTTTTGTCAGTCACTCAATATCCACTATTGCGTGGTGCTTCAAATTTGAAGTTCAAACCCATTTCTCATTTAAATCCCTCTCTGAGTAGGGCTAGCAATGAGTGGGATATATATCCGAATTCGATCTGAATCCGATTCGAAACCGAAATTGGCGAATTCAAATATAGGATTTAGATCCGTGGTTCGAATACGGATTCGAAATCTAAGATCCGATAAAATTCGGATTCAAATACGAATATACATATATCCGATCCGTATTCGACCGATTGCCACCCCTAGTTTGTAGTAAGTCATTTAATATAGAGTTTTATAATTCGGGTTTTTCAGGGCGTAAAGTGCGAAGCCGAGGCCAGCTCAAACTCAAAATAAAACCTTAGTTAATGCCTGTTATTCGGGTTGGGCCGGGCAAAACTTACCGCTCACACTAGATTTTGGAATACAGTTGCTCTTTAGCTTCCTTATCACGACTTCAGCAGGCATGGCCTGGTTTTGGAATAAATCTCTCAACGAATGTACCTCTCAATGTTTCTATACACTCAAAAACCATTCAAATTTACTCTTTTTTGCTTTTTTATTTTCGTATTTTATTTGAAATCTGCAGTGTGTACACACAACGATTCTTATATGTTTCAAAGCTCAATGGCCATCTCCATTGCTACTGACCACCAGCATCTGCCTTACGCAGTTTTCCCTCTCTTGCAACCCTTTGCTTCATGTTCTGTGCAAGCTGCTTCAATGGCGGATCCTGTGATCCATCCCTTGACTCTCCACCGAACACTAAAGCTCAAAGAAATCGCCGTTGACTATTGTCCCGACGCCTGCACTCACTCGCCGGAATCCGATGAAATCGTAGTCGTTTTTGACGACAGAGGAGGAGCTCGGTGGCGATCGAAAACTCGCTTCCAGTTCGGTACCTTCGGAGCTCGAATCCACTGCCCTAAAGGCAACACCAGCGGCCTCAACTTCAACATCTATCTCTCCTCCCTCGAAGGCGATAAGTCGCAGGACGAGATCGATTTTGAGTTCTTGGGCAAGGACAAGACAATTGTACAGACGAACATCTTCACTACTGGGGCTGGGAATCGGGAGAAGATTCACGAATTAGGGTTTGATTGTTCGGAGGGTTTTCACGACTATGAGATCAGGTGGTCAAGAAACCTGATCGAGTGGTCGATCGATGAGCAGGTTGTTAGGAGGGAGGAGAGGAAGGAGGGCGAAGGGTTTCCTGAGAAACCCATGTTTCTGTATGCGTCGGTGTGGGATGCGAGCTACATTGACGGAGGGAAGTGGGCGGGGCCCTACGTGGGTAGCGACGCGCCGTACATTTGCAGGTTTAAGGACGTTCGTGTACCCATTGAGACTTACAGTGATTGAAGATCTGGTTGCTTGATTTGGTGAGTTGTGTGTTAGTTTTTCTGTTTTCAATCTGTATAACCTAATTTACACTTGAGCAGATCACCATCTTCTTGTTTGTTTCTGTGATGTCTGCTTCTACGGCCTTTTGTAGTCGTTTAACTGCTCTGTATGTCTTGTTTGTGCTTAAAATGCGTTTTTCTGTTTGTTGGGGTCACTATATGGAATAGTTATGGTCGATTGGGTTTTGTTGCAGAATTATAATTGTGGGTGGTGGTTGTTTTGTTTTTGTGCAGTCATATCTTGTACTAAAAATGTTTGCTACTTGTTTACAAATCATCTAACCAATGATAAGCAACCGACCTGCTGATTTTTTTTTTTGGTAACAACCGACCTGCCGATTGCTTAGGTGATTAGGCACTCACCTAAATGATATGTCCTTTAAAGATTGTTGACAATAACTTTGTCAAAGACTTAAAGATTGTTGGCAGAATAAAGTTAAGGAGAAAGATGTTTCAAGATCAAATCATACTATAAACTCATCTTGACATGAACAGCAGTCATCTAATCTAAAATTCATGTCAATTTCATGAAGCAAGCAACCTGCCACTCCCTCATTGGACACATCACCACTGCCTCATTGTTACCCCATCTTCTTCTTAATTTGTTTCCTCAGAATAAATTCATTAATCATTTTCTTCTGATCTTTTCGTATCTCCACTTTCATTTCTCAACCTTCTACCACTGGCTGCACAGAGAATGTTGCAACATGACGTTGGCGGAATGCTAATGACTGGTATTGTCAACTGCCTTTAACAATGCTAGGCAATGAAATTCTATTGTCTGTTTGGACCACCCTAACTACACATGCTGATCTCAAGAACAAGCTCAATAGGCCAACATGTTTGTGCATGTATTAAGAGATTTATAAACTCATGTTCTATAGGATCCAAAGCACAAAAAAGGAGGAAAATTATATCCAAGTAAATAAATGTTAAGTTTAGGAGTTGCTTTATAGTAGAATGTTGTGTCAGATATTTTGGCAATTAAATTGATATATGCATTAAAACGATAAGCAAATTTCTGAAGCGTTGGTGTCCACAGCATTTTAATTGGGAATTTGTAATTCTGATTGATCTTGTAAGCAGTTCTTGATACACCATGACCTAATGGTTAGTTGACTTGCCTATCTATTTCTATATTTTTTTGGGTTTCTGGTGATGGGTTGTGAGTCCTGGTTGGAACTTGCACCCTTTCTGCTCAAGCACAACCTCGTTGTAGATTACTCACCATTGATTTTTTTTTTCATATTTTGAAGATTTAAGCCACTGGTATGAATAGAAAGAATATGTATCTATATCTATATATATATATATATATTCTTTAAGAGAGGTTCAAGGGAAACCATGTATTTTAGGATTGGAATTATAACTTCCCAAGATTCTTACAAACACAGGGAACACTGATATCTCAGCTATGGCATCCTTTACCTTCTGATCTCCCATCGAGCCCTCAAAATCAACATAGAGAGCATATGGGAATCCTTTAATGGATCCTACCTGAACATCGAATACCATGACATATCCATCTTTATTTGGTTGAGGATTCACTTCCAGCTTCATGAGGTTGATATTGCGAGAAGAGAAGGCAGAGAGAACCTTCAGAAGCACAGAGAGAGTCCCAGTATGGTGGCCTATAACCATACTAGTTTTGCCTCTCAGTTGATTGTCCTTTAGAGCTACTGCTGCTTCGGCTAGAATCAAGAACCGGGTTACATTCCAAGATTCATCCTGCAGTCCATGGGCGAGGACATTCAAACCATAAAGTTGAGCAGCTTGCAAGCTAGCTATGGCAGCTGTGTCAAGCAATTTATCTGAGAGCAGAAATTCCACTGCACCAGCTGTATCTTCAACTGCCTCTCGGTCAACTCCAAGCTGTGCTAGAGCTCTGCTACAATGGGCTAGTGCCATTGGATGGCTGATCACCCTTTTCAGTTCTGTTTTCTGCACACCGGGCAACGCCAGGAGACAGTAATGGACAAAGGTGTTGATCTCTTGATTGATGAGCAGGTTGTGCTGCAACAGGAGGTCATAGTTCCGTAAGGTAGTCCCTTCCATGGTGCTCTCTACAGGGACAATGAATCTATCGGCCGAGCCAGTTTTGAGAGCTGTTATGGCATCAGTGAAGGTCTTGCAAGGGATGGTGATGCAACCAGGGCATGCAGTTATAGCTGCAAACTCACTGTATGCTCCAGGAACCCCCTGATATGCCACCCTGAGAATTCCAGCACCATTGATGCAGATTACTGATCCATTTGTTGAATTGAGAATCATCATCTTTTGTTGTTTCTGCTGCTTCATCAGAGCTGATGCCGTTGGTTTCATAAACTCATTTCTGTTAACTGTGCGAAAGGGCTGATTTACCAGAGCAAGTGTGGAAGAATAGGCCATGAAACCTCGTTCAAATGACAAGGAGGTAGAACAAGAAACAGAGAAGGTTGTCGGTTATGTCATATGTGGTTCCTTTGATTTCAAATGGGGGTTTTATCAAACTAGATGTGCCGTTAAGTTGGTTACAGAGTTAGATTTATCAAACTAGATGTGCCGTTAAGTTGGTTACAGAGTTAGATGTGGCAGTTGCATATATCTCTGTGCTTAAAGCTGCCCAACCCCTCCCATTTAATGCGAAGTGGTTGGAATTTATGACATTTGCAGAATATGTCGTAAGTAGTTTTACCACTTCAAGGAAGATGATAACGGACATTATTTATCAGATGGATGGAGACGAGGCCTTAGCGGTCAGTCTTCACGACATCATCACCGGTTGAAGAAGCCATTTTTCCACCAAGTGGCAGTGTGGCACAATCTGTTCTTTCAGGGGTGTGATTGTGGGGTCCATCATAGCCCATCAAAGCACAATTTAAGTGAGTATCCTTAACGAAGCCCATTTGCATCCACAGCGTGTTGTCCATCTTCTGACAATATTTCCAAAATCATATGTAAGAAATAGGAAAGCAACATTTCTCCATTTATGGAGAGCATAAGCAAATGTGGAAGCTACTAATGTGCAATATCAGTTCAGATGGTTTAGCTTAACATGGTTGCAGTAAAGAATGTTCAATTATTTAAATTTGAAGAGCCACCATTATGGAAATGGTTGATCTCTGTTCAGTGGTCTAGCTATCTCATATTCTCATTTCTTAACAGCAGGAGGGAGAGACCTGCCTTTTGATTTTGATTTCTCTGTGCATGGCCTTCTTTACTGTAAGATAGTTTCCATTGAAGGGCAGTTTCAGGAAGGAGGAAAGAGGGACGAATACACCAACCCACTTTGAGTTGTGAGACACTAGGCCAGATAACATGAGAATATTTTTAACCCACATATAAGCTCGCAAGATGAAGTAGATCCGGGGTTTGATTAGTTTAACACATTCTACATTTTTTTGGTGTAGTGGGAGTTAGAAGTCTGCCCCACCTCTCTTTTTCCAGGTTATTAGATTGATGCATCCATGTTTAGCCATTCAGCATTTTCTGTTTGTATCTATATCTCGCCCTGTCTCTCTTACTCTTTTCATTTTCCTGTCCTTACAAAGAAAAACAGATCATGTTAGAAACTTATTCCAACTAAAACAGTGGAGAGTGTGTGTTTAACGATTCAGCCCAGCGAGGTATTGTTTGTTTTGGGTTTAAATCTGCATGATTTTGTCTTCCAAAAGACACCTCATTAGGTTAAGTGTTTTTTCTGACTCTTATATCTTACTGAGTTTTCATCTGTTTCAAGTCATATATAAATCAGTCGTTACAGTGTGTGTGTATTTATGTGTTGAGCCATTAAGACATGTATGTGGGGTTTTATGGTGCCTGCGCGTGTGAGTGCGTGTGTGGTGAAGATAAAAAAAGATTGATTGTTTCCCTCGTAACTGTTATATTTTGGGTCTTGAGATAAAACTGAAAGTTTAGAATCAAATTTGAAGAATCAAGCAGCCTTCACATTGATTTATAATTCATATGATGTTTGCATCAATACATTGCGTGATCTCCAAATACATGGAGTCCGAGAATATGAAAGGTGATTTCAAAAAGAAATGCTTGCCCTCAAAGTTATTTTAATCATCAAACAGATATTTTATCTTACACCCACAAAGAAGTAAACCAGAATAAAATTTAAAAAAAATGAAATGTGGGGAAAAATTGTCAAAACAAATGTTTTTGCGTTTGGACGAGGTAGAATGAAATAAAAATCTAAAGAAGAAAACAAAGCCTAAGACAAGAATCCATCGATGATGGAACATGTGCTTTGTCGGAGTTCCCAAGTATTCTCGTTTGAACTGTTGATATAAATTGAAAAAAAAAAAGGAGATTCACCCTGCATTAAGATCTTATCCAAAAGAAGGAAACCCAAAATATAATGAGAAAAGGGTCAGCCACACCCAAGAATCTTGTTTGTTAGGAAAGTCTCTTTTGCCGTTTTGAAGCCTATGCTCATTTGCCGCCAAGCTCAGAAGCCTCTTATGCCCTTTTGATGTAGGACTCCTTGGATTGGAGGGTCCCTCAGACGTCGAATGCGATTCCAAGCTGAAGACAGCAACACTGTTTCCCTTCTTTCTCATCTACGCCGTCCAATCGTGGTCCCTCAAGCACCAACTTTGAGTCGATGTAAAGGGATTTGGATTCCGGATGGGTAATTGTTTAATGATTGGTTTTTGGAAATCTTGAATTGGAGAAATTCGAGTTTCTGAGGAGTTCTGATCTGGGGTCTTGTTATTTTTTTTATGTTCTGGTCGTTGTTCATCTTCTCATGGTTGTTGGTGTTGATGATGATGTAGTGGGTGGGTTTTGCTTTTGGCGATTGGATTGAAGAGAAGTTGGAAAGAGATGCTGGGTTCAGGTATGAATTTGGTCACTACTGTGATTGGGTTTGGGATGAGTGCAACTTTTATTGTGTTTGTCTGCACGAGACTAATCTGTGGAAGGATTCGAAATGCTGAGTCTAGGGCAGTGTTTGAGATGGAACCAAGGATTGATCTTGAACAGGTATGTTTGAATATTTAAATTGAGGTTTTGGTAAGAAAATCTGATCTGGTTAACCTTTTTTTTCTATAATGAGCCTTCAAGATTTCAAGTGCAACTTCCAGATTCATGTTATATTATTGGTTGACCTCTGTTTGATGAGGAAATGGAACTTTAGATCTAATTATTTTCTTCAAAGATCCGGCTATGGTTTCTGGGATATTGTCAAAATTTTCTGAACCACCTTCTTCTCCTTTAAATTTGCCTAACAGTTCAGGTTGTTTAGGTCTGGTCTCTATGCTAAATCTGCTGAATGAGTGTGGTCATGGCCATCACTGTTAGCTGGAGTTCTTACATTGATGCAATAGTATCATTCTTGTATGATCTATTTTCGACAATAGTTCATATTTGAGATATGGATTAAAAAATTTTAACATAATTCGACAGGGGTTAAAATCAGAAGCGGTGAAATCTTGGGCAGCAAGAGAAAACATGTGGAGAAGATATAGATGAACTGATGCAACATTTACTGCTGAAATATTAACGTTTTTCTGAATGCCCTTAAACAAAAATCAAAATTTAAACTAGATATGGGCATGATTCAAATGCAAGGGAAGTGTCTGGGAATGACTATGATTTTGGTCACCAGAAAGAGCAGATCTATATAGTACTGTGTTATTTCAGACATGAGCTCAATGTGCCTGTAATAGTAGATATCCTCAATACTAAAAACAAGTTAGAAAAAAATTCCCCTTTCACTGGGCACTTCACAGGTAACCTTTGTATTGCGGGACATACAGGATGTAGGTTAGAAACTTAAAATGGTCATCTTACTAATTCTCAGAGATTGGTTCCTCATTATCATGAGCCTGTAATTTTGACACTGAATTATACAGATTATAAGCATTTTCCACACTGCACACAATTTCCATTCGTAAAATTTTTTTACCTTCACACATATGGTGGCTTTAGCCTTAAAGGCAAAGGAGTCTTGTAGAATTGCAGCTGCATTCTCTCTTAGTGGAACTAATAAATTTTGGGAAATTTTTTTGGATCCTAAGGTGTTGATCCTTTGGAATTTTTTGACAGCCAGTGCATAGGATTGGTGGTGTTGAGCCTGTTGTGGTTTCTGCTATCCCCACAATGAAGTTCAACCGTGAGGCTTTCCCTTCTGAAGATGCACAGTGAGTATAGCTGCCTCCATTCTGAATATATCATCAGGCGAAATGTCTTTTTTTCTCTCTTTGATTCATATGTTCTTCTTGATGACGATGATGTTTTACTTCATGTTCCAAAACCTCCTTTAACTGATCATGACCATTTCTGCATTAATATAGTAGAACTTTAGCAATTTAACCAAGAGATTCTGTATGTGCAGTGAAAATGGATGTGGAGTCTAAGCAGCATCGTTCTAATTTTAGTCATCTAATTCGGCATACCCTATTTACATACCATATTTACTAAGCTAGTATAAAAAAGCCTTTTCAATGAAAGGGTTTCCACAAACTTCTGACAACCATGATTGATGTTACAGAAAAAGATATATCTGTAAACACAGCTTTTTATTTTTCATTTTTGTCCTAGATATGTGAGATTTTAATGGATATTGGCCCTGCAGATGCTCAATTTGTTTGGGGGAGTACCAAGAGAAAGAAGTACTGCGAATTCTGCCGAGATGTGGCCACAACTTTCATCTCTCATGCATTGATGTGTGGCTACGGAAACAGTCTACCTGTCCAGTCTGCCGTCTTCCATTACATGAATCTTTAGAAAGAAAACATTCGAGGCAGCCAATGTTTAGTATGGTGATGGATGGTCCTGAGATTGCGAGTGACCATTCTCACCAGTGGCTGTTACCACACCATGAGCATTCTGAGGGCAGTGGAAGCAATCAGGGCCATCACGAATCTATTCCTGTAGACCTGCAACCTCCTCTTACTGGAGAAGCAGAAACAAGTAGATAACCAAAGCAAGAATATTGGACTGGTTCACCCATGCCTTCTTTTGGTTCTTGTAAGCAAGTTTCAGAAAAGGAGCAATCAAATGGACATGTGAACCCTGACCTCCTGGATTAACATACAAAGTATATGAAATGGTACATGGATTCAGGGGTATTTGAAATTTCTGTAGGGAACAGGTTTAGGATTGAAATGTGTTACAGTCCCCTGTAATGTAGTACTGCTTGAAGTTTCCCTACTAAGGTAGATTCATTTAAGATTGGTTGGGATTCTGGATATAGCAGTTCTACTACAGAGTGACTAGTGTTTATATATGGGCATTACTTCAGCATTCAACAGTCATTTGTATCATAAAATGGAAAAGCAATAAAATCTTAACAAAAACTGCTGGAAGCATTTGTTCATATCAAAACTGTTTCATCTTGTAATCATAATTACCAGAAAAGCATACAGGAACATGAAACATCTTTGCAATGGTAAAAGCATTTCCAATCCTTGCAACTGTCTCTCAGAGAATGAGAATCATTGCGAAAAAGGCTGTTCAATCTTCAATTATGGGAACCAGATGCTGTGCTTACCTATCTGAATTGACACATCTCTTCCACCATAATATTCATTCCCACTGGTTGAGGATGAGACATGTCACCTGCAACAAATTGGTGAAACATGCCCTTCAACTCAATCAAAATACATTCTTGCATCATCCCATCTCATTATTCACCAAATCGACCATACATCCATAATTTTCAATTTTCTGTTCAATGTAAAGGTGATGCATAAGGTGATTTGGACTCGTAGAATGGAAATCTAGATATGCAAAGCAGCAAATGTAAGGTGTGAAAGAACATATATTTAAGGGCCGATGACCTAAAAAACATGGATGGAGTTAATAAAACATGACTTATATAAACACAAATTAGATGAAAGATATGATTTTTAATGAAACGGATGGATAGTGGTGGAACCAGGACTCCAAATCTTGGGGGGGAGCAAAAAAAAAATTTTCAATTAACACTTCTCATGAAATATAGAAATTTTAATGAGTTGGGGGTGGGCAAACCAGAAATTTTAGAGGGGGTTCTCATGAAATATAGAAATTTCAATGAGTTGGGGGGGGGGGGGGGGGGGGGGGGGCAAACTAGAAATTTTAGAAGGGATTCTTATGGAATATAAAAATTTTCAATGGGGGGGCAAAACTTAAATTTTAATTAAAAATTAAAAGTTAGGGCGCCCCCCCCAACCCATTGAAAATTTTTATATTCCATAAGAATCCCTTCTAAAATTTCTAGTTTGCCCCCCCCCCCCCCCCCCCCCCCCCCCCCCCCCCCCCCAAGATGAACGTGGTTCCGCCACTGCGGATGGACAAGACTAAGATGAACGTGGTTCCGCCACTGCGGATGGACAAGATTTGTGTCACCCCTACGTTGACAATGATGCTAAAACAATCCATCCATCTTGTTCTAAAAATACCTATAAAAGTGACATTCTGCATGGGTTTGAAATCCTTGGCTGCCACTAACTGCAGTTGTCACTGTAGTGTGATTCAGATGCTGACGAATGGAACATTCAATAGTTGCAGAGTTTTTGGCTTTGAAAATAAAAAATTCTTTTTTTTTGTAAAAAAAAAACGTAACTACGAGATATACGTGGCAACATCTCATTATGTTGCATGGATGGCAGCAGGCGGTATCATCCACGCAAGAAAGGAAATCCGACCAAACTTTATTTTATTTCCATCTTATATCCTGGTCTCTTACATGAAATACTCCGGTGTCCAAGGCAGCAACAGACCCGTAGAAGCCACTGGAAACTCGAGACCACGCACGAGGCTCACCGACGTAATGGTGGCATACGTGGGGGTCGTCTCCTTCACCTCTGGTTTTGCCTTGCCCCGTCTTCATCCTCTCTCTCTTACCAAACTCAGCATCAGTCAGCCATTAACAAGTGCCCTCTCTCTCTCTCTCTTCGCGAGCTTTTCTCGTTTGCTTTGCTTATCTTTGGAGTTGATTAGTTCGTGTTTCTGAACTGACAGTTGCAGCAGCAATGAGTGACGATCCAATCCGGGAATGGATACTGACTGAAGGAAATGCCACGAAGATTACTAGAATAAGTCCTATAGGTGGCGGTTGCATCAATCTTGCAAGTCGTTACGACACTGATGCAGGTTCTTTCTTCGTGAAGACAAACAGGTGCCCTTAATCACTGTTTCCATGATAATTGAATTGCAAAGCGTTTACGTTTCGTTTCCATCGTAAAGCTTTTCGACTTCTGAATTAGGAGCATCGGGCCGGAGATGTTCGAGGGAGAGTCTCTTGGATTGAATGCTATGTATAATACGAGATCAATCCGTGTGCCTAAGCCATTTAAGGTGGGGAAAATTTGAATTGAGTTGAAAGGTTAGGAGTAGGGGCTAGATTGTTCGATACTTGTTGGATCTTGATATTTTGTATCTCCTCTGTTTGATGATTTGTGCAAGTGAACTTAAGTAATGTAGGTTGGACCTCTACCATTTGGTGGTTCCTATATCATTATGGAATTTATTGAGTTTGGTTCATCCAGAGCGGATCAGGTGACGCTATTGACATTGTCCTGAAGTTAATTTAGGTAGCATTAATAGTCAGTTTGATTATTTAAACTATCATTTGCAATCTTAGTCTGTGCTAGGAAGGAAGCTTGCTGAAATGCATAAAGCTGGGAAGTCAGAGAAGGGCTTTGGTTTTGACGTTGATAATACAATTGGCAGGTGAAATCTGTCTGGATAACTGCCTCAAAATTTTTTTTTCCTTTTGTTATCGATGTAACCATTTCTTGTTCAGAATTTGATGGCCATGGTTAGTCCTTATCTATTTATTCTCTATAGGAAAGACTGATGCAGATTATCTTAAATTCTCACTGAATATTTTGTAAATTCTAATAGATCCATGTGTTCTTTCATGTAGTACTCCACAGATAAACACTTGGTCATCGGATTGGATTGAATTTTTTGCTGAGCATAGATTGGGCTACCAATTGAAGTTGGCAAAAGACCAGTATGGTGACTCCACCATCTATGAAAAAGGTATTCTCGTTTTTTAAATGATTATAATGTTTGTCAGGTAACTTTGGTTTCTTTTTCCTCCCTGGCATGGAAGTGAGTTGTAGACTATCTTAAGTTTTCTACTGCTGAACTTAAGGACTGAGGACATAAAAAATTTCTTGTACAGCATATTGATGACCATTGGAAAGGCATTAATGCATGCAGGATGATCGAATTAAACTAATTTTCCTCTAGTAACTGGATCTTGCTAGTATGTGGACACAGGTTGTATGAGCCAATACTGCATTGATAGGGTGGGCGTAGCTTTCAAAACCAGAGACAGTAAGTGTTGGTAGTAGGAAGCCTAAAGCATGCTACAAAGAGAATTACCTGCATGTCAAGAAATTCTATCATAGAAACATCAATCTTTTGTTATGACTTACCCGTACAGAAGCAGCAGATCAGTATTATTAAAACCCAAGGTCACCTTCCCCCTTAAGCTGTTAAAACCAAGGTGTTTTAAAGCGGGACCGTGCATGGAGCTGGTAAGGATGCCATTCTGGTTCAACCAGTTAGTTCAAACCAGGAAAAGTTGGAGATTCAATAGGATGATTAATTAAATAAAATAGAGAATATCCAGAGTATTCACTTTAATCTGATTCATATCATTGTTTGCCATTTACACCCCGTTTTCACTGGTTCTTTCTGGTTTATCTGGTTTATAAAGGTTCAATAACTCCAAATTGACATTCGGTGCTGCATATTTGGACCTTCATGCTTAACAGGCCAAAGATTGATGAAAAGTATGGGACCCCTTTTTGAGAATGTTGTAATTGAACCATTCTTACTACATGGAGACCTGTGGAGTGGCAATATCAGCTCTGACAAGAAGGGAGAACCTGTTATATTGGATCCTGCATGTTACTGTAAGTCCAGGTTGCATCAGATTGCTAATATTGTTCGGTGTCAGGATTGATCTGCATAATTTTTGGTATTTTGTTTTTAACTAAGAATAATATATCTTAGTGGGCACCAAAAAACAATAATAATAATAAGGGTAGAGGCGTAAGTCCCAAATGTTGTTTAAAATTCCCAGCACATTTATCATACCAAGGGTTGTGCCTTCGGGATGGTGAGACATCCCTGAGATGATAACAGTGTATCTTCATAAATAATGCTAGTTATCTGTTCTATTAATTTGTTGTCTATTCAATTTTCCCTATGCTTTTGGTTCGACCTTGTTGCTACTAATTATCTTTTGCTTCTAATTCTATTTCTGTTCTAGTTCTGTTTAGTTCTAGATCTAGTTTTAGCTCTAGAATTTCTTCTAAACCATTTGATCATTTCTTCATGGGGAAAGTGTTCGGGATCTTCTCGCATTCAAGTAATGTGGGGCTTAACACCGGCTGCTATTACATGGACGCTGTGGCAGGAGAGGAATAACAGAATTTTCAATGATAGATTAAGACCTTCAAGGGTTTTAATCCAGTTGGTACTAAGATGCATTTTCTTTTGGGCATCCTTTAATGTCTCTTGTATTGGATTGGACATTCAGGAAGTTTTAGCAAGTGAGAATTTTCAGGATCTGTAGGTACTTAAAGTTTCTATTTACTGTACACTGTTGGTGTACATGTACCTCCTTTCTCTTATTTTAATATAATCTTTTTATTACTGATCAAAAAAATTTCTTCTAAACCATTTGAATCTTGAATCTTCTAATTTTTCTGTTTTGGAATAGCAAGTTTGTTTCTCCAATCTTCAAGTAGCCTCTAGTAAAACTCTTTTAACTCTTAATTCCCTTTAGCAAATTAACGCCCTAAAGCAGGCTACTAATTTTTTTTTCTTTTACATAGAAACTTTTATTGTTCATTACTTTCTTATAGAGATTTTCAGAGCTGTAATTTTTTACGTTTAAGCCCAAAGTATGCTACAAGAATTACTGAGCTATCTGACCTAAATCCCTAATGATAGTTTATAAGGAGCCATAGGGATTCTAGATTCCATACTCTGCTCAGCATCATTTCCTATTACTAAAAGAACCATTGAAATGGGATAAGCATTATTTAAATTTTGAAGCCTGAAGCTTACGGATTTTGTGATTCTGTTTTCTTCTTTAGATGGACATAATGAGGCAGAATTTGGAATGTCATGGTGTGCTGGATTTGGGGGCTCTTTCTACAAGGCATATTTTGAGGTATTGTCATTTCCACCTTACTTTTCCGTTACACTAGGAAACAAAAATCAACACATTAAAGAGGCTGTTTGGTATAACTTTTCAGAGTTATTGTTTAACTTTTCAAAATAGAATTTCTTAAATTTCCTACTTTGAAAAGTTATACGAAACAGTCTTAAGTGAAAGAGAAAAAAGGATGATAGTCCAATTCATATATTCCATCAGTTCTGCCTCCCTCATCCTGTATCTTTCTGTGTATGCTATAAGACACTCGAGTTCCATGGCATGCATTAACAGCTTAAGAAAGGAAGACAGAGTTCAAGTATTTTCTATAACTTGTGAATCTGTTTACTACCATAAATGCTGATGCATGGTTCAACCAAGTAACTTCTGTTTTACAGTTACGAGTTCTTCATTGGATAATTTGGAAGAAGCTCATGGTTGATACTATGGGGAAAAATAAAAATCTATTTTAAAGCGAAGATTCTTTGTTAATAACAATTGACAAGTGCTAAAAGAGGGGCCAATTCAAATAAAAGAACAGAATTGAGATGTCAGATTCTTCAAATTCATGTCTTCTATTTCACCTGCTTTTACTTTCACTTTCCACATTCAATATGCATTTTTATTTAAAAATTTTTTTGTGCTGATTTTATTATTCCTCTATTACCCCCCACAGGTGATGCCCAAACAACCAGGATTTGAGAAAAGGAGGGATCTTTATATGCTGTATCATTACTTAAACCATTACAATCTGTTTGGATCTGGTTACCGGTCATCTGCCATGTCCATAATAGATGACTATTTAAGGATGTTAAAAGCTTAGCCATTTGACTTAGATCCCTGAGTTTCTCATCATTTGTGCTTACGACAAGCTTAAGTTTATCTTCATTACTTTCGTCCTGTTGTATCTCAGTTTCATCCCTTCTCATCATCACCTCAGGCTTCTTTTGTAAGAGTCTCTCTTTTGTAAGTGGACAGTCAAAATGTATAAAACAGCTATATAATTAATTGTGAAATTATACAGGTTTGTTTAAGGCATTATAATCTCTCCACTTCCTATATTGATACTTAGGGAAATCTGAGGCTTCCTTCTCTTTTCCAGAAATATTTTTCTGAGTTATGGATATGCATGAAATAGATTGATAGTACCATTTTACATGCTTTGAATAAACCATCCACATTTTCTCATCAAAAGGAGCTTTTATCTAAAAATTGCAATCCATCCTTTACTAGTATACTTTGGAAATACATATACTATGCACATAGCAAAAGAACTAGAAACAAAGAGGGGTTTTTTGGGAATAGAATGTTACGTGGCCATTAGTTATGATATTCATACACGTGACAATAACAAATCTTGGTATTATAGTAAATTGAGAAAAAATTGGAGGGCATTTTGGGTATAAAATGTCAAGTAGAAAACATGGGATTGGCTTTACATAATAGTATAAAAAATTTGTGCTCCTCCATTATATCTAGTTACTTTCATACTTCGCACCCCACAAGGTCAGCAATTCAAAGAGATCAATATACACATACATTAGTGGGTGGCATGTGCATACTATATATAATTGAAAGATAAAACTCAATATAAGCAGAAGAGAGAAGGAAATAAAAGTCAATACAAACAAAATAGAGGGGTTCTGTGTAAAAAAAAAGTCGGTTTGTGTGTGTTAGAAACTCGTGTTTTTTCAACGCGCCCGAGCACGAGAACAGAATAAGAGAAACACTGCAGTCTGAAGTACCAACGAGGAACATTCCAGAAGGAATAAAGGAGATGGACTTCGTTTCGGGGGTTCCGCCATTAACAGAGCTTGTTCTAGCTCTGGAACACGCAACCCTAATGGCGAAACAGCTCCCGACGGCCACAGCGCCCTCCGAAATCCTCAGACTCTGTTCCTCACTCCATAACGCGCACCAACAACTGGGTGCCTTTCTTGCTCGCGTCGAGTCGTCGCAGCCTCAAGCGGGTGAGAACGTCGTCTCCTCTGCTGCGGGAGACGGGGAACCTATGGAAGTCGGAGATGATGAAGCGGAACAAAACTCGAAGATCGTCGTGGAGAAGGTGGAGGAACGGATGAGGGACTGTGTTATTCAGAACAAACGCCGCAAACGACCTCCGTCGCCTTTGTCGGCCGCAGCTACGGAGCGGCCTTCTTCTCATTACATTGATTCCGTCTCGGGAGAGCTTCAGGCGTTTGATCCTCAAGGCACGAGATTGCGATCTTTGGAACTTCTGTTCCAGTTCCATGGCTAAGAATCCAGAATTTTCCAACGGAAGACGAGAATAACTGCAGAAAACACAGCAATTTAGCATGAATTCGAGGTCTCGAATACAATGTCATACTACCGTCTGGCAAACGGGAAGGAATCTCCTCCTCCTCTCCTCGAACACGAACCCCATATTCGGTTCAAAATGTTCCCTTTTTGGAATTTTTGAAGAGGTTTTCCCTTCGATTTGTAATGGCACGCGATGAATCTAATTGAAGAAGTTTTTCTGTTCGAGGTTTTCCCTTCGATTTCAGTCAGTGAGGGAAAAGATTAGGTGAAGAGCAAAATTGAATTTACATCTTAAATAATTCGAGTCCTGATTTGATTTGGTTTGATTAGGTAAGAGCTAAAACAACGCCATCAAAGGAACCTCTAGGAAGAGTAGCCATCGGCTTCTAGCACTCTTTGTTTTACCTTTTTCAGTGGTATAAAGTGTCTTGCTAAAGACTATTATGAATAACCTTAGAATTGAGTTTTAAACACTTCAAGCCTTAGGCCGAGTTTCATATTTTTCATTAAAATCCTACAATTCTCTCTTTGTTATACTCTGTTTGCTAATGAATTCTAATCTTGTAAGTGATATCAGAGCCAAAGACTACGATTAGAAAGTTACGGGTATAGAAAAGAACTTAGGCACAATAAGCAGAGATACTTCAAAATGGGAGGTATGATTGAGGATCGATCTTGAATAGTTCAAGCTATTCAACGATTGAACCATTGAGTCTAGGCCCGTATGGAGATATTGGAAGGCAACCACGTCGGATGGACTTGCACAAAAAAGAAAGAAAAAAGACCACGAACCTGCAGATGCATAAGAAAAGTTTAGAAGATGAAAGTGCAAGAACTAATGAAGAAAACCTTTTTCATGAAATTAGAAATGCAGATAATACCTTACAAGGTATATTTGGAGATACCTTTCGTGAAATTGTTCTTTTCACTTAGGTGGAATGCTTGAAAGACTAGAAATGCATGCATTTTCAGGACTATCAGCCAAGTGTTCAAAGGGTAATAGAGGATGCAACTGTAACTGTTTGTAGTCAATTGGTAATGCATAAAAACTTCTTTGGTGTGTCCTCAAGTGAGATAATGAGAGGGTGGGGAGTCTTGTCCACAGAGGGGGCCAATGGGATGTTCTTTGTAGTATGTAGACTTCTGGGTTGGGGTGTATTGGATCCGTCGTCAATTTTATAGGGTGCTACAGGCATTGGTTATGGCTGTAGGGTATAATCCTTCATTCAGTCTTTACATTGTAAAGGTTAATATTTTATCTACTAAAATACTATCATTCATTTAAAAAAAAAAAAAAAAAAGATACTTTGGTCCATATACTTGCAATTGAGATCCTGTGCAACCTTTATCTACAACTTTATATGCAGCTTTTCACAGGATTGTTTAAAAATTTACAAATATACCATTCACAATACACATGGCATGAAAAGCTGCATATAAAGTTGTAGATAAAGGTTTCACAGGATTTGATCTCGTATACTTGACTTGAATGTAACCCACGTAGCACACAAATGGCTGCCATCATGACAATCCAAAATTCTCAAATTGCCCTTAATATCATTTGCATAGGAGATGTCTCATTTAAAATCATTTCCTATACTTCCTACTATGATGAATCGAGGTCATAATAATTCATATTAGATTTATGTTGTTACAAGATGGTAAGAGAAGCAAGCAACCAGAGTTTATATTATTTGAATACCCACTCCATTTGTGGCAGTGCAGAAGAGGCAACAACTACTTACTGTAATTGTTGAGCCCAAAATGGAAAAGTCATTAAATGGGATGATGCTCTTGTCATGAGGAACACCAAAATTCTAAGGTTAGATATGTAACCTTCTATAACAAAATTGACTTCAACCAAGAAAAACTCGGTGTTATTACAAGGAAAATCGCAAATTGAATACATAAGCCAGAAAATTGAAAGCAAATAAAAAATGGGTTTCCTCTTGTGATGATAAACAGAGTCCTATTGAAGTATGAGTCCTAGGAAGGGAATACCAAGAACAGACCTAACCTTTGGAATTCCTGTGTTGCAGTAGGATCAAAGAATTCACATGGTATGAAATCCAGTTGGAAGGAAACTCTTCCTTAACATCAATTGGTAGTCAAGAGATCTATGGTTTTCCAACTAATATATTCATATGAGTTTAATGGAACTAGGGAGAATAAAGAATGATGTTTGGCAGAAGATCTCTCATCCAACAGAGCATTTATATGGGAAGATCACTCAGACTAGTGATCTAAATCTGCCTCTGTTCTTCTTATTTTCTGTTACCATCAATTGGGTTGTGACCTGTAAGACATCCACCCAGCGAATTATATTTGCAAGAACACACTAGGCAAAGAACCTGTTCTAGAACCTATTTCAAAGATCCCATCTCAAATAGAATAATTCAATGTATAATAATGCAGAAACACACGTCATAAGACAAAATAAAAAGCAGTTGAGATGCAAAAATACCAAATTGAACTGTTGTATGAATCCCTATTATTTGAAGGAAACTGGCAATACCTGACATAAAGACTATCCTATGATATTCACTTCCAGCAGTCACCACGTGAAATTCCCTTAAATGAAAGCCAGTAATATACTTTTTTACCATGTTGAGAAATTGTTGATCATATCAATACATTTAAAGATAGAAATTGTTGATCATATCGATACCATTCACATCTTTAAATATACTACTTGAATTCATGCTTTTGAGTTGTCTCAACAAGAAGATGAGAATTGCAGTTGTCCATGGATCGGTGGAAAAAGCTCTCTGAAAAGCAACCTACACATTCCAAAATTATGATTGCTTAAAGAGCTACTCCACCAAAAAAATGATCGATCAACTTTGAGATGATAGATGGGTAAAAGAAAAAAAAGAGCTTATACATACTGAGAAGAATGATCACGCTAGGGCATCGATTCAAGGGGAAGTTGGGGGTTCTGAAAGTATCTTAAAGAAGCATTTGAAGACTGGGGAAAAAGACAAAATTATGATGTGACAACTCCTTGTTAGGAAATGCATAATTAATTTTGAAAAAATAAATTAAAAAATATAGAATAATTGACCAGACCTGGGTTGATGAGAGATCAAGGGTTTTCCAGATTAAACACTCAGATGAGTTTTATGGAATCAGGAAGAATAAAGAGTTAAGTTTAGTAAAAGATCTCTTATCAAAGAGATCAATTAAGTGGGATGATCACTCAGGCAAGTGATCCAAGTCTGGCTTTCTTCGTCTGTATTTTTGTGTACCATCAATTGGGTACACAAAATTACTACGGAGCTTAACAACCAAAAATGTAATGATGTGTGTGTGTCAATAATTCTGTGATAGAGAGCAAGGGTGTCTATAAAATTACTACGGACTTAACAACCAAAAATGTAATGATGTGTGTGTGTGTGTATTCTACAAACCTTTCCAATTGGAAAAACCAGTAGAACCGGCATTTACAAGAACACATTAAGGCAAATAACCTGTTCTGGAAATTATTTCAAAGATCCCACCTTAAAGGGAGAATTCTATGTATAATAATGCAGAAACACACATCACAGGAAAGCATAAAAAGCAGTTATGATGCAAAACCACTAAGCTACAATTAACTGTCATATGTTCAAGAAGGAGACAAACTGAATTATTATGTTAATTTCTACCTTTTGAAGGAAACTGACAATTCCTGACACAGAGACCTCTCTAAGATATCCTTTGTACTTGAGGGCTTTGGGAATGGCTAGGTTGTGATTGTCACTTCCAGCAGTAACCATGTACAAACTCCCTTAGACTATTATGCTGGGAGTGAGTACTCCCCTTTTTTACCAGGTGGGAAATGGTTGTTCATAATTGACACAACTCACAACTTCGAACCTAAGAAGGTAATTGCAGTTATCCACTGGATTGCTGGAACAACCTCCCTAAAATGCAACCTACACTTTTCCAAAAATATGGTCACTAAAAGGGGAACTCCACCAGAAAAATAATCGATCACCTCTGAGATGATGGAGAGGTGTAAAAAGTGTCTTTATATAATTGAGAAGAATGGATCAAGCCAGGGCACTAATGGAAGGGACGGTAGGTGATTTTGAATGTAACTTATTGAAGCATTTGAAGACTAAGGATAGGGGACAAATTAATAAGAACGGTGATAACTCATTATTAGGAAATACATATGTAATTTTGAAAAAATAAACTAAGAAAACATAGAGTAGGAGTCTAGACCTGGTTGACAAGAGATCAAGGTTTTCCAAATTATACACTGAGATGAGTTTTATGGAATTAGGGAGAATGAAAGGTGAAGTTTGTAGAATATCTCTAACCAAAGAGATCAATCAGGTGTGATGGTCACTCAGACAAGTGATCAAACTCTGTCTCTGTTCATCTTATTTTCTGTTACCATCAATTGGGGTTGTAACTTGCTAGACATCCACAGTAAGAATTGTATTATAGGAAGAAAGAGTGCAGTAAAACTCCTAGCGAAATTAACAACAAAAAGGAAAATCTACTACACTTTCCAAATGCCAAAACAGTATCACCAGAACTTACAGGAATAGATCGCGCAAAGAAACCATTCTGGAACCTATTTCAAAGATCCCATCTAAAATGTAAGAATTCAACATATAATAATGCAGAAAAACACATCAAAATAAAGCATAAAAAGTAGTTGAGATGCAAAAACACACAACAACAATCACCTGTTACATGTTTGAGAAATAGCCGAACTGAATTGCTATGTTAATTTCTACCATTTCAAGGAAACTGACAATACCGGATCTCCACACTTCTCCAAGACATCTCCTTCAGACTTGGCAGCTTTCAGAATGGATAGGTAGTACTCCCTTTTTTTTTAACCGCCAATGGGTGGCAAGTGCAGTACTGCATGTATACTCTTCAATCCTTACACAAAATGGTCTGAAAGGTAGTCATATTCAATTCAGAAGACTCCATGTAACAACTCCCTTAGACTACTATCTGCTGGGAGTGTTAGTACTCCCTTTTTTTTTTTTACCACTAATGGGTGGCAAGTGCAGTACTGCATATATACTATTCAATCCTTACACAGAATGTTTACACAAACTTACATAACAGTTACAGGGTCATTGGTGGATAGGTTTCAGAGGGATATGGAGTCTTTAAAAATTTCTAAAAGACATTTTTAGGAAACCAAATTTCACATTTATAACAATAATAGAGGCGGCAAAATTGTTATTCATATTGATAAAGTACACATCTTTGAACCTACAACTCAAATGCCCACTTTTGAGTTGTCTCAATTTCAATTTGAGAATTATCATTATCAACAGGATTGGTGGAATCGCCTCTTTGAATGGAGACCATTTCATCTGGTGCCACTTAGTGGTACCAGCGTGAAACGTGCAGATGGATGCCCCTTTTCAATAGGGGGGCCCACATCCCAAAACATATCCCATCCGGTGGTTTCATGGTACCACAGGATTCCAGCTCTAGAGGAAATGAATTCCTCTGAAAACAACCTACTCTTTCCAAAAGTATGACTGGTAAAAGACAATCCACCAAAAAATAAAAAAAGAAATAACTGCCCTTGAGATGATGGAGACTGGAGTGGTGAAAAATGGGCTTTGCTATAGTTGAGAAGGATGGATCACATTAAGGCACCAATGCAAGGGCAAGTTTGGGGTTTTGGAAGTATCCTAATGAAACATATGTAGACTAAGGATAAGGTATGAATTGAGAAGTATGTTGGTAACTCCTTAATAGGAAATGCATAATTAATTTTGAAAAAATAAATTAAAAGGTATAGAATAGGAGTCGAGACCTGGGTTGACAAGAGATCCAGGGTTTCCCAAATAATACACAGAGATGCGTTTAATGGAATTAAGGAGAATGAAGCATGAAGTTTGGTAGAAGATCTCTAATCCAAGAGATAAATTAGGTAGGAAGATCACTCAGACAAGTGATCAAACTCTGACCCTGTTCATGTTATCTTCTGTACTTTCTGTTACCATCAATTAGGGTTGTAACTTGCAAGACATTCACAACAAGAATACTATAATTCAAATCAAGAGTTTCAATAAAACTGCTAGTGGAGTTAGCAATTAAAAGGGAAAATCCACAAATCTTTCCAATTGCAAAATGCCAAAAACAGTAGCACCAGCATTTACAAAAGCACATTACGCAAAGAACCTGTTCGGGAAACTATTTCAAAAATCCCATCTCAAATCGAAGAACTCAACACATAATCATGTAGAAACACACATCATAAGAAAGCAGCAAAGCCAGTTGAGATGCAAAACCACCAACCTATAATCACCTTTTACATGCTCGAGAAAAAACCCAACTGAACTGTCATATGAATTTAAAAAATTTAAAGGAAACTGACAGTTCTCGTTACCTGGCCCAGATACACGACACAGATATCTCTCTAAGATACATGCAACTGCACTGGAGAGCTTTAAAAATGGCTATATAATCATGTCCACTTCCAGCAATCGCCATTAAAAAACCCCATTAGACAGACTAGAAGTTCTGTGCTGGGAGTAAAAGATAGTACTTACTTTCATTTTTTTTACCACGTGGCAAAACTGCTGTTAACATCAATGCAACAGTGAGTGGTGAGCTCAGAGTAGAGACGGCCTCTCCCATCCTCGTTTCCAAACATATCTATAAAGTTGGTTAGGGCTTACGTGGACCACTTCAACTGACGCGAAACCTGTATATGTATATGTTTGAACAGTCAACAAGTTTTACTATTCAGGGTCTCTAACACCACAAAACCCTAAGCTGAGTTGATAACTAGTATAAGAAAAAAAAACCAGAAAATAATAGAACAGATTTTTAAATTCTCCAAACCACAATGAAGATCAAATCAAATACTTATGGCATGAAATCTCAGCTCTCTCTTATTTCAGAGAGAAATCTAAGGCTTGTAAAACCCTAGAACTGAGACAGCTAAACGTATCCTGCACACAAGGAATATAATTAAACACCAAACCAAACCATCTGCCAGGGTTTTTTCCCAAATCCATAGCAAAAGAATCATCAGTTTGAATACTGAATTCTGTTCCTGCCTAGCTATATCAAAACCTTCTATCTATGAAATGTTTAGTTTCATCCAGCACAGTCCCAATACAGTGTTATTATATACTTGCTTCCTGTCTTTCTCTCTTAATACACGTGTGTGTATGTATATGTATGCATGCATGGAAGGATGTATGTATGTATTTAAAAACTACAAGTTTCATGATCAAGTTCTTCAACAAACAACTATTATAAACTCCAAACATTACTCACTGGTTAAAGAAGCTACAACAGCTTCTAATGACCTACATAAACTATATAAAGATATTGATCAAGTCTATTAGATAATAACTGTAAAATCCAAATCCATGTTTTGCACATCCAGACAACAACAGTATGCAGTTAGACTCTATCCGAGTCTTTTATTTAAAAAATCTTCCACAAACTCCAAGCACTACTGACTGGTTGTTGAGGGTTTCCCCTCATGGCTGTTCTGGGGGGCTGTCATCCACCTCATAGTCATCAATGCCCAACTTGGGATCCATGACTTCGTCATCATCTTGCTGCTACACAAATCACAACAATTGGTTAAAATTACGTGAAGTACTTAGATAATCGAAGTATTAGAGGAAGCTTTATCTTTCTATTCATATTGAAAATCAATATTGGAATGAAATAATATGCCTGATCCATAGTTTCGTTGGTCTGAATGAAGGTGATATCCGTAAAATCAATGTTATCAAATGATTTGGCAAGACGGCTGTTTCCAAAGGTATAGCTGGATTTTATCAGTTCAAACAGACTTTCATCTCCTCCACCAGTGCCGAAACTGTTACACTCTTGTTGTTGTAGTGATGGTGGTGGAGGTGGAGTTTGTTGACGATTCACGCTGTTGGTAAAGCTTGTTGGGAATTGGTTTGCACTCCCATACCCACCAGAAGAGGATTCTCCCTGAGTTGAGTAACCAGAATTTCCACCTGATTTTGGAGGCATATTGCCCCCAAAAATCTCATCCAACAGGTTCTTGTTGTAGTCAATTCCATGTGATGATTCACCAACAACTGATCCCATGGAACCCAATCCAGACAGGTCCCCAGTACTCGCCATCTGAACTCCAGCATAGTTAGTATTGGAGTAATTGAAATTTTGGAGCTGGTTGGAACTGCCATGAGAACCCATGTTTCCAAGAGTAAAAGTGTTCTGAGCATGGAAGCCCAACATGTTGTTAAAGTTGTTAAGTGGACCATTGGCAAAAGACCCTACTCTTGCTTGAGGCTGCTGATTGATCATCTGCATTGTATCTCTACCTCTCATAAGGCCCCTCGATGTATGCCCATTTAACAGTGAGGCCATCTGAACATGATGTGGTTCCATTCCAAAAACTGTGTTGTTGGCGTCGCTATGGAGATTAAAAGTTGCAGCAGCTCCAAATGATTGTTGTGTGTTTCCCTGATTGCTCACCGGGAATAATTGGAATTGGCCGTATTGCGGTTGAGCTGTAGAGTTGCTAGTGGATGCTCTCTGATTAAGGTAACTTGGAGTACCTGCAGTGCCAAATGGTTGCTGTAGGTTTCCCTGATTGCTCACCAGGAGTGATTGGCTATATATCAGTTGAGCGGGGTTGCTAGTCAATGCTTCCTGATTAAGGTAATTAATTGGACGACCAATGGAAGCCATGGGAACAGAGGCACTAAGATTCTGAATGCTGCTGCCAAAACCTTGTTGGTTCGCTGTCTGTGAGTGCTGCAGCTCTGGGAATTGGGGAAGTCTTAGCTGTGTGCTAAGCATAAACGAAGGGTCGCCCAACGCAAAGCTCGATCTAAGAAATCCACCAGCTAAGGTCCTTGCCAAACTAGGTTCAATACACTGGCTTGCTTCTTGAATTTTTTTCAAGAATAGACGATATTTCTGCAAATTTCCATGTTTGTCATTACCAAAAAATAGAAATGGAACCATAAACAATATTTTTGTATCCAAGAAGGTTTTTCAATAATTAATTAAAAGCTTTTCTTAATTTAGAAATCATTTGGCATTCATAATTATGCAATTTTGCAATTATAGTGGCGCTTTTACAAGCTGACTATTGACTAATCACTCATAGTTAAAAAGAAAAGGCATATTAACCTAAGAGTTGTTACCGTCAAGCCAATAAAGATCATATAAAAATATTTCTTGATGAACAATCTGTGAAAAACAGTTTCATTCATTTATCAATTAGCTTCCTTGAATATATATTTTTTATAACCTGTCTATAAGTGTATGCTGCAAATTTATTCATGAAATTTTTTTTTCACTTACTGTCCTAGTACAAAGCATGCATGCTAATACACATGGCAGTCGGCATGCATGTCATCAAACTAGCTAACAAGTGTTTGCGGCTTCTAGAGCAGCCTGTACACAAGTTTTTGCCAAGGAATAATTCGTAGAGTGAAAGACATAATACCGGAGATAATGATCTGGTTAAGCAAACCTAAAGTGAAATCTCTAATGCCAATTCGGGACCACTGGACTGGATTTGTATTCAATAACCGCTGAAACAAAACATGAGTTAGAAATTGTAGGTGGTCCAAATTTTGAAAATTTTCAGTTGCCTTCTTGTTTAATTTAGTTCATATTTACCTTGAGGTTTTTAGTGTTGGATGCTTAAATTGTTGATCATAGTTGTATTGCAGGTTTAGATTCAGGTCATGCATTCTGCAATAGCTGTTTATGATAGTGAATCTGCTATTAATTAATACTTCTGAACATCTTTATGTACAAAAATTATCATGCAATCTAATCTTCTCTTTATTTTTTTCCTTTTCCATTTCTTACTATGATAAAAAGTATTATCCAAATTAAATTTTAAAAAGGAAAAAAATTGTCTTCTGCATTCAAATGACAAGTGAAAACAACATAAAAAGGAAAGATCCAAAAATTTCTTCAACTTATCCAGAAAAAACCTGCAAGTGACTCGCGATATTTTCTCTAGTTAATCCGGGCATATTCATCAGCACAAGTATTTTCTTTGGGACAGCCTCTGAAGGAATACAAATCAGAAAAAAATGGTATTCAGTAAGTATCATATAAAGACATCCTGAAGCAAAGTAAACATAGTTAGAGAATCCGTGGAGTCATTTTTTAACTGAAAGAAAGATATCTCTTACTATTAAGCCCCAATTGATCAATGGCTTCCAGGAACTTTTTGTGAAGCTCATTAGTCCAAATCACTCTCCGCTTCTTCGCGTTGGAGGAATCATCTTTATCCTTCCCTTTGCATATGTTTTTCCCTTTCGATGCTCTTTTATTGGAGTCCTCCTGCATGCTACTTCCTTCATTCACTGAAGATTCACACTCCAAATTCTCTTCAGAGACATGCCCAGCTGCTGTTGTTGATTCAGCTCTAACACTTCCCATCTGTTCAATAGCCACTGCATTCTCATTATTTGGCACAAATGCAAATTGCCAAAGATCTTTAAGGTCATCCACAGTTACTGGTTTCAAGATGTAATATACTGCTCCATTTTCTAGAGCTCTTAGCATTATATCCTCATAGTCATCACCTGACATCACTACATTACATGATAAAAACCAATCAGAAACAACGATGGCTAATGGAAAAAGAATGATATATATCAAAAGCAGCACCAAAGTTGGAGACACTCACTAACAACAGGCACCTCAAATTCCTCCTTAATTCTCTCTAGTAGCTCAAATCCATCCATTTCAGGCATGTGAACATCTGTTAGAACAAGGTCAATTGAACCTTCTCTTTCCCGAAGAATGGATAAAGCCTCAATTGCTCGTCTAATAGCACAAACTGAAATTTTGAACAAAACAAGCAATATATGAGGAAGCAATCTAGAAGGAAAAAAAATCAATTAGTACTTTGGGGGATGATCGAGAAGAAGTAATGGAGCTATCAGATCTATTTTTTCCCATGTCTTAAGAGTTCTTCAAAGAACAAGTCCACAGTCACTATCTGTTAAAGCTTATCAAAGAAGACATAAAAGGAACAAGGAGTTTTAGTACTAGATCATCAACTGAACTGCATGCAGATGCATTTCATTCAAGTTTCATGACCTAATCTTTTAGTGTTATTAGATCATGGAAGAATCAGTGATTGCACACTACTTGAACCATTAGAAATCTTCCATGGAAGATTTAAAAGCCTAAACGTAGACAACAAAAACAACCAGTGATATCTAAAAATTAACTAAACTTTGGGGGATGATCGAGAAGAAGTAATCTTAAAAAAATAAAAATAGAAATTGTAATCTGTAAGGACCAAAATGGAAGTGAATTTGCTTATAACGAGTCAAAATAAAAGGGGGTAAAGATGGAAAAATATCCATTACATTAGGAAAAGAAAGAATATCAAATATTTCCTTCTGCCAAAGATAGAGTGAAAAATGGACAAAAAATGATCATCAACTGCTTTCATCACCCTAATAGAGTTAGGGATTCATCCTCTAGCTCCATGACCCAAAATCATATCTCACTTCTACCTTCCATTGAAAAAAAAATGCTTGAAGATGGAAAGACAGGTCTCTGAGTGAATTAAAATACACATGATCAAAAGCCTTCAGTCTTGGTAAATCCGGATCTTAATTTCTAACATATCCTAAAAAAAGAAGCATGAAATCTCCTTGATATACCTCCATAGTTGCATCCTTCAAGCATCCTTGATACAACTGCAAGGCATGCAAAATCATCATCTATAACCAAAATGCTTATAGATCCAGGAGAAGTGTTAGTCCTGCTAGATTGGGGAGAGGTAAGCATCTCACAATTCATTTTTAGAGAACAGTGAGATTTACCAAGAAGACATCCTGGAATGGAGCCTGAGAATGGAGGTAGAATAGAATGCAAATGACATGCAGACACTGACAAGATAACTTTTAAGGAGGAAAGAGAGAATTTAGGGAGCTATATCAAAAAGGTTCACCTCATATATTTATTTTTCCTAAAAATTTTTCACTCTATATGAAAAACATTTGACTGAAACAAAAAACTGATAAATATGATAAAAACTTCCAAAGGTATTGTCTCTAGACGCTGCATGAACCCCAGTCCAGGGACATTCATGTTGAAAGCCCAAAATGAATTTGACACTTAAGGAAAAACGCCCAAAAAAAGAGGTTATTCAATTTTGAGAAGATTTTAAAATCTTTCACATCCATCATTTTAATGCTTTTTATGGACCTTATCCTCCTTTTAAGGGATGGTTTTCAGGTTTTCATGTGTTTAAACTAGAACTCACTTAGTTAGGAGATAATTGTCTAATAAACTAACTAAGTGTTGCTAATCATGTTTAGAGAGCAATTAGTTCATTTAACAATGTAATTAAACTTGCATAATGAAACCCTTAGGCCAAATTGCATTAGGAACCTTGACAAAACATCTAATAATTGCCTTTCTGAGAGGCTAGCTAAGATAACATAGTAATTAATCAAGTAGGCATTCATCAAGCAATCTACAGTGTTCGAGTTTTCATGATGTAGTTACACCTATGTACATTTAGTACATTTTATCTTACTAGCTGTCTGTTGTTATAATCCGTAAGTACTAAAAAACAAATAAGAAAAGATCATCGAACCAAAGTTCTTGTCAACAAGTATAATTCAACAACAGTTAAAAGTATTCCTAATCGATCGAAACATTCATTCCGACATGGTGGTGCTCTACTTTCAATGAATATTATTTATGGAGAAGATGGAAAATATGACCATTGGCCATCAAAACTTGAGAATCAGATTAACTGTAGCAAATATATATCGGAATAAAGCTCATTAGATTTTAAATGCACATCATCAGTAGGACACACTGTTACACTCTAGTAACCTCAATATTCTCGGTGAATCTTTCCATTTTTAGGGCTAGTATCTCAGTCAGAAGTAAGGGGAGTTATAAAAAAAAAATACTGCCCTCATATTATACTAAGTTAGCATGATTTTCTACTTACTTGTACTAATCTCTTGATCTTCTCTAATTATCAAAATAAACATAGTTAATTAAAATTATGGTTAGATTCATTCTCATCCTTTGCCATTCACCCAAATCAACAAAGATAAGGTTCTCCATGGATATTCTTCATTGCATTAAATGTATACCCAAAAGGCAACCCATATTCCTCTATTTACCTTATTTAGCTTGAAACATTTTTTTTATTGCATTTAATTTGAGATTTCGTATCCTAAGGTAAACTTTGCATTTAATGCGAGCACGCGTAAAAAATAATTTCAAAGAGAGTGACAGATGGATGGTGGTACATTGTTTGAAACCCCCACCCCTCTGCGTTGATAGTAGTAATAATGTTGGCAGGAAAGATGAGGGGGAGGAGAATTAACAACAATAATAGGAATGATAATAGAAGATGAAGAGACTAAAGAATGGCCTAAAACTAATGTTTGTATAATTAATATTTATTTTGTGGCAGAATAGCTACATTATGTTTTTCATATCACCTTGCTCTTGAGAGTTATTGGACTAGAAAATGTTGGGGAAGGATTTCAAACGGATTGTCTTAGATGCAATACAAAAAAATTGATTATGTTTAATGAATATATATATATATACACACACACACATACATACATTGAGAGAGAGAGAGAGAGAGAGAGAGAGAGAGAGAGAGAGAGAGAGAGAGAGAGAGAGAGAGAGAGAGAGAGAGAGAGAGAGAGAGAGAGAGAGAGAGAGAGGTTGATTTACATCGAAAAATCTCTTGTGCATTTGTATACAATCACCAGTTCAAGAAATAGTATCATGAGTATTGGTGCTAATGATAAAACCTCACGCTTTTTCTACTTCAAAATTTTTTTTTTAATTCTTCTTGTCAAAAGAGGAATAGAACAGTGCGCTTTGTTCATATCATATGTTCACATAATTTTGGATATATTCTTCATTGAAACCTTCAAAAATACTTAGGCCTCGATTGAGTCCCAGAATAGAGGTGGAATTCAAAGTAAAAATTGGAATTGGGCTCTCAATTCTAATATTTCTGATTGGTTGAATATTTAAAATTTGAAATTATAATTCAGCCAAATTCCATTGAATTTGTTCTTGAGGTATCTTATAGATAACCGAATTCACATAGTAATAGAAGAGAATTCAAATTATTGTGTCCAAAAAATAATTTATATAAAGATAATGTGAAGTTAGTAAAAAACCACCTTTTTGGAGAGAAGGTTTTAAAGAGAGAGAGAGAGAGAACTTTAAAACAAGGAGGGAATGCTCTAGAGGGAGAAAATATAAGGAGAAGTTGTAGAGACAAAAACCTCTAGCGAGAGAAGGTTTTAGAAAGAGTATGTTCTTGAGAGAGGATAAAAAAGTGAGAGGAATGCTCTACAGAGAGAAAATTCTAAAGAGAGAAAGCTCTAAATCGAGGGAATGCTCCAGAGAGAAGGTTCTAAAAGGAGAAAACTCTAGAAAAAGGGGTATGCTCTAGAAAAAATCTTCAGAAATAAGGTTCTAGAGATAGAACACTCTAGATAATGGGAAATTCTCTATAGAAAGAAAATCTAGAGAAAACACGCTAGACAAGGCATGCTCTATAGCAAAAAATTCAAAGAGAGAAGTTTCTAGAAAGAGAAAACTCTAGAGAGAAGGGAATCCTCTAAAGAAAGAAAATACTAGAAAGAGAAGGGGGTGCTTTAGAGAGAAAATTTAGAAAGAGAATCTTCTAGAGAGAAAACTCTAGAAAAAGAGATGAATACTATATAGAGAGAGAAAAACTCTACATAGAGGAGAAACTTTGAAGAAAGAAAATCTAAAAAGAGAAGGTTCTAGAAAAAAACACTCTAGAAAGAGAAGGGGAATGCTCTATAGAGAATGTTCTTAAGAGAAAATTTCAGACAAAAGAAAATGATTTAAAGAGAGAAAATTTTAAAGAGAAAGAAGGGAAAAGTTTTTAGCATTATTAGTTCTATAATTAAAGAATTGTAATTGAATTTTATAAGCTCATCTAATCAATGGAATTGGAGTTAAATCTAAGTATTAAAAATTCTCATTCTAAATTTCAATTTCTCGCATCATCCATTCACAAAATTTTAATTCTATTAAATTCCAATTATGAATAAATTAGAATTTGAATTATTGGGTCCAGTGACAATGAGGTAAAGTAATTAAGTTTTCCAACCAAGCATATATAAAAGATATCATCTACCTTGTTTCTTCCATCTTCTTTCTTTAATTTATCATTGAAGACTAAGGGTGTGGGTATTGGATTGCAATTAAACATCCTAAACTTGTTCAAAATTTTTTCAGCATATTTTCTTTGAGAGTCAAACACTCCTTAATGTCAATAAACTTCAAATACAAGAAAGTAAGGTAACAATCACATAGCATTAACTTCATACTTCTTTATTTCCTTTTTAAATTCTTCAATCATCTTTTCATTACTTTCGATTAGCACCAAATCATCAACAAAAAGAGCTACAATGAGAATGTTAAACATTCCTTTATTCTTCACATACAAGGTAGGCTCACTTCTACTCTTCTTGAAGCCCTTTTAGTCAAAATAGCTATTAATTTCAATATATCATGCTTTGTAGCTTGCTTTAGCTCTTAAGTGCTTTCCTTAGCTTGTCACTTATCGTCTTCACCTTGGATAACAACTCCTTAAGGTTGCTCCAAATAAACCTCCTTTTTAACACTATTCAAAATGCAGATTTGACACAAAATTGGTGAAATATCAAACCTTTTTGTGCAGGTAAGCAAATGAGAGCTCTCATCTTGTCTAGGCAAGCTATTGGAACAAAAGTTTCATTATAATTAACATTGAGCTGTTGCACCCTTGGAAACTAATCTTGCCTTGTTAATTTCTTTGTACCAAGCCATCCACATTATATTTCAGCTTGTAGATCCACTTTACTCAAACGATTTTTTTTTTCCTGTTCGTTTTTTGGCCTCTCAACCAACACTCATGTCTTGTTCTTCTTAATCTCTTCTTCCACGGCCTTCTTCCAACAGTCTTCTTTCATCGCTTCTTCAAAATTTTCTACTTCAACAATTAACATAAAAGTTACTTCTTGCATAAATATCATCTAAGCTTTTTGATTTTATTGAAGTTGAGATTGGTAATGAGGAACTTAAACTTGGATGTGTTGGTGAGCTTGGTTGTAAAACTCTACTTTTGAAAAGGAAAACAGTTCCATTTGAGAGGTAGCTAGCCAGTTGCATCAACTCTTATTTGGCTTACAATTTTACACATGCTCAAAGCAAGACCAAGTTATCCCCCAATGGTTCCATAGAAGAGAATGAGTCTTAGGTAATTGTGGATCGATTACAATACTTTTTTCAACTTTTCTATTTCGTATAAGGAAACTTTTTTGTCAATAATGTTGGAAAGATTGAATAAAACAGGTTTATTCCTATAGTTGCACACTTTGATCTGAACGGTCCACACGATATTGGTCTTTCATTAATGTATCAAGTTCTTTAGTTTTGCTAGGGCTTGGAAGTATCTTCATCTGTATACGGGTGCAGCTCTTTATTTTATGTTGTATATTTATATGGAGATCTCTTCTTCCTTCCTATTTTTGAAACATAAGTAGTTGTGAAAAGAAAAGATGGATGGCTAACTTCGACGGTAGCCGAACCTCCTAGTTCAAGTGTTGAATAAATTAAAGACTTCATAATCTTTATTAGATAACCAAAATACCTTAAATACATTAGCTCTTGATACGATGGACTCTTCCGGCAACAACTACCTCCTATTATCTAGGATACTAGGACTTTGAATACTTATCTCCTAGGACTCTTGACAATTATCTACTAACTGATTAGGAGGTTGCAGATAATCACCCAAACTACTAAGAATGCTAATTCCACAATGACTCTTATCTATCCTACCACATGGAAGTACTAAGAATTAAATCCTTATCATTCCTCCCCCCTTGAAAAAGCCTTGTCCTCAAGGTTAGCTTCATGAAATCTAATATGTAAATCACGAAGACGCTCCTAGATTGCATCCTCTTGACTTGCTCCTGACCACTGGACTAAGACTTCAGTTATACCTTTGTTTCGATGCTTGACAATTCGCCTGTCTATGATGGCCACATGATGCACTTGCATAATACGTACCTTCATCAGTAATAGTGGGTAAAGTAGTTTGAGTAACATGTTCTCCCACTTTTTCCTTGAGACATGAAACATGAAAAATGGGATGCACATGAGACCCTTCTGGCAAAGCAAGTTTGTAAGCAATTGTGCCCACTTGTTGTATGATTTGATAGGGTCCAAATTACCTTGGTGAGAGCTTTAACACCTTCCTCATGGCCACCGAGTGCTGTCTATATGGCTGTAATTGCAAGAAACCAATCACCTACCCTAAACTCCCTTTCAATTCTATTCTAATTAGCAAGATATTTCATACAAGTTTGAGCCATTTGAAGGTTTTCCTTGAGAAGCTTTAGAATTTGGTCTTTGATTTTTATTGCATTCTCCACTGCTGGAACCTTTTTTGTACCTACTACATAGGAAAGCAGTCATGGTGGAGCAACTCCATACACTGCTTCATAAGGTGTCATTTTTGTTGAAAAATGTGTAGAAGTGTTGTACCACCACTCTGCAAGAGACAACCATTTGCTCTAATCCTTTGGTCAGCTTCTCGTAAAACATCTCAAGTAATTTTCAAGACATCTATTTACAACTTCAGATTGTCCATTGGATTGAGGGTGATAGGACGAGCTTAAGTTTAATTGAGTTCCCTGCGTCGTGAAAAATTCCTTCCAAAAATTACTGATAAATATGCGGTCACGATCACTTACTATAGTCTGTGGCATGCCATGGAGCTTGAAAACATGATCTATGTAGACTTGTGCCACCATTGTTGCTGTATAAGGATGGGACAATGCAAGAAAATGAGCATACTTTGATAATCGATCAACAACTACCATGATAACATCATTGCCTTTTTAGAAAGAGGTAACCCTTCTATAAAATTCATCGTCACATCAGTCCAAATGCTAGTTGGTGTTGGCAATGGCTGAAGTAATCCAGGTGATGAGACATTCTCAGATTTAATTCCCTGGCATGTTTCACACTCTTTGATGAAAGCCATTATGTATGACCTCATCCCTTTCCAATAAAAATCTACCTTGACTTGTTGGAGAGTCTTATGGTAGCATGAGTGCCCTCCATTTGGTGACTCATGAAGTTGCTTGAGCAGCAGATATCTTAAAGCTAATTGAGACCAATGCATAACCTTCCTTTATAAAACAGTACTCCCTCATGACTTATGTATCATGTGAGATCTAGCTACCATTCCTTGTAGCGCTTCATTTTCTCTAACAATTTTGGGTCATTATTATATTCAGTCCGTACAGCTTCAAACCAAGAAGCCATTGGAGAAGAAATGGCCATTAAAATATTGGATTCATCCCTTCTATACAATGCATCAGCAGCTTTGTTTTCATGGCCTTGGCGATATTCCACAACGAAGTCATAACCCAAAAGCTTACTTAACCACCGTTGCTGTGTTGGAGTGGCAATCCGTTGCTCAATTATATGTTTTAGGCTTTGCTAATATGTTCTTATAACAAATTGATGGCCTCATAGGTAAGGCCTCCACTTCTGCAATACCATCACAATAGCGTACAACTCCTTATATGTAGAGAGATTCAAGTTCTTTCCCTTCAAGGCATGGCTTAAGAATGCAAGTGGTTTTTCTTCCTGCATCAAAACTGCACCTATTCCACTACCATAGGCATCACACTCAATAAAAAATTTCTTTGAGAAGTTAGGCAATGTAAGGAAAGGAGGGCTAACCATGGCACATTTTAATCCTTCAAAGGCTTCTAATGCCACATTATCCCATATAAAAGAATTCTTTTTCAATAAAGAAGGGGTGTTGCTAATAAACCATAGTTCCTAATAAACTTACAGTAATAACCCGTCAAACCAAGAAACCCCTTTAGAGACTTAATATTGGTGGGACATGGCCATTTAAGCATGCAAGAAATTTTATTAGGGTCTGCTGCTACTCCCTCTTTGGAAATTTTATGCCCCAAGTATTCAATTTCATCACAACCAAAGCGACATTTGGACTTCTTTGCATACAACTTATGAACCCTCAATAAGTCCAAAACTGTATGTAAGTGATCAAGATGCTCCTCTCTTGATTTACTATAGACTAAGATATCGTCAAAAAATACCAATACAAACTAGCGTAGATAAGGTCGGAATACCTCATTCATTAACTGTTGAAAAGTTGATGGAGCATTGGTAAGCCCGAACGGCATTACGAGGAATTCGTAGTGT
The DNA here is from genome assembly GCA_947561395.2 of Buxus sempervirens. Classification (NCBI taxonomy): domain Eukaryota; kingdom Viridiplantae; phylum Streptophyta; class Magnoliopsida; order Buxales; family Buxaceae; genus Buxus; species Buxus sempervirens. Next base: position 6,958,173 of record OX387193.1, read on the forward strand.
CCTTCATGTGTCTAAAATACAGTATGTGGCACATCATCAGGTTGCACTCAGATTTGATAATATCCAGATCTCAAATCTAATTTTGAGAAGATGGTGGCCCCGTGCAACTCATCTAACAGCTCATCTATCATAGGTATGGGGAACTTGTCTTCGATTGTAGCCTTATTCAAGGCTTGGCAATCAATACACATGTGCCGGCTCCCGTCATTCTTACGAACCAGTAAAACTGGTGAAGAGAAAGGACTTTGACTTGGTCTCACAATGCTGGATTGCAGCAAATCGCTTACTATCTTCTCAATCTCAGCCTTTTGATAGTACGGGTAGCCATATGGTCGGACATTAATAGGTGGGATCCCCTCCATTAATGGTATAGAATGATCATGTGATCTTATAGGTGGTAATCCTTTTGGCTCATCGAAAACATCTGCATATTCTTGTAACAATCGATCAAACTGTGGGGGGTCGGTAGAGTCCTTCACAATCCTATCCATGCAAAAAAGATGCAATAAAACCCCCTTCTTCCTTTCTTAATTTTTTTCCATCACAATATCATCCACCATAGAGTTCTCTCCAATTGGAATTCCTTTCAAGTGATGTGTTCTGTAACTTAAACCACATTTCTAAGTTTGAAAAATCCCACGTTATAGGCCCAAGAGTGTGAAGCCAATATGCTCCCAAAACAGCATCACAACCACCCAAAGGAAGCAGGTGAAAATGAATAGAGATGGGTGTTCCTTGGACTGTTAGTAGCACACCCGAGCACCATCCTTGGCTACTGATCTTCTTACCATTAGCCACCACTACGTCCAATTTTTTTTTTATCATGTTGTATTTTTATTGCACATATATCGCCTTGCTACCTCTGGATCCATGAAGTTGTGGGTGCTAACCGTATCAATTAAAAGCACCAAGGGGTGTTGATTGAGCAGTCCTTTGATCCGCATTGTTTGTGGTGCAGGAGTTCAAATGATAGCATGGAGAGAAATTTCTAATGGCAACTCAGGTTCTTCAACAACATCTTCCATTGGTTCTGTAGATTCATCCTCCACCTTGTCTTCCTCCTCTACTGCTGTACCATCCAACAAAAACAACTTTTGAGTTTTGCATTTATGTGCCGATGCAAACTTTTCATCACAATTGTAGCACAACCCACGGTCCCTTCTTTCATCCCAGCATGTGTAAGGCATTTGATTGGAATTGATGATGTACCAACAGGCTTGGCCACAGTTGTTGAAGGAGCCTTGCTGATATCAATCCTACTTTGCCTTTGACGTGATAATACCTTCTCCTCTTGTAGTCGAGCTAAGCCAATGGCAGCTGGTGATGATGTTGGTCGGAACATCTGTACATTAAGGCGAATTTCATCCTTTATCCCACCAATAAAGCAGCTGGTCATGAAGGCCTTGTCCAATCCATGAGTACGATTTGCTAAACTCTCGAACTAATCTTGATATTCATGGACTGTGGTTGTTTGCCTCAATTCGGCTAGGAGGGCTGTGGGGTCTTCATAATCAAAAGGTCCAAATGAACCTCTAAGGCTCTTGTGAATTGTTCCCAACTTGAGATAGCTCCCATTCGTTGCAGCCAATGAAACCATTGAAGCGCTTGCCCTTCGAGATGGAAAGATGCTACCTGTAAGCGTTGGGTCATTGGGGTTTGATTATATTCGAAGAATTGTTCAGCCCGATATAACCATCCCGAAGCATCCTTGCCATCAAATCGTGGGAAATCCAATCGCATCGTGCGAGTTTGTATCCCTGTCCTAGGCATTGGTGCCATTGGTTCCTCCTCTTGATTGATAGAATGAGTAGCAGAAGACTCACCCTTATCACGACACACAGACTTAATAAGGTGGTCATACTTGCTGTCCATGGCTGAAATCAAGTCTGATGATCAGAAGCCTTTTGTACTGCAGCCAAACTTTGACCATGTTGGTAAGAGATTTGCTTAAGCAGTGAGATAGATTCATCGAGTTTGGAAAGCCAAGTTCCATCCGCCATACCAGAATCACCGGGCTCTAATACCAAATCTATTGTGTACTTATATGGAGATCTCTTCTTCCTTCCTATATATTTTTGAAACAGTAAGTAGCTGTGAAAAGAAAAGATGGATGGCTGACTTCGAGGGTAGCCGAACCTCCTAGTTCAAGTGTTGAATAAAAGTCTTCCTAATCTTTATTTGATAACCAAAATACTTTAAACACATTAGCCTGATACGATGGACTCTTCCAACAACAACTATCTCTTATTATCTAGGATACTGGGACTTTGAATACTTATCTACTAGGACTCTTGACACTTATCTACTAACTGATTAGGAGGTTACAGATAATCACCCAAACTATTAATAATGCTAATTCCACAATGACTCTTATCTATCCTGCCACATGGAAGTACTAAGAATTAAATCCTTATCCTTTTAGCTACCATCATTTGCCGTAATATCTTTAACTTATTGCAAATGTTTTGTACGATGAGAATGAATGATGCCTGGAGCAAGAGAAATCTGGGACAAGCACGGCTTTCAGGGATGGTCCCCATTTTTATTGCAAAAAGTTCCATCTCTTCATAATTACAAAGAGAAAAAACAAGCACAAACTAATGTTTATGAAGAGCTATATCTTCAAAGGAAATTGCTTTTTCAGAACCAAGAAACGGATTCAGCACCATTCAAACTAAATAATTCATTGTTAACTGAGGCCAAAATGATTTCCCGACTTGAAAAAATGTTGAATATGAAGTCATTTCTGGCTATTCAAAAAACTAAAGAAATTAATGAAGCCCATTTTATGGCCCAGTTTTCATCTGTTCAAATATTTCCCACAACAAAATTCCAATTACAGCGTCCCTTGCCAAATTCTTTAGAAGGTTCTCGATCCAGCCTTTTGAACTGTCACCAAATGATCTCTTTCCAACAAGATCACGAAATCGCAGGTCTCCCAGATCTGATACAAGTGCATATATTACACCATTCATGTGGCCTTTTCCAATAACTCCCACTACTGTCTTACTGTTGTTCACAGCTTTGCTCCTTTTCAGCGACCACGCAAGATACTGAAAGACCATTGGCATCGAACTCTATTTCAGTTTTGTTACAGTACTATGCAGGAGGTAAGAGGATGGGAATCAAGTAAAGAAAGAACATAATTGTTATAGCTGTTTCTAAACTGCAATGGAATCTGCAGAATAAACATGAGGAATTCTACCAGGAAGTTTAATCTAGAGTATTAAAGGAGAAACAATTGCTTGAACTCCAAAGATGTCTACAGTCCTCCAATATAATTTCTGCAATTATAGCTAGGCAATGTCTTAGTGAAATGAGACTCTATAAATATCTGGATCAATGCATAAAAATAGTTTAGGTCACAGTATGTGCCAATATTATTTTCAACAGCTGAAATTGGAACTGCAATAATATTCCAATGCGAAAAAATGGACACGCTGAGTTACCATGTAGTTGAATAATAGTATATTACCGTGTCTCGCTCATGTATGAGAGGCTGTAGGAGAGATGGATATGAAAAGCTTAACTGCTCATACAACTGGAAAGGGCTATCAACTGTTTCCTGGTCCTACAACAAAATACAAATTAAGTAGGAAAGAAAGAGTTATACAGGAATATGTAAAAGTGGTTTCATTTAGATGACACAAACATTATTCCACCAGTTATGCTTTCATATTTGAAACAAACAGTATTTCCCCAATCATGCTTTCGTCCTGAAATTTAAGTGAAAATAAATCAAACTTCACACAAACAATAAGTAAAAATAACGAAGAGAATGACCTCTAACTTGCTCCTTGATATCCTAGACGCTGAAGATATTCCACGAAGAACTCCAATAATGAAGCTTAGTTTATCATCCCATTTTAGAGAATTCCAAGCCCTTTCAAGCTGCAAGAACAGATTACAAACAAAGGAACTAAATTATAAGAAAATAAAGGAACAGAGAAATTTGAGACAAAATGTAAAAAATTGAACCATATACACACACACACACACAATGGGAGGATGTAGTTGTTATTTCAATGCCAATGGATCACAAAATTCCATTGTCTGGATCAGTTGAAAAGAGAGAAATACATACAGTTATTTCAATTGGCCGATCTCCCAAAACTAGTTGAGCACCAACTTCTTCAGACACTTTCCTAGCAACACGAAACTATGTATTTGGAAAATCAAAATGCCCCATATAAATTTATTCTGATAAAATTCAATTTCATTAAATTCATCAGCACACTACCTCAACCCCAAAAGGCCGGTTGGCCTCTGATGAGATTCTCGAAGCCAGTACTGCCAAAAGGAGCCGTATTGCAAGAGCAGTTTGACCCCCTGTAATTGCAAAGAGTACAACTCCCTTGACTCTCCTCCACATTATTCATCCAGTATACTTAGAGAAAATAGATTCAGAAAAAAAAAAAAAAGCCCATACAGTTCCACAATGCTTTCACATGTCAATAAGCTCAGAACTTACCCAAGTTTATGCTACGACCAACAGCACCCAGAAATCCATCCCCACTCAATGAGAACATACTTGATTTCGATGATGGACCAGGCTCACCTTCAATGGAAGTATACATAATCCCAGCTCTGCAAATTAACTCTGCAACAATTAAAGTTAATCTATGGAATTGAAGATATACACAAAGTGTGCTGTAACCAGTCCTTTATAAAAACCCCTTTTCTTTGTCTTTTCCCTTTCCGAATCTAGGGACATATTGATCTATAAGACTGCAATATACATAACTACAGTCCCACAGAAAGCTCTTACTGAAAATTATAAATGTAATTAATATAGCAATGTTTTGGAAATCAGTTCTGAAAATGTATTTCCTGCTTGATAATCTTGGTGACTACAGTGAATACATTAATTTCTGATTAAAAATATTTGAGCTAAAATGATATCTACATTCCTTGATCAAATCAGACTTGCCTGCTTCTACAGAGCTCGACCACGACGTTGTCCGGCTTCACCGCTCGTAGAACACGCTCTACATCAATAGCTGATTCTTCAGATATGTGTGTAGTCCCAATCAGCCAAATCACCTCTGGCTCAACAAATTCTCTTCTCCAGGCCGGTACAGGACCGAAACGCTTCTTCTCTACAAGAGCTAAACTGCCATTCTCGACCAGATCAAGCAATTCTGGATGCATTCCCGCAACCACTTCTTGAGACTGTTTCAGAATTTCTGATCTGAAATCGAAATCCGGTGGTGGGGGTCTGATCGAAACCCGGAGGCATTTCATACCCGTGCCACTGAGGAGATTACACGGGTGGGTTCTAAACAGGCCGTGGAGATGAGGTTTTTTGGTGAAAAGAGAAAAAGGAGAAGTTAGAGCTTCCATGGACGACGAGAGCTTTGAGGTTTCTGTGGGTTTCGGATAACGAAATTTAACTTCAACGGCTAGCATTAGCTGATTTGCTGAGGAAGGAAGGGATCTGGTCTATAACATGCGCTGCTATTCTAACTTACGCAGATACAGTTAAGAAAACTGTCGTAACGATTTCAAACGCCTAAAAGAAGGGAATGTAAAGGAAACTATTTTAGCTTTTAAAAGAAGGGAATTTTTTTTTTTTGGTAAAGAAAAAGAAGGGAATTTGAATAGTTATGGCAATACCATCAATTTTATTAATGAATCTTAACAATAATATGAGAGGAAGGAATTTTTTGGAAAGTTGCACATTTGTTTGGAATGCTTCCCAAGGGGCTTCTTGCGTTATATATAGATAAATAAGTAAACTTCATTTTCTTTTTCGTTATAGCAAAGAATATTGTTTGCAACAAAATCCTACAGCCTCACTGTTCACATTAAAAATTCAACTAACTGATCCATATTAAATTTTTATTGAATTTTTTAATATGAACGGTTAAATACAATCCCATAATAGATAGATTGAGAGGAGTTGCAAGAATTCCAATGTGTAGGACATAAATAAATAAATAATATGGAAATAGCTATGATACCGAAAAGACTTCTCATTGAGAAAATAGGTGATTTAGGGGATGTAATCATCTGCCGTATATACAGCCATTGTATTTTCACATTTTTCAATGTGAAAAGATATTTGTTTACACCCGCCATAGACCAGCAAATGAAAAAAAGACACGTGGCACCTATACAGTCTAGTCTCACCAGGAAAGTCACGTCATATGATGCCTTCTCTTCTTTTGGTGACAGTTTGGGTGTTAAACTATACTTATAATTGAAAAAACAATAGCAGTGAGATGTTGCACGTAAGAGTATCTTCCGCAGGCTCTTGTAGTCTATAGATGATTCCTTCGCGTGGTTGAGCACATAAATCCCAACATGTAGGCGATTTTGGTGACACGTGCGTTTTTTCGTCTCATATTTGTTATCTAAATTAATCGCCAAGATGTAGGTGATTTAATAGTTAGTTAAATCGTCTACAGCTTAACAATTTAGCTAAAATCATACAAGGTTTTGGATGTGCATCGAGCATGTAAATTGTTATGATCGCTATATCCCCTAAAGTGTCCTTGTTGGCCAAATTATGTCCAACACATAAAAGGTTTGACCACCTATAAATCTCAAGCGACATCTTCATCTTCTAATTAATGTTGGTTTTAATATCCTTTTTCAGGCCAATTAGGATGAAAACTATGAAAAGAAAGCCCAACAGAACATGAAAAGTATATTTTGTGTGTAGTATATACGTTGGAGCTGCTGTGATCTATTAATAGTTTTTATGTCTATGTCTACCACTCTATGCTATTCCCTTAATTGAATCAATGACCCAAAAGCAGACACACTAGCCTCACATTATGCTGCTTTGAGTATCTTAATTTCTAAATGTAAGCCTCCGACTCTAGTTTGTACCTTCTGCTTGATTGCTACATGTAGGTTGCTACTATGGTTTTTTCCACTTCTAAATGTCAGTGGTCCTCACCTCTCCAATAGGTTGCCTGCAGTAGGACAAATAGCTCTAAGCGACTGTTATCTCTACTATTATACGTTAATTACAAAGCAAAGAGAAAGATTCTGACACGTCATTTGTTTTTCTTAAAACTAGGGAAAGGCAGATCATTTGTTATATCTGCGATGCAAAAGAATTATACTCTGTCCAACTCATTGTTTAAAAACCAGCAAGTAACTGGGAATACTCGCCCGAGTTACTCGGATAGGTCCTATTGCGAGTTTACTCACCCTAAAAACCAGTAATTTTTACTAGGTAGTTTGATAGAGTAAATCCCAAAATTTAAACAATTTTTTCCCTAATTAACCAGGTTTTAGATAAAAACTCATTAATTTATAATATATTTCTTATTCATCTTTTAAGATATTATTTTATTTATATAATGACAAGGCTGGTAACTCGGCCTAGTTACAAGTAATTACTTGGACAGATGAGCTTCCGAGTTACCAGCCCTGTCCAGGTTTTTAAACATTGGTCCAACTTGTCGTATGGTTATAAACTTCATTTGAAAATTCAGTTGAAACTATTCAATATGTTCAAATAAGCAACTAACCTTAATAGACTGAAAGTGAGAGGTATTTCGGGTAGGAAATGTCAGGCCCGATCGAATCTAATTCGCTTTATATGTTAGTATAGATGGGTAATATTTTTTTAAACACTCTACTACCATTTTAACTACTCACCCACTACTTAAGAATTTAAGCACTGTACACATGCAATACTAATATTTGACCCACTAATTATGTTAGATATGAAAGTTGATCACATGCACCTTTCACTAAATTTATGTACAACTAATGAAATTAAGTTTATATATTGCAACTGTTCAAGAGTATTATCATTAATGTCTAGGGGCGCCAATGGATTAGGCACCTCCTGATAATCCTACGCGCGTCATACAATCACGACAGAAATAACTTGCTGTCACGATCGAAAACTATACAAGTATACCAACTTGTCAATTCTGTTACCAGAATTGAATACTTAAGTGTTCCTTAAATATTAAGCAAAAGGGTGATTTTTCCTAGTCAAATTGCCCATTCAACAGGTCCTAGACAAGATTACTTTTCACATGTGGCATAATGAGATGTTATCACTCATTTTTCACTTAAAGCCTATTTTTATAGCAGGTTTTTTGCATCCATGTCCTTACTTTATATTATACTTGCATGTATGCTCTCTTGTTTTCAATATTTGTATTTATATCCCTTTGTTTTATATAACCGTTTCAATCATACCCATGACATTAAAGTCCGTTAACTTTTATTATTTATTTTTATTAAATGACTAAAGTAACATTTGATAAAGTAAAAATATTTTATATTTATCCTCTTATATTCTTATAAATTCATTTATGTACTTACATTATTATATTTATTGCATACATACTTTAAATCATTGATATTAATTTGTTTAATTAATAATTTTTCATATGAATTCTACCTAGACCCATATTCATTTGCCTATGTATTAGACTTTTCATCTCATAGAAGGTTAATTTAGTCATTTAATAAAAATAAACAACAACAGTTAATGGAATTTAACATTAAGGGTACATCTGCAACAATTATGCTAAATTGAGGGGTATAAATATACGTACTTAAAAAAAGTAGATATAAATGCAAATATATCATAATGTAGGAGTATAGATGCAAAAAGTCCTTTTATAGCAGAAACCGAGCTCAATTGAGCTTAAGAGCCCCAAAATTAATTTCATGCTTATAGAACATGATTTATTTTAAAAATTGATATATCCTTAATGGTTCATCATAAAACTGATCCAATACACATAATGAAAATATAAGCCTTGCGCAAAGATGACTTTATTAGTCATTAACCAAAATGAGACCTAGCAAAAAGTGACCCGACCTGACGGGTCAACCCGAACGGACCCGATTTAAACGGGTTTGGGTTGGACCCAACCTGCCCGTAATTGGGGTCAACCCGATTATAATTATGACCTGACTCGAACCCAGAACAAACCGACCCAATTAAGGCCCCAACCCTATTCTAATCATATTTTTTGAAAAAAACAAAAACAAAAGAAAAAATCGGGTTGGCGGGCTGGGCTTGGTTTGGGGTTTTTCCAACCCGATTAGGACTCAACCCGTTGCCATCTCTAACCCAAATGCATGGCTGTCTATTAAATAGAAAGTTTTGAGGACAGATGGAAGTCGATCTACAACGAAAAAATCCTATAGCCTTTCTACAAATGGGTTGTGATTGGCATATATCGTGTATTGAATTTTTATTAAAATTTTTTATTTTCATGAACCAATTAATCACAACCTTACTACAGCATTTTGTTGCAGATGATGTGAGCTCTTGGAGGACCATCCATATATGAAATGGAAGTGGGTGAAATGTTTAGTATTAATACTCGGCACAGTACGTATAATAAACTAACAAGAATATATCTTGATGTTTCTTTGAATTGAGTACGAGGGCGAACTTTTCAAATGTATGTTTTTGTGTAAAATTATTGGAATCCAGCATTTGATGGGACGGTCAAACATTCCACTTACCGGCAACTAGGGGAAGGGCGCGTGGGAAAAGAATTAAATAATTCTAGGCAAGTTATTATAATGTGCAAGTAGTTATATCATGCAAGTAGTTAAGTGGGAGATTAAGTAAATAGAGATAAAGGTGAGTGGGTAATTTAGAGAGCAAATCTCAATAGGGAATCTTGAGGCTTTCCTTCATAATAAATAGCAAGGTGCACCTGCAAGTATTGTACATAGAGTGAGGGAATAGTTTTACAACTGTCCAAATTTTAAAGGAATAGGCAGAGTTTTGATTATTTTAACCATATATTAATTATGCCTTAACAACGAACGTAAAGGCTTTTTAGGAAAGTCATACATAATTTGTTGGCACGATTCCCAAGGGACCTATTCTCGTTATATATAGTATATAGACATGGATAGATATATGTGCAGCATAATTTTATTCTAGTTTAGTTTTGGGTCCTCAAGTCCCAGAACTTTTAAGTTGAGTACTATTCTACTTGGGCACATACCTAATAACCAAACCCATTTGTCATGGGCTGACCAACCCGGTACATGGGTCGGGTCAATCATTGTTAGTGTTACGACTGCATTATTCTTTTTTTTTTGGTAGGAAGATAACTATGTCATATCATTCATAAAGAAAAACATTACATTGAGAATAGCCGCAGCCTCCATTGATGAAACAGAAAAACAACCATGAAAAGGTTGTCTGAAAAAATATAAAAGTGGAGAAGTTGAAGCCCCATTAGACAAATTGCAATTCTTAAACAAGGGGTCGGACTTGTAATCAAAGCTACATGAAACCACATGAAGAACAGGAGTAAGTTCCGACAAAGGGTCCATATCAACACGGATTAAAAGTCCCAATAAAGGGAGTAAAGGCATCTACATCGAAGATGAGATAGCCAACAAGGGAGTTCTTGGAGAATTGAGAAAACTCCAACTAACAACTTCAATTTGGATAATGGGGGGCAAAGCTCCCCTGTAACGAGTAGGCCCAATATAGAAACACCAAAACACTAAACAACAAGACTTAAATCTAAACCAAAAAACCAGAAAAGGGCGGTCATCGTCGTCGATTCCACCTTGCATGGGGACCATAGTCCTCCCGTCGGAGTCGTCAAAAAGCTTCAGGGAACTACTAGGAAAGGCAAACAGGGTCATGAACCAACCCAAACACAAAGTCAAGTAAACCCATCAGTATATTATCATTTTTAGAGGACCTCCAACTGAAAGATGTAAAAGCAAAAAGATGGTGGTCAGATGCAAAGGGCAACCACCCATCCAGCATTTTCTAATAGTGAAAATTAGCCAGAACATGACCCGGATGTCACCGTCATCCGCATCGGCGTCATCGTCCTCTTCAGAAGTGGTTTCCATCTTCGTGATACTTACTAGGGCTGCAACTTTGGTCAATTTGGTTTGGGTTATATAGTCTTTGGGTAGGTTTTTGTTCTAAAAATAGATAACCGAATTTATTTGGTTCAGTTTTGGGTTGAAGGATCGGGTTAATTGAATCGAACCGAATTTCCTAAGTGTAAAACTGAACCGAACCAAACTGAAATATAATGATATATATAAAATATATAATAGATAAAATAGTTCTCTGTACTTGGTTTTCAGCTCTTTAAATCTGGTTGGTGATGATCAATACACTAAGTTTTGGAATCATGGTGATAAAGCAAATGATCCTGAGGAAGACATTTAAGATCTAATTGTATTTCATTAATTTTGTTTTGAGATAAAGTTTAATTGTCAATTAATTATTGTGCAAGAAGAAAAAAGTTGTTGTGTGTATTATTTAAAAATTTTTTTTGGACAAAAGTAAGAATCTCTCTCTTGATAACAGGTTTTAAGTATGTGAAAATGACCCAAATCGAATAACATTGGCAATTCGGTTCAATTTGAGTTGGGTTACGGGTTTTCTTTAAATAATCGGTTTGGATATTTCGGTTCTAAGGTCGGTTTGATTCGGTTTTGGGCTGACCATCAGTAACCTTGGCTTGGTCTTGAGTTGAGGTCAATCCGAATCAATCTGCACCGAGTTACAGCCCTAGTACTTACCAACACAACAAGAGCTTAGCCAGAAAAACCAGAAACCCGAAGGATTAATAGGAAAGAAACAAGCTTGACAGACTTGACAGAGGGATACAAAAGAACGCTGATGAAAATGAGAGCTAAAGCTGGACGGAGAGTTAACCGGAGAACAGCGAGGACGACGTAAGCAAGAACACAGCCATGAACCCCCCACGGAATTTACTCGTGAAAACCGGAAAACATGGCAAACCCGCTCACATACAGGGAAATTCGCTTAATCTATACGTAAACTTCAAAATCGACCTCAAAGCCTTACGCTGACAAGACCCCACTCTTTTCAACCATTTACGACTGCAATACTCAAAGTGGACGTCGCTGTACCGAAACAGTAACTGACGGGCAATGAGGTGATGTCTTACTAAGAGAACTGACGGCGTAGGAGCTAACAGCTAATTGCTAGCTTGCGCCAAATGCGTGTGCGACCTGTTTGTCAATCCCGCACGTGTTCTTAAGACCTTAAACTAAACATTTCTTTTTCACAGCTGGAGTCATGTTTTGACTCTCTTTCCGCGAATTCCCCACGGACTTGACCCCTCCTGAGTCCTGCCATCTGAATCCCTCCTCCTCCGATCCTTAATATAACCTAACATGACCTCACTTGATACCTCTCTCATTAAACCCCTTATCCTTCACCCCCCATAAAGCCCCCTATTGGATACATGGCTGATGACCCTCCCACTAACGTGCGCCAAGCAGACCAACCACCACCACCTGATCCTCCTCCTCCTCTTGGAAACCCAGGAGAGCCATCCCCACAATCATCTTCCCTTCCCACGTGTGATAGCCCACCAGTTCAACTGCCTCATCCACCAAAGACTACCATGCCCACCACCTCTTCTGGTGGTTCAACTAACCAACCCACCGCCGGAAAACACCCTTTGTATAGAGGAATCCGCTGCCGGAGCGGGAAATGGGTGTCGGAAATTCGTGAACCACGTAAGACTACACGAATATGGCTTGGTACGTACCCTGCACCGGAAATGGCTGCTGCAGCTTACGACGTGGCCGCGCTGGCCCTCAAAGGTGCAGGAACTGCTCTCAACTTCCCGAACGAAGTCCATTCCTACGCGATTCCGGCGTCTGCATCTCCGGCAGATATACGAATCGCAGCAGCTAGTGCAGCGGCGTCGAGACAGCCGAAGCCGGAAACCAGTGACACCCCAGAAGTCCGTAAGCCTGAGAGTGGTGAAACGACCAGTACTGGATTGGCAACAGGAGAAGAATTCGTCGACGAGGAGGCGCTTTTTAACATGCCCAAATTGCTGGTTAACATGGCAGAGGGAATGCTGGTGAGCCCACCAAGGATAAACTCGCCGCCGTCTGACGACTCGCCGGAAAATTCAGATGGAGAAAGTTTGTGGAGCTATTCTTGAGAAGGTTCATTTACCAACTATCACCAAAAAGATCATAAAATCTTTAGGAAATTAAACAATGAAGCTGCAACATATTAAAGGGGGAAAAGGGTTAATTTTGATCAGAGGATTGAGAATAGAGTGATTTGAACTTGGATGGTTCTTGAGTTGATATGATGGTTTAAAAAATTCAGCTCAACGACATGAATTCATGCGTTTGCAGGGTTTCAGTTGTCTGGTATTTATTAGTTATGCGCGTTGGATGATAAGAATAGCTTTGTATGTAGATTGATTGAACTCAATGAAACCGGTGAGATATGAACTGGTGATGCTGGAATTTGCGCCACGTGCCCTTCTGGGTGCCTGTTATTTTTCTTGTTAATTTATTTTCAATTCTTATGGCTGTGGGCATAGCTGAGTCTCTCACCTCGCTGTGTCTCATTAGAAAAAAGGAAAGGCTCTAGCCTAATAAGGACACGACCGGGTCACAAGACGATAGGTCCATCTTTAAATTAAGGAGAACATAAACTGATAATCTCTCTCTCTCTCGCGTTTAGACAGTAAGGATTTGATGTGAAATTGGAGGCATGTTCTCTCTAGATATGTAGGTACAAAACTACAAATGGGGTTTTGCTTTTTGATTTCAGTATTAATTACTGCTGTCGAGCTTATTTTCAATTTCAATCAAAGCTACAGAGCTTTAAAGCAAGGTCATTGCCGATGCCGACCATGTTCCCTTCGCTTATATGTCAATGGTCCCGCCAATCTTTTACTTTCTGGGTGTTGTAGACCTTTAGTTCTAAGTTTCTAAGTTCTAACTTCTAACGACTCTCTAATTCAGTAGTTCTTTCGAGATCCACAAATAGAAACCAATATCTTCCAACAAAGAAAAAGAAAGTCGGAATTACTTTTTTTCTCGACCATATAGTTGAACTACATCAACGCGCATCGATCGTGACATCTTTGCTCAGGTCGGCAAGAAATTAATTACATGGCATGGCAAGTGCAGATGATCAATGAGAACCATTCACTTCAATTAAATATGGATTCTCGTAGTTCTAAAGTTACCCATAACTCTTAATTATCGTTTGAGGCTTCTTCAAAATCTTAAAGTGCACATCACTGATGAATTCATCTAAGCCATCCTATTAAAGGGTTTCAAGGGATTTATATTCTCTCTCTACTTCTCTCTCTATTTTGTGTAAGATAAAGAGAGAGAGAGAGATTTGGTTTTTAATTGGCTCAGCTAGCTAGACCAATCACTAATACCAATATTGAAATCTAGAAGTCAACCAAGAATCTATTTACGGGCCATCAATTCAAGTTTAAGTGAGAGATTAAACAAGGGTTCTGTTGTAATATTTGAGGGAAATGGAACAGTGAAGGGAAGTCGGCCATGACCATGAGAGCTAAAGTGGAGTATCAACTATCAAAGCTGAAAGTTGCTGTCTCCCTTTTGAACGGCAAATTAAAAGGAAGAAAAGAAGAACATACAGAGATGCGGTCGCGCTAATCCATATGATTTCCTTAGAAGCCGAAATCCTCAAAGTTTGAATTGAAAGAAACTTTTGACTGCCGTAAGACATTTCTGTACCAATCACATAATAACCGGCTGGTCATACGTCTTCTTCCTACTCCATCCTCTCTCTCTCTCTCTCTCTGAGTCTTGGAAATGCCCTTGAAGACAGAGTCAATGACTGGAAAGCCCTGTGGGAAGGAGGTTGGTGAACTGACCTGAGAAGGTTCGTGGTTTTGTTGGACAACTTGACCTAGAAGATGACCGAGAAATTATCAAAGAATCCCATCATTTTAGGCTTTCTTGTAGACAAACGTGTCTAGAAAAAGATAATTACATCCCTGTACTGTAGATTGCATCGCGTTATAATTATAAGCTGTTTCTCTGAACACTGATGAAACCACATGGCTGAGTGGATTCTTTTTACACTCTTAACCACTAGAAGCTATGTACGACAGCAACACCTGGTGACTGGGTGAGGCTTCGCTGAACAATATTCTTGTTTACTGTGTTGCGATTTTCTCGGTCTTCTTGCAAGCTCCCACAAGAAAATTTCCAAGAAAGTAGTAGTAGGTGCAAGTCCTGAAGTGCATCCAAGAAACATAAAATTTTTTTAGATGGTAATAGGAAAATATTTACCCAACAAGAAGTTGAACTGTTAATGATCATTCAGTCAGACATGTATGGGTTTTGGAGGTTTTCTGAGAAAGAACCACCAACTATATGTGGGGATCGTCCCACCACCAATATAATCCATTCCTATTCTGGTAACCAAAAAAAGGGGGGATTTTCAAAGCGTCTTCATGGCCTAGCCAAATTAGTACTCTACTTTAACTTGTTTTGAATATAATTTATCTAATCATCCTTTATTGGAGTTGAAAACCTGTGAACAGTTAAGAGTCGAGGGAGAAAAGAAATGAAAAATGAGTGGAAACCTGTGCATGTGATAATCAAAACCAGGCATGATAACCCCTTTTACTTTCTCAATTATTATCAGTCCACTTGCTAGAATATATTTTATAACCTTTCAGTACAATACAAAGCAACAAACCCGAGATTTTCGTTTAAGACAATTATATAACAATTCAGAACAAGATTCTGGATATTATTGTAGATATAAGGGATGATCGATGAAGATTTACTATATTTGATGCTTTCCACCATGGAAAGGTTGAGAGCCTCAGCCATCAATTAACTAAAAGAAATGCTAATGAACCGAGGAATGTCGGCATCATATGATGGCAATAGAGAGGTGCACACCACTTGGGTGGCTGTGGACATCCATTGGTTAGTGTACTCGAATACAGAAAAGAATAAGAGGGGACAAACATCCAACGTGGTAGACAGTATATCTATCTCTTTTCTGGGTTGGGTTTTTAAATAGGATCAAGAAAGTGACTTTCCTCTTTTAGTCTTACTAGGTCTTGTAATGAAGATTATTATAAGTAGAAGAGGGTGCTGTGCCCTTGGCTCTCTGGCTTCCACGTATTATACAACGGTAGCCTTGGGGAAGCACAATTCAATGGCAAATCATTGTCTTTTTTCCCTCATTTGTGATTCTCTCATTCTTGGTGTTTGAAGATCTTTGCCTCTGGTGCCTTGACTTTTAGTTTCAGAAACATGCTTTTTTTTCTTCCTGTACCATTTTGGCTCAAGTTTTGAGATATATATATATATATCTTCATCATCTGTGCAAGATCGACCTCACTTTTTAGCCACTACAGTCAAAAAAACAAATTATCTTTCAAGAAAGCAAATCGATCAAATTTCAAATTAAAACACTTTTAAATATCTTTTCAATGGTTGTTGGAACTAATCAACTGTAAGGGTCTCAACAACTTTAGGTGCATAAGGGAGAAGACTGAATATATTTAATATTTTAACTAACTGATGAAGGAGAAGAATTTTTCAAAGGCATACTTACACAGAAAAATATGATCGATACCTTCGGACTGTTTGTTAAAAGATATATTATTAGTTGACTGATGACATTTACCTATTAGATGAAGCCATTAGGTTTTAACAGTAAATGCAGATCTTGTTTGACTGTAAGCCAGAGGTTAGTGCCTTTCCCCAACCAATCAATTGGTGTATCTTAGGTTTTAATTCGGCAAATTTCGTTCCCAGGTTCGCACCCAAACAGCTCCAGTAAAGCTAGTTTCTGCTGGAAATTAAGGGCCATTACCAATGAAAATTAACCTTGACCATCTTAATCCTTGTTCTTCTTTGGGGTTTTCCTTCCTTTCTAAGAATGAGCTAGTTTTTATATTATAACTTTTAAGTACTTGATCATGAAGTCCGATTAAAAAGATGCAATTACCTGGTTGACTACTGCTAATTACACTCACCCTCAAAAAAAATAAAACTGCTTTTTATGAGTGGTGTGATGATTAATATGAACAAGATGAGTTTGATCATAGTCCTTAGGAGATGAGCCAATCGCTTCTGGATTAGCAGCTCGGAGACCTGCCTCTCTCATCAGATCTCATTGGTGGGTTTCTCATATTTTGAGGATCCTGGCCTATAATGTGATCAAAACTTGTTCTGGGCTGTGATGCTTATTGAGATTATCATACACAAGCCTGCCCATATCTTCAGAAATTTAATTTAACCTATCATCATCAATAGATAGACAGAAATGGAAAAATCCTCAGAATTGATTAATCTCAAGTACTGACATGATTCCATGAACTCCTTTGGTATACTTAATTATTATCATATAGTCTTACTTTCAGAGGCTGAAATCTTTGATAGCCGATGAATCAAAGAAGCAAACTAGAATAGCCCAAATAGAGCCCAGGTTTGACCCTGTCCACCAGTAGCCTGACCTGCTTGGGTCACACGTGGGCCCCCGGCGGTGGACATGTGAACTTCATGGCATGCAACAGCTTCCACCGTCAGTCAACTGAATTCTCAGAGGTTTAATTTGTACCATATTAGGTCAAATCTGGATTTGGTTGTTGGGGACACTTCATGGCATGCATGCAACAGCTTCCACCGCCAGTCAAACAAAATCTAGGAGGTTAATTTAATTTATACCTTAGAAGAAGGTCAAATCTGGATTTGGTTCTCCGACCGCACGCAGTTTAATTACTTACTGATAATGAAAACTAAACCACTCTTATTGACTCACCTTATTAGATTCAGAATCCATCTTCAGGCCAAATTCTAGATCGAGTCAGAGCTTTCAGGGTCACCTAATCCTTATCTGACTTCAAGTTTCGGTGACAAGTTTTTCCCTCGGAATTTTCGATGCGACGCACCGGCGTCACAGAAGAGGCGTTTCTTCTCGCCCACAGAAGAGATGACCAGGAAGATTAGTGGCTTCGCTCCACTCAGTCAAAAGCTTGAACCTTTGACCAAGTGAATATAACAGATATGGTCTTTGTTCAAGCCGCCTTGGCCCGGCCCGGCCCTATGGTCTGAGGCTTGTAGGACTATACCCAACCTGCCCAGTTAAAAGCTATACCAAGCCTTAGACCCACTGTTGAAAAATAAAGAAATTTGTTTTTTGCCAATAATGAAATATATGTATATATAAGAGAGATCAAAATTATAAAGAAAATTAAATATACAAGAATACAAAAAAAAAACAAGCTATAAAATAACTATTAGCCCCGCATGAGAATTCTAATACATGACCAAGCCCTCCCAAGAAATTATCAGGCTTTCTAAAAATTTTGCCCAACCCAACCCAATGGACAACCAACAAGCCTGTCGAAGAATGAGCCAGTCATCCCAGGCCGGACCCATGAACACCCCTAGATAAAAGGACAAGGTTGGTGAAGGCCTACCCCCATCGTGACCATAAATTTAAGTTATAAAATCAAGTTAGGTTGGATTTCTAGGTTTATAATAAAATCTTGCTGACATAACCCAATTAGGTATTAATTTACTCTTCCAAGTTAAACTTGTATTCTTAAACCTATCTACATACATATCACGATCAACCCAACCCAACTGTGATCCAATACCCAAAAAAAAAACCTTATTGCCACCTCTTGCAAGCGGTTCTTTCATAACTACACTCATCAAATCACAACTTGCATGATGATCCAATTCGTTGTATCAGTAAAACTAGAGATTAACAACCTAGCAGTTGACCCATCCAGCATTACCATCGTTAAAGAACATTCGAGGATCACTTCAGAGTCCGGGTCAACTATTAACTTCAAGTGCTGGGTTGAACCGGGCCGCCGTCGTCTGTTCGGGGTATATCCGGTCCAGACTGGTCCGGATTCTAAGAGCATTGAAGGACGAGGTCACTCTCCATGCTCGCGAGTTTAAGGGGACCCACAAGCTTTTGGGGGATATTTATAAAAGTGTTGAAAATGGACCACGTGATCCACGCGCTTCAACTGGCGGTTACTTTATAACAAAGCTTCTAACTGTCAACCGTGTTTTCTTTTTCTTTTTATCTGATATGAAAAATCTTATCCTCACGTCATTTTAAGATTGAAAGCTGTTCTTTGTCTCCGTATGCCACGTCACTCTTCCTTTCGTACTTTAGTTTGCAGCTTTCTCGGAAGTGAAGTATGATACGAGGAGTACATTCCTCGCCGATCTATCATAAGCAAAATCACGTCCACATATATTCATTATAAACTAAATTAGAAATGACAAACTATTTGACAAAAATCAAAATATAATACAAAATATTCTAAAATTGAGATGGGCTTTATTATCAGAGAGGATTCTTTAAATGTTTCTTTTGAGACCAATCTCTCCTCCACCCGCTTTAAACATTCCTCATCTCCCTTTGTTAGGGGATGAAGTTGTCTGCAATGTAAGGTTTCATTAGCCCCTACTGTTGGAGTGCGACTGATGATGCTTTTGTGTGATCAACGGTTTTTTTTTATTTTGTAAAAGTATTATATGGGGACCACTTTAAAAAAAAAACCATTGATCGTTAGATGCTTTACGTGAAAGCATCTTACTCCGACAGCAAAGGCCATATAGAGCCTTAAATTGCAAACAATTTCATCCCCTCCATGAGGCGCCCTCTATACAAAAGTAGACCCTAACAATCTTACTATTAGTAAAGTCAACCTTCGGAAATATTCATTAGGGATTCTAGCCCTCTTTTTTTCTCCCATAAATATCTTTCACAACAAATGAAAACCCCAAAATAAAACCTCCTTTCTAATATATTTTCAACTTTAACTACCAACTTTCATGTTGTACGATTATCATCCATAAAAATACAGTTATCTAGAGACAAAATTACCCAAAGAGTTGAGTAGGGGTGCTCAACGGGCCGGCCCGGCACTGCCCCAACCCATTGAGAGCGGGCCGGGTGTGCCACGTTCCCAGTGAGCTGCAGCACGCGCGGCCCGTTTAGATAATACCCCGGCCCAGCATGGAATCCCCCAGTCAGTGGGCCAAGCCGGCGGACTAGGGGTATTAAAAATGAATTTTTTTTTAAAACAAGAAAAAATCCAAAAAAAATAGTAAAACAATCACAAAAAATTTCTAAAAAATATTTTTATTATTCACAACTAGGTTGGCACCCCACTCATCTATCTTTTGCTTAAAAAATGTTTGCTAGTGGCCTTAAGAAGACACGTTGTTGTCCATTCAATCTCTGTATTAAATTACAAATTGATTATTTAAGGTTTTGCTTTAAGATGATTTAGGATTTGGACAGTAATTAAGCATGGAAGAGAGATGCTCAATAGAAACGTACGTTGTGTTGCAGGAGAATGAAACGAAGAATAACACCCATTAAAGACTTAAAACAGTCTAATTAAAAACCATGGACTTAACAAATATATTTAATTAGAGATTTTATAACAGCTTTTTTGGCTTATTTATACCTCATTATTTTCTTAGCTTTGATTGATTATATAAGAGCTTCTGTAATTATATTTTCCAACAATCATGGGGGTGTCCTTAATTTTTACTTAAAATAATTTTATGATACTATTGATGCAAGAAATTGCTATGTCCGAGTGGTTAAGGAAACATATTTGAAATATATTGGGTCAAGTTTGAACCCTACTATCAACATTTTTTTAGATTTATTTAACCTAATTGGACGTGCCCCATAACGTGCCAGCCCACGCGACCTACTTCGCCGCGGGCCTTTGCCGGCCCGCATGCCTTGGCGGGCTGCGCCTAAACATGCCGCGGCCCAGCCCCCCTGTCCCGACACATCACGCTACAGTAAACGTGCCGTGCCCGGGCCGGCAATAAGCAACCCCTAGAGGTGAGGCAAAAGAAAGCCTCAAGTGCGAGGAATCCAAATCGTTGTATTCAAATATTCTTAAAACCCGTGTCAAAAAACCAACCACACATTATAAATCGCCGATTATTTGGCCTCTCGAGAGAAAACGACCTATTGTGCTCACCAGTCGAAATCGGCACTTCGGTTTCCTTGTAGGTATACGTTCATTTCATTCTGAAAAAGTAAAAAACTAACACCTGTCTCCAACGGACAGAACCATCTATTAAGAACGTGATCTAAAATGACGTCATCACCATGACCAAACATAGCAAACAGCTGGTGAAAAGGCAATCCAACTTTCCTTCTTTGCGGCCCCTCTGGCTCCTCTTCACATTTCCGTAATCGCGTCAAAATCGCGAACGCGCGTTCCACTCTGCACACCAAAACATATAAAAGCCTTCCCTTCGCAGTTAATTCAGAACAGAACGAACACTTTCAGCACAGTCAACACACTCCCCATTGCTGAACTCAAAACTCCTCTTCAATGGATGCCTTCAATACTACACAGTACACCGACACACTCTCATCAACGTCTGATACAGGCATCAAACTCCGGGGAGTTTCGTATGAGGAGGTTTTGCTTGCGTCGGATCGTCCGAAGAAGCGCGCCGGCCGAAAGAAGTTCAGGGAGACTAGGCACCCGATATATCGCGGTGTCAGGCAGAGGAATTCCGATAGGTGGGTATGCGAGATGCGCGTGCCGAACAAGAAGTCAAGGATCTGGCTTGGGACCTTCCCGACTGCGGAGATGGCCGCCCGGGCTCATGATGTTGCTGCAATGGCACTTAGAGGCAAGTCTGCATGTCTTAATTTTGCAGACTCGACATGGCGTTTGCCAGTTCCCGACTCCGCTAGTGCCACTGATATTCAAAAAGCTGCTGCAGAAGCAGCAGAGGCTTTCAGGGACTCGGAATCCGATCAAGGAGTGGCTTCTGCTGATGATAAGAGAACAGTAGTGGACGCAATAATGTTGCCGGAGAACTTGTTTTACACAGACGAAGAAGCTGCAAGCATGGCAGAATGGCGGATATTCTCTCCAAATCCTTATATGCGAACGACTGGGTTCGATTGGGATGACATGGAAAACAATATTGACGTGTCGTTATGGAGTTACTCCATCTAATCTGATTGGATTTGACAACACAGTTCCCCCATTTCTTTGTAATATAGTACATATAGATGCAGATTGTATTTAACTGCATTGCTCATACCAACTTTTTTGACTGGTATGGTCTCACAAGTAGAAAGCCCATGGAATTTTAAGTTCAATTCTAAAAAGAGTTTGCTCTTCTGTGAGTTTGTTGTGAAGAAGAATGGAAGCTTTTCCTTGCCAATTCTCAAACCAGACAAGATGGGTCACTAAATGTAAGATCATGATAGTGTTATAGCAGCAAGTGTTAAAAATTCAGAATACTTACAAACTGTAAAATTTTATAAGTCTGATTATGTATAATCCATCCAGGCATGATTATGCATAAACGTTCAATAGAAACAACAATATACATCACAAAAGGAAGATACATTAGAGGAGATAGGTGGGGTCTTCCCATGTATCTACAAAAAGGAAATTTATCTACATATTAGGGAGCCCCTTCTCCATTGTATAAATGTTAGTAACTGAATGAACTGAAAAGGGGTTAGGATTGCAGAAAAAGAATGATTCGCTAGTCAAAAATAGAAGGCCACGCCTCACAGACCTGGACAAATTTGGACTGGACAGCTTTCTTCTTGCTTTTGAAATCCTTTCTCTGCAATTTTCAGAATTCTCAGCCAAACCTTCCGCCGGATTTGCCTGCTGCATTTTTACCAAGTTGTCATTGAAAAAACAAGAAGCATAAGCATGAATACAGCAAGTCCCGAAGCATTTGTGTACAGTCAAACAGCCTAGGAACCTAAATTTTGATAAATTTGCACATGGAGGCAACAACAGTAAAATTTTCTTGTGAACTCATGATTTTATCTCCATTTTAATGGTGGCAGGCCACAATATATACCATTCCCATAATACTCATAATATTTTGTGGGACCTTTTCTTTGCCCAAATGGCATATGTACTTGATCATACAAACAATTCTATCCCTCTTTTCTTTCCATCCCAATTCCCCCCTAACAACCACCCCAAAACCACACCCAAACAGATCCAGTACAGCTAGGTTCTTCTGGAAATTAAGGGCCATTAACAATGAAAATTAACCTTGACCATCTTAATCCTTGTTCTTCCACTTGGGGTTTTCCTTCCTTTCCAAGAATGAGCTAGTTTTTATATTATAACTTTTAAGTACTTGATCATGAAGTCTGATTAAAAAGATGCAATTACCTGGTTGACTACTGCAAATTACACTCACACACAAAAATAAACTGCTTTTTATGAGTGTTGTGTTGATTAATATGAACAAGATGAGTTTGATCATAGTCCTTAGGAGATGGGCCAATCACTTCTGGGTCAGCAGCTCCGAGACCCTGCCTCTCTCATCAGATCTCACTGGGGGTTTCTCATATTTGAGGATCCTGGCCTATAATGTGATCAAAACTTGTTCTGGGTTGTGATGATTATTGAGATTATCATACACAAGCCAGATCATATCTTCAGAAATTTAATTTACGTATCATCATCAATAGATAGACAGAAATGGTAAAATCCTCAGAATTAATTAATCTCAAGTACTGACATGAACTCCATTGGTATACTTAATTATTCTCAGAGGTTTAATTTGTACCATATTAGGTCAAATCTGGATTTGGTTCTTGTGGACACTTCATGGCATGCATGCAACAGCTTCCACCCCCAGTCAATCAAAATCTAGGAGGTTAATTTAATTTATACCTTAGAAGAAGGTCAAATCTGGATTTCGTTCTCCATGCAGTTTAATTACTTGTAGGCATCAAAATTGTGTAAGACCCAACCCAAATTTGTAAATGAGTTTGTAAAAATACATCTTAGTAAGCCCAATTGTGAGTTCATATCTCACAAGATAAATATGGATTATTTTAATTTAAAATTTCTTACTTATCCCTTAAAGGATAAATTTATAAATTCCTTGTAATTTTAACTCTATAAATAGGGGGCTTGGTTATAAGGACACACATCAAATCAAAGATAACTAGAAGGTTGAAGTTTTAGAGAAATTCTCTTGAAGAAAAAACCCTCAATATAAAGAAAATTGAAGAGAAAACCCTCCACCAAAAACAAAAACTGACGGCCTAGGAGGTGATGTCTTAGTAAGAGAACTAAGGGCATGGTAGGGAACAGCTAATTGCTAGCTTCCAAATGCGTGTGCGATCTGTTTGGGAATCCCCACGTGTTCTTAAGACCTTAAACTAAACATTTCGTTTTCACAACTGGAGTCATGTTTTGAATCTCTTTCCGCAAATTCCCCACGGACTTAACCCCTGCTGAGTCCTGCCATCCGAATCCCTCCTCCTCCGGTCCTTAATATAACCTAACATGACCTCACTTAATACCTCTCTCATTAAACCCCTTATCCTTCACCCCCATAAAGCCCCATATTTGGTACATGGCTGATGACCCTCCCACTAACGTGCGCCAAGCAGACCAACCACCACCACCTGATCCTCCTCCTCCTCTTGGAAGCCCAGGAGAGCCATCCCCACAATCCTCATCCCTTCCCACGTGTGATAACCCACCAATTCGACTGCCTCATCCACCAAAGACTACCATGCCCACCACCTCTTCTGGTGGTTCAATTAACCAACCCACCGCAGGAAAACACCCTTTGTATAGAGGAATCCGCTGCCGGAGCGGTAAATGGGTGTCGGAAATTCGTGAACCACGTAAGACTACACGAATATGGCTTGGTACGTACCCTGCACCGGAAATGGCTGCTGCAGCTTACGACGTGGCCGCACTGGCCCTTAAAGGTGCAGGAACTGCTCTCAACTTCCCAAACGAAGTCCATTCCTACGCGATTCCCGCGTCTGCATCTCCGGCAGATATACGAATCGCAGCAGCTAGTGCAGCGGCGTCGAGACAGCCGAAGCTGGAAACCAGTGACACCCCAGAAGTCCGTAAGCCTGAGAGTGGTGAAACGACCAGTACTGGATTGGAAACAGGAGCAGAATTCGTCGACGAGGAGGCGCTTTTTAACATGCCCAAATTGTTGGTTAACATGGCAGAGGGAATGCTGGTGAGCCCACCAAGGATAAACTCGCCGCCGTCTGACGACTCGCCGGAAAATTCAGATGGAGAAAGTTTGTGGAGCTATTCTTGAGAAGGTTCATTTACCAACTATCACCAAAAAGATCATAAAATCTTTAGGAAATTAAGCAACGAAGCTGCAACATATTAAAAGGAGAAAAGGGTTAATTTTGATCAGAGGATTGAGAATAGAGTGATTTGAATTTGGTGGGTTTTTGAGTTGATATGATGGTTTAAAAAATTCAGCTCAACGACATGAATTCATGCGTTTGCAGTAGTTGCATGGTTTCAGTTGTCGGGTAACCCTCCACCAAAGGCGAAAACAATTCAAAGGTAGGAGCAGATCCTCCATCCAAAGAAAAAAGACACACTTCTCTTGAAGAGAAAACCTCTTCCCAAAGAAAAACTTCTCTTAAAGAAAAAGTCTCCTAAAGAAGAAAGGGGCACTTCTCTACAAAGAGAAAATCCTCTTTCAAGTCAACAGATAAGCTGAAGCAAGCGCAAATCCCGGAGTGAAAGAACACCTACAACCACTCCAAAACTGAAGAACGCCACCTGACATTTGTCTACTCCAAACAGCTCGTCAATCAGAGGACGTTCACGTGATTGAGCACCAAAGAGAGTAAATTCCTTATTTGTATCAAATTTTCTTTATTCTTATTATTTGTAATCACCGTATTTTGTGTTAAAGCAATAAACACGAAATTTGTGTGTACACTTACTGATAATGAAAACTAAACCACTCCTATTGACTCACCTTATTAGATTCAGAATCCATGTTCAGACCAAATTCTAGATCGAGTTAGAGCTTTCTGGGTCACCTAATCCCTTTTTCCCTTCAACAAGTTTCTGTGATAAGTTTTTTCCTTGGAATTTTCAATGCGACGCACCCTCGTCATGGAAGAGGCCTTTCTTCACGCACACAGAAGAGTGGACCTAGGCTTCACTTGGTCTGAGGCTTGAACCTTTGACCAAGTGAATCTAAAGAGATATATAGTCTTTGTTCAAGCCGACCCCGCCCGATGGTCTCAGGCTTGTAGTACTGTACCCAACCTGCCCAGTTAAAGGCTAATACAAAGCCTCAGCCCGACTATTGAAAACAAAAATAAAACCTTTTTTTTTTTTTATATAAGAGAGACCAAATATACAAAGAAAATTAAATATACAAGAATACAAAAACACAAGCGTTCAAAATCCAAATTTAAGCACTTTATATGTACATATTGTAGAAAAAAAAAGTTATACTTATAATATTAGTTAAAATACATAAAATAAATATTAGCCCCCACCAGGAATTCCCATACATGACCAAGCCTTCCCAAGAACTTTTCAGGCTTTTAAAAATTTTGCCCAACCCAGCCCTATGGACAACGAACTATCGTGTCGAAGAACGAGTCAGTCATCCAGGCCGAGACGGGCCGGACCCATGAACACCCCTAGATAGGACAAGGTTGGTGAAGACCTACCCCATCATGACCATAAGTTTTAAGTTTAAAAATCATGTTCGGTTGGACTTCTAGGTTTATAATAAAATCTTGCTGACATAACCTAATTAGGTATTAATTTACTCGTGCAAGTTAAAGTTGCAATCTTAAACCTATCTAGATACATATCACGATCAACACAACCCAACTGTGATCCAATACCCAAAAAAAAAAAAACCCTTATTGATACCTGTTGCAAGCGGTTCTTTCATAACTACACTCATCAAACCACAACTTGCATGATGATCCAATTCGTTGTATCAAAAAACCTAGAGACTAACAACCTAGCAGTTGGCCCATCCAACATTACCGTAAGTAAATGCCAACAACTTAATTCTATTGTTAAATAACATTGGAGGATCACTTCAAAGTCCTGGTCAACTGCTAACTTCAAGTGCTTGGTTGAATCGGGCCGCAGTAACTTGGTCTAGATTATCCGGTTCTGATTACTCTGGATTCTAAGACATTGAAGGACTAGGTTAATTCGTTAATCTAAAAGCATTTCCTCTAGAGCCAAAATTCGGTGGTTCCGTGAAACCACCAACTAGGAAGAAATTTGAATGTGTAGGGCCCCTCCCGACATGGGCATCTATCCGTGCGTTTCACGTTAGCCCCACTGAGTCACTCTAAATGAAACGCTCTCGGTCAATCTCCATGCTCGCGAGTTTCTTATAGAGCTAGCAAAATGCGACTCGACCCGACAGGTCAACCCGAACCGACCGAGTTAAATAGGTTTGGGTTGACCCATTTATTAATTGGGTGGTAACCCAATTAACAAAAGGGGGCAAAAGTGTCCCGTCTCAACCCGATTAACCCCCGACCCGAACCTGGTACAACCCAATCCAATTAACCCCTTAACCCTATTTTAATCATATTTATTGAAAAATAAAAAATATAATAGACGGGTTGGCAGGTTGAACCTGTTTATTTGGGGATTGGGGGTTTTCCAACCCGCCTTAATTTAGTCCAATCCGAACCCAATCCGGTTAACTCCCAACCTAATTATGACCCAACCCAAACCCGACATGCTACTAGCTCTAGTTTCGTACACTCAATGCCCCAGGGCACCCACAAGCTTTTGGCCTTTTGGGGGATATTTATGAAAGGGTTGAATATGGACCACGTGATCCACGCGCTTCAGCCGGCGGTAACTTATAACAAGGTTCTAACTGTCAACCGTGTTTTCTTTTTCTTTTCTTTGATCTGAAAAATCTCATCCTCACATCATTTTGAGATTGAAAGCTGTTATCTGTCTCCATATGCCACGTCACTCCTCCTTCGTATTTGAGTTGGCGGCGTCTCGCAAGTGTAAAGTGAGACGAGGAGTACATTCCTCGCCGATCTATCATAAACAATATCACGTCCACATATATTCATTTATAAACTAAATTAGAAATGACAAAACTATTTGACAAAAACCAAAATATAATACAAAAATTCTTATATGAATTATTTGCCAAAAATAAAATTTTAGAGACGCTTTACAATCGAAGAACCATAATCAGTCCAAATCCTCCATTGTGCTCTTAAGTCTTGAAATGTTCCTTTTGAGACCAACCTTTCCTCCACCTACTATAAACATTCCTTATCTGCCTCAATTATGGGATGAAGTTGTCTACGTGTAAGGTTGCATCGACCCCAACCGTAGGAGTGGAACTGATGAGGCTTTTGCCTGATAAATGTTTCTTCCTTTTTTGTAAAAGTTTTATATGGAGTCCACTTATAACGAATCTTTAGATGCGCTATGCGAAAGCATCCTACTCCAATAGCAGGGACCAAATACAACCTTAAATAGTAGACAATTTCATTCCCTCCATAAGGTGTCCTCTATACAAAGGTAGGCCCAGACAATCTTATTATAGTAAAACCAACCCTCGGTAATATTTACCTAATATTCTAGCTCGTATAAATATCCTTCACAACACATAAAACCTCAAAATAAAACCTCCTTCCTAATATAATTTTCCAACTTCAACCACCTACTTTCATTCTGCACGATTATCACCAATACAAATACAATTATCTGCAAATAAAATTACAAAAAAAAAAGGCCAAAATGTAGTAATGCACGTGCCTTCACCAGCAGAGAGAAAAGAGAGACTCAGATGGTGCGGAAAAAATCGTTGTGTCCAAACATCTCCCAAAACCCCGTGTCAAAAAACCAACCACACATTATAAATCGCCGATTATTTGGTCTCTCGAGAGAAAACGACCTGTTGTGCGCACCAGTCGAAATCGGCACTTCCGTTTCCTTGTACGTTTCATTTCATTCTGAAAAAGTAAAAAATAACAACTGTCCGAGCATTAATCGTCTACAGCGAAAGCTGTAAACACCCCCTCACATTCAGTGGGGGGTCCCACCATTCATTTGATGGGCCCCACCATTCAATGTGAAGGGCTGTCTACAGCGTAAGCTGTAGACGATGCCCATTCCAACTGTCCCCAACGGACAGAACCGTCTATTAAAAACGTGATCTAAAATGACGTCATCATCATGGCGTTGTGAATGTTACAAGGCCAATCCATGGACCCAAAATAGCAAACAGCTGGTGACAAGGAAATCTAACTTTCCCTCTTTGGGGCCTCTCTGGCTCCTCTTCACATTTCCGTGTTCGCGTCAAAATCGCGAACGCGCGTTCCACGCCGCAAACCAAAACATATAAAAGCCTTCCCTTCGCAGTTCCTAGCCAGGAAAGAAGCGAAGTTAGTAACTTCACAGCACAGTCAACACACTTCCCACAGCTGAACTCAAAACACCTCTTCAATGGATGCCTTCAGTACTACTCAATACACCGACAAACTCTCATCGACGCCTGATACAAGCATCAAACTCCGGGGAGTTTCAGATGAGGAGGTTTCGCTTGCGTCGGATCGTCCGAAGAAACGCGCCGGCCGGAAGAAATTCAGGGAGACTCGGCACCCGGTGTATCGCGGTGTCCGCCGGAGGAATTCCGATAGGTGGGTGTGCGAGGTTCGCGTGCCGAACAAGAAGTCAAGGATCTGGCTTGGGACCTTCCCGACTGCGGAGATGGCCGCCCGGGCTCATGATGTTGCTGCAATGGCACTTAGAGGCAAGTCCGCATGTCTTAATTTTGCAGACTCGACATGGCGTTTGCCAGTTCCCGACTCCGATAGTGCCACTGATATTCAGAAGGCTGCTGCAGAAGCAGCAGAGGCTTTCAGGGACGCGGAGTCCGATCAAGGAGTGGCTTCTGCTGATGATAAGAGAACAGTAGTGGAAGAAACAATGTTGCCGGAGAACTTGTTTTACACAGACGAAGAAGCTGCAAGCATGGCAGAATGGCGGATATTCTCTCCAAATCCTTATATGCGAACGACTGGGTTCGATTGGGATGACATGGAAAGCAGTATTGACGTGTCGTTATGGAGTTACTCCATCTGATCTGATTGGACTTTTCAACGCAGTTCCCCCATTTGTATTATAGTACATATAGATGTAGATTGTCTTTAACTGCATTGCTCATACCAACTTTTTTGACTGGTATGGTCTCACAAGTAGAAAGCCCATGGAATTTTAAGTTCAATTCTAAAGAGATTTTGCTCTTCTGTAAGTTTGTTGTGAACAAGAATGGAAGCTTTTACTTGCCAATTCTCAAACCAGGCAAGATGGGTCACTAAATGTTCAAAATTCAAATTACAGACAAACTGTAAACTTTTAAAAGTCTGATTATGTATAATCCATCCAGGCATGATTATGTATAAACATTAAATAGAAACAACAATCTACATCACAAAAGTAAGATACATTAGAGGAGATAGGTGGGGTCTTCCCATGTATCTACAAAAAGGAAATTTATCTACATATTAGGGAGCCCCTTCTCCATTGTATAAATGTTAGTAACTGATCGAATGAACTGAAAAGGGGTTAGGATTACAGGAAAAGAATGATTCCCTAGTCAAAAAGAAGGCGACGCCTCACAGACTTGGGCAAATTTGGACTGGACAGCTTTCTTCTTGCTTTTGAAATCCTTTCTCTGCCAAACCTTCCGCGGATTTGCCTGCTGCATTTTTACCTTTGTTGAACGGTAGAATTCAGTTATACTAAGCTGGACGCCTCCGGATTTTGGTGATTCTGACCTGTCCTTGCTTCCATCGGATATTGGCCCCAATTTCTTTCTTCTTGATTTTTATTCTTTCATTTCCTACCAAGTTGTCATTGAAAAAACAAGAAGCATAAGCATGAATGCAGCAAATCCCGAAGCATTTGTGCACAGTCAAACAGCCTAGTAACCTAAATTTTGATAAATTTGCACATGGTGGCAACAACAGTAAAATTTTCATGTGAACTCATGATTTAATCCCCATTTTAATGGTGGCCACAATATATACCATTCCATAATACTCATAATATTTTGTGGGACATTTTCTATGTCCGCATGGCATATGTACTTGACCAGACAAACAACTCTATCCCTATTTTCTTTCCATCCCCATTCCCCCCTAACAACCACACCTCCAGTAAAGCTAGGATCTGCTGGAAATTAACGGCCATTACCAATGAAAATTAACCTTGACCATCTTAATCCTTGTCTTCCACTTGGAGTTTTCCTTCCTTTCCAAGAATGAGCTAGTTTTTATATTATAACCTCAAGTGCTTGATCATGAAGTCTGATTAATAAGATGCAATCACCTGGTTGAATACTGCTAATTACACACTCATACACAAAAATAAAACTGCTTTTTATGAGTGGTGGTGTTGATTAATATGAACAAGATGAGTTTGATCATAGTCCTTAGGAGATGGGCCAATCACTTCTGGGTCAGCAGCTCGAGACCCTGCCTCTCTCATCAGATCTCACTGGTGGATTTCTCATATTTGAGGATCCTGGCCTATAATGTGATCAAAACTTGTTCTGGGCTGTGATGCTTATTGAGATTATCATACACAAGCCTGCCCATTTCTTCAGAAATTTAATTTAATGTATCATCATCAATAGATAGACAGAAATGGTAAAATCCTCAGAATTAATTAATCTGAAGTACTGATATGAACTCCTTTGGTATGCTTAATTATTCTCAGAGGTTCAATTTGCACCATATTAGGTCAAATCTGGGTTTGGTTCTTGTGGACACTTCATGGCATGCATGCAACAGCTTCCACCGCCAGTCAAACAAAATCTAGGAGGTTAAATTAATTTATACCTTAGAAGAAGGTCAAATCTGGATTTGGTTCTCCAACCGCACGCAGTTTAATTACTTACTGATAATGAAAACTAAACCACTCTTATTGACTCACCTTATTAGATTCAGAATCCATGTTCAGTCAAAACTCCAGATCGAATCAGAGCTTTCAGGGTCACCTAATCCTTATTTGACTTCAACAAGTTTCAGTGACAAGTTTTTCCCTTGGAATTTTGGATGCGACACACCGTCGTCGCAGAAGAGTTGACCTAGAAGATGAGTGGCTTGGCTACACTTAGTCAAAAACTTGAACCTTCGACCAAGTGAATATAAGAGATATGGTCTTTGATCAAGCCGGCCCGGCCAGGCCCCATGGTCCGAGGCTTGTAGGACTATACCCAACCTGCCCAGTTAAAAGCTATACGAATTCTCAGACCGATATAAGAGAGATCAAAATTATATCTATAGATCATATTATAGATAAAAGTTTATATCTATAATATTAGTTTTAATATATAAAATAACTATTAGCCCCGAACGAGAATTCTCATACATGACCAAGCCCTCCCAAGAACTTATCAGGCTTTTAAAAATTTTGCCCACCCAACCCTATGGACAACCAACAAGCCAATCGAAGAACGAGCCAATCATCCTAGGCCGAGATGGGCTGGACCCATGAACACCCCTAGATAAAAGGACAAGGTTGGTGAAGACCTACCCCCATCGTGACCATGAGATTAAGTTTTAAAATCAAGTTAAGTTGGATTTCTAGTTTTACAATAAAATCTTGCTGACATAACCCAAATAGGTATTAATTTACTCATGCAAGTTAAAGTTGCAATCTTAAACCTATCTAGATACGCGTCTGTAAGGACCTGATCAAACTAAGTCATTAAATTGAGAAAAATCTTGACCAAGACCTTTAGGTCATGTAATTCCTTGATTTTGATTGGTAGGGTGTAGAGCTCATGGTACTTGAGCATACACCTTATCATGAATTTTGAATGGTTAAGATTAAAAGAAAACAATGGTCAAGATTTAATCTTAATAAGAAGGGTTAAATTGGTCTTTTCCAATCATTAAGTGGGTATTAGGGTTAAATAAGAACCCTCACTTATTTTCTTCTCAAATTTGGACAATCAAAGCTTGAAGAGAAAGAGGTTAGACAGCTGGGAGGTGGAAGAACAGTTTGGGGTTTTGGTTACAAAGATCTTGAAGTACCATTGTTTTTATTCAAGCTTTTTACATGTAAGTGGATTTAATATGCTTTTTATGATTATGTGCATGGGTTCCCTATTCCTATTGATCCTTTGTATATCTTATTCAAATCTGTTCATGTTAAAAAAAAATATATCAAATGAATTATGATGTGTGTGGGATTATTCTATATATGTTTTTGTTAATGAACTTGTATCATGTTTGTGTTGGTGACCTAATCGTGCATGATGGAATCATGTTAATGTAGATGTGTTTTGAGGAAATAATTTAATGGGGTTTTGCTATAGATTGATTATATATTGATCTGGTATGGATTTGATTAAGTGTGGATTGAAGCAGAGAGCAAACAGAAGTGAAAAAGGTCTTCGTAACGAACCTAGGTTTCGGTCGCTTGACACATCGATCGAGCGTGAGTGTTGAGCGACCAACCCAAAGAGCACTTTTAGGAGGGTGCCCAACACATTGCTCAAGCAATGTGTCAAGCGCCCCTTTATGTTGCTTTTTGGGAGGACGCTCAACACATTGCTCAAGCAATGTGTCAAGCGCCCCTTACATAAACAATGTTATATTTCTTTTGTTTTACTTAATTTATCGCTAAACTTGGGGCTTAAGCCTGGAGGTTGAGCGCCCACCCTTCTAAGTATATTTTGGGTATTTTAACATGTGTTTTGAATTACAATGTTTAAGCAGAGGTCTGATTAAGTTCTAGAAAATGATATTTTATAGTTTAATGCATCCTAATGCATGTCTACTACACTGTTGAGCATGTTTAACTGAAATTACTTAAATTTGATAACTGTTTACAAAATATTGTAGTGAGATCAGGACATGATACATGTAGTTGATAATTTTATTTGGAACATGGGTATGTGATGATAATACTGCTAGTGAATTGCCAATTCAGTACCCAGCATTCATGTAATGTCTGGGATGATGATTGAATTGTACTACTAGCACTACAAAACAAGTGACTTTTAGCGGCAGACCAAGACCGCTGCTAAAAGTCCTACCGAACGACGCCTGTCCACTGATGACTCGTCTATCGCTGATTCTTTCAACGGCGGTCTTTTTTACTTTTAGCGACGGTCTTGGTCCGCCACTAAAAGTCCCTATTTTCCTTCTTTTTTTTCCTACCCAAATCGACCCATTATCTTTTAATTTTTACAACCGCACCCCTCAAATTTCTATCCCCCCACCCACTAAATTTCTATTATTACGAACAAACACCCCCCCCCCCCCCCCCCCCCCCCCCCCCCCCCCCCCCCCCCCCGCGTCTCTTTCTCTTTGCTTGCCTAAATTACACGATGAAGCCAAAAAAAAAAAAAAAAAAATTTTAATTTGCAATTTGAAAAAAGTCATTAATTTGAAAGTTGCACTTTCCATTACAATATTAGTACCAAGCCACAAACAAAAAAAAAACTGTTTCACAACATTTGATGGTTCAAAAATATCCATCTACAAACCTTATCAAAAAAAACAAAAAAAGTTTTCTCACAACTATGATTTGATGCTTCAAAATCCATCTCCAAACCTTCAAGCTCCACTGCAAAAATAGTCACCTCCAAGTGCTAATAGATCTGCCCTCGACTGAGAACTGCCAGATGAAAGTAGAATCCAATATTAATAAAACCATGTGATTGCAAAGGCACAAATCAAGTATAATTATTTTAAACCAATAGAAAAAGGGATGTCTTTCAGCTATGATAATAATAATAATACAGACAGAACTGGATTATGTTTTCTATGAATGGTTATCCAGTGTAACGTTGTCCATCAAAAATTATTTAATTCAGTTGGCTAAAGACTGTAAATTCAAACTATCCCTTCGAGGCTTCGATTAGTTCTCCAATCCCACTGTTAACTTCCATTCAAAAATTATGTAATTCAGTTATGAACAACAGAATCCATCATATGGATTGAAGGTGGCTTCTAATCCATTCCTACTCACAACAATATCCACAACCAAAATCAAATTTTTAAATGAAATAATAAAATTTGGATCCTCGTTTATGAGAACATTATCTACGAAATGAATGATAATAACAATTTGATTCCATACAACCACAATTACACTAAAGCCTCTCACCCCCAACAAGAAAAATCAGGCCCAAATAAAACAAACTGACTATTTGTAACAGAAAAAAAAGGTAAAGGACGATGAACTAACTCACCTGCTAGCACTTTCATGTTGCTGATAAATGAGAAGGTTTTTTATGATAATATAACTGTTTAGTTATCGGTGATTTGGAAGTTTAACTAGACAAGGCTGTTGGGTACTGTTTTGGTCCTCTGTTTAGTTATTGGCCAATGTAGGAAATAGGGCTTGCAGTAAAAAGGCCATAAGCTTAAAAGTGTATTTACAGATGTAAACAGCACATGGGGCATCAGCTCAATCTTGACTAAGGCAGAGATGGTTCACCAACTTGCATTTATGGATGCATACACAACACTACAGATCTATACACAAACAGGAACAGAGCATGGTCTGGTCTCAAGTTAGAATTCTGAACCTGTGAAGCATACAAATGTGATTATGTCTGGGCTCAGTCCAGCTTTAACCATCTCATTGAAGTTAGTTGGACAGACTCACCAAATCAATTCAAAATTTAAACACTAGATTGGAGGTAGTAGCTAGGGCTAAGCTTTTTCATTCATTTTTGGTATCATAAACCCAAGTACTTGTACAAAGCTTTAGTTGGAAGCCCAAGTTCCAAGTATAAAAAGAGGTCAAGCATTTCCTTTTGGGATTGCTCAAGCCATGGTGCTCTTTTGGCCCCCATCCACATTCTTTCGATTTTCTTATTGTTTGAAATTTGAGATGTGTGAACATGACCACACCCCTAGTAACTTCATTATATTATAAAATAGTGAATAAAACTAGTACCTTCATAAAGGAATGCTTTTAAGTAAGCATAAAGTAGGTTCATTGTGGTGGACCCATTGTGTCTTCCTCTAATGAAACCTCATGTTGAAATGATCCCATCCTTTACCCGACCAATACCTACATTTCAAATTATCTCAACACTAAACTCAGCTTTACCGAAAATGATAAATAATCCCACAAGCTACTCTTTAAGCCTTCCAAACTGGTTGAGGTTCATTTCTAAATTAACAAAAGGCATTTAAAAGAATTTCAACCAGCATATACGTACTGTTTAAATAGGCAACAGATTACTTTCACATGCTTTCACATGGTTTCAGGGAACTTAATAGATTGGGTAATACAGAAACTAGTTTAGTAGAAAATAGAAAATAGAATTCCAGAAATCTGAACATAATCAAAGAGAGCAAAATGCAAACCATAATAGAGCCTCTTGTGACAGGGAAGATGCATTTCAGAACAAATAAATAAGTAAATAATGTACCCCAAAAAATAAATAAATAAACACGTTCATACCTTCGATTATGCCAAGCTGAAAACTCTTTAAAATCGGTATATGTGAACTGTAGCTCCTCTTACTCCTGCATGTTATGAAGCTGCAACAGATCTGAAAAAAATTACGAGACATATGTTAACAACTTCAAATATGTACTCCTTTATACATGAAAACAAACTCGAAAATGTAGATCATCACATGCAAAAATTATATGACATGGGGGAAATCAAGTATAAAAGCTTCAAGAAGATTGCAGCAGTATGAAAAAATTGATTAATTTTATTATGAAAAAATAAAATAAAATGCAAAGAGGAATTGTCATCTGATACTTCAATGGACTTTATATTAGTGGCATCAAGCATAACAAAGGGGGAATCAAGCATAACAATAGATCAGATGAATCGAACAGTGCGAAAAAGAGGAATGCACAACAATAAATTCTCATATTGTAGCAGTGCAAACAAAGGGGGAATCAAACATAGCAAAGAGGAATCGAACAGTACGAACAAGAGGAATCAAGCATAACAAAGGGGGAAAAAATAACACTCCAAAAATAAAGAGATTCAGAAAATATTTATGACGATCTTACATTGTGTGAAGAAATCAATAGATCAGATGAAATTTATAAAATGTGCAATACCTGTTATTGATTGAATGCACAACAATCGCATATCAACAGAACTCTCGTAAAATTCTTCGACAGCTCAACGAGTACGATTTTTCTTTTGTGAAAAGATTTTCAAAGCAGGAGCATTCGGCACTCGCTGAAGAGAAAGGCTCCAACTGAGATATGCGAGAGAGATGCAGATCGAGAAAATCGAACTAACATATGCGAGCGAGAGATTTGTTGAAGACGAAAAGGCTTTTCATCGATTGCGGCTAAGGCTTGCAATCGAGAAACTTTTCATCAACTATGGCTTCAACATATGCGGCTAAGGTTTTTAAAAAGAGAAATTTTATCTTTGATGATAAGGGCTTTTCGAAGTGTTGGAGCATTGAAGGGCAGATAGGAAAAATCGAGCGGACTGGAGAAGATGACTTCACAGGAGACTGGTTAGGGGAAAAATCGAGGGGAAAAATCGAGCAGGAGAAGATGACTCGCAAGAGGCTTTTGCAGGGAGACTGGGTTGGGGGAAAATTGGATTGCTTAGGGCATATGTGATTGAATATTTGACTTTTAGTGGCGGTCTTTAAAATGACCGCTACTAAAGGTGCATTAACCTCCGCCGCTGTAGCCGTAATCGGAGTACAGGATTAGAAGTCAAAGGCGGCCGCAACCTCCTTGCCGGTGGCAGGGTCTTTACCTTAACCGGAGTAACTAGTAGCCTGAAGTATCACTGCGACAGGGAGCAGTGAGAGAAATTCTAGATTATCCTTTCTTGCTACAGTTTGAGTGTAAGATACTGGATAGTGATCACGGATGATTGAGTTATAATCATAATAACTGGTTGCGGTTGAGTAAAAGTTGTCCTCGAGCTCTTCGAATTTGTGCCTTTTATAGCTGGATTCTGACAGTTGCTACCGACCCACGTCCACACGAACTCTGCTTCCGTTCCGGTAGTTATTCATCGATTTCTTCTTATCCATGTAAGATAACTTCTTTGCTACGTTCATAAACTAATAACTTCCTCGTCCGTCGTTGCCCATCCACATCGTCCGTCAATCCTCAGTTGATGGTGACATTACCCCTTAAACGTGGGATCACGGTTGTCTTATGTGCTTACGTGGCTTCGGTTAAGTGTGTAGTCCATGTAGATGCTAACGTGGTCTATCTGATTAAATTAGGTCATGTAGATGCACGTGACCTTTCTTTATTTACTGGTCTACGGAGGCCGTGATCGATAACATTGAAGGATCAGTTCAGAGTCCTGGTCAAGTGCTAGGTTGACCCGGGCCGCAGTAATCTGCTTATCTTCTTTCTCCATGCTCGCGAGTTTCGTACACGTCATGTGTCCAAGGGGACCCAAAAGCTTTTGGGGGATATTTATAAATGTGTTGAAATGGACCACATGATCCACACGCTCCAACTGGCAGTTGCTTATAAGAAGCTTCTAACTGTCAAACCGTGTTTTCTTCTTTCAAAAATCTTATCCTCGAATCATTTTAAGATTGAAAGCTGCTCTGTCTCCATATGCCACGTCACTCCTTCTTCGAACTTTAGTTCGCAGCTCCTCGGAAGTGAAGTGTGAGACGAGTACATACCTCGCCGATCAATCATAAACAAAATCACGTCCACATATATTCATTTTTAAACTAAATATAAATTAGACATGACAAAACTATTTGACAAAAACCAAAATATAATACAAAATATTCTTATATGAATTATTTGCAAGAATAAAGTTTTAGAGATGCCTTACTAGTTACTATCAATGAACCGTTACAAGAGAGATCAACAGTCCAAATCCTCCAATGTGCTCTTTAGTCTTGAAATGTTCCTTTTGAGACCAACCTTTCCTCTACCTGCTCTAAACATTCCTTTTCTCCCTCTATTAGTATTAGGGGATGAAGTTGTCTGCAATGTAAGGTTGCATTGGCCCATACTATTGGAGTGGGATTGATGATGCTTTTACGTGATCAGCAGTTTTTCTTTTTTGTAAATATTTTATATGGGGCCCATTTGGAAAAAACACTTATCATTTTATGCACTACATGAAAGCATCCTACTCTAACAACGAGGGCCAAATAGAGCCTTAAATTGCAAACAATTTTATCCCCTCCATATGGTGCCCTTTATGCAAAGGTAGGTCCAGACAATCTTACCACTAGTAAAGCCAACCCTTGAGAATATTCACGAGGAATTCTGGATCTCTTTTTTTTTTTCATAAATACCCTTCACAACACATAAAAACTCTAAATAAAGTCTCCTCCCTAACATAATTTCCAACTTCAACCATCTATTTTCATGCTTTACGGTTATCATTAATAGAAATTAGGGGGATTGCATGCGCTATGTGCATAGCCAACTACAAAATAAGTAATTTGTACACTGTATTGTGGGGTCCACTAATTAATTATAGGTATTTAAATTTGAACGTGGGTGGAGCAAGGAGGGTCATTACCAAAAAAAAAAAAAAAAAACCAAAAACAATGTTGGGAGGAAAAAAAGAGGGGCAGAATCAAAGAATATCCGTCCCATTATAATCGCCGATGATTTGGTCTCTCCAGAAAACGACCTATTTCACACCAGTCAAAATCGGGACTTTGTTTCCTTGTACTTTCCCAATTCAGAAAGAGTAAGAAGGGACACCTGTGTCTCC
Source organism: Buxus sempervirens (assembly GCA_947561395.2). NCBI lineage: Eukaryota > Viridiplantae > Streptophyta > Magnoliopsida > Buxales > Buxaceae > Buxus > Buxus sempervirens. The sequence goes on from OX387193.1 coordinate 6,997,445, forward strand.
AGAGTCGCCGCCAGACTCAGGATAGAAACAGCTGGTGACAGGTCATCCCTTCTTTCCCTCCTTTGGGGCCTATCTGTCTGGCTCCTCTTCACGATTCCGTGTTCGCGTCAAAATCGAGAAAACGCGCGTTCCACTCCGCAGTCCACACACCAAAATCTATAAATATAACCCTTCCCCTTCGCGGTTAATTTAGAACAGTCAAGGCACTCCCCTGCTGAACTCAAAACACCTCTTCAATGGATGCCTTCACTACTACACAGTACACTGACACACTCTCATCAACGTCTGATACAAGCGTCAAACTCCTGGGAGTTTCCGATGAGGAGGTTTCGCTTGCGTCGGATCGTCCGAAGAAGCGCGCCGGCCGAAAAAAGTTCAGGGAGACTAGGCACCCGATATATCGCGGTGTCAGGCAGAGGAATTCCGATAGGTGGGTATGCGAGGTGCGCGTGCCGAACGAGAAGTCAAGGATCTGGCTTGGGACCTTCCCGACTGCGGAGATGGCCGCCCGGGCTCATGATGTTGCTGCAATGGCACTTAGAGGAAAGTCCGCATGTCTTAATTTTGCAGACTCGAAATGGCGTTTGCCAGTTCCCGACTCCTCTAGTGCCACTGATATTCAGAAGGCTGCTGCCGAAGCAGCAGAGGCTTTCAGGGACTCAGAATCCGATCAAGGAGTGGCTTCTGCTGATTATAAGAGAACAGTACAGGACGCAACAATGTTGCCGGAGAACTTGTTTTACACAGACGAAGAAGCTGCAAGCATGGCAGAATGGCGGATACTCTCTCCAAATCCTTATATGCGAACGACTGGGTTCGATTGGGATGACATGGAAAACAATATTGACGTGTCGTTATGGAGTTACTCCATCTGATCTGATTGGACTTGACAACACAGTTCCCCCATTTGTTTGTAATATACTTATAGTACATATAGATGCAGATTGTATTTAACTGCATTGCTCATACCAACTTTTTTGACTGGTATGAGCTCATTCAATTTTAAGTTCAATTCTAAAGAGAGTTTGCTCTTCTGTAAGTTTGTTGTAAAGAAGAATGGAAGCCTTTTACTTCCCATTTCTCAAACTAGACAAGATGGATCACTGAAAGTAAGATTTTATTCAAAATTCAGATTATAGACAAACTGTAGACTTTATAAGTCATGATTATGTATAAACATTAAATAGAAACAACAATCTACATCACAAAGGGAAGATACATTAGAGGAGATAGATGGGGTCTTCCCATGTAGCTACAAAAGGGAAATTTTTATCTACATATTAGGGCGCCCCTTCTCCATTGTATAAATGTTAGTAACTGAATGAACTGAAAAGGGGTTAGGATTACGGGAAAAAAATGATTCGCTAGTCAAATAGAAGGCGACGCCTCACAGACTTGGGCAAATTTGGGCTGGACAGCTTTCTTCTTGCTTTTGAAATCCTTTCTCTGCCATTTTCAGAATTCTCAGCCAAACCTTCCGCCGGATTTGCCTGCTGCATTTTTACCTTTGTTGAACGGAAGAATTCAGTTATACTAAGCTGGACGCCTCCTGATTTTGATGATTCTGACCTGTCCTTGCTTCCATCGGATATTGGCCCCAATTTCTTTCTTCTTGATTTTGATTCTTTCATTTCCTACCAAGTTGTCATTGAAAAAACAAGAAGCATAAGCATGAATGCAGCAAATCCCGAAGCATTTTTGTACAGTCAAACAGCCTAGGAACCTAAATTTTGATAAATTTGCACATGGTGGCAACAACAGTAAAATTTTCATGTGAACTCATGATTTTATCCCCATTTTAATGGTGGCCACAATATATACCATTCCCATAATACTCATAATATTTTTTGGGACCTTTTCTTTGCCCAAATGGCATATGTACCTGACCAGACAAACAACTCTATCCCTCTTTTCTTTCCATCCCCATTCCCCCCTAACAACCACACCTCCAGTAAAGCTAGGATCTGCTGAAAATTAACGGCCATTACCAATGAAAATTAACCTTGACCATCTTAATCCTTGTCTTCCACTTGGAGTTTTCCTTCCTTTCCAAGAATGAGCTAGTTTTTATATTATAACCTTAAGTGCTTGATCAAGAAGTCTGATTAATAAGATGCAATCACCTGGTTGAATACTGCTAATTACACACTCATACACAAAAATAAAACTGCTTTTTATGAGTGGTGTGTTGATTAATATGAACAAGATGAGTTTGATCATAGTCCTTAGGAGATGGGCCAATCACTTCTGGGTCAGCAGCTCCGAGACCCTGCCTCTCTCATCAGATCTCACTGGTGGGTTTCTCATATTTGAGGATCCTGGCCTATAATGTGATCAAAACTTGTTCTGGGCTGTGATGCTTATTGATATTATCATACACAAGCCTGCCCATATCTTCAGAAATTTAATTTAATGTATCATTATCAATAGATAGACAGAAATGGTAAAATCCTCAGAATTAATTAATCTCAAGTACTGACATGAACTCCTTGGTATGCTTAATTATTCTCAGAGGTTTAATTTGTACTCTATTATTAAGTCAAATCTGGATTTGGTTGTCGTGGACACTTCATGGCATGCATGCCACAGCTTCCACCGCCAGTCAAACAAAATCTAGGAGGTTAATTTAATTTATACCTTAGAAGAAGGTCAAATCTGGATTTGGTTCTCCGACCGCACGCAGTTTAATTACTTACTGATAATGAAAACTAAACCACTCTTATTGACTCACCCTATTAGATTCAGAATCCATCTTCAGGCCAAATTCTAGATCGAGTCAGAGCTTTCAGGGTCACCTAATCCTTTTTTGACTTCGACAAGTTTCGTTGACAAGTTTTTCCCTTGGAATTTTGGATGCGACGCGTTTCTTCTCGCCCACAGCAGAGTTGACTAGAAGATGAGTGGGTTGGCTTCAATTAGTCAAAAGCTTGAACCTTTGAGTAAGTGAATACTAGCAGATAGCCCGTGCGATGCAGGGGCACTGCATATAAAATCAATACTTAGCTTAGAAAACTAATTTAACATCTATATTTGTTAGTTTGAAGATTTTGAAATGAAGAGTTTGTTCGTTCCTTAAAATCTTAGACCTTTTAACTGTACATGCCATGAAAGGGATTGATACCCAATATAAATCTTAGATGTTTCAATTTTATATAGAAATTCCGAAATTTACATATTGAAAGATAAGTGTTTATAAAATTTGAAGCAATCATAACGGGGTCATATATCAGATGAGATCTTATGCAACCTTTATCTACAACCTTATATGCAGGATTACTTAACAGGATTGCTTAAAATTTTACAGATATACCATTCACAATAGACATGCCATTCACAATATAAATCTTATACATTCAAAATTTATCTACAATCTTAGACATTGTCCCTTCCTGAAAATACGGATGGCATTACCGATTTTGGAAGATTTGTTTGTTTTAGCAAGTCTGCAAGGTTACAAAATAGAACTATAGTCTAGTAACGTGAATAAGACATACAAAAGTGTGTTATCAGAAGTAACACTTTCTATTAATGTTACTTCTATTAAAATTACAGAGTAAAACACACAAACAACAGTAGCAACTAAAGGTCCTCGACGAACCTAAAACTGCCTCACCAGATTGACCTAAGTATGCCCCAGATGCTTGAAAAACGCCATCTACTCCACCTCTTCCCATGTATCTTGATTCAACCTTCAGGTTGAAGGATCATCAGCCCATAATAGTTGAAATCAACAGCTACAGAGTCTTCAGATTGACCTAAGTATGCCCCCAGATGCCTTGATGAAGCATGTAAGAAAAGCATTGTACATGTCCACTCAACAGAAGATCTCCGATTTCAAGTATCTGAAGCGTGGGAATATAACATGCATTTGCGACTAATGTCTATATGAATTTTTCTCTTATGCCTTGCACTTCCATATACAGGTTGAATTAACGCACTTCCAATAGGATTAGTCGTAGGTTTAATATAGTTAAGACCCAATCTTATAGGGTTTGTTAGGCTTTGTGAAAACAGAGCCTATTTCCCCCACTTATTTTAAACCTAATCTTAATCCACATACTACCATTTAATTGTATAACATAAAAGTATATATGTTTTATAAGTAAATGTATCAATTATTTTATATATTTTAATCAACAATATATAATACAATTGGATCAGTCTGGCTTACCTAATTACAGAAATTAAAGCTAAGTTCCCTCATATGCTAATGATTCAAACATCAATTGCATTAGTTGAAAAATGCTCACCATATCAGAAGTTTTCACATATGCAAGAAGAGGGCGTTTTTATCTAACCTGAATATTCTAAATGATTAACATTTCTCCAACCTTAAATAGGAGTCAACCTGGTAAGTATATTGATAAATTCATGAGTCTACAAAAAGTAGCTACAAATTATTTCATGATAAATCAAAACAAATAATATGCCAACACTGAAGATTCCCCAAATTCTGAGAACTCATCTTGAAGGAGATCCTCTATCAAATCTTAATCTAAATTCTTTACATAAACATTTATAAATTTAGACACATATCTGAAGGAGGGAAAGTATAAGAGCTATCAGATAAACCAGCACAAACTAAAACAAACTCAATTTCCTTAATGGAACAAAAAAAAATCAGGAAAGAATATGTTGCAAACATCACTATGAACACAATATGCCAAGAAGTGCTTGCACATAATCAATAATTCAATGGGAAAACTAAGGAGAAATAAGCCACCAAGAGAGCATGAGGAATAGCAAAAGTAAGAGTAAACATGGAAATTAAGAAGGAACAAAAGAGTATCATACAGTTTATTCCCATGAAGCAGTATCAAGGAGAGCATTGATAGTAGCCATGGCAGATTCCTCTAACGAAGAGATTGCCAATAGATTCTTTCTTGGAATAGGATTTCTCTCACACCACACGATTCTCATGGGCTTCCAATTCAACTTTTTGTGGTTTAGAGAGCTCAGAACCTTGGAGGCTCAAAAAGAAGAAAAAAAATGCAAGTGGCCATTAAGAAAATAATGTAGAGCTTCAAAATTATCTAAAATTTTTGAACGTTGTACATAACATAATATATATATGGAAAGAAATAATAATAAATTAGAAAACCCAAAGCATTATAATAGAAAGAGATTTAAAGATAAGACGTTCACAAATTCATAATTAACGATGAAATTTTGACATTTAAAAACAAAAAGAAAATGATACTTTGCAAAGTGAGTGATCTTCCTCCACTGTTATTTAAGGCACTGAGAACCCTTGAATCACCTAAATCATTTGGATCATTTGGATAAAAGAAAATAATAGTTAATAAGCTGAGAAATTCGTTGAGACTTTACAAAGACAATGCAATCAAGTAAAGCGGACTCCATAAAGAATTGTAATTCGAGACTCCATGAAATGCAATATCTTAAAGTTCCTAACTTCTTCTGGAGATAAATTACTCGAAGACAAAAGTAAAAATTAAGAACTATGTGAGCCTAAGACTCTGCCATTGCTAAGTGTATACCTGCATGGGAGGTGACAGAATGGGATAAACCCAAAACCCGATAAGCGTTCCAAGGAAAGTTTAGGTGCTCTAATGGATAAAAAAGAAGTCGATGCCATCTACGAAAACTGCAAGAAAAGTTGCGGACATTAAAGCCAAGTTCCCACTGTATGCTAACAATTCAAATATGAAGTGCATTAGTTGAAAAAGGCTCACCATATCAGAAGTTTTTACATATGCAAGAAGAGGGCATTTTATCTAACCTGAATATTCAAAATGACTTAACATTTCTCCAACCTCAAACAGGAGTCAACCTGGTAAGTATAATTTGATAAATTCACGAGTCTACAAAAAGTAGCTACAAATTATTCCATGATAAATCAAAAGAAACAAACGGAATGAAATTTATAGAGAATATAACTAATTATACAGCCAAAACAACCATCACTCATCAATAGAAATAATTTGGAAGCAAAAAAGACTATGCATCACTTTAAAGGCTCCAATACAAAAAAAAAAAAACCACAATAACAGCTACTTGTTCTTTCACTTCATCGGAAATCCCAAGCTCGTCATAAGGAGAAAAAAATTGAAGCTTATATTAAACTGAATATTAGGTGTCTTTCTTCTTTTTGATGAATATATATTTTTTAATTCGGTTCTTGTAAGTGGCCTCATCTCCTGGGAACCAAATTCTGGAAATTAAAAACAATGCGATCCGCACATCACTATAGTATCATACAGGTCCAAACCTCGAAAATTGCAAGAAATAAAAAACACAGGAACAAATATTTGCCAATGCAAATACGGAATTTATATCCTCAATAAGTAGGCAACTTCACCCAATTCTAAATAATCTCTTTCCCTCTTGATCAATCTCTTGGAACTCAAACTTTAGCAATTACCAATTCAAAAACTTCTCCCGTAATCAAGCAGAGAAAAAATTCAGATTTAGAGAATAAAAGAGATAAAGAGATTAGAGAAAAAATAAAAGAGATCAGAGAAGAAAAAATAAAAGAGATAGAGAGATTAGAGAAAAAAATCAGATAAATATTTAAAATAAAAGAGATAGATTAGAGGAGAAAGATGGGGTAGGGATACTCACGTAGGGTTCATCGTTGAATTTGCAAATACAGAAAACACCACAGGCGGCATCCTTATTTGCAAATTCTCCAACCTTTTGAAGACCCATATCTTGGTTCTTTGCAGAGTCTTCAACCGATTTGGGTGTTTGAGATCAAACAGCGAAGAAAGTTTTTTATTTCCCTAGAATCTTCTTTCATACCGTTTTTGTGACCGAGACTGTCTTCCTTTGAATAGTTGGGGCTTCTTCTACAACCATAAGATAGATAGATAATATTAACCAACAAAGAAATTTTTAAATTTAATGTGTTGGAGAAGTAACCATCTCGTGGAAGAGAAGAGCAGAGAAATAGATAATTAGGGTTTGAAAGCTACCTTTGGGTCCACGTGCAGAAGCGGTTTTGGGTGTTGCCAGCGACGTAGTAACATTGTTCTTCGCCTGTTTCACTCCAAGCGTAGACTGGGGCTTTGTCTCCTCGATAGTAGTCATCTCACCGAGCATTCCAGAAGGTGTAAAGAAGGTGTTAGAGAATCAGGATGGAGAGAGAAGGGAGAAGAGGAGAAGAGGAGAGGAGCGAGAGTCACTAAAACCATTGCTAAGGGCTCGAAGATGTCGAACTTAGACCTCACTGAGCATTCGAGAATGCCCTAGAAAATCGGGATGGAGATGGATAAGTGATAAGAGGAAAGGAGAGAGAGGATAGAAGAATCGGGAAAGAAACATTAAAAATCGGGATGGACCTTCGAAAGAGCTTTCAAGAGAGGGGTTATGGAAGAATCCAGAAGAGCCCGGAGGCCGCAACGAAGAGACAGAGAGGAAGCTTGCTGGAGAAGGAAGAAGGTCGTCAGCCCCAGAGATAGAGAGAGAGAGAGAGAGAGAGAGAGAGAGAGAGAGAGAGAGAGAGAGAGAGAGAGAGAGAGAGAGAGAGAGAGAAATTATAATTGTATACTTCACGGAAAAATTATATATCCAACGTCAAGAAATTTGTGTCTTACCCACATATTTCTTGATATTAGGTTTTTACTAGGGTGCAACTCAGTTCGGTCCGGGTTAACCCAAGACCAAACCGAAAGTACATATATTTAACTCAAAACCAAACTGAACTGATTTCTAAACCGAAAACTGAACCAAAGTTAAATGAAATAACCGAAACCCAAACCGAACCGAACCGAATTACATGAGGTCAGTTCGGTTCGGATCGAGTAAAACGATTTAGCTAAGGCATGTTTAATCAAATTGAACCACCTGAAAGGTATTCTGTGATGAAGAACAATGCGCAAATGAAGAATACATCATAAACCTTAATCCCGAGTTTAAACACCAAAACAACAAACTACAAAAAGTATCTCATTTCAATCGTAAGAGAACTTTACAAGCATGAACACACTAAGATGTAATCCCGAGTTGACCAACCATAGAAATCATGAAAATAAAGAAAACCAAATAACCTAAAGCCCTCTAAATCGATACCATATAATCTTTTCGAAATCAAAATTTTCTATCACAACTGGCTCTTCCGATCACCAAAATAATCGGATCAATCAATCATGATCATCAAATGAAAAAAATAGAAAAAAAAAAAGTTCAAAAAACCAATAACCTCAACCTTTTGGGTCACAGCGCTTTTCTTGCGGCACTTGGTGTGATTGAAGTCGAATAATGGTGCCTTTAATCAATCGGCTTTAAGGAACAATAATGAATCTGGCCTTTAATCAATTGGCTTTATGGTTGATCAGAGGAAGAGACGAACCTACTTGAGTGGCTTCTCAGTTTACTAATTCTGGCGAGAAAACGAAGAACAGATCTAAATGAGAGAGAGGGAGAGAGGGAGAGAGGGAGAGAGGGAGGGAGCGAGACAAGAGTGAGGGAAGGAGGGAGAGACGAGGAGGGAGGGAGGAAAAGAGATGAGAGAGAGAGAGAGATGGGAGGAAGATGGTCTTCTTCAACCTCAAGTCAGCGAAGTGATCTCCGATTGCAATTTGAAAAGTTTTGTCGGGATTTGTAATTTTATTAAATTTTAAAGGTATTATAAATTTTAATATTATATATAATAATTCGGTTCAGTTCGATTTAACCGAACACAAAAACCAAAACCAAACCGATTTAATTCGGGTTAATTTTTTATGGACCAATACCGAACCGAAGTCGGTTTGGTTCGGGTGAGTTTTGGGTTTACCCGGACCGAGTTGCAGCCCTAGTTTTTACCATTCCAAAATTACATATAGACATTTAATTTAAATGGGTACCCAACCGGTTGACAAAGAGCTTAAAGGAAACTTTAATTTAAATGGGTACCAAATCGGTTGACCCGTTTTTAGACGGGTTTTGAGAAAACCTAAACCCAAGTCCAAACCAATTATTAAATGGGTCAATCCGAACCCATTTAATCTGGGTTGGGTTCGGGTGGATTGGCGGGTTGATTTAGAAATGGCCAGCTCTATGGGAAAGCAAAAAGAAGGATGAAAAACCTGAAAAAAAAACTATTATAATTTGAAGCTCAAAACCACAGCCCAGAAAAGAAGAGAAAAAAAAAAGGCTTAAAAAAAAATCTTCGGAAAACCTGCAAAAAAAAAAACTGTGAACCAATTTTACTGCCACGAAATTCAAATCGGTCAATGATTTCAATATCTGTCGATGGATCACTCACTGAACCAATCAATCCATCAAACAAATCCCAGAATTTTTTTTTTCTAGTAGACTTTTTGAATCAGCGGAATCTCCCTCCAAACCCTAACAAAAGCTCCACATTTGCATCGCAGTCCGAGAGAGAGAGAGGAAAAAGCCAATATCTCTCGATCGATCACTCACTGAACCAATCAAAAAAATTCCAAAAATTCTTTTTCCAAGTGAGCTCTCTAAATCACCGAAATCTACTAAAGGTGCATTAACCTTCGCCGCTATAGCCTTCCTTTTTTGTACTGCTAGCTTTTCTTAGTTCAGTACCCGCTGTGTGAGATGACCACTGAGATTTGATGTGATTGTACTGCTAGCCACGCTAGTTTGGTACCAAGTGTGTGATTAACCACTGGGAATTAAGACGTAATAGTATTGCTAATGGCAAGGTTCACTTGTTCAGTACCCAATATGAAGACTGGCAGGCAGACCTATATGGTGGTACTTCTACTTGTGAGGCCACACACTAGTTATGTAGTCTGTCAGGGACATTCTATTAGGATTGAGATTACTGCTAGTCTATACTAGTTTAGTACCCAACAAGGGACCCCCACTGGAAAGGATATTGAGGTGATTGTACTGTTAGCAGACACTGCTAATTCAGTACCCAGCGTAACCTAGATGTCTACTAGGATGTGAGGATGATATTGGATGGTTATTATTTCTTTATATTCGGTTATTTTATTCTGTTATTTATATATTCTATAAGGTATATATCTATAAAAATCACAGGTAAGTATTTCTAACTCTCAGATTAAGGTTTATTTATTTGTTTTTAATCATGTTTAATTTATTGTTCTTATGTTAGAATGCATGATCCCTTATGTTGAATATTGTTAATATTAAAATATATATGTAAATATGTTATGAACCAAACTTAGGAAAACTTTGCATGTTTATTGATAATAATATTAAATACCTATTTGGTGTAAATATATTATTCAAATAAGGAGTAATGTGCAGATTATCATATGAGGTGTATTAGCCTCACTTACTTGGTTTCATTGAGACTCGCCCCTCATATTTTGACAGGAAACCAGAAATCTAGAGGTAATGGAAATGAGGTGACGGGATGGTTATTGGAATGATGAAACATATTGCTTGAGTTTGTTATTGTTTTGGCAAGAATCTTTGAGTTGATGTATTTTATGAACCATCGGGGTTCAAGATTGTAACCGATTGCATTTGGTTAAACCATGGTTCCAGCTGGTTCAATTTTGGTTTTGAATTGTTATATTGGTTTAATTTACACTGTAACTCTAGTTTAAGAAATATTAAATGAAATTGTCAAGTATTTATTAGGTTAAAAATATATATTGGGATCGATTCGCTTACGAGCAAGGTTATGCTCGATCCTACTCATGCATAGTAAGTCATGAGGTAAGGATTTAGGGCGTGACAATATCACGATCAACCCAACCCAACTGCAATCCAATACCCCAAGGAAAAAAAAAGACACCCTTATTTTTTTTTTTGGTAAACCAACATGACACTATATTGAAATAAAACGAACAAAAGGAACCTCTCTGCCATCACTGGAGAGCAGGTTCCAAATATAACAAGGAGGAAAGTGAACCCATAGGCAAGGGAACTTGTCAAGAGCAAAATTTGCAAAGCAATCCGCTGCCTAGTTACCCTCCCAGAAGACATGACTAAAATCAACACTTAGAAAATTACATATTAAGGATCTGATAATAGAAAGAGCAGCTGAAATCTTCCATGGACCAAGGGATGAAGAGCAACGGCTAACCTGATGGCTTCTAAAGCGGCAAAAGCTTCCGCTTGAATGCTAGATGTGGCCTCCACAAATGATGCAAATGCAGCAATGAATCTTCCTTGACTATCTCTTGCAATCCCACCGATGGATGCTGTATTTGAAAACCATCTATAGGCACCGTCAAAATTGATCTTTACGTATGGGTGAGGAGGTCTTCTCCATGACACTTGCACTACTTGTTTCTGTCTACACCCTTATTGCTACCTTCTGCAAGCGGTTCTTTCATAACTACACTCATCGAACCACAACTTGCATGATGATCCAATTCGTTGTACCAGTAAAACTAGAGTCCTGGTCAACTGCTAACTTCAAATGCTAACTTCAAGTGCTGGGTTGAACCGGGCCGCAGTAATCTGCTAACTTCTTTCTCCATGCTCGCGAGTTTCGTACACGTCATGTGTCCAAGGGGATCCACAAAGCTTTTGGGGGATATTTATAAATCTGTGGAAAATGGACCACATGATCCACACGCTTTCAACTGGCAATTGCTTCTAACGAGATTCTAACTGTCAAGTTGAAACGCTCCAGGTGGATCCAGGTGAAACGCTCCAAGTGGCACCATGGCTCCAGGTGAAACGCTGTCAAGAGTCAGACAACCGTGTTTTCTTCTTTGAAATAGCTTATCCTCGCATCATTTTAAGATTGAAAGTTGTTCTGTCTCCATATGCCACGTCACTCCTTATTCGTACTTTAGTTGCAGTTCCTCGGAAGTGAAGTGTGAGACGAGGACTACATTCCTCGCCGATCTATCATAAACAAAATCACGTCCGCATATATTCATTTATAAACTAAATTAGAAATGACAAAACTTTTTGACAAAAACCAAAATATAATGCAAAAATATTCTTATATGAATTATTTGCCAAGAATAAAGTTTTAGAGATGCCTTACTAGTTACTATCAATGAACCATTACAAGAGAGATCAACAATCCAAATCCTCCATTGTGCTCTTTAGTCTTGAAATGTTCCTTTTTGCGACCAAACTTTCCTCCACCTGCTCTAAACATTCATTATCTCCCTCTATTAGTATTAGGGGATGAAGTTGTCTACAATTTAAGGTTGCATTGGCCCATACTGTTGGATTGGGATGGACGACGCTTTTATGTGATCAGCAATTTTTCTTTTTTGTAAATGTTTTATGTGGGGCAAGTTAAAAAGACACTAATCATTTTATGCGCTACGTGAAAGCATCCTACTCTAACAACGATGGCCAAATAGAGCTTTAAATTGTAAACAATTTTATCCACTCCATATGGTGCCCTTTATGCAAAGGTAGGCCCAGACAATCTTACCATTAGTAAAGCCAACCCTCTAGAATATTCACGAGAAATTCTGGATCTCCTTTTTTTCTCTCATAAATACCCTTCACAACACATAAAAAAACCCTGAATAAAGCCTCCTCCATTATATAATTTCCAACTTCAACCATTTATTTTCATGCTTTACGGTTATCACTAATAGAAACTAGGGGGATTGCATGTGCTACGTGCATAGCCAACTACAAAATACGTAATTTATAAACTGCATTGTGGAGCCCATTGATTAATTATAGGTATTTAAATTTGAACGTGTGTGGAGCAAGGTGGGTCATTATAAGGGATTTTTTTTTTTGTTGTTTATGGGGACAATGTTTGGGAAAAAAAAAAGGATCAGAATCAAAGAATATCCGCCCCATTATAATCGCCGATGATTTGGTCTCTCCAAAAAACGACCTATTTCACATTAGGAAAAATCGGGATTTGTTTCCTTGTACTTTCCCAATTCAGAAAGTAAGAAGGGACACCTGTCTCTCCAGAGTCGCCAGACTCAAGAGAGGGAACAGCTGGTGACAGGTCATCCCTTCTTTCCCTCCTTTCGTGTTCACGTCAAAATCCAAAAAAACGCGCGTTCCACGCCGCACACCAAAATCTATAAATACAAACCTTCCGCTTCGCAGTTTATTTAGGACAGAACGAACTCTTTCACCAGAGTCAACACACTCCCCTGCTGAACTCAAAACACCTCTTCAATGGATGCCTTCACTACTACACAAAGAAAAAAGGGAAGAGAGAGAGATGCTAAGTAAAATTAGAGCTATCAAAATGTAACCCGACCCGACGGGTCAACCCAATTATAAATGGGTTAGGTTGACCCGTTTATTAATTGGATTGGGTGCGGATTGGGGTTTCCCCAATCCACCAGCAATCAGGTCAAACAGATTATGACCCACCAACCTGACGGGTAACCCGATTTTTTTTATAAAAAAAAAAGACGCCAAAAGTGTCCCGTTCCGACCCAATTAACCACCAACCCAACCCAATCCAATTAACCCCCCAACCCTATTTTAATCATATTTTTTGAATAATAAAAAATATATATATAAACGGGTTGGCAGGTTGAACCCGTTTATTGACGGGTTGGGGGTCTTCCAACCCGCCTTAATTTAGTCCAACCCAGAACCGACCCGATTAACCCACAACCCGACTTGTTTCCAGCTCTAGGTAAAATCAAAGAGGCAAAATAGATTGGACTAAACCAATCTGCGTCTCCGCAGTGAAATACAAACGAAAAAATCAAAGTTTACGCTTTGGGGGATTCTACCTATTGCAATGCCAGTTTGTGGGTGGTTCATTGCTCCTTTTAGAGAGAAGAAAACAGAGGTATTTAAGAGAGAGTGGTAGAAATGGTACCTGGTTTTCAAAGCCCCCAAATCTCTTTCCTTCTCTCCTTGCGATAGAGAGAGAGTGTGTCTGGTGTTCTGGGTGCATGCGTCCTTGCAGTAGAGAGAGACCGTATTGTGGGTGTTCTCACGGTAGAAAAACAACGACAACTGTGTGTTGTGATGTAGGTGTTCTCACGATAGAGAATGGCGACTATGTGTTCTTACGAGGTAGAGAGAATAGCTATAGGGAGAGAAGATGAGAGAGTGTTCTCCCTCGATTTGGTGGTGAAGGATGAAAGGAAAGAGCCATTCTCATTTTTTTTTTTTTTATAATGAAGAGTGATTCTCATTTCCCTCTAATTTTTTGAGCCACCGTTAGACGATGCCCACTGCCGTTTCTGTTCTGTTAACGTTTGAGAACGTTAAGTTAAATTTTGGTTTTTGGTTTTTGTTTTTCGTCTGCATACAACCCTGTAGTTTGAGGCTGTACAATCTTTTTTTTTTGGTGGACTTGAGGCTGTACAATCCGCAATTAGGAATTTGTCTGCGTTCTTGCGAGAGAGAGTTTCGGCAGTCGAGGTCTGCCGAAACTAGGAAATTTATTTTTGAAATTGAACCAAAAGGGAACGGCGTTAATGCCGTTCTCCTCAAACCCAACCACGGATGACGTGGTGAATGTTAAGTCTGCAGATGACGTAGCCCTTACGTGCCACCTTTTGATTTGATACCGGAGGGCACCCAGCAGATGATTCAAATCCCTTCCTCTATGCTCTCGAGGTCATGTGTCCAAGGGGACCCACAAGCTTTTGGGGGATATTTATAAATGTGTTGAAAATGACCACGTGATCCACACGCGTCAACTGGCAGTTGCTTCTAACTGTCAAGGTGAAACGCTCCAGGTGGCTCAGGTGAAACGCTCCAAGTGGCACCACTGAGCGGCTCCAGGTGAAAACGCTCACTAGTGTCAACCGTGTTTTCTTCTGTTTTTTTTTGGAAAATCTTATCCTCTCGCATCATTTTAAGATGGAAAGCTGTTCTGTCTCCATATGCCACGTCACTCCTTCGTACTTTAGTTTGCAGATCCTCGGAAGTGAAGTGTGAGGCGAGGAGTACATTCCTCGCCGATCTCTCATAAACAAAATCACGTCCGCTTATATTCATTTACAAACTAAATTAGAAATGACACAAAACTATTTGACAAAAACCAAAATATAATACAAAATATTCTTATATGAATTATTTGCCAAGGATAAAGTTTTAGAGATGCCTTACTATCAATGAACCGTTACAAGAGAGATCAACAGTCCAAATCCTCCATTGTGCTCTTTAGTCTTGAAATGTTCCTTTTGAGACCAACCTTTCCTCCACCAGCTCTAAACATTCCCTATCTCCCTCTATTAGTATTATAGGATGAAGTTGTCTCCAATGTAAGGTTGCATTGGCCCATACTGTTGGAGTGGGATTGACGACGCTTTTATGTGATCAACCAACGGTTTTTTCTTTTTTGTAAATGTTTTATGCAAGGCCCATTTTAAAAAAAAACATTAATCATTTTATGCGCTACGTGAAAGCATCCTAGTCTAACAACGAGGGCCAAATAGAGCCTTGAATTGTAAACAATTTTGTCTCCTCCATATGGTGCCCTTTATGCAAAGGTAGGCCCAGACAATCTTACTATTGGTAAAGTAATCCCTCGAGAATACTCACGAAGAATTCTAGATTTCTTTTTTTCTCTCATAAATACCCTTCACAACACATAAAAACCCTAAATAAAGCCTCCTCCTTAATATAATTTCCAACTTCAACCATCTATTTTCATGCTTTACGGTTATCATTAATAGAAACTAGGGGGATTGCATACGCCATGTGCATATCCAACTACAAAATACCTAATTTGTAAATTGTATTGTAGGGCCCACTGATTAGTTATAGGTATTTAAATTGCAAGGAAGATCATTATAAGGGATTTTTTTTTTTTTTTAATATGTGGGGGCCAATGTTTGGGAAAAAAACAAGAGAGAGCCGGAATCAAAGAATATCCCAAGAAAACGACCTATTTCAAATCGGGACTTTCGTTTCCTCGTACTTTCGTTTTAGTAAAGAAAGAGTAAGAAGGGACACCTGTCTCTCCAGAGTCCGCCAGATTCAGGATAGGGGACAGCTGGTGGCAGATAGGCCATTTCCGTGTTCGCGTCAAAATCGAGAAAAACGCGCGTTCCATCCAGCACACCAAAATCTATAAATATAAACCTTCCCCATCGCAGTTAATCCAGAACAGAACGAACTCTTTCCGCACAGTCTAACACATCAAAACACCTCTTCAATGGATGCCTTCACTACTACACAGTACACCGACACACTCTCATCAACGTCTGATACAAGCATCAAACTCCGGGGAGTTTCGGATGAGGAGGTTTCGCTTGCGTCGGATCGTCCGAAGAAGCGCGCCGGCCGAAAGAAATTCAGGGAGACTCGGCACCCGGTGTATCGCGGTGTCCGGCAGAGGAATTCCGATAGGTGGGTATGCGAGGTTCGCGTGCCGAACAAGAAGTCAAGGATCTGGCTTGGGACCTTCCGGACCGCGGAGATGGCCGCCCGGGCTCATGATGTTGCTGCAATGGCACTTAGAGGCAAGTCCGCATGTCTTAATTTTGCAGACTCGACATGGCGTTTGCCAGTTCCCGACTCCGCTAGTGCCACTGATATTCAGAAGGCTGCTGCAGAAGCAGCAGAGGCTTTCAGGGACTCAGAATCCGATCAAGGAGTGGCTTCTGCTGATTATAAGAGAACAGTACAGGACGCAACAATGTTGCCGGAGAATTTGTTTTACACAGACGAAGAAGCCGCCAACATGGCAGAATGGCGTATGTTCTCTCCAAATCCTTATATGCGAACGACTGGGTTCGATTGGGATGACATGGAAAACAATATTGACGTGTCGCTATGGAGTTACTCCATCTGATCTGATTGGACTTGACAACACAGTTCCCCCATTTGTTTGTAATATGGTACATATAGATGCAGATTGTCTTTAACTGCATTGCTCATACCAACTTTTTTTACTGGTATGGTCTCACAAGTAGAAAGCTCATTCAATTTTAAGTCCAATTCATTCAATTTTAAGTTCAATTCTAAAGAGAGTTTGCTCTCCTGTAAGTTTTTTGTGAAGAAGAATGGGAGCTTTTACTTCCCATTTCTCAAACTAGACAATATGTATCAATAAAAGTAAGATTTTGTTCAAAATTCAGATTATATACAAACTGTAGACTTTATAAGTCATGACTATGCATAAACATTAAATAGAAACAACAATCTACATCACAAAGGGAAGATACATTAGAGGAGACAGATGGGGTCTTCCCATGTAGCTACAAGCCTACAAAAGGGAAATTTCTATCTAAATATTAGGGCGCCCCTTCTCCATTGTATAAATGTTAGTAACTGAATGAACTGAAAAGGGGTTAGGAGTACAGGAAAAAAAAGATTCGCTAGTCAAATAGAAGGCGACGCCTCACCGACTTGGGCAAATTTGGACTGGACAGCTTTCTTCTTGCTTTTGAAATCCTTTCTCTGCCATTTTCAGAATTCTCAGCCAAACCTTCCGCTGGATTTGCCTGCTGCATTTTTACCTTTGTTGAACGGTAGAATTCAGTTATACTAAGCTGGACGCCTCCTGATTTTGGTGATTCTGACTTGTCATTGCTTCCATCGGATTTTGGCCCCAATTTCTTTCTTCTTGATTTTGATTCTCTCATTTCCTACCAAGTTGTCATTGAAAAAACAAGAAGCATAAGCATGAATACAGCAAGTCCCGAAGCATTTGTGTACAGTCAAACAGCCTAGGAACCTAAATTTTTATAAGTTAGCACATGGTGGCAACAAAAGTAAAATTTTCATGTGAACTCATGATTTTATCCCCATTTTAATGGTGGCCACAATATATACCATTTCCATGATACTATAATATTTTGTGGGAACTTTTCTTTGCCCACATGGCATATGTACTTGACCAGACAAAAAATTCTATCCCTCTTTTCTTTCCATCCCCATTCCCCCCTAACAACCACCCCAAAACCACACACCACATTGCAAAAAACAAATAAATAAACCCAACAAACAGAGAATGTTACTTCCATTAGACTGAGATAAATTGAGAAAAATGCAGCTAATTACACTGACAAAGCAGACTAGTCCACCCTTGACCCTCAGTTCATAGATTGGGCATCACAACTCCAACCAGTGCCAGGCAAATTTTTCACACCACCTAGCTGCTGAACCTCTCCAAGGATGGGCAACTACAACAACCCCAAGAACGCATGACAATCAGGCTGACACGGGTCCAAGGAATAGGAAATTTAAGAGACAACCACAGATCAAAAGTACTAAATACGACTATTATGAGCATGGAAGATCAAAAAACCTATGATCAATATTCATTCTTGTGGAAATACAGCACTGATTTAGAGCTTAGACAAGGTTCCAAACCAACAATTCAAAACATTCAAAGATCCAATAAACTGATAAAATCAAACACTAAGAAAATGCCCTGTCGGGCACACCATTCAATGAAATGACATGTTATTTCCTAATATGTGGCTCCCACTCATCACATCTACATGCCAATGAAATACCCTTTTTCCACATGATCGATGCTTCAAAAAAAATTGAATAAAGCTTATTACAGTTTATAAAAGGCCTAAAGCCCTCAGACCCAATTATACGGGAAAAGAGATGATGTGTTTCCAAATCATGATCAAGTTACCAAGGCGATGAGCCATTCTAAGCACAGGTTTGAGGTTTCAAAACCACAACTCCAAATCCAGGTTTAGTTAGAAAAGCAAGAATAGTGAAGTTTTAAAATTTTATAAAACATAGAAAAATGGTCTTACACATATGACTAGAACCCATTCTACTTAAAGCTATTGACCTGTAAAAGAAGTAAAATAAATCAAATCAGTACAAAAGAAAAAGAAATATTTTACCTTTTCCTGCAAAAATCTATCAACTTCTCCCGGAAATGCAGCCTGAACAAGTTCCATGTTTTCATCAGTCAACAGACAGCAGCAGCCATCATCAACCAGGACCTGGGGGACATTGGGCTCATCCAATGGATCACTAGGTTCAGTCACATCCATTAATTCTCTTTGCAGCAAATCAGAATCTTCAACTGGGACTGGATTGGTAGCACTGCCCAAAGGAGGGACTGCTTTCTTCCAACTGACCACATAAAATGGATGACCATATCTTATCTTAACACGCTGTATAGAGCTGAATTCATATTGTCCATACAACAATCCTTCTCTAGGATTCAAGGCCATATCTCTCAGAAAAATGGTAGACAAAATAGGAAGCATTCTCTGCCTTATGAAAGATGGATCCCAGTGCTGATGGAAAGCTAAGAAATCAACCAAAACTTCAGTCTTAGGATTTTCCCACAGCAAGGGAGGACTGTCACTTTCTGCATAACAATATATAACACCGTTACCATTGGGAAAAGGTTAAAATATATAAAACAGGAATTTCTACATAATTATGCACCTAAAATATGGTACACAACAACATAGTTGCATCGCAAACAATCAAAAGTAGTAAAAAGAAATAAGAGTTTATAAGGATGATCCCAATTGATTCACAGTATGATTTAAAAAAAAAATAAGAATAAGAAAATGGTTCCAGTTCCCAATAAATACAATCGAATACAGAAAATTCATGATCATCATTTTTGAATGTTCAACTTTTAACATGTCACTACGTATGACAAAAAATATATGAATCAGCATCTATAATCAGCAAGCATTTCTTGAAATAGGTGATATGGCACTCCCAAGCAGCTTAAGGATGATACTCCTATGTCATTGTCACACTGCCACCGCCGCCAAGTCATTGAACTCAACACATTCAGTAGACCACCTCTTGGATGGATTTAAGCCCAACATCAGATAGATGATTTCAACATGAGATGAAGTAATTGCAATTTTAGTTTTTTTACTAGGAACAATAAATAGAAAAAGGAAAAATGAACACAATAATTACGAATACAAATAATAAAGAGGTTGACTGGCATGTTGGTATGGGTATGGACTTCCATGGGTCACCAGATCCAAACTTGTTGAGGGAATTGTCACGATAGGAAGTCATCACATCCAATCTTCTCGAGGAAGTTATCTCCATCATGGTTGTACAACCATCTTCTCTCACTGCTTTGCAGGATTATACCACCTTACCAGCAATTTCATTTTCAATTTTGAAGGACAAAAAAGAAAAACAGCTAACTAATATTTGTGGTAAAAAGTATTCCAAATTTTACAATGTAGATGATCCTGAGCATCATCAAGCCAAAATCTACACTAAGAAATAAATCGAAAGAAAACATTACAAATGTTTATCCCCTGGAAAACATAAATATTGCTACCTTAGTTAATACTTCTAGCACAAATATTGGTGATTACAATCAGAGACGCACCAACGAAATTCCCATGGTTGCCACCTAAATACATTTCAACAATCTCGTTGTTTGGGAAATTCTGCTCTGAGGCGATCTTTTTGCAAACTTTGATTTTCCAGTTTGCATGTTTCATCTGTTCCTTGTTTTCCCTATCCTGCCATTCAATTAAAGGCCTTAGAAAGCAATGGGATGTACTGAAATGTTGAAATATAAACATCATATGAACCTGAGGTCAAATGAAGGTACAGTTAGTACAAGTAAATTAAAATTGCCAAGATCCCAAATTTCAGCATATAATGTCAACATCTACTACATAAAAAAATGGATCTATCATATTGAAGATATACCAAAGCACAGCTGGAACATTCACATTGGAACCCTACTGGCTTTTCCATGCAACCTTCACTACTACTAGCATTGCAGTACCCACAGGCATACTTGAGATGTGCATTTTTGCTGCCTGGATGACCACATAAGGAACAATGAGGAGTTTTTGTCCTCCGTGAGCCATCATCTGAATCAGGTATAAGACAATCAACATCACATTTTATACCACGCTCAATGAATTGCAAACCCGCATTGCCTAGTTCATGTAACCTGCATGACATTTGGTGGTCTTATTAATATCTAGAAAAATACTGCCCCTATCTGATAGAATATTGAATTGAATATATGCTATAAAAGAACCAATTAAATAAACCAAACCTGTTTAAAATCTCATCTTCACTAAACATTCGAACAAAGCGAAGAGCTGTATCAAGCCCAATCCCAGGAACCCCATTCAAATCATGGTCGTTTCCAACCAAAAGAGAGATGGCTACAAAGTGTTTCCTTGTCAACCCAAGACCAGCTTCAATATCTGAACTGTAGTAGCATTCAAATGGTTCCTGCATAAAATATGAGTATAATGCTTGCCATGGAGATGAAAAACCAATTAAATAGCAATTAAATCCATACATGCTCCAAAAAACAAAATTGGAATGAATGAAAAAGAAGCATTTGATAATGATATGACCCCAGCCAAACCCACCGTCCAACAAAAATAAAATAAAGAAAAAATAACAAGAGTTAGCTATAATAAAGATAAGTAGAACGTTTCCGCAGATATAAGAGGTGAGATCTTTGTTAAATACAAACAAGCTTAGCCTGTCCAATACAATAACTAATGATTTGATAAAAACTTAACCCAGCCAACTTGCTACTTCTATTTTTCAAACTTATTTCTCAATTGTACTTGTGTTAGGACTTTTTTTCTTTTCTTACCTAGCGAAGACAATTTTATGTTATGTGATAACTCTAGACAGTATTACTCCATTTATTAACGAAAACCTGCTTGCCCATTCATATCCAGGAATTTCATTGGTTTCTATCTGAAACTTATAGTCCTCAGGTAGCATTGTACACAGCTCAAATGTAAAGCTTTAGACTGAACACAGGGGAACTAACCATATAGGTTCCAAAAAACTGGGAAGCTCACAGCAAGTTGAGTCTAGAGAACTCATTTATATTGCTGTTACATTGGACGGTGTTTCTAAGATATAATTGACAAAGTATAGTATACAGAGCCTCTCAATCATTTAACTTTCTACTTGCAAATTGCATATATGCATACATATATATATATGTGGACACGTGTGTGTGTGTGTGTATGTGTATTTGTGTGAAACCAGAAATAAGAGAGAGTCGACCTTTTAGAGCATTAAGGCAAAAGAATAGACAGAATCACATCTCTATGAGCGTGTGCATAAATATATATATCTATATATATATATATATATATATGCATGTAGGTACACACCCCCCTATATTTAAAATACATTCCAGTCTGTCTCATCAGGTTTAGTTACCCAGTGAAAACATTTGTTTTCTGCCACTTGGAAAGATGATACACACAACTAGACCCTATACCTAATAGAAGACCCCCTCGGGCGGACACTTGGACGATAACACAAAAAAGGCCCCATTAACACATGTATCTTTTTGTCACATGTGACAATAGCTATCAAATTTTTTTTTATATATATATTTTTTAAGTTTGGGCAAGAAAAACATGAAAAATAGGGGAAGCCTTTTTCCATGCGGCAACCAGCAGGCATCCATAGGGATGAAACATAATATGAGAAGTGGATTCAAACAGAAGTACACATAGACAACTATTTTGACAAACCCGACAAGTCCAAATGTTCTTCCACATGACCCCATTTTATGTACCAAGTTCCAATTGTAAAAACATTTTCAAAATAGAAAAACAAAGGCTAATTCTAAACATCAATCTTGCCAAAATTTTAAAAAAAAAACATTAAAATGTTAATGGCAATTGTTAGACAAGCAAAAGTCCATTACATCAATAGGTATCTGGCTGGCTTACCTGGATACAAGCTGTCCACATGACCCGTTGAAAGGGTCCGCAATAAAGTGAACAGTTTCGGTTATCACTGTTATCCCTAAATATGACAGAATAACACCATGCCTCACTAAAAAACTAAAAATAATTATTAAAAAAAAAACAGAAATCCTTCCCATTTATATGGACTAGCATGTGCACATGCATACTGCACATACATTGAAATTAGTTTTGGTAGTCATTCAGGAGATATGATTGTCTTTTAATATTTTAAGAGGCATTCTCAGGAAATAGGCATAAGCATTATAAGCGATATTAAAGTCTTTACAACTTTTTTTGGAGCATTTTCAAGAAACCACATGTCAGGCCAAAATTAACCCTCTTCCTTTTATATAATAGTATAGATATGTAAAAGCATACCCATACATAAAATATATCTAAGCCTTTATTAGATGAATACATTATCCAATGCTAATTTGGGGGTGAACAAAAAACAGCAAAACAAACGAACTTGTATGTATGGATTGTTTTAGGAGCCTCTCCACTTGCAAAGGCAAGGCTGCGTGCATTAGACCCTCCCTAGACCCCGCGCAGCGTAGGAAGCATCGTGCACTGAGCTAGCCCTTTTATGTATGGATTGTTTATGCCCCTTGGATAATTTAATGCTATAAGCACCTTCATGAAACTTGTGATATGAGTTCCATAATCATTTGTCGGCAAGTTTGTCTCCATATACTTTGGTAAACATCTGCATTGGTTGGAAGTTATGACAATTAAAAAGAGGTGGAGATTTTAACACTAAAATCTTCCCATAGCACAACATCACAACATCAATTTGGTACCATAACTTCACCTAGTAATGTGCCTTCCACACCTACTATAAGGCCCTCCATGTCCCCATTCACAGAATTTCTGCAAAAGGCCCATCTTTGATGGTACTATTCTCAAGCTTTCTCTTAAACCATTTTCATGACTTGGACAAACAACCAAAACAATCCTGTACTCTTTTATACATAAAAATCTAGTTGTGAACTATCTTTCCAATTCCATGTTTTCTATGCTTACTTATGACCAAGGAATGGCAACCCAGATAGGCATCAAGACTCCATGGTTATAACTAACCACCCAAGACTTATCCAAGGTTCCTAATTATCATCAAAGAATCCCACTCGTTATCACTATTAAAAAATCAATGAGACTTCTAATTTGGAGCAAGTTCTAGATGTCTTGACCAGATTTGGCCGTGTAAACATTCTGATTCAGTATATCCACAGGCAGTGGACATCATCTATGTTAAGAGACTACAAAAGATCTACCTCTCTAATTATCACTAAGATATCCTATAGTTCTGAAACCTAAATCAGCAAATCCATGTTAGCCATGAGATTAATAAGAAAAATTTGCTCAATAATTCTAAATATTTAGGATGATGTTCCTCTATTCCAATGTTATCTTCCCATCTTATATACATTGGCTACCATTAAGCACTGAAGGTAAATAAAACTATGCATGTAATTTTATATCCACAATATGTGTCCTCATGTGAAGGAATTAAAAAATGCTTGTTTCCAGATTGAAACATTTCAATTTTTTTCTTTTTTTTGGACTGAGAAATCAAAATCATGGAATATGTTAAAGAAAAAGAAGAAAAGAAAAGAGGAGGTTGAGGCCAATATTGTTTTTGCCTACCCTTGATTCCAATATGGGTAAAGAAAATACACAGCACTTAATGAATACAGTTGGATATGCAAAAATACTGCGACCCGACAACAACTCAAAACTTACTTTAGAGTTGGGCCGCAAGCATTTAATCACACATTTGGCCCCAAAAAGAAAAGCATCACTATCAGCCGTTATGCAAGCATCAACATAACCTTCACTGTTTAACTGGGCACAAAGTGCTTCGGCCTCAGATCTTGCTCTTAGCACTGGCATTCCAAGAAGTTCAAGAAGCTCCTACAATGCAAAAATTAATAAATACTTAGAAATATGGAATCCCCCAAAAAAACATGGCCAACAGGAGAAGTGAATATATGATGCTCAATTCAGATGAATTCCGGAAAAATTTTCCCTTGAGATACTAAAAATATCCTGATCTAGACGTAAAGAACCATATACAAGCATGAAATGTTGAAGGATCAGAAAACCTCTGCCAGCAAAGACAAAAAGAATGGCATATAAGACAGTAGTTATACGTGGATGTGAACAGAATTCTCAGATAAATATCAACTATCAACCAAAGCCATGGTCATCTGAAAAGCCACTTCTCAATAAGCCGACATGCACAACTTGTTATGCTTGTATGTTGTGTCATATATTTTGTGTCTGGATGTCTATACTTTCCAGTCTGTGCGCACTTTAGACAATGACTAAGTGCCAATGACTAAGTGTCTGGATGTCTATACTTTCCATTTCCAGTCTGGTTCAATATTTAAACTGAAAATAACAATGGCTACGCAATTATTAGTCAGCATAAAGGAAATAGCAACAAAAATAACAATGGGAAGTGCAAACAACCGGTGCTCAAGCCAGCTTTTACTTTGGACACATCCAAAGACGACCATTTATCTGACTCTACAGGCAACTGATAAAATAGGTGAGCATACAAACACATTGTAGTAAAAAAGATCACATGAGCAATCCACAGAAATTGATGGTTACACAGAAGTACAAACCAGTGCCAGTTTGCTAGCATTTCCCACAACAGAAAACAAATGTTTCACTTCTTAAATTTTTTTTTATTATAGTAAATTACACTTTAAATATACAGTTGAATATATATACATACATACAAAAAGACCTTGGTTCCATCATTATTTAAAAAAAAAAATGTGTTAACAGCCGTTGAAGCTTTACGTTATTCATTGTTACAATGATCATGAAAAAGGAAAATAAAAACAAGGGTTTCTTTCGCTTTTCGAGTTCACAATTAATCATATTTTTGACGGAAACGAGCCTTAAAATGCATTTAATAAGGTCCAATTTCCAAATGACAATCGTATAAATGGAATGGGATTAGAGTCATGACAGCAAGAATCTAGTTGATGATAGTCTCGAGGGGATAATTAAAAAGAAAAAAAGACAAACAAACAATGCAAGACAAGTCACGGAGAACAGACCCAGCACGAATGGTTTAAAATTACATGAACGGTGACAGAATCAATAAGAACCTGAAATTTCAAAACACGATGAACCTAAACATCGACTCACCACACACTCATGAACGCACTTTGTAAAAGCCCCATTTCTTTCAACAGGAACACCTTCCTTCTCTTTCGAAACACTGGACAAATCAATACCGGATGATCGGAAGAATCGCTCAGTCCTTGCCCGCGCTTTCAACGGAGATGGCGTCCCGTCGACGACAAAGACCGGGAACGCTCCAAGCTACATATTTTCATGATTGGTGACTCAGTAACTAAAGCCATACAAAGAATAAATCGAGTAGGGGAAACAGAGAGGAGAGGCAAAAGACCTTAGAGAATAGATTGATGGTTCTGAAAAACGTAAGCCTCAAATGAGGGTTCCTCGCATTATTCTTGATAGCCGTTTCGTGCTGAACGATCCAGAAAGAGAGGTCGACTGCAACTCTCTTGTTTCGAAGAAAATCAAAACCTTCGTTCCTCGCATAGGGTTTTAGTAGATCCCAGAAATTCCCTCCAACGCCCATATTCGCTTAAATACGTCGATTAAATTCAGGGATGAGAATGCGAGGATCTGATCCTATCTCTCATCCCCAAAACCCGCCAACTGCGAGGCTAATGCCCTCTGAAGTCCGTAAAGACAAATTTTTGTTGCCGTTGGAGCCTGGAAACGCCGTTGAGTTCTGAAGAAGTATTGATGGCACGTGCAAACACGCACAAGCAGCGGATGCGCAGGCTGTTTTGCTTTCCAAAATGATCCTTACCGCCTGCAAATCCATGGATACGAGCATTTCATCAGAAAACATCATGTGATAAAAAGCATCAACATAAAGTTTATTCTTAGCTTTATAAAAAGTTTATTCCTAGTTTTATATAGCAATTTCAGGTGGCATCCATGTCTAATACTACATATAGGCAAATGACAAAAAGGCAGATGATTAGTTAATTGTTTGGGATCTCAAAGTTTTAAAGTATAGTAACGAATATTTGGAAAATAAAAATTGTGATGTGAAAGTCCAGTCGGACATGCAAGACTGCACGTGTGTAAGAAGGAACGGAGAGAGGGAGAATATGAGAGAGGACAGTTGAAAAACTAATTGTAAATTTTGACCATTGTACCCTTAAATTAATAAATCTTCTCAGTAAGTATGTAAGGTCTATTTTGGAAAGCTATACATTTTGTTTGGCACGCTTTCGAAGCGGCCTATTCCCATTATACGTAGTATAGATAGATTAATATATGTCATGTTACACGCATATGTATATATTAAACTTACTATTTCACTAAAAGCTATAGAAGTAAAAACTATGTATATTTTCATTAAAACTAACTCATTAAGAAATTACTTATGGATCCATTTTTGTGTAAAACAAATAAATAAATTATCAAATTCAACTTTTGAAAACTTCTACATGTAAAAATTTCTCTAATTTGAAAACTAAAAAAATAAAAAGACCAACTTGGCTCATAGAAACATGTTATAACAAGGATTATAAGTTTGTTTTCAAGAAAAATCTGAATTTTTATATCCCATAAAAGCTGTAAACAAGCCGATTATTCTTGCAACCTTCACAAAAGAGAGAAGAAACTCATCGATGCCGACCAAATTATTGACTGAAATAGACTAAAATTTTTCTTTATTGGGGCAACTGAGGTGGGTATGGAGCGGGTATTGGCAAGCGCCTTACTGTAGAGTTTTAGGCTATACTAAACCTACTCTTAACTGGGCTTTAAGTCCTAACCCTCTCAGGATGGTGGTGGTTCGGGTCAGGTTGGCCTGACTATATTACAAAATGCTAAAATATTAATTTTTTAAATAACTAGAATATGTAATTAAATTGTAATACAATATTCCTGTGGAAAAATATATTCTTTATATAAGATAAATGCAAAACATATATATTTTAGTGAATTAATTAAGCTCGGGTTTTTGGCTTACGTTGGATAGGTGAACTACTTAACCCACCACATTGCCAACCCCACACTTAACAGTTAGCACCCCTCTATCAAGTGATATCTAAGGCTGCGTTTGGCATTACTTTTTGCTTATTACTTCAAAAAGCAAGAAAAGCAATTAGATTGCTTTTGCTTAAATGAAGATCTTTTCATGAAGCAAAACCGTTTGGTTCACATTTGCTTTTGTTGGAAAATGCAAAAAAAAAATCATGTTTTGTAATATCAAAAGCATAAAAATTGTTTATTGGCTAATATTATGATAAAATATACTATTATATTAAGGGCGGGTGATGGTAGTAGAAATATGGTGGGTGGTAGGAGTGATGGTAATAATGATGGTGGGTGAGTGGTGGAGGTATCCTCGTGGGTGGCAGTGATGATGGTGGTAGGGGATGGTAGGTGTGGTGATAGTAGTGCGGTGGGGTTTTGGGGTTGCGGAGTTGGTAGGTGTTGGTGGAATAGGTGGATGGTGGTGGGTGGTGGTAAGAATGTTGTTAGTAGTTATAGTGGTGGGGGTGATAGTGGTGGTGAGCGGTGGTGGATGGTGGTGATAATGACGGTGAATGATAAGTGATACTCATGAGTCATGATGGTAGATGGGGTGTAATGGTGGCTAGATCTGCGATGTTAGTAGTGGTGCCCATGGTGGGAAGTAAGGGTGAATGGTGGTGGTGGGGTGGTGGGTGGAGGTGGTGGTGGCTGCGGTGTAGGTAGTGATGGTGGGTGGTAATGCTAGGGAGTGGCAGTGGTGGTGTGAGAAGGTTGTTGGTATTAGATTAGTATCAATAAGCAAAAGAAGAAAACAATAAAAAAATGAGAAACAAAAAAATTTTGCTTCTTAAGAAAATCAATTAGATTGCTTTTGTTTCATCATGAGAAACAAAAGCGAGTGCTAACCAAACATGCTTATTGCTTCAAAAAGCATGATTTTGCTTAAATAAGCAAAAAAACAAAAGCAATAAGCAATGCCAAACGTAGCCTAAATATTTCAATTAGGTTTGCTAATTTTCACAAATAAAAAAATTTACCTTCATTAAGCAAATTATCAAAAAATAATATTATTAAATCGCCAAGAACTTTTAAATACACAAACTTTTTAGGAGACAATTGCAAAAGGGAACAATATTTGAAATTATACAAAAGTAAAGAAGGGAATTTATATTATTTACATGAAAATTTAATAGCATTCAATACATTCACCAAACAACAAATTTAGTTGTTTTCCATATATATATTCACAACACAACCCATCACTAAGATAACAAAATTTAAAGATGTTACTATTATTTCAAAAACATAAAAGAAGACTTTTGTAATTTTATCAAACCTAAAGATAGTCTACACAACTTAATAAATTTAGTCAAGTTTCTAAATGCTATATCAACCTATCCGTCCATAAAATTAAATACCGAAAATCAGATCAATCAAAATTTTTGGGGAAATTGATTTTTAGTGGTAGCTTTTTAGAAATAATTTAGATTCAGTCATCCAATCCTCTATACTTAGAAATTAAGGATTTTTTTAAAAATAATTGGCAACAAGTATCATTTTAGTATTTTACTGTCTAAAAAAAACTTTCTTCCAAAAATACCTCTAAAAGACATAAAAACCTCTTCAAATTACTAGCAAGCATTTTTTGATTTTTGAAAAAAAGTACACTCCATGAATAGTAAAATAAAATAGGAAAGCGCGGACAGGAAGGAGAATATTAAAGTGATATATCTTTCGCACCTGGGATTTCAAAGCTGTCTTTTAGCCTGAAGCGTGGGGAGAGCTGACACGAGCGCACGGACTCCACGACGCGCAATCAATACAACATCAGATCCGCTCACGCAGGTCGGCCCCAATAAACAGTGTGCCACGTGTATTTCGCAAGCAGAGCTTAAACCCGAATGGCTGATGCCAGCGTGAAACGCACGAATGAAGGCCATTTAAAGAGTGGGCCCCACACCTTCAAATTCCATCCCAACCGGTGGTTTCACGGAACCACGGGATTTTAGCTGCAGAAGAATGCTTTCGAAGGGGGCTAGTTTCAAATTTTTGAATCTCCCGTGCGCTTCTCCCGTCAGAATTGATTGGGCGAATAAAATCCACAGTGATCCCCGCATGCGCTGCTCCGAAAAACTCAAACCGGGACGCATCAAACTCTTAATAAGCAACGCAAATTGAAATTAGTGCAGCCTCGCAACACGACAAAAGCTGCTTCGTTTCTTCGAAAGTCAAAAGTCAACTACTAGGACACAACAAACACGAATATAGTAACATCAAATGGTTGAATGGTGGGTCCAAGCAACTGCATGCCATACACGTGTAGGTTGCTCCGGTTCTTTTATTGTTCACGGAGGGGGTCAACTAGTATCTGCACGACATGCTGGTCTCTTTCAATTTCAAAGGGGTCTTCTAAAGATCCGACGTGGTAAAAAAAAAACAAATAAAAATCAATAAAATAATCTGGAGTAATATTCAAACTAAAAGCGAGAAGCATCCAGGCTTCTACCTCTCTTTGTAGCTCTTCACAGTTCCAGCTACCGTAGTTGCTTCTTGCCTGGAGATCTTCACCTCAGAAGCTACCTCTCTCCTTCTATTTCACAATTTTCATTTCACATCCCTCCCTTTAAAACCAATGCTTTCACTTCTCTCTGTCTCAACCTTCCCAGAGCTTTCATTGCTCATCTACTTCTATCTCATTGTTTCAAATTTTGATTTTTTTCCTGCTGTTCTAGTGGTAGTTTTATCAGTGTACCAGTAGATCAGTGTATCAGTAGATCAGTAAAGCTGCAAAGCTTCTGAGTGCTGTAGTGAATTAATGGAGGGTTTTCCGCTCTTTCTCTTTCACAACAACTCATCATTTTATCTTCAAAACCCTCGAAATCCCAATAAACTATAGCAATATTTCTTCATAAAATTTATTGCCATTCATTTCCTCTATCTCTTCTTCTTAATCACTTAGATCTCGTTAGGTACAGGACACGGTGTATTACTGTAGCTTCCGTTCGCATATCTTGTTTCTTCGAGAGTGCTTCAACTTGTATTCCTCGAGGGCATCATGGCTTTCTTGAATTCATCTGGTCCAGACACTCTACCCAAACCGAGAAAACCTTTTCCGATTGAGCGTAGACCTTTAATGCTGAAAGATTTTCTGAAGGATGATATCAGTTCCTGTTCGTCCAACAGTTTCCGATCGTTTCCTCGACGAGCATGCTACCCTACAATGCGAAACCTTCTAGAAACAGATCTGAAAACCAGAGACTCAAACAACACAGGCAGATTGCTCAGAAGCCGATCCAAGGCCGCATCGGCGACTATCTCGGCGTTACAGAAGGCGTCAGCGGCCGTGATCAAGGTCGTCAAGAACATGCCGTTCTACACCGTCAAATCTCCGTCATCTTCATCGTCACGACAAAATAGAACCAAGCACCAGATCTTACCGAGAAGCCTTTCTCGAAGATTACTGAAGCAAAGCTTCTGGAGAAGGAATAACGACACGGAGGAACACGAGATCAAGATTACAGTAGTCAAGGTTAAAGACATCATACGGTGGAGATCGTTCAGAGATTTAGTAGAGGAGAAGCGCAAACCTTCCGATTCCGATTCGGATTCCGATTTCGATTTCTCCTCATCTCCTCTTCGCTGCACCACAACCACCGCCATTACCACTACCACCACCACCACCAGTACCACCACCACCACAAGTACAGCCAGGAACAGTAACAGTTGGTCCGACACGGACTTCACATCAGAATACTTACAGTCCTGGAGTGTCAGCTTGGAGTACTCAGGTGAAAATGAGCTCGAAGAGAGTAAAAAATGTTCACCGGCGAATAAGACAAGCACGCGAGGAGGCGACGCAGTCGGTGAGGATTCCGTGCAGACAACCAACAACTGGAAGGTAATTAAGCTTTTATTTAATGCTTCACTATATAAATATATTATCTGTGTCTGTGGTTGAGGATCCTCTGATTGATGAGTTCGTTACCGTTCATTACGTACTTTGCTTCATGATACGATTCGCTTTGTCTAGGGACCTTCTCGTAAATTTCTGCCTCGTTTAGGGTTATTTGGCTATTTAGTGCTTATTTACGTGCTAAGACCGAAAGCGAAAACAGCTGGCATATACGGATTCTCACGCAGTCTTAATTAATTGAGAAGATATGCTGTAGTGTTCCCGGGGCTACCGAATTAAAATCTACCCAGACACATGGTGACCCACGTAGATCGATATTTTATTAGGATTATGATCTAGAATCCAGCGACATGAAATCTGCCACGCAAATATAGCAATTTGATTGGATTTTGCCATGGTTTTTAACGGTTGTTTTGGTTTGGAAAAAACAAAATACAGGGAGAAGGTCCATACGAGGGGAAGGAACACTTCAGTCCAGTTTCAGTGCTTGATTTCCAGCCATATGAAGACGATGTCGAGACCTCCTCCTTCCAGCAAAGCCTTACGACCATGGAGAGTAAGTTTCCTGTCTCTGTGTTAATTTTGGTAGCTGTTTGTACATGTTTGATAGACAATCGAAATGGGATTAAGAATTAATCGATCCATGGACTTAACTTGTTATATCAGGGACAAAACAGAAGCTTATGCAGAAGATACGAAGGTTCGAGAACCTCGCGAAGTTGGAACCCGTGGACCTAGAAAAGCGGATCGAGTTGTCAGAACTGGACGATGTCGACGCCCTCGAACTCTTCAGAGATTCTTCTTGTTCCGCCTCTGTCCACGATGACGTCGTACCAGAAGAAGCAGAAGAAGAAGAAAAGGCAAGGGTGCTGTTTAACATCATCTTGGAGGAGCGAAAGGAATCACATGTGGAGCGCCTACTGTTGGATTTCTTTAGAGATGGAATAATTAGGGTTAGAGATGTGCAATTGAACAGGCGAGAAGTAAGAAGAGGAAACGATGAATATTATGAGCAAGAGTTGGTGAAGGTGGCAAGAGATTGGATCAATGGATGCCAATATGAATCTTTGGAAGGAGGAATTGAAGGTAAGTGGAGAAAATTCGAAGAAGAAGACGGAGAGTTGGCACTGGAATTGGAGATAGGGATCTTCGATTCTTTGGTGGACGAGCTCGTGTTTGATTTCTGATATTGAGTAAGCCATACAAATATACCATAGCACGGAAGAGGAAGATAGCTAGATACTGTGACCAAAGTCAGGGTGGTTCTCGTCATTTTATGCCACCGTTAGAATGACCAAAACCACCTTGATGAAACCCACGGCAGCGGAAGAGGAAGAAACATGCGGCGCAATTTTGGAATTGAGGATATTTTAGTAATTTAGTTTACAAAACGTAGGACCGGACCAGATGCACCAGCTCGTGCACCCTGGACTGACAAACACTGCAAATTACAGAAACTTAGCAGCACCGCAGTAGCGAGCCTGTGCTTGGACGGAGCTTTTCTGAGCAAGCTGAAATTAAAATGTAAGAGGGACTATTAGTATTTTGCTTTGAGGCACATTTGTTTTTTTTAAAGGCAATTTGTTTTTGCCAGTTAAATTGAGCGGAATTTTTAGTTCGAACTTCGACGACCAAAAAGCCTTTCAGGCTTCTTCTTTTTTCTTTATTATTATAGTTAATTTTCTTCATTATTTCTCTATATTTAAGGGAAAAAAAACTTATTTTTCTCTTTCTGTCAGCGAAATACAATCTGCCAAGTGACAATGAAGCGGCATTTGATATTGCCTTTTTTTTTTTACTTTTAATTTAGTAAGACATTTTTTAAAATTATGTTTTTAAAATCATATTCTATGATTTCATACTTATTGGCACTTATAGAAAAGTTATCTAGTAAACAACATGAATTTGGTTTATGTTTTAGAGATGCTGTCATGTAAAGCATCTTACGGTTTGTATTATTTTATTATTATAAATTATTCATGTGAGGATCCACATTGCAACATCATGCCCAAAACACCAAACAATTTAGGTAAACGTTGCTGAAGATTTTGTCCGAAAACTTTTAAAAGGGTATTTTTACATATAATTCAGAAGATAATTCATCATTTATTCAAAATAAGTAACTTAGTTCTAACAAAAATAAAATAATAATAACAATAATAAGTTATTTGAGCTGTAGATAAGTGCTTTCATTGAGTTACTCCAAAAATATTAGAACAAAAGCTCAAGTTGGACAACAGCTTTGATAGCTGGTAGCACCTAAAAACAGCATTCTAAGAACCTTATAATCAAATTTGTATGGAAGACTTGTGTCTTTTAGGCTAATCTATACTATAGCGAGGCGTTCATCGGGAACCGTGCCAAATTAATTTATGTTTTCCCTAAAATAACCTTCTAATGTCCTTTATTATTATATATTTGGCTTTTCCGTTTTCCACTTTCGAAAAAGACCCTTTAACAATTCCTTATGCCTTACATGTCCTAAAATTTTAAACCATATACATGCAATACTGCACGTGCACCCAGCTAGTATATCTCCATTCGAACAAGTTGTGTATAGTGTTACTAACCCCAAAATAATTACAATTGGGCTTGGGCTCAGAATGTTGAAGCCCAACAACATAACCAATTTTTCACTTTCAATTTATTCGTGATTTTATGTGTATTTGCTTAAATTGAAAAGTAAATATCTAAATATGGATGACTATAAATATTAAAAAAATAATAAGAAAATGAAGCCTAATTAGACCAGGCTTAGGTTCGAGTGCTAGACTTGGAACTTGGGCTGGGCTGGCCTTGAACAAGACGATTTCAACCCATCTTTTTATGTCCCTCGAAGCAAACCCATCCCTGGACGGTGTAGGCCAATTGAACTTCTTGGGGCCCATCCCTGGACCCGTAAAACCCAGAAGCAAACCCAAATCTTCCAAAGCCCAGCCCAAGAAAATTATTAACTATATTCAATATTTCAGTTACTGATCTGACGTTTAAATTTCCACTTCCCTGCGACGCGGGCCATTGAAGGCTCTCTGTTCCACCATCACGAACTAATTTGACGTCAGGCACATGGGACCCATCCATCATGTCAGATCAACTGACACGTGTCATAATTATTCTTCATGTACTGAGCTCCAGGTCACGAGTCTGGTCTGGCGCATGCTTCAATATCTCTTTCTTCTTCTACAGGAAACTTCAATTAGAACGTGAATCACTGTACCCTCAACTATAAATTCCTTTTATAGTTACATTTATAAGCGCTTTCTCTCTCTCTCTCTCTCTCTTCCCTTTGGCTGGCTGTCTCTGTTTCAGAGCCGCATTGCAGAAACTGAGGATTCAGCTTTGATACGCATTAGGAGCTCTGATGTCATTGAACTGAGGAGTGTTTTTATTTTTTCTGTACTTTGGCTTGAGCTGGTTTCAGTACTACTAATTTTGTTTTGAGTTTGGTTAGTCGATAGGAGGGGAAGGAGAGATGGCGAACGAGGAGCAATCGAGGTCTCTGTTCGGGATTTCTCTGTCTGATAGACCCAAGTGGAAACAATTCCTCATTTGCTCTTCTGGGTTCTTCTTTGGTTATATTGTTAATGGCGTCTGTGAGGTCTGTTCCATTCTTCCATCCTAACTTTCAGCTACATTTCAGTTTGTTTTTAAGTGGTTTTTCAGTGAGAATCATACGATTGGTGCTGTATACATTTCTGGTTTGTTTTTAGTCGAATATCAAGGTCCTTCTTTATTTTTAATTTCATTTTTCCGTTAGTTAGAATTCGTGTTGTTGCTTGCATTCTGCTTCCTTTTTGGCGCTGTTTTATGATCTCAAAGGTTGTTTATGTTTGCATCTGATTAGGGCTTCTCCATTCTATATTGCCGTCTTGGGATGTTTCTTAGGCTCTTTCATTGCTTGAACTTTTATTCTGTTTCTTTCTCCTATATTGGCTCTCTTGAGGAATTTCATCAATTTAGCCTTTTAAGCTTTGTCAGGGCTTAGAATCTTGAAACTAGATTTTCTAAAATGCTTCCAACTTTTATGTTACTTGATTTCAGGAATATGTGTACAATCGACTTCATTTCAGGTATTTGGGATCTTCTTCTGTAATCTTTTATTCTTTCTTCTTCTTCTTCTCCTTTTAATTGGGTTTTAATCTTGTTACTCATTTTGGGATGATGAAATTGTGGGGAGTGTTTGTTTTGTTTCAGCTATGGTTGGTACTTCACCTTTGTGCAAAGTTTCGTCTATCTTGCGCTCATATACTTCCAAGGTTTCACCACCAAGCAAATGGTGAATCCATGGAAGACATATGTTAAGCTCTCTGCTGTTCTTATGTGTTCCCATGGACTGACCAGAGGGTCATTGGCCTTTCTTAACTACCCAGCACAACTCATGTTCAAGTCCACAAAGGTACCATGTCCTACATTTGATTACCATTGTTTGCTTGTAATGAATTAAGTTACATTTAAAAGTGAATTAATTCCTTAGTTATTTTTCATCTGTTGTAAACTGGGGGATCAATTTGGATGGGATATTGTTTTTAAGGATTAGGTGAAAGTGGTTATTCTTATTGGAGTTTTCCTTTTTATTAGCTCTTGAAACTTCTCAGTTTGGAATCAGGAGATCTAAAGCATTGTTATTTTTTGTTTTTCCTATCATTAATTAATGATTTTCTGTGATTCTGGGGCCTCAGGTACTTCCAGTGATGGTAATGGGTGCCTTCATACCCGGACTGAGACGTAAATACCCCTTCCATGAATACGTATCTGCTTCGCTTCTAGTGATTGGTCTGATCTTTTTCACCTTGGCGGATGCCCACACATCACCAAACTTCAGCTTGATTGGCGTTGTAATGATAACTGGTGCTCTGGTCATGGATTCTTTTATGGGTAATCTGCAGGAAGCGATCTTTAAAAGGAATCCTGAAACCACTCAGGTACTTTGAATTTTCCATCATTCACTCATGTGAGAATGAAAATGTGAAAAGGTTTCATGTTAGGACTGTGATCATTTCCTGTTTAAAACTGTTGCAGATGGAAATGCTATTCTGTTCGACTTTAGTTGGGCTGCCTTTCTTGATTCCTCCCATGCTTGTAACTGGAGAACTCTTCAAGGCATGGAACTCATGCTCTCAGGTAAAGATTTCTTCACTTTTCCTACACTTTAATTGTCCCTTAGATTATTTTGAGATTATTGCAGATGTGTCAAACTCAATTCCATAGGCCTATTTTAGATTATTAATGAGAATGTTATTTCATGAAGTAATGCTCATGCACACAAGGCATTCCAAAATTGACTCCTTGGAGAAGTTCATGGTAGTTTAGTTGACTGTTTAAATTATGAGTTTATTTTCCATCCTCAACAGAGTTATCTTATACAGGAAAATAGAAAATGTTGGAAGACTAAAACCAATAAATTTGAACCATCCAATGTTTCTTGACATAATGCATGAGATTATTATTAAATGGGTGTTTGTGATATTCATTTTGAATTCTTCTTTATTGTTACTTGTGGCAATGCAGCATCTTTATGTGTATGGGGTTCTGGTTTTTGAAGCCATGGCCACATTTGTAGGCCAAGTTTCAGTTCTATCTCTCATTGCCATTTTTGGGGCTGCAACAACAGCCATGGTATGCATTTGCTGACTTCTCTGATTCCCTCCCTTAATCAGGTTAGAGAAATAATTTCTATAAAATAACTTGATTTCTTGTTCATCATGTAGGTGACTACTGCTAGAAAGGCAGTGACATTACTGCTATCATATTTGATATTCACAA
This sequence comes from Buxus sempervirens, assembly GCA_947561395.2. Taxonomy (NCBI): domain Eukaryota; kingdom Viridiplantae; phylum Streptophyta; class Magnoliopsida; order Buxales; family Buxaceae; genus Buxus; species Buxus sempervirens. Next base: position 7,034,657 of record OX387193.1, read on the forward strand.
AGCCATTGACAGAACAACATGGAACTGGACTGCTGCTCATAGCCATGGGGATCACATTGAAGCTTTTGCCTGATAACAAATCTCCCAAGAGGGCCTTAACCCCATCTGCTGTTATGGAAGATGGAAAATTTCCTTTTAAAGAAGAGATTACTGAACAAGAATATGATGCAGAAGTTGAAGAGAAAAGCCCCTTTGTCTAAATAATGGCAAAATTGTAATTTCTTAAAATCTCCCCCACTGTGTCTAATCTTCTAGCCCCACGAGTAAAAACTGTGAAAGGGTAGAAGCTGTTTGCCTGTAATCTGGGTTTCCAAATTGGAAAGGAAATCCCAACCTGGAATCACATAAATTTTTCTCCCACTGTGTCTAATCTTTTTCTGCAGGTTGGATCTGCTTTTGAGTTTCAGTACCCAATTAGAATGTGAACATTTTGGGTTTTTGGGTAGAATTACTTATTTGACTCAACGAAAAGCTAACCCCAGTTGATTTCGAAGGTTTATTTGTCTCCAAATTCACACATTAATCACTTTGCAATCATTCTATGGGTTTAAGGAGATTATCCACAACCATAGCCTTGAGCATGAAACGTATGCCTGATATAGAAATCAAGCATGGTACTTGTCATGGATCCAGACGCATATCTGTATCTAACTTTGATCCTCTGTACCGAATTGATATATAGATCTGCTCTTTATCAGATCTATTCAAGAACCCATTTACGCTGGCATGATCTTGGATCAGATAATTTACGTTGACATGATCTTGGATCAGATCCCATCTTCCAATCCGGTCGTTAGAACAAAGCAACGGTTGCCGCCTTGGAAATGTTTGGAATCATATAACGGTTCAAGCACTCGGCTTCCAAGAAAGGTTAGATCCTCATTGGTATGCCTTCCTGTGTTCATGTTTTTCCAAGACAAAAAAGTTACTTTCTTCAATGATACTGAATAAAAAATTTTCCAGCTCTTGTGGTTTTCTGGGATGAAGCATATTTTTGCGAACTTCGCTCCGATTGAAGCATAGGAATCGGTGGATGAAACCTTTGTGACAAATACTTCATTCTTGTCTTTATTGCAGAGACTATGCATTGACAATGGCATCCATTTTTCAATCACCCCAGTCATGGGGTACCCCAAGGCACAACACAGTACAGCCTACCAGTCAATCCCCAGGAGAAGAAAACCAGAAATCAATGCAATCCAGAGCAAGTGAACGCTCTATTTATATCCAAGCAGAATGCGACAGAATGAAAAAGAATTGCTACTGTTTCCAGAAACTGAAATAGTCATATGACTATTTCATCTCACAATAAATAAACATGAAATTCTGACTCAATTCAATTAAAATTTTTGGTACAGAAAGTTCATAATGGCATTAATATGACCGCCTTAGTTATGACAAATGCTCACATTCCACATTTCCTAATAGAGGGGAAAATTGAATGAAGGAACAAAAAGAAGGATGTAATGGGGGTGGCACCCATGGCTCATAAATAAGGATGTAATGGGCAAGGTATCCATGGCTCATAAATAAAGATGTAATGGGAGTTCAGATCATACATCTCCTTTATCGACTGTTATTTTCAATTGCACGCTCCATGTTCCGGCTCGATTCATCAACCAACTCAAGCTCTTTCACGAGTTTAGTCAGCTTTGACATATTATCTTCTTGTATGTGAGGTGGAACCTTCTCTTTGTAGCCTGAAGCACTCATCTTCTGGATCAAATTTTCATGTTGCCTGCCCCCCAAAAAAAAAATTTATCAAATTGCATCAAAAAAGAAGATCAACAACTTAATACATGTCCCAATGTTTTCAATACACTTATTTATGCCTCTTTTTTATGACTATCAATTTTTTAAATACCATCTCCCTTGATTTTTATGCTGTGGAACTTCATCAAATATCTTGTTGATTCTGAAAAAGTATCAAGATCTAAAAGAAATAGCAGTAAGCAAGATATCAAACGATGAAAATAACAGTATAACAATGGTGTCATTGGCTTTTATTTACTGACTTTTACACTTGTAACAACCATAAACAGTAGTGACCTCATTTATAATATAAAGAACAGTTTTTACTAATTCTACTAAAATAAAACAAAGAGTTCTTATTTCATAAGAAAATGGTCTACAAAGGAAAAATGGTTTCCCTTAAAGCATAATATCATCACCGGGTGTGACACTGTTTTAAGATGTCGCCATAAGAGCATTACTAAATGAGCATGTTATTCCATGGTTCTGAAATATTACATTGAGCTGTTATTAACACCATTGGCTGGAATTAAAAAATGGCATCAGAGTTTTTAAAGTTGCCATGACATCAAAAAAGGGGGAATTTGAGTGGGAAGAAATACATGGAAAAAAAGAACCTTCTAGGTCCTTAAAAGTCAGCTTGATCAGACAATTCTGGAAGCATAACAAGGGAATAATTTCCAAATCATTAAGCTGAAAGAATATCCATTTTCATGTATTATGTTCATGCTTCGCTCATGAATTATTCCTAGATGAGTAGCCTAGACCTACGTAAAATCCTCACACATATTGGCCAATGAGGGTGGAACAAAAGGTTCCATCTTTCTGACCCTCCATTACAACTACAGAAATCTTTCAATGTGCACACTAAATGCTACAGCAAAAGATTGCTTCATTTTATCTAAAAGTTACAGCAAAAGATTGCTTCATTACAAGCATAAATTCCAAAAGGACTCCTGACCTGATTGCTTTCCCCAAGCATAAACCCAATGCATAAAAATGAAAACTAAGTACAAAAAACATGCATGGGAAGCATGAAGCCACAGTAAGAACGATTCTACCACCAGGAAAAAAAATCCAGTTGCCTATATTTCTTGTAAAAAAATGTACCATATCATAATTTATTTTGTAGTCTAAAGGGTTAAACCAATTTTTTTTCCTTTATTTTATTTAATTTTGTATTATTTTGGGGTTATGGATGCAGACAAGATGGTTCACAAGTCCAGATGGGCTTTAAACCCATATTTAGGGTTTGACCATTATAACCATTGTCAAGTAATATAGCAGGCACCTTCAGGTTAAGACATTCATCTTAGGGTTTGACAATTATAACCATTGTCAACTAATACAGCAGGCACCTTCAGGTTAACACATTCATCTACAAGCATACAATTTACAAGAGCCATAGCCACACAAATTACACACTTGGGTATAGAATTCCACTGGGCTGGCCCTGTTAGGAGATCTACGATGCCAAAAAGTTATCTGATCATAAAGGAACATATCCTATACTAGAAATGCATTTCCAAATCTGGTGTAGACAAGACTACTACTAGATTATCTAATGCTGAATGGACATGAATAATCAAATAGTTATTATCATCCTATCAAGTCGATGCTTAGAGTACACAATATAATGCAACAAAATGTATAGCTGTGCCTCTTGTAGACCAATGTGCTGTCACACGTGTATATAAGACCCCTCAAGTTACTCAATTAGGATAAAAGGGAAGCAACCAACTGGATAAATTACCATGCATCCACCTCAATAAGAAAAAGAAAACAGGATAGATGAAAATTTTTCAAATAGTTAAAGCTACTAAGATTAAAAAATAATAATGATAATAATAATAATAACATAAAAGCTGCAGGGACAAACTCACTTCTGTAATTCTTCTCTCTTTTTCCTGAGCTTTCCAAGCTCTGCTTCTGTATTGAGAGTTCCTTCGAGTTGTAGATAAACAGATAGATTTTCATTTACAATAGAAACAGCACATCCAACTGGAGCAGCATCATTTTCACTCAAAACCTGCAAAATGGTTGTTCCACCGGTTAGAAGAATTTCAACTGAATAGAAGCAACAGTGAATGTTGCAAGCCTAGAGGGAAAAAGTGTATCAGATATTCTATCTTTTTTGTATTAGACTGCTTGCAGATCCCCTTTAATGGATATTCCATCTTAAAGCCCTACAGCTCTCGTTTGGAACCTTAAGTTTCATGGTATCCTTTGACCACCAGAAATAACGCCGTCTGGGGGATTTATCGGGACTAAACAGTAAAAGGCCTAGAGCCGGAAGTGATCTTAGAAAACAATCGCATTCCGGGAAAAGATCTCAATATCGTATTCGTCTAGAAGAAAAAACAAAAATTGAGTTTTCATTATGGTCTGACAGAACGACAATTACTTAAATACGTTCATATTGTTGGAAAAGCCAAAGGGTCAACAGGTCAGGTTTTACTACAATTACTTGGGGTCCCACCTAGAGGATCTTAGTTCGGTGACTCTTGAGCCCAACCTTCCAGACCATCTTATTGGTCCCTTTCTCAGCATAGTTCATTTACTTCCAGATCCTTCTTTGAGTTTTTGTGAACCAATGTTGATCTTGTGCCCCTTCCATTTCCTGCACTTCTTTGGAAGTCCTTGGCTCCCCCCAAGGTAAAATCCTTCCTTTAGACTGCAGTCTACAATAGCATCAACACTCTTGACAATCTGCAAAGAAGAATTGGCTAGCTATTTCTCCCCATATGTATGTATTGTCTTTTAAGGACAGGGAATCAGTGGACCATATGATGATAGATTGTGAGATCGCTAGACTCCTTTGTTGCTCTCTTTTGAAGGGTATTGGATTGAGTTGGGCTTTCCAAGCAGACTACTTGATCTTGCCTATCAATAGTGTTTTCCCTTCCTATGCAAGAAAAAGAAGATGTTCTTCCAAGTGTTTTTTTCTTTCTAACATGTGGGCACTTTGGTTGGCCCGTAACCGAAGCATCTGAAGCTTCCACTTCTAATAAATGCAGAATATTTGAGAATATTCTGGTTTTAACCTCGTCTTAGGTATGTCTTCATTGGGTGTTCAGATCTATATCTGTCACAGACATGCTTCGTGACTGGACTATTGTGGCGTCTATGGATCAGCTTTAGGTTTGACGTGTGTATAACAGGGTCTTATGTCTATCATGCTTTGTTTATTTCTTACCCATATCTCATGGGTCCTGTACTTCCTATTTTCATCTTAATGTATTTTCATTATATATATATATATATATTGTGCAAGCCGCCAAAATGGAACTTTTGAGCCTCACTTTTATATATATATATATTTATATATAACCATCAAATTTTCTTGCCCATTCTCTCTCGCTAAAATGTCATTTCAGAAAATTCAGAGAGATAAAGAGTGAAAAAAACAAACAAACAAAAAAAAAAACTGTTTTTGCTATATATTCAACGCCACAAACCAACTCAATAACCCATACCTTGAAAGATGATAAAGAGGCAAGAGTTATAATCTCCAACTCATGGGCATTAATCTTTTCCGCCAATGCATCATTTCGACAAAGCAAAAAAGCAGGTCGCCTGAAGACAAAACAAACACTCATTTTCCAGCTATAGAAGGGTGAAAAGGAAATAGCACACAAAGATTATTTGCTATTTGCTTGAAGAAAAACAAAACAATACTTCAATTCCTTACCTGTCATGCCTTTCATTTGGAGGTAACAATGATCGGAGTGATCTAAGAGATTTCACAGTAGACTCGACCAGATACATATCAGATTCTATTTCTTCATTTGTCCATGCCTGTGGCAAGAAACAAAATAATAAACATTACAAGTTCATTAGTGTGACAGACAGCAATACTGATGACCAATCTACGGCATCAACTACCCAGAATGCACATTTAAGGACAGGACCCAGAGAGATAATTTACACCAGAAATCAACTGATCATTGATTCTTTAGGATCATTTGCCATTTCCTTTCAATTTTTCAAGATCATCCAACCATAACATTTCCAGCCTAAAAGATTCCACTAGGTATAACAAAAGATGGCTGATGATCATGTTAAGCTATATGCTTTAATTCAATTGTATCCTAGATTTTTACTCATAAATTATAAGGATTGATCCAACCTCTACAACAGATGGGTAATCACATATCATAATTGATTCTTTCCTGGTACTTCCTACTGCTTGAGGAAGGCGCTGCCACAATTCTTCTGTAACAAATGGCATAAATGGATGGAGCAACCGCAGCCCATTATCAAGACAAATCCAGAGAGTGTGTTGAGCAGCACTTCTTTCAGAATCAAACTTTGGATCAGCACCGACAAAATAAGGCTTAATTGCTTCGATAAATACATCACACAATTGGAATTGCCACCATGAATATACAGCAGTAGCAGCATCTGAAAACTCGTACAACTCGAAGGATGAAATCGTTTTGGATATGGCTTTATTCAACACTGACAGTATCCATTTGCAGCTGAATGGCATAGAATCCAGAACTAAGCTTGTTTGCGGAACATAATCTTCACCAAGTTTGCTCATAGCAAACCGTATGGCATTCCAAAGTTTATTACACCATTGACGGTACCCAACAACTCTTTGGATATCCAAATTTATTTTATCAGACTGGGAAAAAAAAAAGATGATGAAAAAATATTACTGATTTATCCAGCAGAATATAATTAAAACTGAGAGAGCATAAAGGCATAAAAGAGAACCTGAGATGTGTATGAAACAAGAGCAAAACGGAGTGCATCTGCACCACATTCAGCAATACCATTTGGAAAGTCCTTAACCTGTCCTTCTTTGGCGGTAATGAGCTCATTTCGATCCAAATTACCCTCCTCCAGCCTTTTGTGAAGACCTTCCAAAGATATTCCATTTATAACTTCGAGTGGATCAATAACATTTCCCAAGGACTTGGACATCTTACGGCCATGTGCATCACGAACCATTGGGTGCAAGTAAACCTGAAGACATCTCTAAGTGAGTCTCCGGACTTTCTCCAAGAATCTTAAGTGATCAATAAGAAGTAAAGAGCACAAGCAACCTAACAAGTGCAAAAGCACACAATGTTTGCAAATGTAAAAGTATTTTGGGTGGAAAATAAAAGTCCTTTCCTGCTTCTATTCAAGTCACCTATCTGTTGGTTCATGGTGGACTTGTTAAGTCAATCGCGCCGTACACTTCCTAAACACTAAATCATTTCTATGTAGACGCTGAATTCTAATCCAACCAAGTTTCGTGACCTTGGCAGTGTAGAATCCGGTTGAACCATCAACAAGAAATTTCAAAAGTTCAGTCCATAGCTCAGTTCAGTTAGTTAATAAACCAGTACAAACTCGATTAAACAATTACAAACCAGTGAAATCCACCTAGAAAAAGCAAGATGAATACAAAGTTGAAATGATAGCAAATTTTTTTATAATTAAATATGTTTTCTGTCTTTGGGTTTGCCTTCATTTGAAACCAGCATTCCCAACTGAGTTGAACTATAGGCCATACATTATGTAGAAGTTATATTAACTGCTAAGTGCAATGCAGGTAGGAGACTGCAAACAAATCAAAGTCAAATATGATCTAGCTGCTCAAAATTTTGACTCAATAACAGACGTGTTAAAACCCAATTTTAACTGAACTAATGCACATTCTGGCTTTTAAAACATTGTGCCATACATTAGGTAGAAGTTCTATTACTGCTACGTGAAATGCAGGCAGAACTGCAAGCAAATCAAACTCAAATATGATCTAGCTGCTTGTAAGTTTGACTTGATTGAAAGATCTGTCAGATCCAAATTTGATCTAAGATGTTTTTTGAACAAATATTTGATGTACTTTTGTTAAGTCTTCATTTTTCTGTCTATACATATAATCAGATAGAATTCTATTGGAGCGAATGTAGACAAATCCATACTCAATGATTACAATCAGATTTATCAGGATCATTCTTGTATGCTTGGATCTATGACTTCTAACAGATTATGCAACAATGGGAACAGAATCAGATCTATATTCGATCCAATGGCAGCTCTGCATGCAGTGCATTGATATATAAAAAATACAAGTCATAAGTCATGAGATGATCTCCAAATATGGAAGGATGTGTTCAACTCACCTTTCTGAAAGGTACATCACCCCCCAGTTTCATTCCCAGCATCACCATCCGAGCAACCCAGAAAAATAGAATGTCATGTCCAGTTTCAAGAACTGAAGTTGGATAAAATGCCTTGAGATCTTTCATATCATCTGGCCAGCCAAGAACAGACAACGGAAATAGACCAGAAGAAAACCAGGTGTCCAATACATCTGGATCCTGAGCCATCTTAAATTTTTTCCCAGGAAATATTCTATTAGCCTCAATTTGAGCCTCTTCCTCATCTCTGCCAACCACCCAGTGGTCATGGTAGGCACCAAGCTCCTTTAGTTCGTCATCCTCCAATGTAACATACCATGCAGGAATACGGTGACCCCACCAGAGTTGCCTCGAAATGCACCAATCTCGAATATTCTCCAGCCATCTACAATATGCAAAATCCATGGAAAATAATGCTTATCTCTCAGCATGAAACTACGATATTACAAGACAATACTCATATTGGAACAGGAGGAAATAAAAAATCCATGCCATACAAGAAGCACATCTGCAGTGGGTTACAACTAGCCACAGAAGGACATGAAAACACACCCAGAGATTTAACTAAAATGCCACCCATAAATGGCAATAAACAGCTGAGCCAGTCATTTTGAACATTCATCCTCTATGTTTTCCTAATTGCCTAATGAATCCAAAAAGTGAATTCAAGCAAGCTAACTAAAAAGTCTCATTGTTGTGATCCACAGAATTGTGATCTAACTCTGCACTCCCACGATGCATATAGCACAGGTCACAAGAATCAACCACTCTTTTCCAAGCATTCTGATTTTCTAGTTCCTTACAGTGTACAAAAAACAAATAAATAAAAACTTAAAAACACAAATGTAAGAAGACAAGTCAGCGCACCTCTTCCAGTCAGCAGTATACTGTTTTGGGATGATCTCAATCTTCTGACTATCATCATTTACAACAGCATCAAGAGCTTCTTTTGCCATAATATTGCAGTTAACATACCACTGTGGCTTTATCATTGGTTCCACCACATCATTAGTTCTTGAACAAAGGCCAAGGCGCATCTCATTATTTTGAGAACCTCTATAGAGTCCCTAAATGAGAGAAATATCATCAAAATTTTGTACGTTTCAATAACCAGAGCAATTTATTATTATTAACTAACATATAATGGTGGTATAAAACACTGAAATCCACTATCCATAGGCAAGTGTGCTGAATATAATCACGAGCAATCTAGTAAGCCCTCTCTACTTACATTTTTCAGCACACAGGTGGCAAAACTGAAACAATTAGTAGATCCAGGGTATGGACCACACACATGCGCACACGCGCCCATTAATTAACTTAAGGATCAATTGACATTTTAGAGAAAGAAAACTGACAGAGGGTACATAGGGTTTAGAAACAGAACACATACAATCATGGGATGAAATCAGCAATTGCATTGACAGAGTAGGGGAAAAGGTCTTGGGAGAATCTAGAGGCAAGATTCAATCCCACAAAGAAACTCAATGCAAATGAGGTTCAAAGAGATCATAAAGAGAAAAGACAACTTTGCAAAGAAAGAAATAAAGGCCAAGAAAGCTCAATAAAACAAAAAAGGGCAAAAATAAAGCCTTCACTCTTAATGAGCTCTTTGAACCTCATTACTCTTATAATCAGGTTTCTCTGTGGGATTGAGCCTCGCCTCTATGTTCTTCTAAGACCTTTTTCATTACTCCTTTATCAAAAGTTAAGAAAACTCAATAAAACAAATAAATGCATAAGAAGAAACCAATAGAATAATACAGCCAAAAAACATGCATATGATAACATATGTAATATCATAGATTGATAAAAAAAAAAATATGTAATATCATAGACACAAAAAAGAGTGCAAAATATTTTTATGAACTTGCAAGACAGAGAAGAAAACTAGAGTTCTAGATCAGGTTAAATACCTTAAGAGCAACAATTTGAGAGTCAAAGGAACAGATGAAGAGATCAAAGAAAAATGGAAATAATATTTGTAAAAATTATTGAATCGAAATGATATATTTTAGGTGAAAACATGAGCATCGGCAAACAGGAACATTACTGTGATCATATTGTTGAGGCTACCAAAATAAAAAGAGTTTTAGCCAAGATGAAAATATTTTAGACCTCAAGCATGAAAATTCATTCCAAAGAAAATATCACGCAGAAGTTCCCTTGAGTGAAAATTCAATATATACACACTTTTTTCTAATGACAACAACTTTTTGGAAGATATTATCCTCATAAAATGGAGTACATAATGCTTCTGCTACTACAGCGGACAGGTATAAAACATGGAACAAAAATACCTTCATCTTCAATGCTTCAATTACGGCTTCACGAGCTTTAAACCGAGGCATGCCCTCAAACTCTGAACCGCCATTGCTATTTATTTTCCCATCATCGGTAAAAATGTTGATAAATTCAAGATTATGACGCTTTCCAACTTCAAAATCATTTGGATCATGAGCTGGAGTAATCTGGCAAGAACCATGAATACAGTTCAATCAAGTAATCAAATGGAAATACAACAATGGGCAGGGAGTCGAATTGAATTATATCAAAGCATCCCCAGCATTTAAATTAGCTTTTACCTTAACTGCACCAGTCCCAAATTCAGGGTCAACAAGTATTGCATCACAAACTATAGGAAGCTTCCTTCCATTGAATGGATGAATAGCAAACTTTCCATGCAGATGACTGTACCTCTTGTCTCCAGGATGTACAGCAATTGCAGTATCACCAAGCATGGTTTCCACTCTGGTTGTGGCAACAACAATGTCACCTAAATCTCCCTCCAGAGGGTAAGCAAAAGATGTCAAAACACCAAACTCCACTGGGTTTTCATACCCAGGAACCTTCAACATTGTCCTTTCTTTGATGTCCTTGTAATCGACCTACAAACACCATGCATGTCAGGAATGAAAGTAATTTTCATGCAAGTATTTATACAATTGCCTTTGTGATGTACCTCAATATCAGATATTGCTGTTCGCAAGATACAATCCCAATTCACTAGACGTAGATCCCTGCAGAAGTTGAAAAGAGTTGGAAAAGTTAATCATAAAAAGTTGCGCTGACCATGGAGGATATTGAAGTTATTACAGATTTATAAAGAAAAAGAACAACAGATAATATAATCAAAGAATTCATGGCAACTGTATTATTTATGAATAAAATTCCACTTTACGCATGTTAAGACTCATTCCAATACAAAACAAACAGAAGTAGAACTTCCATGGCTGAATTGACGAAAAATTAAATCAACATCGTCATTTCTCCAAACCTCATACTTAATGTTTTGAGACGCGACACAGCTATAAATATAAGAAAAGAGAGCTCTATAGTTATATCTGTCCATCAAAACAATCCAAACATGATTCTGGCTATACATTTGAAATGTTTTTGCATGGTTGCCAGATTTAAAAGTTAAAAGCCATTCAATTTGTCTTTAGTGATTATAGTTGCTAATACTTTACCACTAGTTCTAACATAAAAAGGTAAACCTTCAAGCTTAAGTTTACTACTATATTTATGGATTTAAATAATCTTTCCTCACATCTAGATTTTCTATGCTTGAGTTAGATTTTTAAGTTTACGATAACAATCTTGATAAACAGCTTTACTCATAGAAATACCACAGGAAATTCATCTTGTATATGATATGGATCATGCATACACAACCCTCAACAAATCCATGCTTTACCATCCAAATAAATAAAATTGATGGCTAACTGGGAACCATACCTATATATGAGACCTTCCTTGTAAAGTCGAACAAAAGCCTCAGTCACTGCCTTTGATCTCTTTGCATCCATTGTAAAGCACTGGGAAAAAGAAGAAATAAAAAAAAATTAAAAAAGCAAACAAAATATGCGAGAATGCACCAAGACAACTAAAAAGTAGCAACCTAAAAGAACATTTGGACAAAATCCAACCAATAAAGCAATAAATTCATATACTGACCTCGCGAGACCAGTCAAGAGAAGCACCCAACCTACGTTCTTGCTTCAATATGGTACCACCGTACTCATTTTTCCATTTCCAGACCTATTCACCACAAAATCAACCACATAAAATGGATGAATAGGATTGGTGACCATGCATAGAAAACAATGAACCTCTTAATGAAGCTGAAACTGTTTGTATGAATGTTCAAACTCACTTCTGATACAAATCTCTCACGACCGATGTCATGCCTGGTTAATTTATTTTCGCGCATTATCTTCTTCTCAACAACAACCTGTGGAATGGCATACAGACATTAAAGTTAGCACAGAAATGATAGTTAACAGTATCCAACTTTTTATTAAAGAATATACAACGAGACTTTTATATATATATGTGGATGCGAGTGTGTGTGAGATTGCATTCTGCACAAACCGAAACAATGAAATCAAGGTTCACGTGCACATAGAAAACTGAATATTAAGTCCTCATTTTTTATAATTTAACACATAGAAGAACTTAACATCTTCCAAATTGTGCATAAATTATAACAGAAATCCATCGCACAAAGAAAACCTCAGGAGAATTAAGATTCTAGCTTGCACACCATGGTGATTTCAGATGTAAAGTTGTAAACTAAAGTCAAATACGATGTCTCAGTAATTTTTTTTTGGACAGTTTATAAAGCTAGCTATAAATTGTCATGCTCACTAATTTTATGACATGTGTTACATTGCTAGAAACAATAATGCATAAAATCCTGAATAAACACCACAAAATTACTGTAGAGTTCCTGGAAGAATAATTTCAGAAGGATTTAATTTAATGAGAAAGAAGAAAAAGAATGTTCTATGTTGTATAATACTCAATATTGTAACTATAAACTCCCATAGTATGATGGAAATACACAATGCAATGCAACAAAAACAAATGCTTTTTCAACTAGATGGGTTGCCACACAAATCTTATTATAGCATTCTAGTATGTCAAAAATCATATCTTCAACCAAATCAAGTTTTCAGTTGAATCATTTGTGAACACTTCCATCTGGGTCCTTTTAATTTGCTTCTAGACCTTTTAGACCCTCAATATGCAACACCTTCTCACAAGCACCTCTCTAGGTCTTCATTTTACATGAACAAACCAACTTAACCTATTCTTATCTCCTATTTGTGCTACCTTAAGATACTCATGGACATTTTCATGCATCACAGCAGGCATAGTAAATTTCCTGTAAAACTTTCATTTTAGCTTCCTTGAAATACGTCAATCACACAAAAGTCTAAAAGAACACTTCCACATACTCATTCTGCGCACAATATCTCTCGTAGTTCTAAATCCTTACCGTTGGTTTAACACTCCTATCAGTCTTATATTGACTTTATATGTTTTTGATTCCTTATTAACATTCACAATTCTGATTTTCATTTATTCCTTCTCTACTTTGATCCACTAAAACCACATCATATGAAACCATACACCAAAACACATCCTCAGTAATGCAAGCTGTTAATTAATATATAATTATAACAGCAAATTGTATCAGGGTTTAAAAAACTCTACAACACTCATCTTATCAGGGTTTAAAAAACTCTACAACACTCATCTTATACATATGTTGCTTTTTGGTTACATACATTAGAACAGACCTAATATCTTATACATATGTTGCTTTTTGGTTGCCCAACTTTCTAATACGTACATTAGAACAGGCCTAATGACTATCTTTAAATTTTTCTCAAAAATTAAGGGACACTTCAATCACATGAGACCCTAAAAGCACTTCTCCACGTAAGCCATCCAACTCTAATTCTGGTCTCATGATTCTAAGAAAACAAAGTTAATTACTTTTAAATCTCTTGATTCTCAATTCTGGTCAATTCGCCTCTACAATTATTTTTATTGAAGTTACATTCCATATACCTAGTTAGACATTTTAAAACCCTTTGATTCCAAAGTAACCCTCCAAAATTCCAAAGCATGTTTTACAAAGATGAATAATAAAATCAATACTGATATGTTTTATTCTATAAAACATTTATCTTCCATATTTATGGAGTAGAACAACATTATATAAAACTACTATAGACTAAACAACAAGAAACAAAACTGTCCAACTCCAGACTTAATGTCAGTCCTAAACTTTTTACATGCAACAGATCAACCTCGCAGCACCATGGCCCTATCACACCCATAGCCAGCATCTCTATCAAAGTGCAACAACCTTCATTATGCACGCAAGATGTATCGATGGGCTACAAATCCTATTACAATCCTGCACACCAAGCATACATTGGCTGGTCCATAAGTTACTTCACAACACCTACCACGCACTCAAAGTCTCACACCGCTATAAGGTTTCCCATATCATCAAAGCCATCCAACACAACTTAGTGACATAAGGCTCCTAACCAAGCCAATCATAAATAATAGCCATGCACATGGAGCTACACTCACATTGGGTTAATACTCAATACCATGTATAGTGAATACCCAAAGAGCCCCAGGGGTTCCCCATGCAGTGCATTAAAACCATAAAGCCCACAACACCATCCTCGAGTTCTCCTTGAGTAATCCAAGGTAACATGTGTCTCCTAGCATGTTGCTCGGAGACATGTCATGGCGCCAATGCCTAGCATAAGCATCACAAGTCAGCCAAGTAACGTGTCACCCCTTGACCTTGCCATTCGCACCAGACAATACTCATGCAGCATATCAGACACTAAAACATGCAAAGACACAAGTCCACAGAAATCTTTCATAACCTATTGATAGCCTAGCAACTATCTAAGCCCACCCAAGCACATCTAGTATGCGCAATGGCCACCTAGCATATTCACCTCTTACCTCAATCCTAGTGCAATTTTGTTAAGCATCCAAGCCCTAACGCTGCACAAGGACGTGCCACCAAAGTCCCACAAGACCCTGGAAATGCCCTTCAGTAAGCCAAGGCCCACCCCAAAGCCCATTTGAGAGTGCTCGTATTGTTCCCCGAAGTGGCATCAAGAAGGATCAGGCATGGCCATGCCTCCTTAAGATGGATTATAAGCCTTCGTCCATCATCCAGGAGAAAACATCACCTTTGCTGCTGAAATCATACAATTTGTTTTTGGAGTTCCAGTTGGAGTTTTTCCGTGTCATATGAATCCAACCAATGCGTTCACGGCAACCTCTAGTTTCTCCCACACCTGATTAGGACTCCAAACCATACTCCTTTCGATCTCCACGCCTTCTTAGAGTCATGGGACCCACAATGCTAGAAATATACCTTATGACTGTTTCCTCACCCCTGGCACCAACCTCATTTAGGAACCTTTGTGCCATGTACAAGTACCACTGAGTTGCTTTCCAAAAGCTCTCTATGGGTTAGTGTTAAGGAATATATTAAATACATAAAGTTCACTTCTACTATCAGCTTAAGCTTTTAGTAGGAACGATGTTCTACATGGTATCGGAGCCTTAGTAGGAACGGTGTTCTACATGGTATCGGAGCCTTAGGCAAACGCAGGTCTTGGGTTCAAACCTCCACTCCACCCGTTGAGAAAAAAAAATATTCCACGTGTAGGGCCTCCCTAAAACTGGGTTTGAGTCCAGCCCACACGTGAGGGGGAGTGTTAAGGAATATAGTAAATACATAAAGTTCACCTCTACTATCAACTTAAGCTTTTAGTAGGAACGGTGTTCTACAGTTAGCCACACATGGCAAATGTCAGCCCTACTAGGCCCACATATGCCTGCCTATCGTTGCACAATCACGGTCCATGACGATGCCACAACAGTTGTACCATGACACATGGGCACGTCCATGTCTAGTCTATCTCAGCAATTCTGCCATGTTGGTGGTGGCATAAAGAATGGTCCAACCTAGAAATTCTGCCATGCTGGTAGTGGTATAAAATAATGGTCCAATGATCTGAGTGCAATTTTCATCCTCAGGAATGACAGAAATAAAATTATGATAAACTCTAGCAGTTAATCATCAGAGTTTATCAAAAGAGCAGAGAGAAACAGTCTATCTACCATGCCAAAATATAAATCACCAACATATGGAACAGAAGAGAAACACCACACAAAAGCAAATATGGAAAATAACACATAATAGAAGTAGAAATTATTCTGATCTCATTTACAATGCGGTTACAAATTTTGAAATAAGAAACAAGACCTGCGTTGCTATCCCAGCATGATCCATTCCAGGAACCCACAAAGTATTGTATCCAGACATTCTTCTCCAGCGGATAATTGTATCCTGTCTAGTAAATTAAATGTATTACAAATACAGCAGAAAAACAAGCAGCAAGAGGAATTGAGCATTATACAACCTGTATAGCGGTAGTTAGGCCATGGCCTATATGCAGGGCCCCAGTCACATTTGGAGGAGGCAGAACCTGCATAAAAAACGATCAAATAAAAAAAAGGAAAAACAAGAAAAAAAGGTCTAATAAGCCCACAAAAAAAGAACATTACAGTAACTGTTTGTCTGGCAACAAAGAACACTTAAATTTTCAACCTAGTTCAACACATAATCGGATCAATTTAATTAACTGCGCCACATGAATAGATTTCAGAAAAGAAGTTGTGAACTTGATCATATAATTTCCCTTCAATTATGTGCGAAAGCAAATAAAAATGGCCAGCAATAAATGTTTTCGCTCATGTTCTGCAAGTCCAGCAACAGACCAATTAGACAAGAACAAACTTTCACAAATTTATGGTGCATCTTAATGATTTAGTCAGAAACAACCATGAAAGGGGTTCCAACATTTTATTAAGATAGCATAATGTATGAAATTCTCCAAAATAGTAGGCATGTTTTCAAACATCCATATAACCCTTAATGTATCTAGCAATACATTTCCTTTCCCTAAGAGGCGATATAAATCCCTTCATGTAATCTTGCATAGCTTCCTCTATATATCAAGTGATACATATCCTCCCTAAGTGGCAACATAACTTGCGATATCAACCTCTAAAAATTTGATAGCAAGTAGCACAGCCATAAAGAAAAAGAATTAGACAGCATGATATCACAACAGCAGAAGACAAGACAGTGTTTACTTATATACCCCCTAAATTGAGACAACACACCTATGTTCTTCTTGTAGGTCTTTTCCTTCACATGAGAAGCAAAAAATTATTACTTTCTTGATTTTGCTTTTTCTACTTCGTTGCTTCTAATACCAACAATTTATCCACTTACCATTACCACCACCACTCCACCAACACTACCATCCAACCTCACAACCCACCATGCGCAGAACCACCCACGCCACCACCACCACCGGACCCCATACATGCCTACCACTGCCAACACAACCCACCCACCATCGCCACCATCCATCACCCCTACCAACACCCATACGCTCACCCACCACCACACCACACCAACCCCCAACCACCACCTACAATGCCTTCACAATCCACCACTACCACCATCACCCACAACCCCTACCAAATACCAACCCCACTATGACTAACACCACCCACCCACCAGCACAACCCCACTCACAAACCCGCCCAACCACCCATCAAACACCACAATCCCACCGACCACCACCACGCCATCCATCAAACCTACCACCATCACCCCACTAAAACACCACAACGCCCGCAACCACCACCACCACTACCACGGTACCACCATCAACCACCACCACCAACATTACCAACACCACACACCCATTCACTGCCACCATCATTGCCACCGCTACCACCACCCACCCACCACTCACTCACCACCACACCCCATTCACCACTGCTGTTCCTCCACACCCTTACCATAACAATGCATTTTGTAAGAATATTAGCCAAAAAAGCAATTTTTATATACTTTTAATGCTAGCAAACATGTTTTTTTCTTTTCTGCAGTAACACAAATGTGAACCAAACACTTTACTTCATGAAAAAGATCCTCACAGAATCAAAAGCAATATAATTATTTTTCTTGCTTTTTGCAGCAATTTTTGAGGAGCAATATCAAACACAGACTTAATGTTTGCAAGCCTCAAAAGGCAGCTAGGATCGAGACCGGTTAAGAAGTTTAACAAAGCATTTTTTGGAAAGAAGCATTAGATATTTGGGGAGGAAAGGAGGACCTTGTGGGATATTTGGAAGGAAAGAAATGACCACATATTTGAAGGGGTACATCATAGTATTGAGTCCGTTATTTTTTCAAGTGTTGTCCTTGTTCTTCATCAGCTATAATTCTTCAGGAGTTTACGGAAGTCTCTTTCTCACCTTTTGTTAATCACCAAGGTTCCATGTGGGAATTTATATTCTTTGGTTTATATATACTTGTAAGAATCTCTTTCTCCATCATTGCAAGGTTTTTGTTTGTAGACATTGAGAGGCTCAAATTAGTCACCTTTATTTGCACAAATTTTTTCCCTCTTTCTTCATTTTAAATTTGTGTGTGTGTGTGTGTGTATAAAGTACATGCATACAAGTGCATTTAAAAACGCACCTGTTTTACTAGTAAGGAAAGGAATCTTGATTCATCTCAGTATATGGATGCAAAGTGGTGGTGGTAAATTCCTTCCTTAGCCTAATAGACTGGATTTACCCAAAAAAAAATTCAGGTTTGGCAAAACCCAACCCCTAACCTGCTTCATTGCCATTCAAGATATGTTAAGAATATAGTTCATACATTCCAGCATGTTAATTATTTATAAATTTTGGTTGAAAAGCCACATTTCATTTGCAGATGCATCTGCTGTGAAAAATCAGTTTTCCAGTAGGTTTTGGCACACAAGGACTCCAACAAAGGCAGGCTATGATTTCCCATAACCATCCCTGTTGCTGTTGCTAGCTCAGTGGGGTAAAATCCGCTACTACTGAGACGGTTTATGCATCAAATATGAGAACAAATGGCAAGACGAGATTGCATGGGTGGAAGCATAGTTATTAAAGGCGGTCGCCTAAGCGCCTAGGCGACCGCCTAGTCGAGTAGGCGCTAAATCAAGGACCAGGCGTTACCACGCCTATGCGAGGTATGCCTAGGCGACCTAGGCGATGGCCTAGGCGACTAGGCGACCGACTGCTCGCCTGGGCGAGCAAATAAATGCAAGAAAAGGAGAAGCTGGACAAACTAGGGAGACAGCTTCGTCGTCTTCGTCCAACTTCATCGAGGCTAGCCGCAAGGTGCAAGGTATGTTTCTTCTCCTCCTCTTCTTCGTCTCGTTCTCGCTCTCTCTCTCTCTCTGTTTCCTCCTCTTTGTTCGCTCTCTCCCTCTTGCTCTCTCAATCTCGCTCTCCCTCCCTCTCGCTCCCTTTCGCTCTTTCCCTCCCTCGCACTCTCTCAGTCTTGCTCTCCCTCCCTCTTGCTTGCTTCCTCCCTCTCGCTCTCTCAGTCTCGCTCTCCTTCCCTCCCGCTCGCTCGCTCCCTCTCGCTCTCTCCTCTGTCTTGCTCGCTCCCTCCCTCTCGCTCTCTCCTCTGTCTTGCTCACTCCTTCCTCTCGCTCCTTCTCCCTCGCTCGCTTCCTCTGTCTCTGTCTCTCTCTCTGTCTCGCTCTCTGTATGATCTCTGTCGCTCTCTCTATTTCTCTCGCTCTCTCGTTCTATATCTATGTCGCTCTCTCTATTTCTCTCGCTGTCTGTATGTCTCTATTCTGGTTCGGTTCGTGGTCGCAATGTCTCAACCTGATTCTGGTTTGTGGTCGCAATATCCTAACTTGTCCATTGTTTTGTGCATTGCTTTCTATTATTTATATTTAATAAAAGTGTTTGACATTTCTATTGTTTTGTGCATTGCTTTCTATTGCTTGCCAATCTGTCCGACTCTTTCAGATATTGTTTTTTTTCCTAAAATTTACACTACTTTTTTTATTACTTAATAAAAGTGTTTGGTGTTTGTTTGGTCTCTGTCTTGCTCACTCCCTCCCTCTCGCTCATTTAGATTTTTTTGATTTTTGATACTTCCATGTACAATGGATGATGAATATATTTTGATTATTTTGAAATGAAAAAATTGTCGCCTAGGCGACCGCCTAGGTGCCTAGGCGGTCGCCTAGGCTACAGGTAGGTCTATCGCCTGGCATCGCCTAGGCGTTTTAACAACTATGGGTGGAAGATTCTAAGACCGCAATAAGAAGGCATAAGAGGACAAAAATTAAGGAAAATATTTAAAAAACCACACCATTTAACTGAATGAACAGCCATAGATGGGTTGGATTGGAGATAAATGCTCACAACCAACTAAACAGAAGAACACACCATTTTCATAATTGATACATTGATTGATACAGAAAATAATTGAAAAAATAAAGAAAAAAGGAAGAATATGTTTTTTCTATATTACAAATCAAGCAAATTATAAGAAATCTGAAAGTCCAAAGAGACACTCACAACCACAAATGGAGGCTTAGAGCTGTTAGCATCTGCAACAAAGAAGCCTGATTTCTCCCACCATGTATACCATCTAGATCATCAAGTGTAGAGCAAAAGAATGATGCAGAATGGAACCATGTTGCTTTGACAACTAAGTCACGAATTAAAATCCAATGCTTACGATTTTTCTACAGCACTTGGACTGTATTGCTTCGCCATAAGATGAGAAAGTAGCTTCTTCTCACCAATAGGAGTCTCTGGGTCAACATAATCCTCAGGATTCTCTTCCTCAGCATCTCTCCTGGAATTCTTCCGTTCACTCTTTCTTGAATTACAGGATACTTTTTGTGCCTTGATGGACAACCAAAATGTTAAGCAATATGATCTAAAAAATGCAACACCAGAAAGTATTTACAATCTCCATGAAAGCAATTAAAGGGAAGAAATTATGCACTGTATAGCAAGTTATGAAATCAAAATACTGGCATCTAATTAAACCATAAAAAAATGATTTCAGTGACGTTAATGTTTCATATACCTGTAGTTTGGCTGCTTCTGCTTTCTGTGCCGCCTTAAGTTTCTTTTCTTCTTTTGCTTTTGCCTATCATGAAATCCGAACACAAAATCATTCAATCTGAATGAAAATCTTCCACACTGAACAATATATAAAATCAATGTGCATGCAATAGCAAAACTAAGAGCAAATTCAACATCAAAAAAGCTACAACCAAAAGTGAACTTTAAAAAACACATAAAAAAAATGAATTTCACGATATGAATTGAATGAACAAATACTTTCAAGTGACTTTCAATGAAATGTTTCAGGCCTTGGTCTTGACATCAATCACTATTCCGATAGAACCAAAACAAAAACCCTTATCATGGAGCTCCCTGAAAATGTTGACTATTTCGTGTGGGACAAATTTTAAAATGCCCAAAACTCCAAATCACTTGAAATGGTACTGAAATCTCAAAGTTTCAGCAAATAAGTAAAACATTGCCCAGAAAAGAATTTTCCTGTTTCAATTTAAACAGGAGCAACAAATTAAGACATTAGGCACCGACATGATATTACAAACTTCACGTCAATTTCTGAACCCCAATTAATTGTTTTGCAAAATAAACCAAGATGAAGAACAAAAATGAAAAGGACGGAGGATACGGTTTAGCAGTTCATAAAAAGAGTTGGTATTTTGATGGGGAAAGAGAATTCAACAAAAGGCCACCTACTTTATCACCATAATAAATCAATAACAATCTCTAATGGATATGATGGTGCCATTGCCTTGAAACTATGCCGTATAAAAAACCTAACTGGATCGATTTGAGAAAATGTAAATTTATAAACATCTAAGGAAACTCGGACAGGGCATTACAGATTAAAGCGTAATTCATGACGACTCAAGACTGTAAATAAGAGGAAGGGCGCGTAAACTACAAACCTTTTCTTCCTTCTTTTTCTTTCTTTCAAGGTCTTCGGTCTCTGGCTGCAACAGAAAAATCGAGGATCTCCTGATCAAAATTATACTTTTCCCCATTTTTTGCATAAAAAATGAGAAAGAATCAAAAGTTCTTATCGTGAGAAAATATTTCAGCCGAATTCATGAGCAACTAACCATTTTTCCCTCAGAATAAAATCGCAGATTCGAAACACGCAATCAGAAGTTCTGAAGACGATTCAACGGAACTCCTGCGTGCGCAAAGCCCCCCTCCTTCTCTGCTTGAAGAAGAAACTCTAAAACCCTGATTTGCTTTCGTAGTCAGTGCTTAATGTCCACGAGAGTGTATTCGTTACGCGTGGTGTGTTTCTATTCGCTAAATAACCTTCGAATCGATTCCACGCAAGTTCGAATACTAGACGAGTCTACGCGACTCGGCCGAGTTGGGTTAAAGTGAAACCGCGACTAACGGCAGAAAATTCAAAAAAGATGGAAACAGAATATGCTTTCCGAACCATTATACATCTATCTATCTATCTAAAATCACTACCACTACTCATTCTTTCTTTTTCACAAAAAACTCGATTTCTCACAAAAGAAAGTGAAAACCATCCAGCCAATCGAAACCCCAAATGGCCTTGAGAGTTCCTATCTGTAATCCCCGTGCCCTTCCACGACCTTCAGATTCCAAATCCCTCCATTTTCCTTCGCAACCCCCAGAAAACCAGAGACAAAACCCATCTCCCCTTTACTGCAAAGAAGGAAGTCATGAAGAAGAGCAACGGGCTCCTTTTTTTTTCAGATTTCTGTCAATACCATGGGAGGAAATAGAGAAGAAATGGAGAAGCGATGAAGAGAAGTGGGGTTTGGTCAAAGGATTTGTCTGTGTCAGAGAGAAGAAAAGGGTAAAGGTTGGGACCAAAAAAAAAAACTTTTTTTAATAATAAGGGTAAAGATTTGGTTAACACTGCTAACGTTGAAGACGTTACCTTTTTAGAGGAAAAAGATAAGTATTCAGATTACGCTTAGCGCAAATCCGAGAGGTTGTTTGAGGAAACCGTTTGAGAGGAAATCGATTGTTGTATGGCTTGGAATGGGTTCTCAGATCTATAATATGAGTTCTTAATTATCCGAAAACTAGTTTTTGATTGCAAATTGCATGAATGAGTTTTCCCAACTCATTCATGCAATGAATTTCTAAAACTCATTCCCCAAATGAATTCCTCGTCTAGAGTGAGTGGCAAACAAGGCCTAAGCTATCAGCCAATATAAGGTAGGTATTCAATCTACTAGAAAATAAAATTTACTCTCAAAGCTATGTTTGGATGCTTAGAAAGCTGGTTCTTTCATTTCCTGATCCTTGGAGTATGTTTGGTTTTCATCTTGTATTTAATTTCTTTGATATTTGATATTAGGGGAAGGCATGCGCTATGCTCGTAACAAAACAATTAAATAAACGTAAGCAGCTAAATTGGGAGATAAAAAGGAACAAAAGTAAAACTAAAGGATATTTTAGGCAATAGTAAATAGTTATATATGTGTAAGTAATTATTTTGGAGATAAAAATAAATGGAAGTAAAATAATTAAATAAATATAAACAATTAATTGGGAGATAAAAAAAAAACAAAAATAATTATTTTGGAGATAATTTTGATAGCAAAGGTACATGGAGAATTGAAGTTCTCTTTGTAACGGTATGCGGTCGTTGATCGAAGGGTCCACAGATTAACGCAAGCGAGTTCGAGTTTTCTCTGAGAAACTTCAGTCCGCTTGCATTTCTCTCCTCCTCTTTTTCAAGCCAACTAATGGAAACCAAAATCGAAGTCGACGTTAACGTCAACATAGAAATGAAGTTGCAGTTCTCGTTTAGAGGCGTCAAAGCAGTTGCAGACAGCTATTATCTCCTCCAAAGCTTTCTCTTCCCTCATTTTCTTCTTCCTCGATCTTTAATTTTCATGCGCACAACCCATTTCTCTCCTTCGTTTTTAATGCACACAATCCATTTCTCTTCTTTTTGCACACGAGATGTTCTTCTTCACGTTTGCCTTTCGCACACAGCCCTAGATTAGAGCTTCAAGCTCCCGTTCATAACCCTGTGATAGCTTCATAAACCCGCGAAAGAGCTCTGTATATCTGTCTCTTTGTCAAGGATTGAAGAAGCTGCTTTGTGGAGACCCAATCAACCATTGTTGACCTTGATTTTGTTGAAAGTATAGTTTATTGTTCAAACACAGAAATTAATAGACCTAGGTTTCATTTCAGTATAGGTTTTCCTTTCTATGTGCTGCAAACGAGGGAGACCAACTAGAAATGCCACCATCGGTTGAAGTGATTTAGTTTCCTTGCTCATTCTTGCTTGTTAAGTACTAGTTTTTGCTAAGAAGCAACCCATTTTGGTGCAACCGATGCACCTTTTGATACCAAAAACTACAAAGCTAAAGTCATATTTCTCATTTCAAACTAAGTACTTCCAAATTAATTTATGTTGACAAACGCAAGTACTTAGTTTGGAATGAGACATTTGTCTTTAGCTTTATATTTTTTTTATATCAAAAGGTGCGTCGGTTGCGCCAAAATGGGTTTCTTATTAGTAAAAACTAGTACTTAATAAACAAGAATGAGCGGGTAAACAAAATCATTTCAACCAATGGGTTACAATCAAGGTTTAAAGTGGCGTGCCGCTGAAATTTCGTTGGGGGAGTCCCAGCGATGCGTTTCGCTAGGGGAAATCGTCATGGTGCATTGCTTGTGACTTTTGGCGAAATTTCGACGAATTTTTAGTGAAACAGTGCAGCGTGCTGAGCGAAACGGGAAAAAATTTATTTTTTATTGTCAAAACGAGGCAGCGCGCCTACGAAACGAAGCGGCATGCCGCCGAAATTTCCCTAAAATTCGAAAAAACCCCAAATTTTGCCTTTTTAATTTTTTCCACCGTTCGCGGCGTGCCGCCAAATTTTTTTTTGACCAGTGGGCAGCACGTCCACCGACACCGAAACTGTAAACCTTGGTTACAATTCTAGTTGGTCTCCCTCACCTATAACACACAAACTTTCATCCTTTGCAACGGGCCTGCATGTAGCCCCTCACATTGAGTGGGGGGTCCCACCACACCTTTGAGGGGCCCACCCCATTCATGTGAGGGGCTGCATGAGCCCCGCAGACGATGCCCATCCATAAGCCACAAAAAAGGACAAATCATAACCCATAATGCAATTAAAACATGGGAAAATTACTATACACACTATCTTTTAAAATGTTATTCCAAAATACATTACCTTCATAACTAATTGTCAAGTTTACACTTATTTTATAAACAATATGACTGAATGCTTTACTGCATATATTAGAAGACAAAAATTACCCCTTTTACCCCTGGTTTACAACTCACAAACCGGTCTAAACAATAAAACTGTGGAACCTTACTCCTTTTATTTTGGTTGTTCCAAACCCCAAAAAAAAAAAAATTCAATCAAAACCTTTCGTCTACCTTCTTCTATGCTAGTTTTTTGGTTTAACAAATTTGAAGTGCTACTACTGCGATTGGTGCTTTTGTTGTGTTTGCTTCTTACCTGACATGCTGAACCACAAGTATAAAAACTGGTTTTATGAGTTGTAAACTGGGGGCAAAATGGGCAATTTTTGTCTCTTGACACATTCTGGAGGGCATTCCGTCATTTTATTTATAAAACCAGTGTAAACTTGATAATTCCCTTAGAACATCAGTCGCAACTAAACCATAACCCCTCTCGCAGGACACGTGTCAGCATTCAAGGCTCTAATCAACGTTGTAGATAAAGGCTCTACAGGACAAATTGGGTCTTTCCGTTTCCGATAGCCAGTGAGAGAAAAACAAGCTTGTTCGAACCCGGAAGTTAGGGAAGGTCTTTCAAACTCTCATCATATAAGAACAGTAATGGCTTCCGCAGCTATCTATGCATCAACTCCTCTCGATCGATTCACAATTACACAACGTCTTTCAATAAGAAGTAAAATAGCGGGTCGTTCTTTATCCTACGCACGAAGCCACTCTCGCCAATCGTTGAAGCTATTCTCGCCTTCCATAAAGTGTTTCCCGCCACTGTGTAGAGGATCGAATAACGTCAGAGTTTCTGCTTTCATCACTGCACCGGCTCCTGATCCTAATGTCAGCGACAGTGAACCGAAGTTCGATGAATCGAGTTATCCAGGAACCGTTCAATCTCCCATTGCAATAAGCTGGGGTATTCTTTGGAGTCTTTTGATTCAGCATAAGTTCAGACTTGCGGTTTCTGCCGCCTGTCTTCTTGGTTGCGCGACTTGCACTCTCTCAATGCCCATATATTCAGGTAGTGTTTTCGGAATTCTTAATCGGCAGTCCTTCTGTTTTTTTTAATTGTTCGTTAAGTTTTATGTAAGTTTTCTGTATATGGTTGGAAAAGCAATTTGAATTTGCTCATGTAAAATTAGATAGTATCGAAGATAAAGATGCCTGGAAGTGGAAAAACCAAGGAAATTATGGGTTGTGGTTTGAAATTCTGGCATTTTAAAGTTTGATTGAACCATAAATGAAAGGAGATTGTTATTTTTAGGAATGAAAGATTCCAAATTTTCTTTTATGGTGTTTGCATTTGATTTTGTTTACGGCAATTCGCACTCAAATTTTTTTTGGGAGAAATTCCGTACTCAACTTGTTAACGGTAAAAAAGATATGGAAAAAAAGAAAAAAGGAAAGAAAATTACCCTTGAAGCGAGGTAGGAGGTGGCAGTCCCTTGATGTCATGAATCCCTTACCTATTTTATTTCAGTTTTTTCCTTGTGAGTATTGTTAAGATGGAACAGCATTATTTTACTAAAAAACTTGAAGAACCAGCGAGTATTTCCTTGATTATAATTTATGCAGTTATCCTATATTTCTCTATTTTAATGTTTAAATGTTATTGTCTTTTATAGGGCGGTTTTTTGAAGTTCTCATTGGGGCTAGACCTGAGTCTTTATGGAAACTACTTAGTAAGGTTGGAGTGTTGTATGCATTGGAGCCAATTTTCACTATTATTTTTGCTGTAAACATGTGCACACTTTGGGAGAAGGTGATGTCATCCTTAAGAGCACAAGTTTTTAGAAGGATATTGATTCAAAAGGTAAAACCATTTTCTTCTTATAAAACAACTTGGGAGGAGGTGATGAAGTATTTATTGGCATATAAATGTTTGCTCTTATTCTGAACTCATATTGTTCATACAAGGTAATTTATGATGGAATTTTAAAGCTTTATAATCTTTCATTTTGAATGTAGCCATACTTGAATATTAGTATCTACTGGAAGGAGTGTCCAACGTTCCTATTTATCCTAGGTTGAGGATTAGGCAGGAACACGGTTTTATGTTTTGGTTTTGCTGGACGTTTCGCCCAGGGACTGAAACTGTGATTCAGGGAAAACCTGAAACGGCTTTCAAGTGAAATTTCGATGGCACAGACCTGCTTGCTGCTGAAATTTTGCCAAAACATTTTTTTTGTTTTTTATTTGTAAAAGCTTCAAATAAATACTCCATAATCGTTCTTACACATAAATACATAATAATGTTTCTAAAATACATAATACTCATTCACAATAATCCTTTGTACTTTTGAATATGACAAAAAACTGCAAGGTATGAAGGAAGGGGAAAATTAAAGATGGGGAGAAATTTTGCACGATTTGGGGCCAGTTTCACCCCATCTCGCCTTTTTAAAGGGCTTAAAAACTATTTAAAAAAAAAATGCTGCCTGAACACAGTGAACATGCCAAAATTTCTTGCTTGACTCTTAGTTGAGTGAGATCTCCAAACCCACACCCAACACCACCCTCAACACACCCCCATCCCCATGAAACGTCTCGTTGGAGTGTTGGCAAAATTTCGAAACTGTATATGCTGGGCAGGACCATAGCTATTATAATAACACAAAACTTATAGGCTTCATGTCATACTTGTCCACATACAAGTTGCATAAAGTCCACAATGTAAACCATCTTTGTTGAGACAGGAAAATACTTCTTAAATTATTGGCATAATGTTGGTTTTATGAATTTACTATTGAGTCACACAAGATAGATTGGAATATAATATTTTTAGGCAGAGGCTTGGCTTCTGGCAAATATTGATCGCGTTTTAACTCGTAAAATCTTTCGTCAATTGCGATTGACAATTTTGAGCTGTACTTCTTCGATTATGCACCAATATTATTTCCTGCTAAAGCAACAAACAATATTTGTTTGCGTGCTTCAGAAATTGACTATATGCTTTTATCTCTGCAGGTGGAGTTTTTTGACAGATACAAGGTATGGGCATGATATTTTATTTTTCTCGTGTTACTTCCTTTCAGGTTGGAATTAAGGAATTGTAATATGACGTCATAAAAGTTACCTCGTTGTATTTACTATCAGTTAATTCCCAAGAATCAATTTTTGTAAAATAAGTTTGGCTTGACTAGGTGACAGTGACTTATTGTTCATTGATGGAAATGTTATCTTGGACATGGATGTTACTATAAATTGATGGATATGTGATCTGGGATGTGGGGGTTCTGTTATACAGTTGAAGGAGATCTTCTACTCTGAGGGAGACTCTGCTTTAAGTTGACTCAATAGGAACAACCGATGCAGATAATTTTGACCAATAAAAGCCATATGCAAGTCCATCTCTGGATTACTATGACAAAAATAACCTGCGGTGTTAGCTTTTGGTAACTGTTCATCTGAAGGAACACAACACCTAGATCAACTGTCATACTTGTTTCATACATTAAATGTGTCTTTGACTTGTATTATTCTTAGTAGTTAAGATGGTTTGAGATTCACCCGTTCAAGGTACTGTTAGATAGGTTGTCACTAAAGTTGATGATAAATAAGTTCACTCTTAATTTGTAAACTTTAAAACGCATAGATCAATTGGGCAGACAAACAGGAAATCATGCACTATCAACACTATGTACCAAAAGGTAGGGGTATTGGAGAGTTAACATGAATTCAGTGTTTTAATTAGGTGATGTTGCTACTGGATTGGATTCTTTTCTTTGTGTCCCTTTTTTTTTTCCTTTAAAACATCTGTTCTGCACAGGTTGGTGAATTGACTGGCTTGCTAACATCTGATTTGGGTTCACTTAAAGATGTTGTGAGTGAAAACATTTCAAGAGA
This sequence comes from Buxus sempervirens, assembly GCA_947561395.2. Taxonomy (NCBI): domain Eukaryota; kingdom Viridiplantae; phylum Streptophyta; class Magnoliopsida; order Buxales; family Buxaceae; genus Buxus; species Buxus sempervirens. The sequence continues at coordinate 7,063,400 of OX387193.1, forward strand.
TCGTGGTTTCAGGGCACTTTCTGAGGCAAGCTACTCTACACCTATACAAAAGTGAGCTGTGTGTTGCCCATATCTTAACATGTACTTAATTGTTATGTAATTGTACTGGGTTGGCATATTTTGTATTTCATAGCATCATAGCTTCTCCATCTCTTGATTTACCACATATGATTAAGTTTATGTTTGAGAACACATGTTTCGAAATATGAAATATTTTACAAGTTCCTGAAAGATTTCTCTATTTTGTATCACTTCTAGTCGTCAGATTCCAGTATTTTGTTGCTATCCATTTCATATTAGGTAATCTTGCTATTTCTTTGTTCTTGCAGGTCACAGGGACTATATGCATACTGTTTGTACTATCCCCCCAGCTTGCTCCAATTCTTGGGCTACTGATGCTAATTGTGTCTGTATCAGTTGGTAAACATCTTTTTCCTTTGAAAATATTGGTGAGTTGGTCCAAAGGGTGCTCTGTTCCTTTTCCTAAGAAGGAGCAACCTTTGCATGGGAATATCTTTCCCATTCTGCTTACATCAGCTAGTTGCTACAAGGCATTGTTATTGTTCTGAAAGTGCTATTCTATTGGGTTTCTGGAACCATCCTTTTTTGATTGACTTTTGGGAGGTCAATATTTGTAAAAATTTTAATTGCTTCCTGAAATGATCATTTTAATTAGTTTTCATTAAAAGATTCAAGAATTTTTATCAAATAATTAATATTTTACGAGTTGGAAATTCACGAGTTATTCTGCAATCTCACTGATAAACCTATTAATTCATTTTCTGTCCTCCATATAATCTTCAAACACCACTTGAATCTGTTGTGATCATGGAATGCTAAGCTTCATTAGTAACTTTTGCTCCCTTTGAGTTGTTTTGTTCACATATTTGCTGCTGACTTATATTATCTTGTACTTACCAGCTATATACAAGCGCTCAACTATACCTGTCTTCAAAGCTCATGGAATGGCCCAGGCATCTATATCAGATTGTGCAACCGAAACGTTTTCTGCTATTCGTACTGTAAGTACTTCAAATCCCATGTTCACATGATTTTTGTCCTGTTTCGAATTTTGTGATGATTGTTTCTTTCAGTGATTGATATACATATATAAATACTTATGTATGTTTGTGTGCGTCTCTCCATATATCTATCTGTATGTGTATGCATGTGTACGTCTGTGTGTACATGTGTGGTAATCAATAAATGAAAGTTTATTAGAAAGAGAAAAAGCAACAAAAGGCCAAAAAGAATAGACGAATTATAATAATAAGAACTTTTAAGGAATAAATCGCTTGGATCACCACTTTTCATGTATCCAATATTCCAATCTGCTGCTTGATTTGCAGATCTGGCAGCCTATATGAAAAATGCATTCCCATGGTGGAATGATCACTGTTATCTTTCTCACATAGGTTTTGGCAAGGCCATATAGTCCTTTTTTTGCCTTTGGGATGACCAGTGATTAATAATCCTTAATTATGTTTAGGATCAACCAGTATCAAAAAGTTGGTTGGAAATTGGTGGCATTATTTTAGCGGAAAGGGCTGGCTCTTTTCTCCTTCAAATCCAAAATTTAAAGCTTTGAAAGAGAGGATTTATATGAAATAGGGAATCTTTTGGGTACTGGAAATCAGAAAGAAGTAAGATACCAAGGAGCTGGTGTATCTTAATTGTTGTATGAATCCAATGGCTTGTTGGGTCTTGAAGCTTTTTGGAGATCGGATTTGAGCATGAGTGGGCCCTTTTACTCCTTGAAGGAGTTGATGCTTGAAAACTAGGAATTAAAAGTAGGAGACAAAAAACATGATATTTTTTATGGCAGCGGAAGTAGCTGGGGGAATCGTGTCAATATGGGGGATAATGTGCTGACAAAGGAAGAAAATGAAATGATGGTTGGAGATATATGAGAAGCTGTAAACTAGGTGAGGGTAATGCGTGCTTGAAATTTTTAGCCTTTAGCTTCATTGATGAGAACTCTGACTCTTCAGTTCAGAGAACGTTGGAAGATGAGGATATCCATCTATTTCAGATCTCTGTGGCCCTTTGGACAATTGGGACACCGAAGTCTCTCCAAAAGTTGAAGCTTTCATATGTTGTTTATGTTTTGAACAAAATTCGAACCATGGATCACCTTCTTAATATGTTTCTCCTGATTCCTAACTCATGCACGATGAGAAAATCTAATTCAGAATCCATCCAGAACATCTTCTCATCCATTGCTCATAGCCAACAAGGTTTGAACATCTTTTTCACCCTTTTTTTTGTGGGCTGGTGTTGAGTTTCCCAAAGGATTCCAAGGAGGTGTACAGCTATTGGAATTTAATTGTCCTTAGTGTCTTGTTATTGGGTCGTTGGAAAATTATCCTTTTGTGGTATTTGTGAGATTCAGAAGGAGCATAAAATGGGATGATTTTTAAGAACTCTGTCCATCTATTTTGAATATCTATTCTGCAATTTGTAGTTGAATAGGCTGCCTAATGCAGATTCATGCAAAGATTTGCATTTTCAGGAAGTCATGAAGTGTGCTAACTTTGATGTCCTGAAATGGGTGTAATCCATCTGTACACCTTTCATGTATATATGCTGTCATCTCTTTCTTTGTCATTAACATTTTCTTAATATATACTTCTTATTACCGATCAAAAGATATCTAGTTGACTTGATGTCTTGCATTACGGAGTGTTTAAGCAAGCATTACGGAGTGTTTGAGCATGAATTTCTCTGTCTTGTCTTTTTCCTCAACCATAAGAAAATTTCTCATTCATGCTTGAGGGTGTTCCTTTTGGCTGGGTGGTATATTTCTGTTTTTCTGTAGAATCTGATCTTCTTCTGTGGACCTATGAATTTTATTCATAAATTCTCTTTGCAAGGAATATACTTGTTTGCTTTGATGAGAAAAGGTGAAATTTCCAGTATCTCCTATGCCAAGAAAAAATCTCTTTGAACTTTCTTGCTGGAATCAGTCATGCTAAGGGAGGCCTGAAATACAGAAAAGATTATGTTTGACAGAAGCAAATCCAGACTTTAAAGGAGTGATTTTGCTGTCAAGGGAGATTCTTTCCTAGGTGGAAAAATACTTCTTGAGCTTTTTGAATACGTGATATTGAACCTGGGGCCCTTTTATTGCTTGAAGTGGACAGTCAAAATATTTTAGTGGCTGTGTGGAGAGATACTTATCTTTGTCCATATTTTTGTTAGAGATACCGATTTTGTTCATTTGCCCATGAGGCCTGAAATCATCTTGAGCACGCAAGAACATGCATGATGTGAAAAATATGTCATCTCTCTCATTTGCGTCATCCATAAATCAGAGGTGTTAAACTCTCACCTCTCTCTCCAATTGTGAAGCTTTAAAGCATCCTCTTTTTTCACTTGTATCAGGTGGCTAAGGCTTTCCTGTCTCATAGAGACTTCAAAATATTCCCTAATTGTCATATTATTGGAAAGTGTAAAGAAAGTTGAGGAGTTGTAATCTTTTGTTTATTTCCTCCTAATACCAAAAATTGGCTAACAAGAGTAGAATCTAGGGCACCTTATTCAAATTATTTTTCTCCTTTTTAGTTCCTAACTAGACCTTAGTTCAATGATTTTGTTGATTCCCATTAGCAATTTGGATGGCATCAAAGAGCAATCTACCTTTAAAAAATCATCTTGAGGTTTGAACTTTAAAGATTGCCCCCTCAAGGTCACCGTTCAATCCACTAGATAATACTTTCTATAATTTGAAACATTTTTCAATGAGAATAATGTGTTTCAAGTTATAGGGGCTTAAAAGTCTTTTTTTTTCATTTAATCAATGAAAACTGAATTCATATTAAATGTGTGCATGTTTGTTCCTTACCAAGTTAGTAATCCATTTGAGGATATGATGAAACTTAGACTTCTACTATGGTGATTGAATCTTTTAGTAACAATTACTGCCACAGGTGAGATCCTTTGGTGGGGAAAAGCATCAGATGTCAATGTTTGGTGAAAGGGTATGATTTTTTGCTCTTAAAAATGACACCAAGTAGAGTTAATTACAGGCTCTAACTATCTACTTTCTGAAGCTTGGCAGGTTATTGCTTACCAACGTAGTGGCATAAAGCTAGGAACTTTCAAATCTGCAAATGAGTCCCTGACAAGGATTTCAGTCTATGTTTCCTTGATGGCTTTATATTGTCTTGGGGGAAGTAAAGTAAAAACGGTAACTAACTCCATCTGATGACATCTTATCCATGTTTACCATATAAAGTGCCGTACTTCATCAAATTGAAAAGTGCTGGTTGAAATCTCTCAATTTCTGAAAATTATGGTTTTAATACTTTTATAATATTGAAAGTATCACCCGACTTAAAAGTTCTTTAATAATGGTTCAATCAACATTCTGACTTCCTATGGATGCAAACAGATACTGGGGCCACATCCTGTGTGAAGCATGCTTCATATGATGTTTTCTCTTTAATAACTATTTTGTCTGAAGCTTTTGCTATTCTTTGTCCAATCTGTAATCTTCTTATAACAAAATTGTTAAGTAACAAATGTTTCAAGTGTTGGAATTTGTTGTTTCCAGGGTGAACTCTCTATTGGAACTGTGGCTTCTTTTATTGGATACACATTCACATTAACTTTTGCTGTGAGTTCTTATATCTCCATAAACTAATTTGCATATTTTGTTCCTCCACTTTTCCATCTAAAATGACAAGTATTTCAGGTTCAAGGGCTGGTAAACACATTCGGTGATCTTCGTGGTACTCTTGCTGCTGTTGAGCGGATTAACTCAGTTTTATCTGGAACAGAAGCTGACGAGTCCTTAGCTTTCGGTTTAGAAAGAGAACTTGCAGAAAAAGAAGTAGATGATGAAAATATTGGATTATTCTTTGTTGATGAAGTCAATAAGAAAACTCAATCTTCAAATAAACATTACATGTCAGCCTTGAAATCAACCAGTAATGCATATAGCCTAGCTTGGTCTGGTGACCTTTGTCTTGAAGGTATATTTGGTTCTGTCCTGTTTCTTTAGGAAAGTTAAATCTGTGTTATGTAACGTTTTCCTTTTAATAGCACTGTATATTCCATTTCGTTTTAATTTTCTTTAAAACATGTAAATTAGTCTTAAATTGAATATGTAAATAATATTTGTATTGGGCCTCTCTCTTCTCTAAAGGTGCAGCTGTAGCTGTCTGAATGATATCTGTCTGCTTTCTGCTATATAAACTAAGGAATTGAATTGCTTCACTTGATTATTAAGCTTGACACTGTAGAGTTCTTTGCTTTTTATTGAGTGTTGGAATCTGATTCAGATTAACTAGTTTGGCTATGCCATTGACCAAGCAAGAGGAATATGAGGATACCACAGGGAGTTTGTAGGGAAATCTTGTATCTGGGGTTTCCATCTGGGGATATGATGTCTAGGGAGTAGAAACTTAACTTGATGTTCCTTTTTTATCTTCTCTTGTACACTTCTGCTAACCTTATTCTTTGGTAATAATCAGCATTTATCAAAACAAAAAGAAAAAAAAAGGAAAAAGGAATTGTGCATGACATGTTTTATTTGTTAGCACTTAACCTTTTAACCTTTTATTATAAATTACAACATACCTTTACCGGCTTACTTGTGGACATTCTATATGTTATCACCAACAGGACCTTTGTTGACCCCCATGCTAGATTTGCTGGGGTCAGTGGTATTTTCCTGGATTGTAATACAGAGCTGAAGGTTGTGCTTACCATATGCCCTCTTGATTATCTACGGACACCAAACTACTGTCTGTATGTGATCTCCAAGGCTGCAGCACCAAAATTTCCTTAAGTGTTTTGTTACTCTACTGAACCACAGCTAGCCCCCAAACAGTACCCTTCACAATTGATTGAATCTATGAAATGGTATCTCCAATTCCCTCAAAATGGAAGGCTTGCTAGATTTTGTTCTTGAAAAACATCAATTTTTCTTGGCACCAAAATCTCCCTACCTTCATCTTAGTCTTTGATCCGGATCCAAGTCACTGATCTAAGACCAGAAGCCTACTCTGAAAAATAGTTTTTTCAACTTCACCTTAACATCTCTGTTGGGCCCAAGTTTTTAGGTATCAGCTTAAACTGATAAAATATCAGTAAATACTCATCAAATTGCTTCTATTTTCTAGGGACTTTTGCTACAATGGTTTTCATCACCAGCCCAGCAGTTTGGTCTAGAGCCTGCTCAGCAGTAGGCCAGAGTGGGTTGTCCCCAAGTTTGAATTTTGAAAATCAAAATGAGCCTGCTCCAGTCCATGGTTATGTGATTCTTTTCTGTTTACCCCCATCATCTATATAGGGATCATCAACACTCTGTCTTCAGTCTTGGGCCTTGCTGTTGCCATCTGCCATGCTTCTTTCTGTTGATTTCAAACAATCCTTATTAGATTTCCTATATCAGTTTGAGGTATATTTGATCCTTGGATTTAGTTTCTTCCACAAGAAATAATATGAATTTGATATGCTGTCATCAGTTTGATGTGTGTCACCTGGTGATTGAAAAGCTTGTCAAGATGTACCATATTAGAATATTTTCGAATTTAGTCTAATTCTGTCTCTATTCCTGAATAACAGTTTGCTCAGCAAGGATCTGACATGATTCTGTAATGTTAAAAATGTATTCTGTTTCCCTTGTGGACATGGGTGAAAAAGTTGATGTGATATTTATCTACTGTTGTGTCTGAATTGCCATGTGAAGCACATGATGCCCCTTTGGTTGTATTACTTTGAAAATCTGGTAAGAGGTTATCTTGTGGACCTGTCAATTTGATCCTGAATTCGATTCTTCTTTCATTTATGTTTTTTGTTGCTGACAACTAATGCCTCATATTGTTTTTGGCAGATGTACACTTCTCTTATCCTTTGCGGCCTGATGCGGAAATCCTGAATGGCCTTAACCTAAGATTAAAATGTGGAACTGTAACAGCTCTTGTGGGTCCTAGTGGGTCTGGAAAAAGCACAATTGTACAGCTATTGGCACGCTTTTATGAGGTAAATTTTTTATTTGTAAATTTTGTTTTCTTCTTCTTGTGCATGTGGTGAAAGGAGCAATAGATGCATCAATTGTGTCTTATCTGCAGCCGACAAAAGGCCGCATTACAGTTGCAGGAGAGGATGTCCGAACATTTGATAAGAGTGAATGGGCTCGGGTTATCTCCATTGTGAATCAGGTAGCTTCTCAGATCTTCAGATTGCTGACATATGGATATAGACACATTAACACATGATATCACATGTTCATCTTCTACTATTATTATTTAGCCTTGACAATGGAGTTCCCTCTTACACTCTGTCTTGATAAAACCATGGTGCAGGAGCCTATCCTTTTCTCAGTTTCTGTTGGAGAAAATATTGCATATGGTCTGCCAGATGATGCTGTTTCCAAGGATGACGTGATAAAGGCAGCCAAAGCCGCAAATGCTCATGATTTCATAATTTCGCTGCCGCAGGTTTGTTAATCTCTGAAATCTGTCAATATGAGATATGTTATTTCTGTATAAAAAGTTTACAATTTTTTTTCCCTGAATTTGTGAAAGGGTTATGAGACACTGGTTGGTGAACGTGGGGGCCTACTGAGTGGAGGACAAAGACAGGTAATAAATTAAACCTCTAGGATAAGGAGAGTGAAATTTAGAGTAAAGAATCTCCATGACGTAAATCTGTGCATTTGCAGAGAATCGCTATAGCAAGAGCTCTACTTAAGAATGCCCCAGTTCTGATTCTTGATGAGGTATGGTCTTAGACTGTGCCTCTGTTTAGCTCTTCGTGTCCAATCAAGATCATTGACCTTTTACTGTGCTTCAGGCTACCAGTGCATTGGACACAGTTAGCGAGCGCCTAGTCCAGGATGCTCTTAACCATCTGATGAAGGGGAGGACAACATTGGTGATTGCTCATAGATTAAGCACTGTACAAAATGCACACCAAATTGCTCTTTGTTCAGAAGGTAATATTCAAGAGCTAGGCACCCATTTTGAGTTGTTGGCTAGAAACGGTCAGTATGCATCACTGGTTGGGACTCAACGGCTTGCCTTTGAGTGACTTGAAATTGTGGGATTTCACCCACTGATCTTCATAGCTGCTGACTTGGCATGGGAATAAGTTGTAAGTCTGGAATCATCTATGGTACTTTATAAGTTCTATTTGTTCCAATATTCAATCTTGCTCTCATTTTTCTTATCTTATAAGTCACTGTTTATGATGTGGACTCAAAGCAGACAATTATTTCTGCAGGTTGCAAAGGACATAGGCTATGTTAGTTGAAATAAATACACATGGAATTTGTTGTTATCTACATTTACATTCCTAGACACTCAATTTACTTTTCTATTGTGTGATTGTGAAGGTCAAGTAAATTGTAGGCTGCTACAAGCTGATAGCATTGGATATGGGTTGTTACAGGATTGGTTGCAAGCAGCAAATGCCTGGCAAAAGTCTTCATCTTTCATGTTCGTAAAATTGCATGTGACCATATGGAGAGATTTGTAGTTACAGTTTGGAATCAAGTCTATATTGCTGTATTGATAGGTGGCATCAGGTCAACTCTACATGAGGCTAAACGCATTGTTGCTGATCCTGAAATATCCTTAAACTTGTGAAAGTAATGTTATCATTTGATCTCTTTGCTCTTCAGAGGTAATTGCATTGAGATAGAATAGTGGAAAATATTTAACTAGTTTCGTTTTTAGAAGAGATGTATGAGAACCAGAGAACCTGTTCACAGAGAGATGCTATGTGCAGGACAAAAATCTAGAACAGATATTGTTTTTTAGAAAGAAATATCCATTTAGAGTGAGAATTTATAGAAAAATTTCTGCATGTGGATTCATTGCATGGAAAGTAAATGAAGAGAAACCAATGAGAATGCGGATGAAGGCTTTGGTAAGCTTCTGTAACAGTTTGTTTTTCACATCGAGTACGTGGTTTCTTTTCTTTTAGTTTTTTATGCACCAGGCACAACCCACAGGTTACACCAGTACAATTTCAGCTGTAACGCTACAAGCTGTTCCAGAAAGGTAGTCCAACCCATTCAACATATCTTCTGTGAGCAAACCGAGAAGCAGTCACTATGTACCCTCTTCCAGCTAGATTATCCTCTAATCATTTTCACTCTTGACCATGGTTTAAATTATCATTCTGTATCATACAACATATCATACATTGCATTTATCGGCACGATACACTGACTTGTTTTGTTAAGCTAGCTTTATGGTGTGGTAAGGCTAGCATATCGACTGTATCGATACAATTGATACACCACAATGTGTCCACTGTATTGCATTGAGATAGAATAGAGGTAAATACACTCAATACACCACATTGTTTTCTATGTCATCCCCTTCCCATCTAACTTGGCAACATCCTATATCATCACACCTTTTCTCTTCATCATGGGCATTTCACTCAACCTTTTAGGGGAACACTGGTGGAAAAGATGGTCTCATAACTGACAGAAGTGACAGTATTGTGGCTTTTACATACATGATTAAGACTAGATCAGAGAAGAAATAAGCTGCAAATGAGAATTCAAGAACATGCTCCAACAGTATTGTGGCTTTTGCATCTGCTTGCTTTTTTTTTTTGTTTGGCACCAGTTCTGCAGATTCCAAACCGATCAAGAACTGATCACACATATATGGGGCTAAAGTCAAGGGGGTTCGATACTCATGGGTGAATTTTTGTATCTTTATGAGGCTGCCGAATTTGTGTCCTGATACATAAGCGTAATGAAGATACAATTATGTTATATCAATCAGAAACATAAGCTATAACAATTTTTGTTGCAAAATTCATGCTGAATTGATTGTTGGTTAAGTCTCTCCATGGGCTGTTGCATCTGCAACGTCCAATCTTAAGGCATTGCTGTCTGCATCAATACTAAAACCGTAGTTTGGTCCAAAGTTCATGTAGATGCCTAGGTTCATGGCTGACCCACTTGTAAAACATTCATTTGTACTGATCATATTTGTTTATAAATACTATGTATGTGTATAAATTCTCTTGCTCAAAGTAAGTGCAGGTCCAGCTCTGTACAGGCACTGCCATGAATCTTCTCGTTACAGATTTAAATGCTAAAACAATTTGTTTTCACCTGATTCCACCATGGAAAACGGGAGAAAGAATGAACAGAAGATAACCTTGCTAGGTAAATCTTGCATCACCATTCAATTTAAGTTTGCTCGTCATTAAACATAAAAATTGCTTGAATATCAGTTACTTATACATCTCTATATCTGTTTTCAGATTTACATATTGTTTGTCTCGTGAGTCGTAAGGAGTGGCCAGCAATTTAGGTGCAATCAGATAAGGAGATCATAGCGTTCAAGTTGGCCAAGCATTCACTCGGAAGACCAAGGAAAAAATTCATGAAAACATCGTCAATAGGATCAACAGTTGCCACGCCAACCAACCTGCACCTCCCATCTGTATCCAACCTCTCTCCCTTCCCCATTCTCATTGTTCCAATAGACTCTTCTGATGTCAAAACTGTCTGCACAACCAACGGAGGCGCTCTATAAAATTTTCCTACGGAAAACCAAAACTTGGCCTTGAATTCCAGATCAACCTACAACAACAGCAACCAAATTCTCAACTTGTTTTCCTGCCACCTCTAAACACAATTGTCTAGGAAACCTGCGCAATTAGTGAGGAATGAAGATTGTAAAGTTTACCTTGCCTGATTCTTGATTGATTGTTCCTCCAAAGAGTTCTGGGGTGATATCTATTTTTAGAAATGGTGGCAATGGCAATCCCAAAAACCTGGTATTTGCACTTGTAAGTGGTGGAATGTAGAGGGTTTGCAGGTTGAAGGAGACACAGATATCATCAGTTGAGCTGTTATTTTCTGTCCTGGTACCAGTTCCACTCCCAAGTCCTCCTTCAGCATTGTATTCAAAGTCAGGGTATCTTGAGATGCCAAGCTTGCAGGATCCCAGAGTCTGAAACTTTACACTGTACAAATTGGTTCTTGATGCTTGATTTTGAGTAGTTGTGGTGGAAATAGGTTGCCCTTGCTTGTCAGATGAGTAGATTATAGAATAGAACCTGAATTTTGGTTGGGATGAAGATGTTGAAAGAAATATTGTGGGACTAGGGGAGTTTATTATACACCCCATTTTGTAGGCACCTTAGCTTTTAGTACACATGAAAGAAAAACAAAAGAGCAAAAGGCCTTGTGGAGAGATTCATGCTGAGGAATTCAAAGCAGTTCATCAAAATATGAGGTGGTGGGTTTTTGATCTTTATCTGTAAGAAAAATGTTCAATATCCGCTGAGCTAAATTACCAAAATCACCCTCAAGTTTCTTGCTTTTTAAAAGCCAAGCTAGACGTCTGAGCATTGAGAACTACGTGGTTCGATGGACGGTTCGAGGCAGAACTACACCATGAAATTGAAGGGCGAAGAAAATTCACAATTGTGAAAATCGTTGAAGTGTCCGCTTTCATGATCAATTGCCCAAAATTAAAAAAAGGGAAAATTAACTTTTAGTATTTTTTGAAAATAATTAAGATTCAGTTCAGTAAAGTTTTGAGTTTTAATTTTTAATAAATTTTTATCAACATAATTAATTGTTAGTGACATTTCAACTTTACCAACACATTTTTCTAAGTGTACCCTTATGCCACTCACTCTCAAGACTTGTATAAGCAATAAATTGACTTGTACAAGCTATTTTAGACGGAATGAGATCCTCTACGGTTGAGCCCGTAAATGGGCTCAACCGTAGCCAATGCTTGCTTGCCAAGTAAGCAAGCAAGCATCTCCTCAAAAAGTGAAAACCACTTTTTCATTTCACCATGTAAAAGAGAGAGGAGAGAAGGTGCTTGCTTGCCTACTTGGCAAGCAAGCATTGCCTATGGTTGAGCCCATTTACGGGCTCAACCGTAGAGGATCTCGTTCCATTTTAGACTTGTATAAACAATAAAATGATTTGTATAAGCCATTTGGGTGAGTAATGTAAGGATATTCTTGGAATAGTTGAGTTTAGTAGTAAAATGCAATTAAAAATTAATTATTTTGATAAAGGTTTATTAAAAGTTAAAACTCAAAACTTTACTAACTGAATCTTAATTATTTTGAAAGTATCCCTAAAAATTAATTTTCCCAAAAAAAAAATCCTGACAAAAAACGTCAAAATTAAAAGTCTAATATGGAAGCGTAGAAAGCCCCAACCATTCAAGCGTTTGTAGTCCAACGGTCAGGATAATTGCCTTCCAAGCAATAGACCCGGGTTCGACTCCCGGCAAACGCATGCCACCCATCTCATGATGATCCTTCCCTTCATTTATTTTTTTTAGTAATCCTGGAGATATTTTCGTTGATGACAAAACGAGCTACCTATTTGATGGAAATTTTAGTTAGTTTGACTTTTGCTCGATTAAGATCTCGTTTTCTACCCTAGTCCAGTATCAAAACTGAAAGATGAAACAACCCCCAACACATCTCAGTTGTGTAAAGTGATAAAACTCTAGGTTATTGATGATGATGAACTGAACAGCTGAAATCTCAAGAAGGAACAAAATTTAGGTTCTAAAACAAAATAAGATCAAATGATGCCGTTTTGTAGCTTGTAAACATAAGTAAAAACTTTTCCTACCCATGATTCAGAATTCCAACATTCATTACCTTCGAATCCAGTATAACAGATCTCTGGAATGCATGAGCATAAATAATGATCAGAAAATCATGAAATAATAATTACTTAGCACTGTTCACTTAGGCATAATTGTAGGGCTTTCTCTGCTTCCATCAGGAAGAGGCGCGTGAGTTGCTTTTGGCCTCGCCGATAAATTATGCTGGACCACGTGTTTCTGCTCATCAACTCCACTTGATCTGCGCCATCTTTGTCTCTACATCATCACAAACACAAGAGACATAACACTCAAAGATCAGCAAATACATTCGAGTGCATCAGTTGGCAATTGTCTGCATGGTAAGTTGTTCAATAATGTTTCATAATTATGATTAGCCCCTAGAGCCATTTTCCAGAAGAACATGGAAACATGAATAAAAGGGAAAATTTTATATCCCCTCCTTAAAAGGAAAGTTTCATGTCCAGATGCCTCTGCCATAGGCAAAATGAGCAAGACCAGAAATTAACAACAGTTCTTTCTGTGAAAACACTTAATTCAACATGGTGAGCAAGACCATTATCATCAGAGAAATAGCGAAATTCAAAGGAATTTGCAAATCTACATACTCTTCTGCAACTTCCATGACATAAGCCTTCTCCAGCAGCTTGGTATCACAGTCCTCTGTTCCAGAACCTTCTTCAAGCTCCAGCATCCTTAGAAAAATTTAGTAAAACACACAAACAAAATATACTCATGTGAAATTTCTAGATTAAGGAAACAATTACTAGATTCATGAAATGAAACTATAGCAAATGATAACTAAGCAAATGTGCATTTATATTGGTTGACTAATATCGGTTTCAAGGGTGGTCAATATGTATCTGTTCGTGACGAAACTGGTAAATACTTGTCAAATTTTCTTCTTTTTTTTAACCGTTTCCATTGGTAGTTTGGTACCCAATATCAATCAGCCAATACATACTGACGTGTTTCAGTTTTAGAGGGAGATGATACATAATCAAAAACTACAAGTATTCTTCAACTTTTACTTATATAGCTCATAGCAACAAGAAGAATATTTTTTTTTCCATATATTTTCTATATTTCTTTTTATTTCTTTTTTTTTTGTTGCATTTTTAGAATTATTAAACAACTTATGTGCCCAGGCAACGTACGCAATTGCAAAGCAACCAAAAACATCTGTTCATGCAACTGCTTTTGTTTGGTTTGAAACATCGCATGGATGGTACTAAACCATTACAATTACATTATCTGATAGGTGAAAATAATTCCTTCCTGATGGGACCTTCACCGCATAGTTTCAGAAAACGATGTCATTTCTGATCTCATCAGCATTTTAAAAGGATCATAGACCCATCACAAGCATTTTAACTACTGATGGAATTGGAAAAGATGATGGCATGTGTACAAGTACATATATTTCTGAATTACCAATAAATTTATGACTGGCAAGAAAGGAATAGTGCTTACTTCATATTAAGGAGATCAACAAGCATCTGCAAGGCCCCAGAATCCCCACAAGCCTCCCACACTGCTCCTCGAACTTCTGCATCTGATGGCTGTCTCTCCTCTCCACACCCAACAAGCTTGGAAAGGAAAATAAAGAGAATGAAAAGGCTTGACTAAGGGTAAGAATGATATCAACCAAGAGAAAGCAACCAATACAAAATCAATGCCACTTTTAGATGAAGAAATTCCATCTCCAGTTTAAAAACTGCTTTAAGACAGCACTAAAATACTTGAAGGAATTATACTTGTGTCTGTATTATAAGTTCAGAACTCACAGAATTTGATAACTGCTTTAAGACAGTATTAAAATACTTGAAGGAATTATACTTGTGTGTGTATTATAAGTTCAGAACTCACAGAATTTGATAACTGCTTTAAGACAGTATTAAAATACTTGACCAGATATGCCATGACTATTAAAAGAGTAAATGTATGTCATCATTAGAATTTGAAACAGACCACCAACAACTAGAAGCAAAAAACTTTTAAAAAAAGGGGGCACTGTCTAAGAGTCTAAAGGACTCACACCTCTTCCAGTAATGATGAAACATGAATAAGTTCATCCTCTTTCATGGCTATGGTTCGTAGAGCAGTTAAGAAATCCTCAGGAAAAACCAGTTTGTTAAGATACGAGGGCACCTTGCGCTGACCACTCCAACTGAAATTGCAAGGCCTAGAATCTTGGCAATTATTACTGCCAGCATTTTGTGCGATGCTACCAGAAAATAAACCATGATCTAGCAAACTTCTAGGTAAAAGGCACCTCAATTCTGCCTTCTGCAATGATTAATCATGTCTATTAGAAAAAAGAAAATTAATACCAAAAAATGGGGGATTGAAATGAAATTAGAGCTTAAGAAATTTGCAGATTGTTATGCATTTTATATGTTTTTCCAGAAATTTGAATATTTATAGATCAATTCTAACAAGCGATAAATGGCTGACCTGAGCTTCTAGAAGCTGTCCCTTAGAATCGGCGAATGGAACATTCTTAAAAGCCTCTACAGGATAATTAACCTGTATATTCACACCGCTGAACATAAATTGGTGCTGACAGCTTAACTACAAGTATGTAACTAATCATCATCATATAGAAAGATATCTTGAAAGCATGGACAAACATTATGCAGGTTCAAAATTAAAGAGCATGAAATAGTGATGTGGCCAAAAATAGTAGAATTACATGGACATATCATAAAACTTGAGCAAATTACATTACCATAAGATAGTCATCTGGATTATCATAAATGACAAATCCATAGAGGTACAGTAGTTCCTGCATCAAATGAAAAGTAACCGCTATCATTCAGAAGGGTAAATGAAAGCTTTATAGTCGGCCCTTTCTGTTCCTGTTAGGTAGAAAATAGTCATTTACAAAGACAAACACTGAAATTGATAAAATACATATCTGGATCCATCAAGAAATGACTAAGAAAACTAGTACCACAACAGACATCACCATCAACAATAAAGGATAAAATAAAATACACCTAGAAGTCAAATTTTTTGTCTTGATCTGATTGTTTTAACATTTCATGGATATATATTGGTGGCCAGTCATCCAATTGTAGCGATTATGGAATGATAAAAGCCATCATGGAGGAACAATATTTTCATCAATAACAAGAGGTTCCTTTAGTTAATAAAGAGAATTCACAAGCATGGTTCTAAAATTTTCTGAAAAAATATCGAAGGGTACAAAAATTTTCCATACATTTTTTTCACAGAAATACAAGGACATCAGTGAAATTCCCCTGATTTTTTAACCTAAAGAACAAGAATGCTTTGCTCCCAATTCAAGAGGAATCTTTCCCACTTTAGTCCTCCATTAAAATCAAATAAAACACAAAAGATTCATGTCATGTTTAGATTTAGCAAAAGTTTTACACCAGCTGCTAACCTGATGCAACCCTCCTTTCTCTGGGCTTGGGACTGGCAGCACATAAAAGATATAACAATAAAAGCAAGCATTGGTGGAGTTAGCAATGGGGGTGCAACAAGAGGACTTCCCAGGAGGTTGCATATCCTAGTACTACTCTCGCCCAAGCACGCTTAAATTTGGAGTTGTGATGGGATCCAGTGCACTAAACAAGATCTATAAAAACATAAATTACATGAAAATGTGATTTTTGATAGAATGGGATGGAGAGACAAAATTCGTGTCACCGACCCCAGTTTGGTTGGAACTGACTTATGACGATGAGATGATGACCAGTCAAAAGTTAAAGCAAAGGATAGACTGACAGCCAAGGAGCTGTTTATGATTATCACCAAAAATGCTCCCATTTCCTTCCTTCCAGTTGCCTCAATGGACAAAGAGCAACGTCCTCCATGACATCAAACACTAAAACTGAATGTCACATAGCCACATAAATTGAACAGTCTCATCTGTTAGTGATCTCCGCTAGACAAGGCAGCATGATAACACAGTGTTCTACTTTGTTACTCAAAATTTCTCCTGGACATAAATTTCCAAACGATCCCCACAGTTTTTCATTCGTAGTAGCTGATGATTAAGCCTTCTTCAGAACAATTCAAAGAATACAAGGACACATTATAAAGTATCCGATCCATACATTTTCATTTTGAATTTTAACAATTTTCGCAAATCCTCATAAACCTCATAATGCCTTTCCTAATTCCAACCATGTCAGTTCACCCCATCCCTCCAATGTTCAAATTCCTTCAGTGATACTTAACCTGAAGTCAACAATTAGATGCTTGAGGAAGTTTTCTCTTGCAGTAAACATGCAAGATGCTATTGGCCTTGGTGTCAAAATTGATGCCAGACAATCCAAAATCTGATGGTTTAGGTTGTTCAGGACTTCTCCAATATTGCTCATAGAGGATAATAATGGAGGAAATAATGAAAACAAGATGCTCTTGACAATATTCATGCATATTGGAATCTCACCATGCATACACCCAAAAGAAACTCTGGCCACATAACCAATGCTCAAATGTACCCACCTGGAAAAAAAACCATGTTATTTAGTTATTGATATTTTGACTAAATAATGATTCTCCACAAAATATACCTCTCTTCACCAGATCTCCACAACCATTTGCCTGATAGTACTTAATTGAAACAAGCTTAAGGTCTTAGCCACAGTCCTCATTTTTCCCAGAGACTACACTTGGTCCCATTACGAAGGTGATATTTGAAATTTTGAACTCCATCACGCCATTACAAGGGAAATCTCATTCGAGCTTATCATTTCGCGACTGACACCTGACTTGGGAAGTGTAGAGAAATTTAGGTTGGCAAATATGAGGCAGCTTTAATCATTGTAAATTTGTCACCTCTACACAACGCCCCACCCACACAATGGGGAGAGCAGGGAAAAAGAATGCAGCAAGCTTCCTATTGATCCTGAAAGATCCCACAAAGAAGAAGACTTGATGTCTTGAAGCAGGCACTAAGAGGAAGACCCAGATAAGACAACAAGGAACAAGAACTGGATACCAAGTTTCCCTTATTACATCAACATTCAACACCTTCCCACCTCCCCCACACCAATCAAAACCCTGTTAAATTTATCCTCAAAACACAGGTATAGAAACATGGCAGAGGAAATCATCCAATCTGCATAATCTACCAAAAGTATAGTGCAAAGATCATGTCAGCTGCAATCACCGTTTTGCTCAGTCAAAGAAATCTTCAGTTTACATATTCATGGTACTTCAGTAAATAAAAAACAATAATGATTACAGACTTAAAAAAAAGGTTGAGGGATAGAAGGCAATATTTAAATGACATGCTTCTCATAGTCATAATTAAAGCAGAAAATACCTCATTGCCTTTGTTGCCATAGCTAATTGATATCTCTTTGTCAACATAAAGTGGACTTTGTTGAGCTTTATTATCGAAACAGGGGTAGAAAAAAGGAAGAAACAAAACTCCTAGTCAGAAATGAAACGTACTAAAAAGGGAAATGAGATGGTAGAAGCAAATAATATTAGTTGTCGACAGAAACTAAAACCACTACAACATAAAATATTAAAAATGGAAATGAGATCTTTTGTCCTGTGATCGGTGAAAGGAGATAAGATGATCATACATGGTTTGCATACAAAAATCAACTAAAGAAAAAAAAATAACCAACTAGAGCCATAAAAAACTATCAACATTACATAGAAAGAAGCCCAATCTCCATACAATTGGAAAAAAAAAATCTAACCTTCGAAGTCTTCAGATAAGGATGGCCAATGAAAAAGGAGGCCAAATATATGAGTTAAAACCTTTGTCACTCTCTTTCAGGATAGCAATATTAGATTCTTTCTAAGCAAATGGAAAATACACCAGCTCCAAAGAAACAAAACTTCCACAGAATAAAACACCATCCTCATGACAAAAACAACAAACATTAATGAATGTGATCTATGAACTCAGATTTAGACCTAACTAGCACCTATCTGTGAGGAATAGTAGAACAGTAGCCACTTTCCTTTCTGATCAACAGTTAAAATGTTCTTCCATGCTGCTGAACAGAAAAAAGGTTCTACCTTCTAAGACACCGAAATCTTCCAAATTATCATAGCAAGGACAAGACTTTGATTCATATTACAAAGAATAAAAGCTGCCATCAAGGGCCCTGGAGTCTTCCAAATTAGCCTGTCTAGGACAAAACTTTTAGTCTGTAATTTGCACGAGTTAAATAAAGATGAAACAGAGATAAAGCCTTTTGTCCTACATCCATCTTCTGCCTTAAGTGTAGCCTCCACGATGTCAAAGTCTCTTCCATTTTACCAAGTTCGTCTCTTCAACTAACCCAAATAAAGTGCCAGTACAACCCAACAAGCTCACTTTTTGGTAGCATGATCTTTATCCCAGGGATAGCTTTAAAACACTCAATAATGCACCCAACAAAACCTAAGCTCTGAGAGGGATATATCACAAGTAATAAAGCATCCAAAGCAGACTGTAGATAACCAACAGGTTATATTACCTCTCCATGGACAAATTCTCCAACATGCAACCTTCCTCAGTCTTTCTGGTCATCCGACTAAAAAACTATTTCCATCAAGAACCCCTGAACCATAAAAGAAGCTATAACATTCTCCTTAGAGCTGACAATTGGTCAGCTTCAGGACATATTAGCACAGATATTAACAAAATGCTCACCAAACCAATTCATGCCTCATATGAATAGTAGGCAGCTTGCCAACCTGTCATACAAGAATTAGGGCTAGCCCAGTGCACAAGTCTCCCGCCACTGCGCGGGGTCTGGGGAGGGTTTGATGTATGCAGCTTTACCCTGCAGGTGGAGAGGCTGTTTCCTGTGACTCGAAACAGCCTCTCACATCACATTATCCAGCAATACAAAGGTCCAAAACCCCCACCCTTGACACCATACTCCAACTCAAGTTACTGCCCTTTATCCAAGGCCCTGCATAGCATTTAACCCTAAGCCTCCAATACGAAGAGGAAAAGACAAGGAGACAGATGATCTCCCAACATAATACTTCAGGAGGCCTTTTCTGTGATCCCCTAATGCTTCAATAGTCAACACATAAAACCATGCAGTGGAAACAAACTATTTGACCCAAAAAAATATACATTCATGAGGTAAAAGACATCATAACATAAGAATATAACCAGGAATGCATAAAATAACCTCAGTTAGAATTGGAGGACTGATTTGCTGCTAAAGAGTCGACAAATCTCAGTTTCAGACATCAAGAGTTCAATCACCAAAATAACTTAATAAGTATCCTACTTGATGCAAATAAAGACAATCGAGATGACAAAGAAAGAGATAATCTTTTTTTAGGCCCTCATTTAATTATCGTGCATGAGAGTTGCACACATACCAAGATATGCATGTTATATCTCAGTACCAACAGAAAGTCTCTGAAGATAAAATTTCTTAAGCCCTATTGTTAAATAAAGATATTATAATCATTGTTATTGTGTTAAATATGGTTAGACATCAATAGAAATAGAAAAATTCCACACATCTTTCAAGGCATACTTAACCTCAGAGCAAGCAAGCAAAAAAAAAGTGAAATTTCACGGTAGTTAGATTCAGAGAATATTAACATTTCAACACAAAAACATGCACCCATGAGTGTAGTACCAGAAAGAAGGTACATAGAAGATGGATATCCAGTTGTCGTTCCTGTCCCATCAACTTCCCATGTTGCTGCAGCCTTTAAATCTGAAACAAGATATTGCAACCAAGTAATATGGAATCACATACAAGCCTTCAAAAAGATAAAGCTTTGTCATGAACAATTTCAAAAGTATCTAAGAAAGAAAAAGCTAATAATGGCCCCATTTCCCTTCGGATACCACAAATTTATTTTTGAATCTATCCATCACAAATTCAAAAAAATTTATCAGAGAACTTTTTTCCAATAAAACAATGAGGAAAAAAAAAATGCTTAGGCCTGAAACAAGAAATAAATGCCATAAAAAAGGAAGATAAATTAAGCTGTAGAGCAATAGATGACAAGACAGTCATGAAGATAATTCATGAGATAAACAAACATAATTCAAGACCTGAAAAGAACAGTGTCATACCTAGAAAATAGACGACATAAGGATGTTTAATTCAAATGAAAAAATGCAGAAATAGGATGAAAGAATTCAGAGATCAATAAGAAGATAGTTAAAGAGATCCTCAAGAAATGGGTGGCAGAGGATATAAAGCAACAATGTAAGAACAGATTCAAGGATGCAAATTATTCTTAGATTTATTTGGCATGAAAATATCCAATGTTCCAATAAGTAGCAGAAGAGCAACATCAATGCATTGCTATGCTGGAAGGGTTTCATTACAAATGAGGAATTGAGTTTCAGGGCCCAGCCTGCAACAGTAGCAAAAGATGTGTGGGACTCAATACAAATCTCATAGCATCAGACGTAGCCCTGAATCAAGATCCTCTCAGCCCAGGTTCGTTGACAGGCCGAATTCATTCAATTAACCGAAATGCTGAAAAAAAAGAAATCAATGAACTTTGCAGCCCTCCTTGCAACTACATGGACTGTTTGGTTGGCTAGAAATCGGTGTATATTTCAGGGAGAAAGAAAGGGCTAGCAAGTTGAGGGTTCTTGAGGATGTTATGTCATCGGCTGCCTCTTGGTTCCGCATTATGGAGGAGTTCAGGTCTTATTATCCAGCGTTTTCAGTTTCAAAAATCGTTTTTTTTCAAGTGTCGATGCGTTTCGACGCAAAAAAAAAATGGTTATTTGAAAATCTATGATTTTTTGCGGCGTGCCGACGAAACGGAGCGGCTTGCCGAGCGAAATGGGCCAAAACGAGCGAAACAGGAGATAAAGAGAAAAAAAATTGATTTTTTTAAATTTTTTGCAGCGTAACGGAGAAACGAAGCAGCATGCCGACAAAATTTCGATAGAATAAAAAAAATCAAAATTTTCCAGTTTTTTGACTTTTTGATTTTTTGGCGTTTCGTCGGCATGCCAGATTTTTTCAGGGATCGGCATGCCCATCGAAATCGAAATTGAAAACCTTGTTATTATCCAAATGGTGTGTTGCAGGACTGGCCAACATCCGCAATGGAGATCTAATATGCAGCTGCAGTCGTGTAGTATGTTGGTTAGTTGTGTACGATCTCTTATCTAGTATCACCATTCGGAATTTTGGTGCCAAATTTGCGTATAGTAGGGATCTACTCATTTCTCCTACCCACTTCTCATGGACAGGTTGTAACCTTTCATATTTTCAATAAAATCTCATCTCATTAACCACATAAACAATAAAAAAATAAAAATAAAAAACCCAACAACAAAAACCAAACCCACACAAAAACAATAATGAAATAACTTGTCACAACTAGTAGGGATCAACCCCATTAATCCTATTCCACAACCCTAGTCTATCAAGAATCTATGATTTGGTCAGATAGTGAAAATCGAAATCCTTTTCTATTGACTCCATTGAAGTTCTTTTTGGTCTTTGTCTTTCCCTCTTAAATCTATCAATGAGTACCCTTTGACACCTTTCCCAGCTATCAGGTCTTCAATTAACATGCCCAAACAAATCTTATAACAATTTTTTCCTCTCATGCCACATTTAAGCAATGTCAAAGACCATTTCAAATAAGCTTATTCATTACCATTCTTTTCTAGTCTTCCCACCAATCCATCTCAGCAACAATCAACCGATGCATATGTTGCTTCTATCATATGTATTGCAATATATTTTGGGTATTGCTAGTCTCTGGTGTCCATACTAACAATCGGCATAAAGATTTTGCTAAATCCTCTTCCCCTCCAACAAACCCACAAAAAGATGTCCAAGGAACAAAATGAGAACAGGAGAAAATCAATAAGATTGGTTTCCATTAGTCTTCTATGCTTAAATAATTTAAGATTTTCCATCAGTAATCTTTGGTATCTCTCGCCACAGTATTCCCTGTAAGTCATATCTTGAGAGTGGCCCTCCTACATACCCTTATATTTTTCCATTGATAGATCTTATCATATGAGAAGAAATTGTTCTAGACTTTTCCAAAGGTTAATTTTATAAAATGAAATAAATAATGGGAGAATTAAATGCAAAAATATGTATATACATACGTAATAAGGAAGAGAATAACCATTAAAAACAATCATAACTATCAGAATGAAAAGATCAATAGTTACCGTGGTTGCAGAAATCAATGCCAGGTACCAAACCTTCGACCCAAACAGCCTCTCCTTGTGCTGAAGAAGGTTTTGCATCAGTAACTTGGCTTTTAGCCTCACTAAGATAGCAACCTAAGTGGTTCAGTTTAACTACAAGCATAAGCATTCAATTGAAAAATCTGACCACGCACTGTCATACCCTTCAGAAAAACCAAAATCATAAAACACAAAAAGAATGGATCATGAACCAGTTAGAGAAGGAAGATCTCACTTTTTTTATCACTCATATTATTCGACAAATCACTGGAAGTTTGATTACTCAATGACCCAGGATCTTTATCTTGGTCTTCTGGCATTTGTGAAAATATATAGGCACGAGGAAAAGGAATGGTCAAGGCGCGAGTCCAAAAAATGGAGTTTGCCCTATCATAATATCATCAAAAGATGTAGTGATCAAATTCATGTTTAAGACATGGTAGAACTACAACCAAAATGAAAACGGAAAAAATACATGGAAAAACTAATTGTAATACAATCAAATCCATGTTTAAAACATGAGAAGAACTTCACCTAAAATGAAAAAGTATAAAATATGTAGAAAAATTAATCACAGTACCATCAACAGACAAAGTGGTCAAATCCATGTTTAAAATATATTATGAGAACCCCAACCAACTGGAAAAAAAATGTAGTGATTAAAACTAATTAGCAGAACCTCATAAATTTTAAACACTTTTTCATTACTTAAAGCAGCATTGATCAGAATCATTTCATTTAGAAACAAGTGCCTCAAATTAAGTGCTCGATTTCAATGACTGGTCGCAATTGTGCATGAGTAAAATGATGCAACACTGGCTGAATAACTTCAAAACCCAATAAATGAGCATACATAAGATAGATGGTAAGCTCATTAAATATTAAGGACTTATCGACAGTTTTATGAGAACAAACATACCAAAGGAAATCTTCAAAGTGCACATCCCTGGTAAAAGAAGAAGAGTGGAATATGTCTTAGTTCCGATTCAATTAAAAGGTTCAATTGTGAATAAGCATGACAAAAACAACTGCATAGTTTGAGAGTTCAACATTTAAGCAGGTAGTCTCATGATAGATTATATAATTCATGATTTACTACAAATTGGCAAGAAAAAAATAAAATATGAAGAACATTTCTTAGGAAAAAGAAGAAGACTCTATCAATCGAAAAATTAAAATTGGTCTAATGTCTAGCAATTCATAGAACAAATTCATGAGGTGAAGGGGGTGTTTTCTAAATGTATCTTTGTTTTTTTTTATTGAACTTTTGAGCCATTGATTGAATTTGTAGACTGATGCATGAGTATTTAAGAAATATGTCATTTCCTCAGAAACTTGGTATGCACAATTTACACATAAATGTTAACATAAGCTTGTCAGGTATCACATATAAGAGAATTCTTGTATGAAAATAATTAACAAACTATCCATCCCCAGACAGTAGAGAATTGAGATAAATCATTAATGTTCTTAGTGGTGATGATATAACAAATTAACCAAAAGAGCAAAGGCTCATACAACTTGAGTTGCCAAATCCTCAATTGGGCCAGAGACTCCAATAACATAAATTATCCATGGCCATAGCTGTCCTCACTGGTTTCCCAAGCAATTAGAAATGAACAAATCCTATTTTCTGTATCTCAAAAACCATGAAAGTACTCATAACACAGTGTACCTATTATCACAGAAGACCAACAGGAATGACTCATATAAAAACACATTATAAATATTAGGCATCTGAATAAAAATGCCTCTTTGGCTCAACCATGAATCTATGAGCTAGGAAATTCACTTAGCATGCAATGGTGAAGAGATTTCCAGTGGAAAAACCAAGGAAAGAGCAACATCATGCATAAAATAAAACCCTCTGTCATACCCCTTAAGATATTTAAACCAAAAGAATGAGGGAAGGAGGAGAGAGAAAGAGAGAGAGTTAAGGCTCAAACATGCTCAAGCATATCTAAGGAAAACACCTGCAAATCAGTAAACTTGAACTATTTAATGTCTTGTCATCTCAGCATACCTTCCTGACTCCCCATCAGGGATAATCTCCTTCACCAAGTCCCTCACTTTATCTTCAAATAGTGACTGCAATGTTTTCTTCTGTAACAGAAACCTGTCTTTTGTCATATATGTTATACAAGGAATGTTAGATCGCTGAACTAAAATTATAAAGCTAGTATACATATATTTTTCAATGGAAACTAAGAGTATGGAAAAAGGTCATATAAACAAAAACAAAGATTAAGATTTACAATTGATGTACAGTCACTTATCTCAAGGAAGAAAATTTTACTTTAGACAGACACTAATTGCGCAGGCTGCAATTACCTATGGCTCGTGTTTGGGTGAGAACGTGTACGAGTGACTCTAATAAGCTGCAAACACACACCCAAGAGTTTACACACTAAAATAGTGGCACAGACTGTTTACCTGCAATACTGTTGCCCGGTATAATGATGTCCCCTTCAGCTCCAAGAGCTCATCATCAGTAAACCAAAGCGAGTTTCCAAACTTGGTTGGAAGCATATCAAGGTACCTATTATAGATTATTCCTCATGCATTAATCTCATCCAATAAAAACCAAAAGTATGAACTTAAACAACCTGACGATGGAATCATATGCTAACATACGGTTTCCACGAAGAGTTTCTACGAAGACGCTCCACAGTAAGAAACAGAATCATCAGAAATCGATCGTCCACATCTCCTTCTTCAAACATCGCCCTACATTTCGGTCCCATCGTAGGATCTTGCAATACTCTCATTGGTGTTATTGCTAAATCCAATGGAACGACTAGCGGAACCTCTAAAAATTTAAACCCCCAAGATTAATAGAAAATCAAACAGTTAGAAACTACAACTCCAATTGAAAATTTGAAATATATATGATTGGAAGGAAGGATGGATGGATTGATTGACGGCTAGAAACCTAATGTTACCTTCTGCGGAATGGTTACCGGAAAATATACCAAATCCTTTGTTTGGACCACAGTATTTGATCTTAGAACCACGAAATTCGACTCCGTTCGCCTGAATCCCAACAAATATGAATAATTTAAACATCACTGGTCGAAGTGAACAAATAGAAGAGATTTCACTCGGTCTAAAACATTAAGAAGATCATTTAATTTTGTGTTCTTGAGAGAATGGAACCTGTAACCACAGAAGGAACCGTTCGAGCTTCGCTTCCTCTTGGCTCTCCATTGCTGCTTTTTGTCCGTTAGGCTTCCAGGATAGCTTCGGTGTGCCTTCGCCGCAGAGTTACTGTAATTTTATATACTTCCCCTTGTGAGGGTTTCTAGGAAAATAAGGAAATTAATATGGTGAAGAAACAAATAT
This sequence comes from Buxus sempervirens, assembly GCA_947561395.2. NCBI lineage: Eukaryota > Viridiplantae > Streptophyta > Magnoliopsida > Buxales > Buxaceae > Buxus > Buxus sempervirens. The sequence continues at coordinate 7,089,473 of OX387193.1, forward strand.
CGTAAAATACAGGGAGTGACAATAAAAAATCCAAGGTAAAGATTTTGAATTTTTTTAAAATTCGATTAAATTAAAGGAGATTATTAACGGGAAAGAAAACCTGGAGTTCTTTTATATTTAGAGCTTAACCCTTGAGGTTTCTGACAGTTCCACTCTCTCCCATGAAGTCTGTAGTATACCAGTTTTTTACCGTGTGATCAAACCCTTATTTTGTCCTTTTTAGGCAGAGCTGAGTTTTTGATTCGTCGGTTCTTCAACAGCTTCGGATTATTGGCTCAGCCTTTAAAGATTGATCAAAATGAAGATGAACGGATGCGACGAGGGTTCAGTAGATCTAGGGTTTGACGAGGCAGGATGCAAATTGTTCCATTGATGGACCTTCAGGTTAAACAGTCGAAGAAGTCCACCCGGACGGCCTTCCTAAAAACATGAGAGTAGGTATCTGGTCCATTTTCTTCAATTGAGATCCTACAGTGCCTTTATCTACAATTAAGTCTATAATCTTATTCGTAGCCTGCGGATAATGCCATGTGCACGATGAATGGTATAATTGTAAATTTTTAAACAATCATATAAAAAGCTGCAAATAAGATTCTACGTAAAGGTCCAAGGCGATGTAAACTTTAATTTCTTTCTTCGAGAAGGAGATTTCACTGGTGTAGAGATTGGAAGCAGCGTATTCAAACATTTTAAGAGACGGTGAGATTGAACGGGTGTTTACCTTACTTAGATCGGAATAATTTTTCAAAAAGAAAGACTTTTGGAAATTCCAAAAGAAGACTTTGAACTTCTGAAACCGCAATTAAATGGTTGGGAGGTAAAGTTTCTACAGTCGAAAAGGGATCAGGTTTGAGCTTCACGATTTCAATTGGCCGAAGCCGCCGAACAGCCTGTAGACACTGAACCAAGTTCAAACTAGAGGCGGAAAGGGACCTCTCCTATGGGCTCCGCTACACTCTATCTACAAAGTCCCTCAGGTTCCTCCTCGTGCTAAAGAACAAATTAGACGTGCCATAAAAAACGCTCCTCGTGCTAAAGAACAAATTAGACGTGCCATAAAGAACGAGTTGGACGTGCGATAAATAATGGAATTAGAGGGTGTGAGGGCATCCCGCGGTATAGTAAAAGATATTTTTGGGATTTCAAAAATACCAGATTTAAAATTAGTATATATATATATATATTGATACAAGCCTAGTTGAACTTTTTTCTTCATAATGAAAATTTTGCTACACACAATGAACATGGATTCGTTGTTAAACCACTTAAATTTGCGTGTTCTTCTTTTTCTTCTCTAATTGTTTTTTACTATTCACGTCACACAATTCTCAACAAATAACTTCGATTACTCTCCAAAACAGAAAAGCATCGTCACTCAATACACCACCCAATTCAGCCTGGGTGAATCTTGAACTACATAGCACAATTCAGCACCCCAAGGACCCTGTTACAATCACATACCTCCTATATTAGATGAAACGTTCCAAATGGGTAGATCAGTTTCTGCATGGAACCACTTCATTCCCTACCTTTTACAGAATTAAGGTCAAGGCTCAATGATTTTAACATACAAGGGACAATCTAAGAGACGGGGCACTCGGGACATGCGTGCATGATGCCCAACGGAAAAATGACTCAGTCGCCATGAGATCCAGCTGCTCATGTTCACCGAGGCCAATTGTGCGGTTCCTCCTACTGAGGATAGCCAACACCCTTGAACCAGCTGCCCCTCCTGCCCGTTGAACCTCGACTACTTTATCCTTTGTTTCTGCTGACTCACGGCCAACACACAGAGAAGAATATGGCAAGATAAAAAGCTTCTCCAAGCCTGCTTCTGCCAGACACAACAAAGAGAGTAGATTAGACCAAATTTTTCTAGGGATGGCTTCAGGAAATCAAATAGTGAGATTGTTACCTCTTTGAATTGCATCTCCTCTTGTTATGTTCGCATGGAAGCCCGATGGTCCCTTTTCTTGCACTGCTGCAGAGCTTGGGCTAAAGAATGCAAAGCTTGGCATTGCGCGAACTGGGGAAGAGAACTCCAGGGCAGTTGAATCATCACAGCTACGGAACGAAAAACCCCCAGACGTCAAGCATGGTGTGGAGGCACCATTCAGGAAAGAAGAAAATGATGATCTGCATGTGAATGCAGGAGAAACTGCTGCATGGGCATCGACACACACTGGAGATCCGGACGTGAAGCTGACGTCTTGATTCCTTGCAATAATTGCGGTAGGAAAAGAGCCGTCACCCTTGTGCAATTGTCCAGAACTTGGGTTGTCATGCCCTTGCAGTTCCTCGGCCACCTGAGCATCATTCTTCAACCAGGAGTGATCTGGAAGTACCATAAGCCAATATTAATTTTGAAAAAAAAAAGGTAATTGAGAGGTTTCTCTAACCAGAGTCAAAATTTCATCCATGTTTTTGAGACTCTAAAGGTATCAATGTAACTCATAGTCAGTTTCATAAATTACCTGCAAAGTCATGCTAAGCTTCATTTCATGCATAAAAGATAACAATTTATCCACGAAAAGATGCCAGCATGGAAATTTGCAGGATACACCTTTCAATGAATAAAAATGAAAAACATTATTTTCTTGACATTAAAATAAATCCCAAGAATTCACAATTAAATGAATCCAGGCTCAAAAGTGCATAAATGCTTCTTGAAGGTGAGTCAACCACTGGTGCAACCAGGATTTGATAGCAACAATAATTCCAGGATCCAATAAAGCTCGCACTGCGCATACATCCGAAAACCTATACTCCTTCCATAGGGAAAGTTTATTGATCTCTCTGATTTCTCACTCAATGTTGCAAAGTCAATCAGAATCATTTAAAAAGAAAATTGAAAGCAAAATCCCAATACATAATTTAATCCAGATATATACCACTTTAATTTAGACTAAAATCCCATTAATTATTTTCTGAAAAAGTTCCACATAAGTTGCAAAATCAGTCTATTTTGGACAATTAAACCCATGACAACTCAAGCATAAGCAAAGACTTAATCCAGCAGAGTTTCCTACATCATGCATCTTCACATCTGTGAGAAGTCACACAATATGTGTTGCCTACAAATTGATACCCACTCAATCATGTGTGAGGTACATCCTTTTTAAGTAATCCAATCAACATACCTAGAACCTGCGCAGCAGTAAGTCTTTGAGAAGGATCTTTGCAGAGCATTCTGGTGATTAGGTCCTTAGAAGAAGCAGATACTTGATCCCAAGGATTAGAGGGAAATCGCAAATTGGCAGTTCTAACAGCATCAAAGATCCTTGACTTAGTCTTCCCCCAAAATGGAGGCACACCACTTAAAAGAATGTAAAGAATAACCCCTGCACTCCACACATCAGCAGCCTGATTATAACCGCCTGTAAGTACCTCAGGTGCTATATAGAACGGGCTTCCAACAGTCCCATAAAGATTCTGCCCTGTGAGGAAAACCCTCAAATCCTTTCAGCACAACTAAAACATCTCGGAACATAGAAATAAATAATTTGAATTAATCTAACTGAAAAGGAGAAACAAAAGATCTTACCTGGTTTGATGTAGGTTGCAAGACCAAAATCTGCCAACTTAATTGGTGAGGAGGATTCTTTTGTGACCAACAGGATATTCTCTGGCTTCAAATCTCTGTGAACCACCCCATTGTCATGACAATACATCACAACTTCCATCAAATGCCTGAAAAGAACCCGAGCCTCGGTCTCAGAGAACTTCCCATGCTTCTCTAGTTGATGGAAAAGCTCCCCACCAGCACAGAGTTCCATCACCAGATGCACATAATCCTGCTCCTCATACACAGCCTTCAGATCTACAACATTTGGGTGCCCAGATAACCTACTCATTACTTGAATCTCGAGTTTGACACTCTGGAGATCTTCCATTGTGGCCAATTTTTCCTTTGCAATAGACTTGCAGGCCAACACTTCCCCAGTTAACTTGTCTGTGCAGGTTCTAATGATGCCAAACTGTCCCCAACCCAAGTGCTCCCCCAAGACATAACTATTTTCTAATGCCGAAATCTGATCGGAATCCAAAATCGTATTGATTGGGCTTCCAATGTAACAAAAACAAGGAGGATCAGAAATTCGGTTGTTGCCACCACCATTTTCAACTGCCATAACAAACTGCAGAACTCTCTCTGTAGGAAAATAACAATCAAGATTTCAGGTTATGCTCCTCTACGCTTTAGCCTCAATTATCTGTGTTCTTTCTCGGTACCCCTTTCCAGCAAACAGAGAAGCCAGACTTTCAAGTCAAACCGATATTATTTATGCAGATATACCTCATTTACCAAATCCATCATTTTGGTCAAAAACCGAAAAAAGACCCACAACCAGTAGTTGAAGTTTGATAGTGACGCTTATCGTGCATAACACCATGTACCTGGAGGGGATAGCTCGACATAAACCCCTAAACACCAAAATCCCAAACCCTAACAAAGATAGAACAATCCATAACACCCATTGGGATCACCTGGTGCTGAAATGAAACAAAATTCTTCAGAATTCAGATTAATATATTAAATCCCATAATTTTTCTGTAACTTCAAAACTTAAAGAATTTAGAACAACGAATAATAAGTGAGAATAACCCATCTCGGCTAAAATATTTCAGATCATTTTCAAAAAAAATTTAGTTGAACCGGTAAACTTCCACTTCAAGAACAAAAATCAAACCCAAATTAAATACATCACAACCCCAAACAAAAATTAAAATCTTCAGTCAAAAGGGTCCGCTAACCAACTCCAGTTGAAAGCAAAATGATCATAAAACTACCCAAGCTGCTCTTACTTGCAGGAAAAGTGTAAATGAACGAAAAAAGCAAACTGATCACATCCCGATACCTAAAATACCAACACTCGTCAGTTCAAAATAAGACAAAAAAGCGGAAAGAAATGACAATTGACCATAAATCACAGAAAAATTCAACGGAGAATAAAGACCCCAGATCTGACTTATTCAAAAATCCCAAGAAGAAAAAAGAAAAAAAGGTAAAAACCCAACATTTTGCAGTTACATTGTTAGTCCAAAAGAGAAGAAGACTAACCTGGAGAAGGAAACTAAGAGGAAGCTCAGAGAACCACTACTGAAGAAGTCCGTCGGAGCTCCGATCCAGCCTCCGACGATCATCTCTAGGTTCTCAAGCTCCTCCGGCGATGCTACCTGGAGTGCGTTTCGTTTTAAAAATCTCTTCGGACGCGAGTGCGGGGTTTAATTTGTATTTATTTATATTTTAATATTATATATGCTATTCCTACCGTTTAGACTTTAGATACCTGATACCTGGCGACGAACAAAAATCATGAGACGTAGAAGAAGAAAGAGAAACTTCATTGGGAAGCAAAACCAACGTTCTGAGTCTTCTGACGATTTTTAGTTGCCTGTCGCGGCGTCGCAGTGAAAAGTTAAGGGTTTGACCTATAAATACAAGAAGATAGAGGACTTCATTTGTAAATTAAGTTGGGGCTTTTGAGTTGGATTGCCTGGTCCAACACTCCAGAAAATAAATAGTGTGTTGAGTCGTACCTTATTGGGGAAATTGGTTTTTAGTGTTATTTTTCAAATAATTCAAATTCAGTCAACTAATTCTTAACAATTACGAATTAGTGATGTTTTTAAATATAATTAAGATTCAATATCATTTTAATGTTTGTAACGAATTTCTTTCATATAATACCCTAAAAAAACTTGCATGCAAACTTCACTTATACCTAAGCGAAAAGATTTCGAGGTTTTTTTTTAGGGCAACGTCTCAAGAAATTTTTTATGGACGGTAAAAAGATATTGATTCTAAAGTATTCTAAAAATTATCATTAATTTTAAATTTTTAAGAATTGAATAACTAAATCTGAATTATTTTAAAAAATATCATTAAACACCAATTTAGCCTAAATTATTTGTCAGGGCCCGCTTGTTCACGTGTTACATTCAATTACACTGACATCACCTTCTACGCTCACCTGATATTACACTGCAACTCATACTCAAAATAGGTGAGAGATCTCGTGAACGTAATAGAAGATTTCATTCCCCTGGGACAAAATTGTCTACAATTTTTTCACAATTCATGCAGTTGAGTGAGATGTTTCTGCATAGAAGACCCCGTAATTAATTGTTTTATGTATGGATCAATGTAAAATATGAAAAACACTAATTGTGAGATGCTCTACATAGAAACATTCCACTTTAATAACAAGATGCAATTCATGTAAAATCTTGTAGATGATTTCATCCCATCGATTGGGGATGAATTATTGTATTGCTTCCTATCTCACTTGAACATCTCACGGCCGAAACTTTTTGTTGTGGCTGCCATGTCACGCATCTCATTGGTTCTTGTTGTTATTATTGACATGAGATGTTTTCCTAGGAACATCTTATAATTAGTGTTTTCTACTTATTGCAAGTGATGTAATTTTAGGGTATGCCACGTGTAACACAGTAATATGGTGTACAGATACCATGTTAGTACAGCTGTCGCACGGGTTGTGCTTTGCTGTACTTAGAAATTAATATAAACTGCTACGCATAGCACGGAATAGATCTCCGGATTTAGGAGTACTATTCTTAGTCAACATCACAACCGTTAATATGAATTACTCAACATGAGATGGGTGATAATAGACTGAAGTCTACAACGTTTTGGTTGAAATGGCATCGTTGAATTGGCATTTGTCTAGGCTGTGAGATGTTGTCATGTGAAGCATCACACGATCGTTATTTTGTTAGATAGGGTCTATTTAAAATATTGATCACACTTAAAAAAACATTGACCGTTTGCGGTATCTCACGATCAAATTTTTTTTTATGAATAAAAGGCCAAAATTAGGTCATTTCATTTAAAAAAGAGATCACTACATCAAGTAAGGCCATAACTACCATTGAATACCAAAAAAATCCAAGAACAGCAATCTCAACATTTGTATCTGCACCAAGAAAAAAATAAAAAATAGGCAAATGGCCAAAACCAGAAAACTTAATAGATATCTATAAGATACGCCTAAGATGATGTTCACTTTTTAGCGAATTGAAAGACCTTATAAAGAGAAAACATTACCACTGGATAGGCGATGGAATCGAAAGTGATCAAAGCTCCATTACTCACTCAAAACAAAGCAAAAGAGACAAACATAGCAAAAAATCTAACGGTCAAAACAAGTAAACATAGCAAAAGATTTCAATCCGTTCTGATGGCTACGCGGGTATCGAAGTAGAAACAGCATAATTTGCTTTATAATAGAAAATACTGCCTGATACGGTATTGGTGAATGGTGGACCTCCGTGTAAGGCTGCATTGCACCGTCTGATCTTGGGACCACATAAAACATGACATTATCATCACCCAATCAACGGCTGACAATTCTCTTAATTAACAATCAATTTATTATAAAACAGGGTTATTGATTGTTGAGATGTTGGCCACTGAGAATGCAGGAGGGCCCACATGTCATGCCCGTTGGGATTATGTGGCAACAGAATTACTGGTTTCAATCGATTTGTTTGTGTGGGCATCCCTATCCCACGCGGAACGAATTTTTTTAATAAGTGTTATGTACTTATTATACTTGTGGTTCAAAAGCGATAAGCATGGGGCCCACGCATCGCTCGAGCTATCAATTGGCGGAGTTCGTTTAGTGCTATCACCATCGGTTTAAATTTTGAACTGCATCACAGGGTCATGGTGCAGGGGAGCTGGCAAGAATTGGGAATGCTTTATTGGATTCGCAGAGAAGTCGCCGACCGGATATAAATGGGGCGCAATCTGAGATTCTGAGGAACAGAAACAAAGAATGACAGTGGGGATTCGTGGGGTCACAAAAAACATAGCAAAAAAATAATGGATAATTGCAATGCTAAATGTTGGGACTCACGAAGGGGCCTTCATTAATTGAATACTTTATAACTTTTGATGTTTAGAATAGAACATATCTATTTTATTTTTAGAACTTTATATTTTTATTATTTTCAGTTTAGGAAGTTAGGAGCTTTCTATGTTTGTTCTCGTTTCAGGAAGATTCCTTTGTAATTTTGGAAGTATGTCACGTTTTTCCATTTTTACAATTAAAAAGTTTCCTTGTTTTGTTCCATGTTAATTTATTCTTTCTATTTTTTTGTATTCAATAGTTGCATATATACCTCCCAATCTATACTACTAGGGGGCTGCACGTGCTACACGCGTAGAAAACGTGGGTCCATTTAGATAAACGTTAGTTTAAAATAATGGGGGATTGTTTTGTTTGGGGGGGACAAATTTTGAAAAAGAAAGGGGGCCAAAATCTAGAGGGAATATTCCCTCATCTTCTCTTTATTAATAGTATAGATAATGATCAAGACTGCCCCAACTTTAACAAAAACTGAAAATCACTTTTGCAACTATTCCCTCCAACATTGTCTTCCTCTGTTCCTTCTTACACATGTGCAGTATCAACCCTTCTAGTTATAATTAATAGCAGGCGGCACGTGCATAACTGCATGTAGATTGATTGAAAAATTAGATATAAATAATTTATTTAGAGATTAACTTCGAAATTACTAATTATGATGAGAACAGAGTTGACACTTGTCGTTCTTTAATAAAGTAAAAGATGATTTGTTAAAGAAAGTGTGATGTGGTCTATGCCATTGGTGGGTTGCAGGGCAGCACTACCAAAGCCCGGCACAACTCCCTTCTTTTGGGCTCATGACGTGCTAGTCCTAGCCAAATTGTGGGTCTTCTAACAAGGTTCGCACCATCTTGCCTACATCAACTTAGTTTAAAAGGTAAAAGATAAAATGAATAAATGCTAAATCCAAAATGAGCCACTACAGGCCTGTTCAAAGCCCATACCAAGGATGTTGCCTATACAAGCCCATATAAACCAACCCATGGCTATGGCCAATCTAGGCCTGTCTAGGCCCAAGCAAAATCCTAAACCATGTGCTTGGTCCATATACACCCATTTCATGCCCCCACCTCATAACAAGTCTGTGCGCATGGTCGCACGATGGCGCACGTGTGAGTGCGTGCTTCAGGAGTTTTGGAGTCGCCACTGCCTGAGAGGTGCAGGTAGACACCAGGGTTCCTAACCGGGTCTATCATGATTGGTCTGTGGTTTATTAGAGTTTCTGGGCAAGTTCTCCGTTACGGTCCGAGGAAGTCCGACAAGTCTCATGGGTCTCCCTGGTTCGAGTCAACTTTACTCACCCGTTCCTGGTCCAACATGTATTCTGTTTGGTCTTAGTGGAGACCCTTAAAGTATAAGTCCCTTTTATCCATTTTTATCTTTTTAGCCATTTAAGTGAAGTGAGTCGGATATGGGCCTGTTGGAAAGCCCATTGGTTGCCAAGTTGGGTTTTAAGTCAAGCCCATGGCCTATTAGGGTTATTGGGTAACCCTTATTGGATTTTGGTTATTTGATTTTGAATTGATTTATCATGCAGATTAAAGTGGGTTTAAAATTTTTAGGGCCCTATGGGCTTGGGTGGCCCATGGGTAATTATCCGAATGGCCTAAGACCCATTCATAAGAAACGGGCCTTGGTATGGGCTGAACTGGTAGGGGGCCCCGTTGGAAGGCCCACTGAAGCTTTGATGGATCTAGATGGACCCAAGTTTAAAATGGGCTTGGAATGATCTAAAAGCCCAATGGGTTCAAGTTAAATTAATGTTAGATTGGGTAAAGCGGGTCTGGATCAAACAAAATGGGTTTTTGGTGGTTTACAAGGCCTGACTGCACTTAACTTGCAGATTGAGTTTGATCGCAGACCCAGTGCGGTCTAGCCCTTACCGCACATGCTGTGCTGTCGAGCCTGAACCGCTCTGAGTTTGCGGTTCAACCCAGACCTCGAAAAATGGCCGGAACCTGTTCGTCGACTTCTTCTTGCCATCCGCCGACTTCTGAAGCTTTAGAACCTATTTACAGAAGCTCGAATACCCACTTTTGAGTTCAAACACCCCATTTTCTTGGAGTGAGTCACATGTTCCTTCAATCATTTAATAAACAAACATAAGACCCTCAAAAACAAAAGCAATTAGCCCTATGACTAATGATGCAATACTTCTAAATCAACAAGTGTGATAAGAGTTACTTTTGAATGAGAAATCAATCAAACATGCTATGCGGTTTGAAAGCCTTGTAAGTGATTTGAGGAATATATGATGTTGAGTTAAATGGAAATCCCTGCACTAAAGCATATGTAGACAAATTAAAACAACTTTTAAGCAATCCCGTTTAAACACTACACATATATGCATCACTTATTTTGTAGAAGAAAGAATAATGACTAAATGATCCTCATTTAACCCTAAACTCACCTTATATATATATTTCTTCATGAGTGTGTGGGGTGGCAACCATGAATGAAATGGCTAAAGGTGCATGTGTGTTGGATGCGTAAATGAATAACAAGGCCTATGCATGCTAATGGCTAGATAATCGTGAAAGATGATTCTTGCTCATGCAAAATAATATGAGAACATGAAAGGAGAAGGCAACCCATGAAGTGAAATCACACGCACAAGAAAACCATAAATACCCATAATTAAAGAAAGGTGGGAGGGATGAGAAATTTAAGGGTACAATAAGGATATAAACAAAGAGGACAAATCCCCTCTTATAAATAAGTTATCATGAAGATAAAGAATACTAAAGTGAGACTCTTTACTTAACACGAATCGTCGAATCCCCACTCTCTTCTCTCCTTTTCGTATGGGAGATCATCTCTTTTACAAGAAGGGTCTCATACCATATAAGAAAAAAATCAAATGGCTAGAAAACATAAGAATATACAGACCTTAAAGAAGGGAAACAATAAATCATTAAAAAATATGCTATTTTAATATATGTGAAGCAAAAGACCACAATGATCCTCACCTCTATATTACCTTTTGCTCTCAAGTTTGTAGTGGTCCCCTAGATGATGTTGACAATAGCTTAGAGAGCTTCCCTTAGCTTCAAAGATAGTCACTTTCTAGATTTCAAGAGTATGTTGAAGAAAGAAAGAGTGAAAGGGATGGTTCTAGGAGTAAAAAGGGAATCAAATAAGGTTAGAAGGTGGTAAATGGGTTTGAAAGCTTTGCTGGTCGTAGGAGGGTAGGTGGGGACGAAGGGAGGAGAGCCTTGTAAGAAAAAGTTGGAGAGAAAAATGTGGATCGGAGGAGAGCCTTGTAAGTAAAAAGTTGGAGAGCGCCCATAGACTAAAATGTAAATATTTACACATAATCCTTTTTTTTTTTTAATATTTCATATTTTCATCCCGCCAACTTATGGGGACAGCAAATATCCCATGTGAGCATTTGCATTATTTTATTAATTTCTTATTATCTTTTATTTTCTAATTATCTAAATTACTTGATATTTTTAGATTTTATTATTATTTTATTTAGATTTTTGTTTTGGTTTTGACGCACATGCGTACTTTGATTTTTTATTTTCTTTTCCATTTAAATTAAATGCTTTAATTAGATTTTTTCATAAAAGAATTATTATTTAATTCAAGACTTTTTATTTTATTGTTCTTTTTTTATTATTTGCCACGTGTGCAGATTTTCCGTAACTTTGGCTGCTCATAACTTTTTCATTTGGTATCCGATTTTAGCAAACTTAGTGGCGTTAGAACAGATTGAGATCATCTATCCACTGAGCTAGAGTTTGGCAACAAATTCGGATTTTTAGCAGAAGTGCAAAACTGCTACCTCGGAGCCAGTTTTGCTCATATCTTTAAATCCAGGACTCCGATTCCACCAAACTCAATTGCGTTGAGATCGTGTCAGAAATTTCTATTCGCTAGGATAAGATTAAACAGTTGATTCAGCTTTTAACAGAAAGGCAAAACTGCTCCCTAAGAGCCGGTTCTGCTCGCAACTTCTTATCCGGGACCCCGATTCCAACAAAATTGGTTACGTTAAAATTGTGTTAAAGTGCTCTTCCTGCTGGAGTTAATTTGGACAGCTGATCTAGGGTTTAGCAGAAAGCCGATTTCTGCTATTTCTAGTTTGACCGGCCCATAACTTCTTCATCCGGACTCTGATTTAAGCAAACTTAATGTCGTTAGAACCGTATCAGAGTCTTTTTTCAAATGGTATGAAGTTTGGTGGTCAATTTGCACCCGATCAAAAAGTCAACTTTTGACCCCTTCACGTTTGACTTTTTCAATTAAGGTTTTATTCTTTTATTTTCCGGGGTGCAAAATTGAGGTCCCGACAAAGCCCGAGTAGGCCTAGCCAGCCCAATCAAGCCCACCACTTCAGTGTGCTAGAATAAATGTAGCTGATTTTCTTACTTTACAGTATTTCCTAGTTCATCGTATCAATATGGGTTCAAGCATCAAAGGCTCAAGATAAATAATTCTTGCTTGGGATATCAAGGACAACGAATCCAAATCTTGTAAGGTTCGACATTATATGCAAAGAAGAATTTTGAGAATAATCATTTTTATCATGTAATGATATTATATATTTATAATTAATCTAAACTTCTTCCGGAAATTAAAACATGATATAAAGTGCAAGATTATATATAACGAACCATATAATCATTCTATTGTAGAAAGCACAAATCAGAGTTTGAAAATACTAATTTTGAGAAAGAATCTTACGGAGATCTAATTTTGACACAAAAATATCTCTTATGATATGTTATAATAGAAGAAAGTAAATGGAATATAAATGTTGGAAAACAGTGAGGAACTACTAGTGTTCCTTTTTTTTTTTTTTTAGGGTATGTTTTTCTTCTCTCTTACTTACTTTTGCGCATCTCATTCTCTTGGAACATCCCTTTTATAGACATAGGATCATAAGGACAAGATAACCCAGTAACAAGAGAATACAAAAAGGAAAATGAATATAGATATTTAAGAGAGAAGTGATTCGTAAAGGAATTTTAAAAGGTGGGAATTTCAAGAGATAAAAAGGTCGGAATCTAAGGGGCTGATGGGGAACCTAAGTGGTAACCCACCCATCTAAAATGGATCGATAATAGTTTTCCAAATTTAATTATACTTTTCAAGGCTTAGAGTGAGTTCCTTGGTTGCAATTTAGGAATGAGATTAAAAAAAATACTAAAACGAGAAATCACAATCAGATCCGTTTTTGGTTATTGAATTTTTTTTATAGAAGTGTGATGGTATAGTTGTAATATTTTAAAGCTTTGAAGGATATATTTGAAACTTGTTTTAAATACATCTTATAAAAAAATTCATTTAAATTAAAATAAGGGCTTTTTGCATCCATATCCTTATATTATGCTATATTTGCATCTATATCCTCTTATTTTTAAATTTGTGTTTATATTTTTCCGTTTTGCATAATCATTGCACTCGTACCCCCGATGTTAAAGTTTGTTAACTTTTGTTGCTTACTTTCATTAAATAACTAAATTAGCCTTCTATAAAATAAAAATATTTTGTGTTTATCTTGTATACCATATTATATATTTCATTTATGTCTTTATATTATTATATTTATTGTATATATATACAACTTAAGTTATTGATAGGAACTTGCTCAATTATAATTTTTCATTAGAATTCCACTAACCACATAGTTATTTGGCTATTTAATATATATATATTTTATCTTATAGAAGGTTAATTTAGACATTTAATAAAAATAAACAACTAAACTTAATGGAATTTAATGTTAGGGGTATATCTGCAACAATTATGTTAAATAGAGGGGTATAAATACGTATATTAAAAATAAGAGGATATAGATGCAAATATATCATAATGTAAGTGTATGAATGCAAAAAGCCCTTAAAATAACGGCAAACTTATAGTATTGATAACCTCAACCAAATGTCAAACCCATTTAACGTGCGCAAACTAATGCAAAAAATGATACTCATTTCAAAAAATGCAAACCAAACGAGGCCTTATTAACTTAAGGTTTTCTCGTCCTACCAAAATGGCTACAGGATTTATTTACGCAGAAAAAGGAAAAAGAATAAAAACAGAAAAAGTAACGGACCCTTTTCAAAGTCGAAGTTGAAAAGCGCCTTTTAAAGTCCTTCGCCCTCGGCAAAAACTTTCAGGAAGAGTTCCCAATTTCAGTCAATTAGGGCAACATCGTAATTAAGTCGAAAACCCAAAGAGTTACATAAGCGACGTCGCACAGGCCATGCCGATGTCGCTGCAGAGGTCTCTCCCTATTTAATCTGCGTCTGTCTTCGTTAGTTGAAAGTTGAAACGGAAACGACGGCGGTCTGACATCGTTCCTCGGACTCCCGTTCTGCGTTTTCCATCACGGTCTCGACACTGATAAACCCCCTATTTTCTTTATTTTGTACCTTCTCATGTGATGTTTCTGAACTCGAGTTCTACTTCTACAGTCCTTGATTTTCCTCTTTCTTCTTCATGACTTTGACCAGTGCAAGTGCTATAAGCCTGTAAGAAGAATTTTTAAAGTCACAAAAGTCTCCTTTTTAGAAAAGGTGTTCTTCGTTCCCTTTTAAAGTACGAGAATTTCGCCTTTTTTTTTGTAAGTGATTTAATTTTTTTTCTTTCTTTGATTTGTTAGAATGACAATGTGTTTCTTCTTTTGCATGTACCATTGTTGAATCTGATTTGAGTTTTGCATGATTCTGTCAAGATATGTTGTATCGGTGGTTTGATGGTTTTTGATTTGTTTAAGTTGTTTTATTCTGTTGATCAGATACCTTTTTGTGTTCACTTCCAGTTTGCATGTACTTTTATTTGCTTGTAGTTTTTTCTTTCCTTTTTTTAGTTTTTTTTTTGGGATATGTCGAAATCGGTTTCTTCCGAGATCTACATGCATGGTAATGTAGATGTTGGAAATCTTTGATTTTGATGGGACAATGTGTTTCGGAAGTTTATATTTGGATTTTAGTTTAGCTGGTGGTTTCTAAGTGATAATTGCTCTACTGGTTGACGGTCTTGATGGTATTTAAGTGATCCTGGCCGGGTTCAGTCGTAACAATAAAATTTGAGTTCGTTGTAAGCACAAAGGAAGTGACGAGGTTGAGGAAATTTATGGATGATACAAATGACAACAGGCAATTTTGGTGCTCCATAGCTGAACAAACCTTGATATTTTATGGGATAATTGAAGAAAACCATCTCATCAGTATCGGTTATAATGATTGATTTATACAACTAATATAACAATGAGACAGTTGTAATAATATGCGTCTTTCATTGACCCTTGAAGGAATTAATGTTTACACGATACTGGCTGATTGGGTAAGCTTCTTGTTCCCCTTGCTGTAGTTCACTGTCAGTCCTGTTGCAACAATTCTCTTTTTTCCTCAGAGAATTTGTATAAATGTAAATTTTCTTAGGGCAACGAGTCAGATCTGTCTAGCATATATGTACCGTATTGTATGGGGAATTGAATTTTCATTTATTTGTAATTTTGTATATTTGAGGGAAATGAGATGACTATAATTTTGAAGAGCAAAATAGGCATCCATGACATACTTAATATTCCACGTCCAGCCTTGTTATTGCCATGAATTTGTCAAAGATTTAGGCAATGCTATCACATGCAATTTCCTTTATTGCTTGCCACAAACATAAACCCATTGTTTCCAGTTGAGGCACAAGATGCTATGAATAGGGCAA
Organism: Buxus sempervirens; assembly: GCA_947561395.2. Lineage (NCBI taxonomy): Eukaryota > Viridiplantae > Streptophyta > Magnoliopsida > Buxales > Buxaceae > Buxus > Buxus sempervirens. Next base: position 7,105,045 of record OX387193.1, read on the forward strand.
TTTTTACCATCTGTATCTCTATTGACAGGTGGGATTCAGCCAAATGGATGGATACAACATGACCTTGAATTTGTTTTCCCAAATACAAAAAAGGAGGGTAGGAAAAATAAAGAACTTATCCCTAATTTGAAAATTTGTGGGGCTTCAAATTTCAATTTGATAAATTGCGTTGGTGTTTACCTTTTGGAAACCCTTCCGATATTTTCGTGTAGTGTTTATCTTTTGTGCATTCAGTCCTGATCATGGGTAGAGGAGCAGGGCTACATCAAGTATCAGTTAGCTTGCTAAATCTCTTATAAAATGTATTCTGAATCATCATTTCAATATGTTTTTTGAAAGACTTAAATGGCTTGATATATCTTTTTTACATTGCTACCAAGCATGGTTGAAGGAGAAGGGTTGCATTAGGTTGGCAGCTGACTTACAGAATAATTTATGAACTTTAGTTTTAGTACAGTTTATGATAGACTTGGATGTAAGAACAGGATTTGTATTTCTAGGGTTGCAAAGCCCAACTATTTGGTATAAGTAACTTTGTTGTTACTGTTGGATATCTTATAAATAATCGACGTAGTATTTTGGAATCAAGGAAATATATATATATTTTAAAATTAAGTTATCATCACAAAACTTTTTATGCAAGTTACACGATAGAATTTTCTGTTTGAATTGTCTTTGTTAGTCATTATGTCTAGAACTGCAATTTCGTTGTCATTATTTCAAAATTAATATGTTGTTTTTGCCAAAACTACAAAGAATTAACGTAATTGTAACTTTAACTGTGATGCACCGTATGCTTCCTTTCGTTAAATTAGTCTTGAAAATTACAATTTTTTTGTTGCAAACACGTTCCCAGTGCAGAACTTTTGAATAAATTTTTTTTTTATATTATGAAATTGTTTTGAGTTATCTTCTTAAGAAACTATGCCCAGGAGGACATGGTCATAATGTCAAAAGTAATGTATCCAATATGTTTCTAAACTTCCATATATGTAACTTACTCTATTAAATATGACAGGGTTTGGAAATTAAACTGTAATATCAGTATCAAGAATTTGCCTTATCTGCGACATGAATCCTGTATCTTATTTTCAAGTGCACCATAAATGGGTACACTGCAACATGTTTATTGATCATTGTGCATGTAGATTTAGGAATGGAACTGCTTATGTGAAGTTTTTTTTCTTTCATTTACTTATTGGTGAAAGGTTCTAAATATTCCAGAATTTATTCTCTCCTTTTCATACTATAGGTTGTCATCTTCTTATCATATGAATTTTCTTTTTGGTGACTTAAGTGATTTAGGTTTACATTCAATTATATCATTTTGACATTATGTTGTCTATAATATAACCCTAAATATCCCCTAAAAGTATATTTATCATTTAATTTGTCATGTTACTCCAACATTTCTCTTGTTAACATGCCTGCAATGTGGTGTTCTGTTCATCTTATTAATTTTATACCATTCAGGTTGTTGGACATTTTAGCTAGAACAGCAAGGTTACCCGACTGTCATGGACAATCTGTATCCACAGCTGCAAGTGCCATCAGGATGCTTGACTGGCATCAAGTTTAATGTTTTAACTGAGGGAGAGATTGTAAGTATGAAATATTTGTGCAGACTTTTCTCTTGATTCCATTTGGGAGTTAAGAATACATTTGTAGGAGTATTTATTGCAGTATTGTGTAATATTTTTGTTATATCCTTGCAAATTATTAATTTTTTAATGACAGAAGAGTGTTACTTGCGCAGTGCATTAGAAAATATCATTGAAGGTCTCTGGCATTCTTTCCCTATTTATTCTATTCGAAGATTGAATCGATCTTTTCTTAGCTATAATTTGGTCTTGTTTGTATAAACTTATGTTGTTTTTTAATTTTTCGATATTATTTTATATTCTAAAGTTACAATGACTTTTTTCAATTAATTGATTTAAGAGATTGGTTATTTAGCACAGATTGAATTGGGTTTTTCATTTAGGGAACAGAGTCTATAGTTGTAGGTAAGGCTGTCCGACTTCAAAGGGGGGCATATTACGATGCTTAAAAGATTTTTGAGTATTAAATTCAATTTTAATGGGAAGGTAAAGTTTGTGTGAGTCCTTGGAAGAATATCATCTCCTTGGCTACTTAGTTCTCCCCTTTTGTTTGGTTCGAAGTTGGTAATTGGCCTCAAATTTCTGTTTGGAAAAGACTTTTGGTGGGTAAAGGCTTCTTTTTGTATCTGTTTTCCATGCCTATTCCACTTGTTTACCAATTACCAATAAGAACTCCATTTTGCTAAGTTGTCATGGAATTCACGTCTAGGGAGTTAGACCAGCAGATATAGATGACCCTGATTATCGTTTGAGCTGCTAAAAGATGTCTTCATCAAAATTTGGAGTCTAGTGGTAAATTTACTGTGAAATTCTTGTTCAGGTCTAATAGGAATGATACTGCCCCACCATATCTAGTTGCTTACTCTAGCTTGATTTGAACCCTTCAGTCTCGTGTAGGTTATGGCCTTTTTTTAGACCTTGTTGCTGTAGAAGATTAATACAAATAGTGTTCTTCAAAGAAGAAGGAAATATCTTGCCTAAGTTGCCTTATCTCTGCAGCGGTGTTATGTGAATGAGGGACGAGAAGTCTGTTTATCATCCATTTATTAACTTCATATAGTTTGGTTTGGGAGCACATTGTATGGGTATTTTGATTTTATTAGTGACACTTTTGTCTATTTGCCAACCTTTTAAAAATTTTTTGTTTAGTTTTTTGCAAAGGCACCTGTAGTGTTTGGGAGAGGAACATATTTTCTGCTCGATGTTTGTCACATGATATTATATGTATTATATTTGAGGAGAAAGAAATAATTAGGATTTTTTGAAAATAGGAGGTTGACTTCTTGTTGCTTCTAAGGAGTGGTGGTTGATTGTTGCCCGATGGGCCTATCAAAGATCTTTTTAGGGCTTTCTATCTTAGATTTGTTGTGGTGTTGAGGGTCTGTTTCTGCTGTGGTGCCTAGACATTCTATGATCATTACTCCACTTCTGGTCTCCTCTTGAGGAATAGGTGATCAAACTAAATTTCAATCGATGCACTTTTTGGTAACTTAGGACCACTAAATGTCGAGGTCTCTTTGTAATCAAATTGGGAGATTTTGCATTCTCTTCTAAGCCTACAGGAGGGGGCAATGATATGTTAATAATGAATATTATTTCATTGGTAAGGAAAATTGGAGGACCACTGTTTCTTCTTTTGCTGAGTCAAATGCTATTGGAGCCCATATCATTTTGATAGATTGGCATATTCCTCAGCTTCCTTGATGCATCTTTCTTTTATCAGTTTGTCTAGAGTTGCCAACATTGTGATGTTGTGGTTTGGCATGTTGCAAAATGGGGTTGGCAAAGGAAATCACTATATATTGATTTTCCTCCATGTTGTTGAAATGTTGACAGCGTTGTACATCTAAGTTAATATATGATGGATTTTATGATATGATTACCTATATAATTTTTTTAAAAAGTCATTAAATTGGCCAATTAGTTCAAAATTGGTCATTAATTGAGGGGGACGCCGCCAATATTTTGGGATGGATGACGAGAGAGGATTCTGGTCCATGGAGATATTTGGAACTGATAAGATTGGCGCGCTCTTTGGTGCAGGGTTTGAATGTCTTATTCAAACATGTACCAAGAGCTGCCAATGATGTTGTAGATAGATTAGCTAAGTTTGGAGCGACTAGTAGTTTTCTGGTTTTTGGAGAGATGGCTTATTGTATGGAGAGTTAGTTTGTTTTTAGTTCTTTTGGGGGGGGCCCATGGTTTGTGGCTCCTTTTTCTTGTTTTTCTTTCTCTCTGTATTTCTTCTCTTTCTTTTCTTAATGAAATCTCATCCATCAATTATCAAAAAAAAAAAAAAAAGGTCTTTAATTGACTATATGTTAGATTACTATATAAAAATAATAAGTTTAAAAAATGCGGGAAATAATTGTAGTTTAAAAATTTTGGGAAGTAGATTATGATAGACAAATTGTCGGAGTAACATTTTGGAGTATGTAATAGATTATTAACTGTCTATATTGTAAATTGCGATATGAAAATTGTTGGAGTAAGTTAAAAATTTTGTGAAAATTCTAGCTATGCCTTTTCTAGTGTGTAGCCACTTGAATGGTTATTTATTTATTTATATTTCTTATTAACCTAAAAAGTATAACATATGAAAATATAAAAATTAAAATTATAAAATATTTAAAAAAATATTATGGTTATTTAATTATGGTGCATGACTTTTGTTCATTTGGATTCTGGTATGGAATTGTTTTATTTCATTGTGAAAATATAGCAAACCAATTATTCTATATGTTTTTTTGAAGTCAGCTTTCTTATTATTTCTTAAGTTGTTTTTTTCTATTGGCTGGAACTGAATAATTTATTCAAATCATATCTGAAGTAAAGTCAAAATGCAAAACGAACTGTAGACAACAAGGTTAGTTAATAAAAACAGATAAGCAAAGGCTAAGCTATAAAATAAGTAAAATTATGAATTTACAATGAAATTGGTGTTGGTGCATCCCGGTTTCGGATTGTGGAGATGGGTTCTAAACATAACATTCTGATGAAATGGAAGTCCAATGAAATAAAATCTGAAGCACCTGAGATGAAACCCCCTGGATGCTTGCTTACTTCTCTTCAACCAACCTCCTGCTCCTTTTATTTTGCCCCACAAATTGCAAACCAGTATATCTCTCTCCACGGTTAGGGAGGCTTCATGTTTTTAATTGTCATCCTCCACCTACAGATGGCTTCTGACAATGTAAACATCATGGATTAACATATATATCTTGTGTTAAATACCAAATATCTGAAGCAGAAGGGGATAGGAGCTTATACCCTTTTGCTTCCTCTCTCCTAGGGTTATTTAGTTTCTTATACCTTTTTGCCCATTTCTCGTGGCTATCATGTACTCTTTTCCTTGTCAGTAAAATGACCCCTTAATCATTAAAAAAAAAAAAAAAGGAAAGAGGGGGGGGGGGGGGGGGGGGCATTAATTGATGAACCATAAAAGCTTCAGCCTTTCCTGGGTTTACATTTTTTTGGAATTGTCTTGATTGAATGAATATGAGGACCTCTTTTTTTATTTAATTTTAACTTTTTTTTTTTTAGAATTTGATACAATGATGCATTCACAAGAAGAGATACTTAAAGAGGGGACCGTCTTTCATGTGATATTCAATACTTGAAAATGTGAACTAATGAAAGACAGCCTGTAAAAGAAATACCTAACTGAGAAAAGACAACCAGGACTCCATAGCCTCACCTGTTTGCACTTGATTTGAAAGAATTATTGTGGATTTACCAAATAAACTTGTGAGGGGCATCGTGTCCCATTGTTTGGTATTTCTTTATATGCAAGATTCAGCATGATCAGACTTAGGAGGATGTTAGGAGATGGTGGTATCTTAATAGCCATCTCTTCTAGATTTTTTGCTGTTTTTTGTAAGTGGCTTTGTACACAATTCGTGTGCCATGTACTTGCTCTTATGCTTTAATTAACGAATAATATTTACCAATAAAAAATAAAAAAAGATTCAGCGTGATCAGATTGTTTATGCTTATCAAGTTTTCCTGCACCATAGCTTCTTGTCATATGCTAAGTCAAATAAGTTGGGGAGCCTGCTAATATTGTTTCCCATTTTGAAATGAATGTCTTTATAACAATCATAAATGATCTTCGAAATGGCTGTCCATTACACAGCTGTTATAAAAAATTTTGTGACCCAATTTTCTCTGTGGTCTGGTATAAAGAATGTTCAGGAACAGAACTTAATTACATACAAATATATTGTAGACAAGTTTTGTTCAAATTCTTACTGAATACCATTTCACTACCAGAACTGGACGTAGTGGGTGTAATTTCTAGGTTAATAATCATGTCTATTTTATGCCCATGGGAAACTGTTACAACTTGTAATTTCCATGTGTATTTTCTCATGCATGTAGGATCTGGGTCAAAATGTATAATATTGTCATTCTTCTGAGTAAAAATTATTGTCTACTAAAGCATTTAAATGTTGTTATGGTTTCAAATTATGTCAGGAGAAGTACTCTATTATAGCAATAAATGCAGCTAATGAGGTGACTGATTCCAAATTGGGTATTCCCAATCCGTCCTCTGAGTGCTCAACATGTGGTGCCAAAGATATAAGAAATTGCGATGGTGCGAATTGGATACTTCAGAAGTGTTAACGATTTTCTGTGCATTGTCTCCTATTGACTGTTGTGCTTAATTTTGTCTATTGCAGGTCACTTTGGGTTCATAAAATTTCCAATGACCATTGTACATCCATATTACCAGTCAGAAATTGTAAAAATATTGAATAAAGTTTGTCCAGGATGTTTTCAGCAGGATGTACAGAAAAAGGTGAGGTGCTTCACTCATTTTGCTGAACCATTTGAGGTTTCACGTATTAAATAAGATGTCTTGTTGCTATTTTGTATTGCAAGCACTGCTGAATTTTTTTGCTTATTTTGTTGGTATCTTTTAGTATGTACTAGTTATTTAGTTAGTATTAATATTAGATTCTTTTTCACACTAATAGAAAAAACTTTTTGGGTGTTGAAGCGCTTAAAAAAAAAAAGGGTCACGTGATACCCAAATGAAATTCCAAGTGACTTAAAAATTGTCTTCGTCTTCTGCATCTTTCATTCAGCAACAATAGGAAGTTAGCTTTCCTCTTCTTAACAACTATCTTGTAATGCATATTTTTAATTTGTTGATTTGCTTTATAAGTTGATAGTGATCTTTATCTTTTGTACTGAAGTTTTGGTATTGTCTGTACTTTATTTTTAATTTTCATTTGTTTGTTTCTAATGTATTGGTAGTTTTTTTCCCATATCTATACTTGGGTAAGGATGCGTTTGGTATTGTTTCCCCCATATCTATATTCTATACTACGAAGATACTTTCATGAAGCAAAATTGTTTGGTTCACATTTGCTTTGCTATAGAAAAGCAAAAAAGCATGTTTGGTAATATCAAAAACATAAAAATTAGTTATTGGCTAATACTATTACAAATGCACCATTATGGTGGGTGGGTGGGGGTGTGGTGGTGGATGGTGTGTGGTAGTGGTGGTGGTGGGAATTGTAGGGTGGTGGTGGTCATCATGGGTACTGAGGTGGATGGTGGTGTTGCATGGTGGTAAGTAGTATTAGAAGCAATAAGCTAAAAAAAGCAAAAAAATGACGATTAGATTGCTTTTTGTTTTGTCTTGGTAACCAAAAGTGATTACAAACCAAATATGTTTATTGCTGCAAAAAGCTTGATTTTGCTTAAATGAGCAAAGAAGCAAAAGCAGAAAGCAATTCCAAATGCAGCCTAAGTAAATCCTAGGCTACTTTTTTCCTATTTTACCAAAAAAAAGAAGAAAGAAAAAAGAAAAAGGCTACTTTTTTGCTAGAGAATACCTATTTGCTTATCTACAGGGATGATCTTTTGACTTGCTCCAGGTATTGCTACCAATAATTAGTAATAAAGGAAGATTCTCAGTTGTAGGTATACTTTAGAAGGTTTGGCTATCTAGGTTCTTTCTTTAGGCTTTAGGGATTTTCTGTAAATTCTTCTGAGTGTTTGTTTGTCACAAAAACTCTAAGTTTGTCCAAATTTATTTTGATTTTATTGAATTTGGTTCTTATTAGGTGATTTTTTTTGGGGTATTTATGTGAGGGGTACCATAAGACATTTCAAGATCGGTCGGTTTTGTTCAGCATGGGAAGTGGTCAATATGGATATTCCACACTCTTTTTAGTAACTTTTTTTTTGAAGTTAATTGGAATCATGCCTGGAGTTTTGCTATTGGTGTGCTTGAGGGATAAAGCATTTGTAATGATCTTAGATTCAATTAGTGCATGCAATTACTAGTTGTTCATGATGATATTTTTTATTTGCTTATATATGTGGTAGGGTGTTGATAGGAACTCAGAAACATTTAGAACGAAGCATTATCAATTGAAGAGTTGTAAATATTGTGCTGTAAGTATGGCTACTCTTAAGTGTCTTCCTTTTGCTTATATATGTTTTTTCTAGAAACATGTTTTTTAATTCAAGAAACAGGCAAACAAAAAGGAATGGTACCCAAGAATGAACTTTAAAGCCCCTTCTGATGCTGGGAACAGTACTATGGAAATTATTGTGGAAGTGAATAAGAAGCTGCCAAAAAAGTCCAGAATGAAAGATTTAAATGAAGTATTGCCTAAAGATTATTGGGATTTCATTCCAAAGGATCCTCAACAGCAAGAAAGTTCGTTGAATGAAAGAACTCTTTCACCCGGTCAGGTAAAATCATATTACATAAGATATATTACTTTCAATGTAAACCTCTTTCTTTTTTTTTCTTTGTTATACATGCATTGCATTTCATTGTTAAATTTAAATGTAAACCTTTTCCTTTTACTTCCTTGTTGTGTTTGTTATATTTGAATTCTATTTCATTGTTGAAATTTATGAGTTACCCTCAATTTCATATTGATATCTACTAAGGACGGAAAGTCGGTAGCAGTAACGGGAGCTTATACATAGAAGTTTGAAGAATTGGGCTTGTTGTTTTTTTGATTAGTAATGTAGATGTTTGTATATATATATATGTGAGTAAAGAAAGAGAACTGTACAACGCACACAAATCCGTGCGGATGTCAACATGACCAAAAACCTCCTATACACCAACCACAAAAAGCCCCCAAGAAATGATTACCACCCTCTATCAATGCTCATATCCATAATGAATCTTGGCTCATTACGAAACAAGACGTTCAATAATGTGCCAAGGACGACCATCCTCCACCAAAACTACCCAAAATCCCATGGTAAGTGTGAACCCATCCCTCTTACTAAACTCCCCTCCACAGTAGATGTGGAGTAGCACCATCAATGCCACTCCCTGACTATATCTGAAAGTGAAATATCCATAAACTCTGGAAGAACCGAAACCCATGACGCCACTGCTATCTGAATACTCCCTATCACCTGGTCTACCGTCGACCGACTATCTCGGAAGATCCTTCCATTTCGCTCCAACCATATAGACCGCACAACAGCATGAAACACTGCTCTATACATGGTATGGCCTCTTCTCCCCAATCCCCCCATTTGCCATTGAACAAAGCAATCATGAAATGTCGCAGGTAGAACCCATGATACCTCAATCATTTGTAACATCCGCATCCACACGGCTCTTGCAAACTGGCACTGAACAAACAAATGATCAATGCTCCCCCTGCTTCCATACACATAAAGCACACCTGCGGGGACAGGGCATTCGTCTTCCATCTTTTCTGGATTCAATCAGTGGTGTTAAACTATGTATTTTATTCCCTCTGCTTTTTTCTATGAACCATAGGCAGATTGTTCAAAATGCAACTGCATAAAGCTTGACTTGACAAATTTATGCCTATTGGAAACAAAAAATTCTAGTGAAAGACAGAATTATTGAATAATATTGAATTTTGATCAACAACATTATTACTCAAATGCAAAAGCAGAGTCCACTTCTTAACCTATCTATTTATTTGGTTTCATGTGGAATATTTGATATTTATGAAGAGATCTACGGTGGCTAGACCTAGCAAAGCCTTATGTTGTCTCTTTTAATTTCTTTCAATGAAATTTATGGTTCCAATCTCTTTTTAGCCTTAAAGAACACTGTTTTTACTAGAGAGCATTGTCTTGAATCTACAAATCGATGCTTAGGTAGCTAGAAGGCTTCTTACCTCATTATGAAGAGCTAAAGCTCTGGATTGCTTTTTTTTCGACGAATTTACGAAGATCACAGTATGTGTGAAAGCGAATCAAAGTTTCTTCTATTATAGGAGTTTCCTTTTTGGAAGACTTTGTCTCCTGATTGCTATTCATGCTGATTGTTTTCTCTGCCATGGTGGGCAGTGTGATTGGGATTTAAAATTGCATAGCTTTATTATTCTTCCCTAAGATGGGAAGTGAGAGAATTTGAACTCCCAAATTTCACATATAATTAAAAAAAAAAATCTTACTTTCAGCAAAGATTAGTGAATTTATTCCAGTCGTGGTGTGAGGTTGACAAACTTGGTAACAACTGCCCCAATTACTCTCTCTCAGACAAATCAGAGTGTGGTTTAATCCGATGAATAAAAAAACTGGACCTGTACAAAGCCCTTGGATTGTCAAAAACAAGCCTGGAGGATTTGATAAGGAAATATTGGTTGCAATAAGAAGAGATGATATTCATGTGTGATGACTTTTGGTAGGGGACGTGAATGACACTGCTTTGGCACTGGAACAACGAGCAGTGCTGCAAGTGGCACGAATTCAGTACCGTATCACATGGTACACTTTTATGTGATTGGATACATAGACCAGTTGGCAAAAGAGAACTAAGAAGAGGTGGGGTTGCCAAGAGGGTGAATCTGAATACTGTGAAGTTCCTTTGACATATGCACTTGACAGCTTGTAGTTGAGCAACTGTAGGTGCATGCACAAACTAGCATATAAATTCGTATCAAAGGAAATATTTCTGGCAGGTAAGATAAAATACCGGAGAGCTCCATGCATAGCTCTTGTATTGGTTATACTGACAATCAGATTTGAGATAAAGGTCATGCTTAGAAGCAAGTGGAGCAATAATTGAGGCAAAACTTGCTATCTGTGTCCTCATCTTCTAATCAGAATCATAATATATTAGTGATGAAGATCTATTACTATTAAAACAGGGAGGACTAGACCTCGTAAGGCATAGGATTGCATCAAGCACAGCATAAGAACAAAATATCATGATATACAAAAAAAAAAAAAAAAAAAAATTCTAAAACTGGACAGTCAGATGCCAACTAGTGCTGGACAGTAACCAACCAATTCCTAACAGCCTTGGAGGCTGATTAAGGTTTGAAATCATTTTGCACAGAAGCCCAAGTAGTCACCAAAGTTTGACCAATTAAATCAGATGCATAATTTCGACCAAATAAAAAAGAAATCATAAGATTAAGAGTGCATTTTTTTTTGGGGTTAATATATTGAAATAAATTGGATATCCTGAGGTGGAATATTAAATCAGTAGTTAATTTTAAATTTACAAAATTTTTCTTAATATATTTTAATATAGCCAGAAACTGACAATATGTTCAAATAGACTCCTAATGTTGCTCTACAGGGGAGAAATACTCGAAGTTATGCTGCCAGAACACCCTCAGTCAATTGTCAACCCATATAAGCCTTCTAAAATCCCATTTTTTGGAGCTTTTTGTTCCGGATCCTTCCTAGTAACTTTTAAATATACATTCGAAATCAAACTTTGTCATTTAAAATGTTTGGAGGGATTGAATAAGTTTTCCATTTCTGATTTGGTGAAGACTTGAAGAACACCTCTGGGGAATGAAAAATTTTGTTTTTACTTGTTTCACTTAGATCTTTCGTATGTTTCATAGATTCTTATGATTGTCATACACATATTAAATGTTTGTATCTGAAACAAATCAGATTTGAGTTCTTCATTTAAAATGGTTAGAGGGATTGAACAAGTTTTCAGTTTCTGATTTAGGAAGGCTAAATGAGCACCTTGGAGAATGTAAAATTTATAGTTTAATTGTTTTCATGTGGAATTTTCTTATGTTTAGGTGCTTCTGAATATTTTACCTGTATGAGATTTTTTCCTGGCACATATCAAACGCAAAACACACTTGTTTATCATCCCTTTAAAATGTCAAAAATGCTTCTTTAAATGAATACTAAACTGGTACTTGAATTGGTCCTGGTCATACATACAGCCATTGGCTGGTAACAGATTGAGTTTTTGAAAATAAAATAAAAATAATATTAAAAAACATTATTGCTGTTTTAGTGGGTCCTTCTGCTTGCCCTGATGCATGGTTATTTCTAGGATTTGAGAGGGAGCAAGAAAGGAGAATGGATGTGAGAAAGTAACAGAATACTGCGCATGTGTATCTTGTCATTTCCTCTGTTTTATTCTTTATGCACCTTGCCACCTTTACATGATTACAATTTCATTGTTTTTAATGGCAAGGGCAGAAAATTGGAAAATCTCAATTGATTTAGCTTTTATGAAACAAAACAAAGGTAATAAGCTCCGTATGCCTATTATGAATTTCCAGTACTTTATCCTCTGAAAACAGCTAATAAATATTAGTGAACATACCTACAAGGTCCTTTCTGTAATTTCTAGGGTTGATCTTTAATGGTTATTTCAAAAATTTATGTGGCTTCTGTTTAATGCGGTTTTAGGTGACTGAAGCTAAAATTAAGCATTGATATTTATCTTCAGTTTACTTTGTAATTATTTTTTTCCGCAATATTGTTGCTTGATGTTGCTGATTTTACTGAGTAGTTAAATGTTTCCATTTTCTCAAAGCCAGAATTATGCTCATATGAGGCTCACCACACCCCTTCTTTTTTGAGTTTATTTCATGAGGAAGTATATTGTCTTTGAACTTTGAAGTTATATCTCAATATTTTTTTCCTCATTCTTATTCTTCTTTTAATAAATACAATGCCATCTTTCCCTTCATTTGGTAGATTTATTATTTGCTGAAAGATGTAGATCCAAGGCTCATTGAAAAGTTTGCTCCACGACCAGAGGCACTTTTTCTTTCATGTTTCCTTGTTACACCCAATGGTCATCGTGTGATGGAAAAAGTGAATGCTTTATCCGATGGCCAAAAATTAATTTTTGTAAGTGTTTCTGTTCTTCAAGTTTTGTTCCTTTTCTGGTTTTCATTTGAATAGTGAACAACTGATGTGTTACTTGTTTTCATTTTTGCAAGAGGTGGTTTGATGTGGCTTATGGTTGTAGGATGAACTTACCATGGCTTACAAGCGACTGGTTGGCTGCAAAGGGCCAGCTGAAAAGATTGGTTCTCGTGTTGTTGACTGTTTAAATGTTTCGAAGGCAAGTGAAATTATTATGTTCTCTTTTCCATGATGTAACAATTAATTTAGAATCATATGGTTTTCTGATATTTGATATGCTGGTCTTGCTGTAGCTACACAATAAAAAATCGTTGAGCAAAGATCCTGATTCTAGTATGTCTGGCTTGAAATGGCTTAAACAAGTTGTTCTTGGCAAGCTAACTGATAATACTTTCCGTATGACTGTCATTGGTGATCCAAAGATTAGAGTGACTGAAATTGGTATACCACAAGATATTGCAGAGAGGTTGCTGATTCCTGAGTACCTGAACTCAATCAACTGGAGAAGATTTATCATCAGCTGTAATGTACGTCTTTTAGATAAGAAGATGGGGATTTATTTGAGGAGAAAGGGAAATCTGGTTCGTGTGTTTTGTATAGATGAACTTGAAATAGGAGATGCTGTCTATAGGCCACTCGAGGATGGTGACATTGTGTTGGTTAATAGGCCTCCATCTTTTCATCAACACAGCCTGATTGCCTTATCTGTCAAGATCCTCCAAACTAATTCTGTTGTTTCCATAAACCCTATTTGTTGTTCACCTTTACGAGGGGATTTTGATGGTGATTGTCTTCATGGTTTTATTCCACAATCCATTGACTCCAGAGTTGAGCTTAGGGAACTTGTTGCTTTGGGCCATCAGTTAGTTGATGCACAGAGTGGTCGAAATATGCTTTCATTAAATCATGATAGCTCAACTGCTGCTCATTTGGTCACAGAAAATGGGGTTTTCTTGAACAAGTTCCTAATTCAGCAGCTGAAAATGTTACAGAGTCTGGATATTCACAAGGCACCATCAGTTGATTGTTCTGTCTTGACTGGCAAACAATTATTTAATATGCTCCTGCCATTGTGTTTTGATTTTGATTTTCAATCAAATGATGTTCGCTTCAGTAAGGGGAAACTTGTATCTTCAATGGAAGGATCTTTGTTCTCATGTGACACCAAAGCCAACATTGTCTCTAGTCTCGTCAAATGCTATGGAGGTAAAGCTCCAGAATTCTTGTTTGATGCTCAGGAAGTTCTTTGTGAATGGTTATCCACAAGGGGCTTCAGTGTTTCACTGTCTGATGTCTACCTTTCTTCTGATTCATTCTCCCGGAAACGGCTGATTGATGAACTAAGTTGTGGCTTGCAAGAAATGAATCAGATATGCCATTTTAAACAGTTAATGGTGGATTCTAGGATATGGGACCTTCTTAAATGTGGCGAGGAGAATCAAAATGCAGTGGTTTTGAATGTGAAAAGCAGGTACAAATCACACCAGAGGTCATCTGTATTCAGCCAAGTTACAATTGGTGCTTTGAAAGATGTGTTTCATGATATTAGAAGTCTATTGTACCATCACGCAGAGGACAGTTCGTTACTTACTATGGTGAGATCTGGAAGCAAAGGCAATATGATGAAACTAATTCAGCAAAGCCTGTGTCTTGGTTTACAACATCCATCTGCTCCATTGTCTTTCAGATTCCCTCACAAGCTTTCATGTTCTGCTTGGAATCAGGAGAAGCAACACTTAAACCAGAAGGCTCATGCAATTCCTGAATGTTCTGAATCTTACTTTCCTTGTGCTGTAGTTGAAAATTCATTTCTTACTGGCTTGAACCCTTTAGAATGTTTTGTTCATTCAGTATCAAGTCGAGATAGTTCTTTTAGCGTCAATGCTGATCTTCCTGGAACTTTGACCCGAAAGCTTATGTTTTTCATGCGTGATCTATCCATATCTTATGATGGAACTGTGAGAAATGCTTATGGAAATCAAATTGTTCAGTTTTCTTATGGTCATTCAGGGGACACATATGTTCTGCATGATAGAACTTCTGGTTTTATGGACAACAATAAAGATATGTATGATGCACTTGGTGGTCATCCGGTTGGTTCGTTGTCAGCCTGCTCCATTTCTGAAGCAGCATACAGTGCTTTAGATCATCCAGTCAATATGCTAGAAAGCTCGCCACTATTAAATTTGAAGGTCCTCTTTTAACTACATTGTTTTATTTTTTACCTTTTTGGTTCCATTATGTATCACATGAACAATATGATGACATGAAATGGTTGAATCTATTCATTTTATGTATATATAAGGAAAACTGTGAATGATTTATTCCATCATTATGTATAACAGAACAAGCAACTCTCATTGGGAAAGTTTGCAGATTTAAAATTTTTTTAATGCAGAACTCTGAATTTTTAATTTTCTCCTGTTTTCTTTCCAAATTACTTTTAAAAATCTTAACCAAATTATGTGAGAGATAAAATATGAAGTGTCAATTGTTCCCATTCATAAATTTTAGTTCGTAAATTTTCCAATCATTCTTGTTGAAATAAGTCTGACCATTTCAAATCCATTTGTCTTTTAATTACTCCTTTCATGAATTTCCTTTAATAAATATGAGTTGAGAAAAGTCTGGTAACTATGAGTGAAGATCAACAATAATATTAAAACCTGAGAGGAAAACTGCTTGTTAAGTCTTAAAAATCATACTCTAAGAAATGATTTAACCATGTACTTTAAACAATTTAATAAATAGCCCTTTTGTAATGACCATAATAGAATTATTATCACCATCATCATATCAACCAAAATAAAGGTTACTAGAATTACAAAAAATGTAAAATGTCTTTGAATTGGATTACATAGCATCCTCTTCACAGACAATATGTATCCTAAGTTCTATAGCCATGTCTCTTCGGATTGTCATTTTAGACATTCCTCACATCTGAATGCATGCCACATCAGCCCTCTATGTGGCAAAATAAGAAAGTGTCATGTTCCACATTCGTTAATCCTTTAGTGGGGATTTTGTGCTCTATCTTGGCCTGTTTCTCGATTGCATTGCGCAATCATGATGCACCCACTTTCATTGGTTCCTCTTCACTTACTTGGGGTTGTATATGAGCTTGTGGGACTATTGTCCGTAGTGTGTTCAATGCATGTTTCTGATGGAAATTAACCCCCTTATGTGGCCCACTCCACGGGAAGAAAGAGATCTTTTTTGCTATGGTTGTGGTCTCAGATTTAGGGGACTGGAAAGAGTTTTGGGGGTTATTAGCCTTCTTGTCACCTCCTTCACTCTTCTCTTTGTCAGTCTTGGTGCACTTGTCCATAGTTTCTTATGTGGGGTTAGCTTCCTTTTTATGATCATCTACTGAATAGTCTGTCAAGCATTTAGCTTTGGCCTGGGTTGCAGGGTCCTTCACTTGTTGCCTTTGGAGCTCAGCATGAGCCAAGGCTTTAGTTCTTTCAAGAAATAGAATAATCTATCCTTTCCAATCTTATTTGTATGTCAAATATGAAGGCTGACAATAATTTTACATATTCACGACAGTGCCAATGTGCTTAAGCTGCCTCAGTTTGCATCAAACCTTGTAATCAACATCGCAGGGAAAGAATTTAGCCTTAGGTTCCATTGTTATGTATTCCTAGCTATGGATGATGTACATCTGTTTTGAACATTAGCATATTTTTTTATCAACACAGCTTGGCATCACCCAAATGATGCGTTCTAAAATTTTAGCTATATTGATGGCTACATTACTTGGGTTTCATTTTCTATCTCAATTAAGCCCTTTCTTTTTAACGTTGCCAACACGCCCATGGGTTTCCTTGGGTCACATTGTGTACGTTTGACTGCTTCAGTGTGATTAATTTGTTGTGCCGTATCATCAACAATATTGTTGACCTGGGGCGCTTACGTTTCTAGTTTCATTATCTTCCCTTTGTTTCCATTGTTGCTCCTTCTGCCACCTGTCATAGTTATCCACCAATTGGCAATCACTAGAAAGCTTTTGTTACTTGGCTCTGATACTGTGACTGACCACATTCATGCAAACTGTCACAGTCGAAAGCCTTGTCGGAGAATCATACAGCAATCGCCCCGTGAAATATGGCTGTGTGAGTCAGCCTAGTGTGGAATTATAAATGTATAGGAATGCATTATATATGCAAAAAAATAGAGAGAAATAATGTAACCAATGGAACCCCATAAGATAACCAAAAAGAACTTCTATTAATGTCGAAAGCAAGTGTTTAAAGGTCTCAATGTGTGGGAAGCACTTGATGTGCACATATGCAGCACCTTTCCTTTGTCGCAACCCACTAAAAAAGACAACCCACTACTAATTTCCCCTTAAGGTGGATGCTAAGCATTTGAAACTATGACGGGGAAACATGCTCCCTGCTAGAGGTATTATATCTACCTTTTCAGGAGCTACAGATGGAATTTTGTGAGCTGCTTTCTCCAATAGACTCATTGGGATTAAGACTTCAACATGGAGCAGCCATGGCATGTACACAAACCTCTTTGTGAGCCTCACACATACAAGCACCCTTTGTACATGGCTATCCAGAACTCAATACATACAAGGTTTACTGACGCAACAGTGACTCCTTTTACACTACACTATTTGCAACATGTATGGAGAATGGCACAAGTCACGGGTCATAGGCCATGCACAATTTGGCATTGGACAAAATGTCTGTGGCGGAGAGGCATGCTAAGAGAGGACTCACTGGTGGACAAAGATTCTCCAATCCCATGCACTTTGGCATTGAATCTCCAAAATTGGATTAATTTTGGGTACTCATCTCATGCTTTGGATTGTAATATATACTTATTTAATCCACACAATTGAATGGTTTACTACCCCTTACCCTGGATATGAATGCCATTTATAGTCCAATGTTATGGTGCTATGTGGCTCCGTGAATATACATTCTTTGTTGTCATTTTTACCAGTTGGAAAAATAAAGCTTAGCCCTTATTTGAAAAGTTAAAATAATTAGAATTTATTCAGAGAAATAAAGGCATAACGAAAGAGAGACTATAACGAGTAAGAACACTTGCATATGCATTGGTAAGATGTACAGAGGTCTCCAGTGTCATTGTCATTGTCGTCTTTATAAGGACACCAATAATATATGGGAATGAATATGTCTCAATTTAGAAATGTGTGTCTCTTCTGCTTCTACAACTTCATCACCAGCCCTATCTCTCCTTTTATATGCAGTCTCACAACTCTTGCAAGCCATCTCAAACCATGCATCTTGAATTAAAGTCTCCATACTTTAAAAATAAGTTAATTGATTTTGAAAGGCTAGACTCAGCTGGAAAATGCTACTGGAGATAGTGTCATTAGATAGTTAATGCATTAGCTTGTGTTTTTCTTAAAAAATATTATTGATTGGAGAAACATATACATGATGGGATGTATGATTATACATTTCGTAACCTGAGGGCATTCTTGGCTTTTAATTCTGTCCAAATATCTGGTTGTAACTGAGTTTGAACATTGAATAAAACATTGTGTTTTTTTTCTCCTGCAAAATTATGAATTGTTCCTATGAATTTTTCCTTATCTATTCTATGCTTTAAGACTACAGTGACCTTGAGTTTGTGAATGAGGCAGTGTTGAATGTCGTATGGTCGTGCCTTTAGTGTGTGCTTTGGCCCTTTGGGTACTTAACCCTCCAATTGCAGAAAAGATAGCCCACTTACTAATTCTCATTGCCGTGTTGCATATTAATAAATCAATACTCCAGTAGGCAATGTGGTAACCTGTGTTGCTATTAAGAATTTTGTGTTTGTTTGGTGTTAATGGTTAATATAACTTTTGGTAGTTTTGGCTTAGTTTGGCCTTGCCTACCAATTGTTGGTTGTTGATTCTTCTGTGGATGCATCAATTTTGATGACCTGGCTACCCTGTTATGCTATTACTAATTTTTTGGTCCTCAACATACGCTTGGTTAAACTTTATATACTAATCAGTCATTAAAATTGCTACAAGTTCATTTTCTGAATACTTGACAATGTTTTTGTGGACCTTAACCTAATTGTACAGAACATACTGGAATGTGGTCAGAGCAAAAACTCTGTAGAGCAATCCATAACACTGTTTCTTTCCAAGAAACTTGGGAGATGGATATATGGTCTTGAGTACGGTGCCATAGAAGTTAAGAGTCATCTTGAGAGACTACTTTTTTCAGACGTTGTTTCTACTGTCATGATTCTGTAAGATTTTTGTGTTTCATTTTCAGCTAGTTTAATTATGTATAATTTTGGCTTCTACCTATGGATTGATATCTCTAATGTAATTATGTTTTCTTGCTTTGTTGTCGGTGGATACCAGGTTTTCTCCGGAGACTTGCTGTTGGCAGAAAAGTAGTAGGGCATTCAGTCCATGGGTTTGCCATTTTCATTTATGCAAGGTAGTTCAGTTTCTGAGATCCGTTTTTTTCCTTCCTGAAAATCCACACCTCCCCTTAATTTCTAATGTCTGTTGCATTTTTTATGCCTTTTTAGGAAACAATGATGCTGAGAAAACTAAATGTGCAGTCTGTTATAGATGCACTCGTAAGGAAATGTCAATGTACCAGAGAACGAAAGAAAGTTGATCTTTCTATGTTGCAGATCCTAAGCCAGTAAGCCTCTGCTGTTTTAGGACTTACTAATGTGGTTGGTTCTGAATTTGAATTTTATTTTGAACATTTTATACCTTGAACTCCTTTTTCTTCTTGCAAATAGCCTAGCACTTTTGGGTGCGGTTGGCATTGAATTTTACCATGTAAATAAAATTATTACCACCTAAAGAAGGTTAAGGTAGGGACTAGGGACCGTAGGGTTGTTGTGGGGGGTCTGGCATAGAAATTCTTTCTTTTTTTCTTCTTATGTAAGGCTGTGTTTGTTTAAGTAGAAAATTGTTTCCAACTCACCTAAAGGATGTGGGATTGCGGGAGTTTCCGTAGAAGCACCTGGGAGGTTGGGATTGCATAGTAACCATAGTTAAACTAACTCAACCATAATCCCACAACCAATATACATTCAACCCAGCATTGCACAAGTGACTTAATGTCCACTACTGGACAAAACCCCATCTCAAGGTGATGATCGGAAAGCCAAACCAACAAAATCCGACGATTCGAATGCAGGACTCACACATCTCGCTGAAAAACCAGAGCCTTCTCTTTTAACTACTCTTTCCTTTGGATGGTGAGCATACTGTTTCATTCTGATCTGTCATGCTTTTTCTCCTCTCTCTCTCTCTCATTCTCCCCCCTCTCTCTAGTTCTCTCCTCTGTCTCCCTCTCTTTCTCTTGTTCCCTCCTCTCTCTCCTCCCTCCCTCCCTCCCTCTCTCTTTCTCTCCTCCGTCTCTGTCTCCCCCCCCCCTCTCTCTCTCTCTCTCTCTCTCTCTCTCTCTCTCTCTCTCTCTCTCTCTCTCTTGTTCTCTCCACTGTCTCTGTCTCTCATTCTCCCCTATGTCTCCCTCCCTCCCTCCATCTCTCCCACTCTCTCACATTCTCTTGCATCTTCGGCAACCATGGAGAACTTTGGTAACTAGCGAAGCAGATCCCAATTGCAACATGAGCATAAGATTTTTTCTCTTCATCTTCCATGTTTTGATTCCTTGGATTTTCTGGTGAATCAACTTCATATACTGTCAATCGATTTCCGACACTCCCTTGATATTGGTGGGCCATAACGAGGCCAGTGCAAGAGTTTTGAAGATTCTAAAGAGATGCAGGAGATCGAATCGGGTTTATTTTTCTTCTGGAAAATAGCTTCTGCCATTTTTTGGCGGAAGTTATTTTCCTCTCGTTTCTGGCTATTTGGAAATTATTTGCCATAAATTTAAATTTTCCCTTAAAACAAACAAAAGAAAAAGATTAAAATTCTGAAAATTTTTTTTTCTGCCAGGTGAAACAAACATAGCCTAAATGAAAACTGTTACCACTTAATTGAGTATAGGGAGGAGTTGGTAGCTTTACCTGTCCAAGATTTTAATTTCAAACAACTGGTTAAGTGTATTACATAGCATCAATCAGATAAAGTTTATAACCAAATACAAATACAGAGCTCAGAGCTGGTTTTAAAAAGTTCCATTATACAGAAGTTATGTATATTCTGAAAGTGGAAGTTCCAGCTTATCTAGGAACAAAGGAACTTTGCCTTTGAAGTGAGGTCATATTTATGAAAACAGTATTTGATGGGATTTTAAAGATTCCAGGGCAGGAAGTTTTAATGTCTTTTTACAAAATTTTAAATTTTGTGTTCAGAATTGCTATATTCATGCTGGGGATAATCTCTGTATTAGTAGTTTGAAATAGAAGGAACCCTTCTGAGCTGTTTCCATTACAATTCAGAATCTACTGCAACTGTTTTCACTTTTAATGCAAGAGTACATACTGAGAAAACCTTTTCTATCAAGTGTTTTTGTTGCATAAAAATAACACCCTGGAGAGGATACTTGGTATGTCTGTCAGCCCTTGTACCACAGAGTACATTCCTGAGATTATCTTCTCCACGGATTATAAGAACCTCCATTCAATTGTGACATTTGGCTGCATGCAAAATGATGATTCATGAGTTGGTCAAGAGTAAAGATAATTTTTAACATACACTATGAAGAGCTACATATATATATATATATAAAATTATAATAGAGATCTGTTGTTTTAAAAGCTGAAAGTTTTTTAACTGTATTATTTTCATAATAAACTTTTAAGTACTCTGTACTTCTAAACACTGCTTACAGCTCATAACTAATGACAACTTACATAGTTGTGAAAGTTGTTAACTGTTTGTATCCCTTTTGGAGCAACTATTTTGTTTTCTCTTTTCTTTTTCTTTTTTGGAGGAAAATATTTATAGCCTCCGAAAAATTAGTTATCTGTCCAATAAACAGATGGGTGAATTTGCATGTCATTTAGGACCTTGGTGGCAAGAAAGTATCTAGTATGCACAAAACCCAATTTGTCTATCACTGTCATTTTGTAACATTTAGATGGCTTAATGATCTATTAAATGACCCTAATTATATTCTTTTTTTGAGTGGATAAAAATACTCCTTGAAATAAATAACCTTTAAAGGACTAGACCAATCATCATCATCAACATAACCCAGTTCCCACCAAAGTAGGGTCGGCGAAACGAATCTTATCTCTCCACCTTATTATATCAAAAATCATATCTTTAGTTAATTTATGTTTATGTAAGTCTTGTTTTTTCAACTCCTTCCATTTTTTTAGGTCTTCTTCTTGTTCTCTGGAACCTTCAATATCGATCCTTAAGCACCTTACAAGTGCATCTCTAGGAATCTACTTTACATGTTCAAACCACCTTAACAATACTCTCCTCAATTCATGTTGTGCCTAACCACGTTCTAATGTCTTCATTATTTTCTTTGACTTTTCTAATTTTGCCATGCATCCATCTTAGCATCCTCATCTAGGTAACACTTATGCTTTGGACTTGTTACTTCTTTGCACCCTAGAAGCGTACCTCCACTTAAGCCAACCAGCTCCAATCTTGTGTGCTAAATCTTCAACAATTTGCCCATCTTTATGTACTACAGTTCCAAGATATTTGAATTTATTGCTCAACAAGATATCCTAATTGTCAATTCCAATAGCTTCATTAGTTATATTGTTATTTTTATTAAAATGGCATTTCTTATGTTTAGTCTTAGCACGACTTAATTTTAAAACCTTTTGATTCTAAGGTATATCTGCACATTTCTAACTTCATATACTTCTTCTCTAGTGTGACCTATCAAGACTTAACACATTCCAAGGTACCTCATATTGAATATGACTTGTCAACTCATTTATAACTAAAATACCGATAAAAAAAAACTCATTTATAACTAAAATGAATAGATAGAGGCATAGTTGTGAAAACGCCTAGGCCATGCCAGGCGATAGACCTGCCTGTA
The DNA here is from genome assembly GCA_947561395.2 of Buxus sempervirens. Taxonomy (NCBI): domain Eukaryota; kingdom Viridiplantae; phylum Streptophyta; class Magnoliopsida; order Buxales; family Buxaceae; genus Buxus; species Buxus sempervirens. The sequence continues at coordinate 7,127,687 of OX387193.1, forward strand.
GCCTAGGCGACCGCCTAGGTGCCTAGGCGGTCGCCTGGGCGACAATTTTTCATTTCAAAATAATCAAAATATATTCATCATCCATTGTACATGGAAGTATCAAAAATAAAAAAAAATCTAAAGTATCAAAAGGTCTAGATTCCATCATCCAATGTAAAATCTATATTAGTTTCTTGAAACAAGCCTCCTGCAATCCCATCTAATTGACTTGAGGCTTAAATCATACGTAATTACTAATTATGTATGACTTTTGGGTGAGGCTGGTCCAGTCATGGATACTCATTTTTCACACATCAAGTTTAAAATCACCAAAAAAATACAAGTGTTCTTCACTCTTAAAAGAATAAGAGGGAGAACAAAAGATTGTAAAGTTGGAATGACGTTTGGAATACAAGTGTTCTTCAGTCTTAAAATACAAGTGTTCTTCAATAGTGAAAGTTTGGAATTTTGGAATGACGTTTCTGTTATTAGTACAAAAAAACGAAAAAAAAAGGAATAAAAGAGACAGAGAGAAATCGAGAGAGATAGAGGGAGCAGGGAGCGACAACGAGAGAGATAGAGGGAGCGAGAGGGAGCGAGAACGAGAGAGATAGAAGCAGCGAACGATAGAGGGAGCGAGAGATAGAGAGTGAGACAGAGAGAGGTCGAGACAGAGAGAGGGAGTAAGACAGGGAGTGAGAGAGATAGGGAACGAAAGAGAGGGAATGAGAGAAACAGAGAGAGGGAGCGAGACAAAGAGAGGGAGCGAGAGAAATAGAGGAGACAGAGAGAGGGAGCGAGAGAAATAGAGGGAACGAGAGAGATAGGGAGCGACACAGAGAGAGGGAGTGAGCGAGAGGGAGGGCGAGACAGAGAAAAAAAACAGAGACGAAGTGAGAAAGAGAAGAGACAGACGATGGAGAAGAAGAGAAGAAAAAAGTTGTTGAGGTACCTTGCGATGAAGACTTGAAGCTTGCGATGAAGACTTGCAGCTTTCTCTTCGGTTTTTCCTCTTCTGCTTGACGATGTTTCAAACTCTCCCTCTTCCTTTGTTTTTTTCTTCTTTTTTTCGCTTCTTTTGCTCGCCTGGGCGAGCAGTCGATCGCCTGGGCGCCTAGGCTATCGCCTAGGTCGCCTAGGCATAGCTCGCATAGGCGGGCTACCGCCCGAGCCTTGCGACACCGCCTGATCGCCTAGGCGGCCGCCTAGGCGCCTAGGCGACCGCCTTTAATAACATAGGATAGAGGGTTAATATTTGTCTTGTCACGAATAATTTTTACTTTATTTAAGGCTTCCTCATACATATTCTTAATTACATCAATATATTTCATTGGTACACTTTATTTTTATGCAGAGTCCACCAAATTAATTTTCTTGGAACCACATTATGTGGTTTGTCCAAATTAATAAAAACCATATTTAGACCTTTGTTCTTTTCTCTGGACCTTTTTTGTTATTTGTCTAAGTAAAATTATAGCTTCCATAGTGGACCTTCCAAGCATAAATCCAAATTGGTTTTCTGTCACTCTAGTTATTAGTTTTAATCTACATTTAATCACTCCTTCCCAAAATTTTATAGTGTGATTCATAAGTTTAATTCCATGGTAACTTGAACTTTTGCGCATCTTCCTTATTCTTATATATTGGTGTTACCGTACTAAGCTTCCAATCACTGGCATTTTCCCAGTTCATAAAATTTCATTAAATAGTTTAGTCAACCATGATAAAGCCAATATCTCCATTGCACTTGCATATTTCAGTTAGTATATTTTAATTTTGATGGGTTAAGCCAAGATATGCCAATATCTCCCAAAGATTAATTTCTTTGACAGATTTTTAGTTTTATTATTTGTTAATATATTTTATCACTGAATGGAATAATTGACATATAAATTCATCTATGGGCTTATAAGATATTTTCCTGGCTGCCTCCCCGCCGCTGCACAAGACATAATGTGTGGAACTACTTTACTGCTTATTCTCAGTTTGTTTTCAGCTCTATTGTGCGAGGTGTTGTTTTTAGATATGTAACTTTTATAGTGGATCTCTTTTATGGCCTGGAAGATAGTGGCAGTATTAGATAGCAACCTGTGCCTAACTTTTTCCTAGTGATAAAGCAAATGAAAACATCCTTCAAGGTGATACAAACCCGACCATTCAAAGGAACACAAAGATTAATTAGAAGCCTTTTTTTGTTCTTTAAACGATTCAAAAAAGTAAATGAACTGCTGTAATAGCATCCTTCAAGGTGATACAAACCCAACCATTCAAAGGAACACAAAGATTAATTAGAAGCCTTTTTTTGTTCTTTAAACGATTCAAAAAAGTAAATGAACTGCTGTAATAGCATCTGTTTGTGAGAAACAAAGCCCTACATCCAGCTTAAGAACTTAATAGGTAGTATCAGACGTACATCTAACAGGGAAATCCATTTGTTCTTTTTAAAAAATTTTCCCTTGACAAATTTCTTAGCTGATCAAACTATATTAATCTTCTTGCTTTTGTGACATGCATTTAGATTTGGTTTTATTACTTTATTCTTAAAGATGGTAAAGTCTCTGTGATGATCTATCTTTCTTTTAAAAAGAACACTGAAGTTCAATCGTGAGTTTTTGAGCTATTTTTGTTATTTGATAAATATTGGTGAGGGGATTTACATAATGAACTGTTGGTAAGATCCCCAGTTTCTCTCATTTAACATATCTACACGCAAAAAGATTTACTAAAAAGTTCATTACTGTTGCTATCGCAGTCTGAAAATCTGCAACTATTTTAAAGGCTTATAATTTTGTTGTCTGCACGGTTCTTAACTATTTTGAGATTATATATTTGTATCATCTATCTTCTACTTTGCAACTAGCTCTAACTCTGAATATGGGATTTTGTGGTTATTATATGAACCCTACATTGATTTATTGATTATATTAATACTAATTGGCTATCCAGCAACTGTTGCACAATGCAGTGCCATACATCTTTATCTATTCTGTAATGGAACTTGATGCCCTACCTTTTGATGAAAGCTAATTGTTTGGCAGGGATTGTGCTGTGAATGATGCAGAAAAGAAGCAAAGTCTTTGCATTGTTGTCATGATTAGAGTTTCAAAAGATTCTCCGACAAGAGATAATCATGATGTTGATCCGGATACCATCCGCAATTTGATTATTCCGTTCCTTCTTGGAACAGTTATTAAAGGTTATAATCGCAGAAAATTCTATTTACATCTGGCTCCTCTTTTATTTTTAACGTGCGTGCGTGTGTGCATGTGTCGATTTACATATTATATTTTATTTACCTTTTTGTTATCAATATGTAAAGATATCATTTAAAAGATTGGGAGGGAAAAATTACATGGATGGTTGTAATAAATCTAGCACATGTTCCTTTAAGTTTGCTTTTAATCCCTTAAAGCTTTGTCAGAATAAATGCCATAGGAGACAAAATCCTGAATTTTGCTTAAGTGCTTGTAATAAGTCTGTGGGATTTGTTAGAAGAACATTCTATAACCTCATTCTGACATCCCAGCATTTGGTGAAAGATATAATGCTTAATAGAATCCTTCTCTTAGAAGCTAATGGGCTTGTTCAGCCAGTAGCAGATGTGTTTTTAATCTTGGTACTCCATAACAGAAAAATAAAATCAGTAGTATAGTATAAAGTGAGAGAAACATATTCAAAATTGAACAAGCAATTCTGCATTCAACAAAGATGATTGAAACATCTTCTCCTTTCCTTTTTAATTAAATATTGTTTTTGTAGAAGGAATGAAATCTGTTTTCCAATAAAGCAAGAATCTTTTTAGTCCTGACTCATTTGTTGGGCCTTTTTAAATTTTAATGTATGCTTATACCACTTGACTGCACTCATAAACATGTTCAGGTTAGTTTACTCCAAAATTTGAAGTATGAAGTTGTAATTTAGTTTAATCTTTACATGGTACCAGAGTTTTCACTAAGTATTTACTTGTCTGCTGAATAGAAAACTTTGGATTTTCGGTTCCCATGTCTAATGTCAAATTTAACATGGTTTTCTGTGTTGATGAAGTTAAGCTCAGCTGATTTATTCAGAAAAGAATTGTTTGTTTTCGAGTTGGTCCATATTGTTGGAACTGCTCTCTTATTCCACTTTCTGTTTTTTTTTCCTCCTTTGGAGTGATGCTTAACAATTCTTTAGTTGGGCAAGTTTGTTTTTTTGTTTTCCTTTATTTTATTTTTTCCAAATCTTTGAACTGATATATTTTTCAGCATTTCCATTTGGGATTTGATGCTTCTGAGACTATTTCGTAATGTTTGGACTGTCTTTTTTTTGGCGAACACACGTAGATATCTTTTTGCTTTTGACTTTTGCTTCTTGGTATCAAATCTCTCCCAGGCTTTCTTTTGGACAATGTGTTAGTCCCTTATTATTAGAAGGAAACTGTCATTCATATTACTCAGATAATCTGAAGGATTTATAGCTGTAGTTTTTGTCAAGAATTGTGTCTGATTTTTTTCTCTAATGAAAAGGTTGCAAAACCAAATAATGTTAATTTTATAATGATCGCTCCAAAATATTTCAATAATTTTAATGACCCTTTTTTTTCCATCACTATTTTCTTTCTTAGGTTTCATGGAGTTCAAGAGGGTGGATATTTTATGGAAGGATCTGCCTGTGTCATCAACGTCCCATATCAGCTCTTCTGGTGAACTTTATTTGAGGGTTTCTATGTCAGATGAATGTAAGATCATGGAACTCTGGCCTCTTCTTCAGAATTATTGCCTTCCAATAATGGATCTGATCGATTGGGAACGCAGTCATCCTGACAATATTCATGATATATTTTGCGCGTATGGAATAGATACTGCATGGTCATATTTTATTAGAGTGAGTGCATTGTTGTTTGTTTTCCTGCATACATTACTTCTTTGACTGCTGTTTGATAGTCTTGTTATTTCCTTGTGATTTCAAATGCAGAGTTTGAAGTCAGCAATCTCTGATGTTGGGAAGACTGTGCCTGGTGAGCAGTTGCTCCTCATTGCAGATTGTCTTTCAGCTACAGGAGAATTTATTGGCCTAAATCAAAAAGGGATAACTAAGCAAAGGGATCATGCATCTATCTCATCTCCTTTTATGCAAGCATGCTTTTCTGTAAGTCCCGATAAATACTTTTTTTTCTCCCTTGAATACTGGTATTTTCGTTATTTCTTGTATTAAAGCAGTTGGCTGCATTTAGCCTACTGATTTGCTGTTTGCCTATGGAACTTGCTGTAGAATCCAGGTGCTTGCTTCATCAAAGCTGCTAAAGAAGGGGCTGCAGATGATTTGCAAGGGGCTCTTGATGCAGTAGCATGGGGAAAGAAGCCCTCGATTGGGACTGGTGGGCACTTTGATATTATATATTCTGGGAAGGTAATGTTTTTTACTATTCTTGTTCATTAAGTGGCTAACTAAAAATGGACAAACTGATTACTTTAGACAAGTCATATAAAACTAGACAATTTAGGGATGTTCACAACAGGCATTTCAATCTAGTCGCATGTTGTTATCTTGATTTGTTCTCATCAGCACTTATTCATGTGTTCTGGTTCTTTTTCATTTTCTGGGAGTTTCAATTCCATTCTAGCTTTATGCATGATTTGAACAGTGCGACAGTTACTAAAAACTAAGTTTTGAGCTTCCAAAATTTAGTAACAGTGTGACAGTTACTAAAAACTAAGTTTTGAGCTTCCAAAATTTATTTAAAGCAGGAACTGTTAAGAAAATTGATGGATCAATTATCGTGTAAATAATATGTCAAACTTATATTGATGCATGCAGAACGATTTTGTTTTACAAGTTCAGGCTTATGGTTGGGTAGAGAAGCACCAATAAAATTTGTGATATCGGCAATATTTAAGTATGATTGGAGGTGAAAAATAAATCCTAATAAATCATTGAAAAGTTAATGCAGCTGATTTTTATGGAGATACATCTTTCTAGGGAAAGCACAATGATAATGCCAGCTAAAAGCACAGAAATTACACCCAAGTATGATATAATGGATATTATCTTAAGGAATGTACCTATAATTTTACAAACAACAAAGATAGGATTAGGTTTGAGCCTTTCTGTAGGTATTTTCTTGATCGCATATTTGATTTTTTCTCTCTCATTAAGTTTTCATTCTTTCTCATTACGGAAAAGACCAGTTTAATAATTGTTGCTCGTGCTTATAACAAGTCCTTGTGCTGTTATGCATGTGATAATATGCTGCATGGAATTTGATTTGAATGATATGGGTTAAGTTATCTAGTTATAATCATTCTTCTGACTTTGATTGTCTTGTGCACAATGAAGTTCCTAGATCTTAAACCTAAATTCATGTGCATGTTTTTTTTTTCTCCCCATGTCATTTAGATTTAGGGCATAATTTTGTATAGTTCATGTTGGTATCTTCACTTGATGTCTCAGTTTTGATATTATTCTGGAATATGCTCAATTGCTTCCATGTATTATTTTTGGTTTCTTTGTTTTTCTTGGGGAAAGTACATTTCCTCAAAAGAAAATTTTTTCTGTTAATGGGCCAATTTCCTAACACTTCGACAGGGGCGCCATGAACTTGCTAAACCCGAGAGTGTTTATGCATTGTTATCTCGCAAATTGAGTTTTGAAGGAAGGAATGTAAAGACCAAGGTGCCTATTACTAATGGAAATATTTCTGATAAATGCGGTGCTCTGTCCAAGTGTGCATATGGATATCCTACCTCAAAGGAACATAAAAATTCACAATTAATAGCTAAATCAGTTTTAAGAAGGATTTATGAGATGAATCCTATTAAGGATATGCGTGATTCACTGAGGTGCATACTACACAAGTAAGTAACTTTTCATTGTCTCGTTCATATTTGTCATTTAGAGTCTGCATAATTTGATATGAACATTCCAAAGTTACTATCTGTAAAAAGGACAATTTCTGATATGGAGTCTTGTATATTTTCATTGATATGGTTTTCATCTCACATGGTGTTTTTTTTCTGTCTTTTCTTTGTTTTTTAATAGAATAAAATCATTAAATCACCCAAGTATTTTCCCAACAATATTTAATCAACTCTAAGATGCTATTCAATCATTTTATTCTGTCAAGGGTGTATTTGCTACTGGGCGTGAAATATTGAGAATATTAACCTCTATCGTTATGAATTCGCTGTCTGCATCAATATTTTTAGTTTATGTGTAATTGTAATATTTAATACATTAACCTTCTATGCACTAGCTCATTGATTTCAATAACTTTGGCATTGTTGAATTTTTATGCAACGTACAACTTCCTTATAAATCTGACATGAATGTAGGTACCCAATTAATCGCTGTTTAGGTGAAGTAGACAAGGCAAAGTTGGAGAAAGCATTGTTATTTCACCCTCAAGGAGATGAAAAGGTTGGAATTGGAGTTAAGGAAATAAAGGTAATTATATTTTCCTTTGCTTGGCCTCAAAAAGGAAAAAAAAAGGGAAGTGCTAATACGTCTAAGATGAAATTTTGCTATGTAAAAATGCTAAGCTTCCTAACATAGTGCTTGTAGATGTAATCTTTCCAAAAGTAATTGTCAAGATAAGAAAAGTAAGACAGAACGCTTATTTTATCATCTTTTATGTAATTAAATGTTGGAAACACCCTGTTATACATACGTTATATATCCATAAGACCAACGCATGGAACAACCAAATTGTGTATATATATTGAGCTTGATAAGGTTTTATGATATTGAAGAGAAGAAATGCTAAAATAGGAAAAAATATAAAGTAGATGAGATTGAAAGAAATTTGATATTTTTGCTTCGACAATTTGAATATTGAAATATATGAGAGAAATGGTTTCTTCAGAATTAAGAGACGGTATTGTTGGTTTTCGGCAAATATTACATGTTTTGGCAAATTTCTTCAACCGAGTTACACCTAGAGCAATTATCTTGAGCTATTATGATTTTTGGTTGAGCTCATATCACGTAATTTCATTAATTTTCCTCAAAGAAAGATGAAACGATGAAAATGAAATGAAAAGAGCTGCACATGATTATAGAAGAATGAAGAGGAATTAATTTTGGAAGGGCGGTGCATCTTTTAGGCTTTGACTGCTGGAGGCAAGTGGTGTCTGTATTAAGGCCGACCAGGTAGTTTGACGGGGGGATTTCATAATCTCCATACGATGAACTCTGGAGAATGAATAGATTTGAATCTTATAAGAGTGATAATGATCCAGCAGGTGCGCACTCATAAAAAATCATGAGGTGTGCTCTAAATTCTTCAATTGTTTGATCTATTCATGTGGAATTAGCTAGATGGTGCATCAGTGGTTGATGACCAGAAATTATAATGGCATGTGCAAATTTGAGGCTCATTGTTGATGCCATATGGCACCACAAGTGTCTCAGATTGTGAAAAGAGAAGTCTTGATCTTGGTTAGAGTAGAAACAAATTTTGAATTTCAAATATTCTTTTGAATTGCTGGACAGTGCATAATGTGTATTATTGATTAAAATTATTGAAAAACTGCTGAAATTGATTGAAATCAAAACAATTGTTGAATTTTTGAAGTTTCTGTAATGTAGAACCTGTGATATAGACCTACAATTTTCTTTCATTTTTAATTCATACATACCTCTCTCGCAATCTAGAACTACACAGAAAAATAGGTCAAAATAGAAAATTTTCAAATTGCATCAGTGTTAGGCTGGGGAGAACTCTCTTTGTAGTTGCTGACTTCAGGAGAGATTAAATGTTCATTGCAATAATCCAAATCTCATTAGCTTTTGTCTTTGTGAAGTTATTACAAGAATACTTTGTGAATTGCAGCTGCAAAGACATACTTTGACACTGACGTTCCTGCAGTTCAATGAGTATTTTGGCTTGACATTTACTTCTTAATATGTAAAAACTTTGCTTGGCACAAATCCATACTGCAATTTTGATTCTTTGTTCTTCCATTTCATTTTCTCCTTTGTTGGTAACAGGTGGGATATCATGCTGAATATCGGAACACTAGATGCTTTTTTATTTTGAGAACAGACGGCACCTCTGTAGATTTCTCATACCAGAAGTGTCTCAATGGCTATATTCAGAAGCTGAAAGAATTTGGTATTTTGTAGTGTGTGCCCTTCTAGTGTAATAGGGTGTTGAGGAGGTGCACAACAGCTCTCATCTACCTGCATATGGAGCTTTTCAGGCACAGCTAGATGTTTGCATGCTGAGAATTTCGAGCATTTCATACTTGTGGATATACTCAAACCATTGGTAAAGAGGAGAAACACTGTTTCAATGGAATAGATCAACATAAGGAGAGGGTTGTTGGTAGCTGACCGGTTGTAAATTCTTAATTAATCTCATGACATTTGAGTCTTCAATCTGTTGAGTTATCGTCCTGAGCTGTGTACTAACCATTTCTGCAGCGAAGGAGCTCCAGAATCAAGTTTTGGGTAAGTTATGTAGGATGCCTGCAAAGATTACAAAAGAACGGCAGCGGGGGCAGTGGAAGTCTTGTTTCTGTCTCCCCAATCTGTATGATTATGTCTATACACACAACAATGGTGGCAGAATGCTCAATCTTTTTTCCTTTTATGTTTTCCTATATCCTATATTGTGTAAAGAAATATTTATATTTGATAATGATAAGCATTTATTTTCTCTGCATTTACAAGTGTCCTTTATTATGGGTTGTAAATTCTCAATTATTCGTTTAGAAAACCATGGTTTTAGTCTCAAAACCATTTGAAGGAAGAATAAATCGAAATCTTGGAAAGGACAGGACAAAGAAAGAAGAAGAAATGGAGATGGAGGAGTAAAAAACGAGTTTTTAAAGTAAACATTTCCTCTTGAGCTAAAATCCGGCGGTGGTTCCGTGAAACCACCGGTTGGGATGAAGTTTGAATGTGTGGTCCTATTATGGGCATCCATGCTCCTATTATGGGCTTCCATCCGTATGTTTCAAGCTGGCACCATTAAGTGGCACCAGGTGAAACACTCGTTTTTAAACATTGTTATTGTTATTTGACAGAAACATCTACACCCAATATCTGGTGCACCCAGACACCCCCGCATTATGATTGGTCCGTTTGATTAATAAAAGGGAAAATTATGAATATGGGTCATTGTTGTATTTATAAAAAAAATGACAATCCACCAAAAAACGTATTTTCCAAAAAAGGGTAACTTTTAAAAAAAGTTCAAAAATAATGTCATGTTTATTGTAAAAAAAAAAGCATGGTATATGAAGGAATCATACATAGGATACGACTGCATTGTACATGGGATACAAGCGTATCATATACTATCTACATCCCAAGTATAATACACTCGTGTCATAAGTAGGCTACGTTTGTATCCCATATACTTACAGTAAAGTAACACTATTTTTTAATTTTTATTTTTGAAACATAACTCTGTTGGTCAATTTTTTTTTGAAAATGTGAGCTTTTTGAGATTAAGATTTTTGGTGGACTATTTTTATAAATACGGGTTAAAAAGTGACCATTATTCATAATTTTCCTTTAATAAAATCATTTGTATAACTTGAAATGATTTTTTTTAAATGCAAAGGCACCAATAGCCACTAAATGGAACATCCATGCATAAGATATCTGATGGAGATGATATGATATGCGTCCCTTCTCATTATGTTTATTACCAGCGGGTGTACTTGCACATAGAGGGAGGGAATAATTTTGGATCTGCCCAGATTTTAAACGAAATTTTTTTGAATTTGACTATTTTAACCATATATAAATGATGCTTTTGCAACAAAAAGTAAGGGCTTGTTGGTGAAATCATCCATAATTGTTGGCACGTTTCCCAAAAGACTTATTCTATATATACGGTATAAATAGTTGCATTAACATTTGAATTTATATTAGACATTTTTCTGGGTTATAAGGTTTGAATTGCATTTAATCTCAAAGGGTAGTTGGGTCTTTTCGATGTGCTTTTTTTTTTTTTATCGGCTAGCTACTCTCTCAAAGAGTGGAATGGAAGAACGAAGTTACGAAGGAATATTCTGTAACGAAATTAGGGTTTTCGGCTTCGTCACTGTGCGAAAGCTTCGTTACCTTAATACACAGAGGATCGTAACTGGAGAATCTGTTTCTATAATCAAATCTTATCATCAGGACGAGTAAAGATTTCTTAAATACGGCGTCGTTATTTCTAATCTCGCTGCCAGTTTCGAGTTCATAGGGCGTCATGCGCGTTAGACGGAATTGAAGAAGGTATTGCCACTTCACGTCGTAATCAAGAAGATTCTTCTGGTGCCCTGCTTGATTGTCGATGGTGGATGTTTGTATTGCTTTAGTTAGAGTCAGGAACATCATACCCATCTCGATCCTGTGTTGTTCTTCTGTAGGGTTTATTCTTCGTTGTCCTGGAGATTAATTGGTCGTGATAATCTTTTTTGGTTTGGATTGAGAGAACTGACTTTGAGTTTTGAGTAATGATATCGATTTGTTTGAATTAGTAGCGCACAGAGGATCTTTTAGCCTTTGAGTGGTGTGCTTCGTCCTTTGAGTGAAGCTGTTTTGTTTTGTTTGTTTGTCTTCTATTTTTTTAGTCATGGATGTTGATCTCGCCGGAAGAAATGGGAATAAGCGAGTTTTTCAACGCCTCGGAACGACTGATAAAATACAGAAGGTCTGTTACCACTGGCGTGCAGGGAGATGCAATAAATTCCCCTGTCCGTTCTTACACCATGAATTGCCAACAACAAGCAACGACGGTATGGCGTCAAAGAGATCCTCTGGATTATACGATGAGCGCAGTTTCTCCAATTCCCAATCCATCCCCGGGAGAAATCCCAATTTTAATCCGAACCGGCAACCCCATTCCAAATGGGGAAGGGGTCACGGTGATGGAGAAGTTGGAAATAGGTTTCCTCGCAGGACTCAAGAGAAGATCTGTAACTACTTTATTGCGGGCAAATGTAGCTATGGGGATAGGTGCAAGTATCTACATTCTTGGTTTCGCGGAGACTCTTTCTCAATGTTAACTCAGCTTGAAGGGCATCAGAAGGTGCGTAACTAGATTTTTATTTATTTACCTCTTTTTCCTTTTATTAGTCTGGTTAATCGGTTTCCATTTCATTTTCTTCTCTCTCTCTCCCTCTGCTTTCTTTTCAGACACATACATAAATGTGGTAGCGCACGCATACTTATGTGTTTTTATCAGTTTTTTTTTTTAATTTTCTTTTATTGCATTGAAGGAACTTACTTGGAACAGGTTGTCAGTGGGATTGCTTTTCCTTCAGGTTCTGATAAGCTGTACTCTGGGAGCAAAGATGAATCTGTACGGGTTTGGGACTGTCAGACTGGTCAGGTTGTTATCATCTATATTATTATGTTTCTTTCTGTGCTCTGTACGTATTATAGTGTACTTTTTCCCTTTTTATTTAATAGTGTACTTTCTTGTTTTTTTAATTTAGTGTGCTGCTGTAATTAATCTGGGAGGTGAAATTGGATGTATGATCACTGAAGGCCCGTGGGTTTTTGTGGGTATTCCCAATGTTGTCAAGGTAAGCTGGGTGATAAATCCATCCTAATTTGTGTAGTTTCAGATTGCATTGGCCTACAGCAATTCAAGTTGAATCCTCTCTTGCCTAAAAGTACTTGGGACTGTGATTTGTAGGCATGGAACACCCAAACTTCAGCTGAGCTTAACCTTAGTGGACCCGTTGGCCAAGTCCATGCTTTGGTTGCGGGTGGTGAGATGCTTATAGCGGGAACCCAGGTATTTGTTTTGTGTTTATGTATGCTTTCTGTCAGTCTCTGTTGATCAACTGATATTGTATGCCATGGAATATCTGTTTCCCCTGCATTTTTGGTATTTCTCTTTTGCTGCAGGATGGTACTATATTGGCATGGAAATTTAATGCTGCAGATAACTGCTTTCAACCAGCTGCATCACTTAAGGGTCATAGTCTTGCTGTTGTTTCGCTAGTTGTTGGAGCTAATAGACTCTATTCCGGTTCCATGGATAATAGTATAAGAGTGAGTAAATTTGTATTTCATCTCTTCACTCGGCTGAATATTTTTATTTCTGGAAGGATGCCTTGGGAGGATATATATGATTGTTTTATCTTGTAGATGTTTCATTGAGAATCAACTACTATGTAGTAATTGAGAATATATTTATTTGGGCAGAACCAGTGCCTTTAGATGGATAAGATACAGATTGTCCATATATTATTGCACTGTGTGTAAGCCTACTCGTCAATTGATTTGAGTTTCTGTAGTCTTGTTGCATTGCCCTATTTCGATGTCCTTGATACTGTTTCTATTTACATTTTTATTGCTTATATCAAGACTGATACCGTTACAATAGCTTTAAATGATTCACCGTTTTAACATTTTCTACAACCTATGTTAATGTGTATTGACTGAGATTTGCATTATGGAGAACAACTAGATTTTATTTTCCTTGTTAGCATATCCTTTGTCATTTATACCTGTAACAGTTTTTTTTTTCTCTTAATAATGTAATCTGCACGAGCTTGATACACATGCTAATAATTTTCTTGCTCATTCTTTTTAGGTGTGGGATCTTGAGACTTTACGTTGTCTTCAAGTACTGACAGGACATACATCTGTTGTCATGTCTGTTCTTTGTTGGGACCAATTTCTACTATCTTGTTCATTGGACCAAACAATAAAGGTCTGATTTTATTCATGTTGCTATATCACAATCATCTCTATCATAGCTGTCGTTGTCATTGTTATTATAATTATTATTGTTATTATTATTATTATATTCATAAATTCATCAGTGCTATCAAGTATCAACTTTGTTCATTGTTGGCTGATCATGCAGGTGTGGGCTGCTACAGACAGTGGCAACTTGGAAGTTACATATACGCATAATGAAGAATATGTACGCTGTTTGTTTACGAAGTTGTCTTTTTCTTGCTTCTGTTTGTTTATATCACATACTCTTGAAGTAGCTTCTACCATGAACTAGGTGGCTTAAAGTTCTCAATTTAAATATTTGGACATTCAGTACAAATTCGTAGCTCCAAGTGACGACGTAGATGACTTTACTCCTATATCTGTCCACTCTCTTTCTGAAACTTAGAATGAACTAAAGTCAGATTATCTTAATTTTGTTGACTGTTCTGTTTACTGAACTTATGTATGGTAATTAATTCAAGTGTTACCTAGTGTTGTTATTCTCAAGCGCTAGAAAATTTCTTCATTAATTTTACTAAATTCAGTTGTTGAGAAGTAATTTTACTTGTGGTACCTCATATTGATGAACTAAGCTTGAATCTATTTAATCTGGGTGGCATTGTGCTACATCTTAAGTGGTGGTGACATAGATTGTCATGTTGGTGAAATTTTGCCCATGTCTGCCAGTGGTTTTAGTGTACCACTAAGAACCACCCAAAATCGACTGGTTCAGGCCATATATCTCCTTGTGTTGGTTGAAATTCGAAAGATTTTGACAGAAATTATGTGTTATGTCGAAATATTCAATTTCCGAATGGCACACAGAGCGTGCCGTGAGGAATCTGTAAAAAGCGTAAGAAAAATGGAAATAGAAAGGGTAGGGAGGTAGCTAGAGGTGAAGAGAGCAGAGGAGGGTGGAGAGGTGCATTGTAGCCCTTCTTTGCTCCTCAGAAAAATAAATAAATAGGAAAGAAAGAGAAATGGAGGGAGGGAGGGGAGGGGAGGGGAGAGAGAGAGAGAGAGAGAGAGAGAGAGAGAGAGAGAGAGAGAGAGAGAGGAAGGGAAGGGGTGGCACTTACCTGATTGGTGATTGCCCTCCTCTTTGTTCTTCTATGTCTTGAGTTGAGATGGAAGAATGCCCGTTGTTTTTATATTAACATTAGTTGATATGAACTCATCTGTGTCACGAGCCTTACGCAGTTCGCTTATTTTTATAATATATAATATATGATATATGTATATATATAATTTTTTGAATTGAAAAAATTATTATTATGAGATATATATGTATGGATGTAGAATATAATAAAAATATAATAATATTGGGAAGATATTATTATATGTATAATAATATAAAAATTATGTATACACATATACATATATATAATAAATAATATATCTTCATAATTATTGTCAATAATATTGTGTCATTATCATTATTTTAAGAATAATTTTGGTAATTTATAATTTATATGCTTTTATGATTTGCTTGGATTTTTTTAGCTTTTTGAATTGTTCGGAATTTTTCAGCACAGTGATGTGAAAAATGCTGCAGCATGAGCGGCGTGCTAGCGAAGTCTCGGTGAAATGGCATGCAGGGCAATCATCGAAATGGCACCAAAGTGAGCACGATGAACCTTGTTTGTGAACTAGGTCAAAATTTGGTAGAGTAATTTTTATGATTATTCTTTTATTTTCTTCTTATCTTGTTCCTAAAAATTGGATTTTGTAATTGAGATCAGTAAGAAAAGAGGAAAAACTAGCCAACCAGCTAGAGAAGACAGGTAATCCATTGGCAAAACTAAAGCCTAATTCAGTGCATGGGGCTCCCTCCATTGCACAGGCTTTGGGGAGGGTTTGATGTATGCGGTCTTACTCATGAAGCTGTGAGGCTGTTTCTTGTGACTTGAACCCGTGACCTTTAGGTCGCAATGGAGCAACCTTACTATTGCGCCAGGGCTCACCCTATAATCTATTGATAGAACTGAGATAGCAAAATGAAATGAACATGAAACCAGAAAAAAAAAGTGAGAGGACTCCAAAAGAAGCCTAGAAGCTATAACTTTTTGTGCATCATAACAATCACAAAAAAAAAAAAAAACCCACATGTGAACTCGCTTGGAATGTTAAAATTTTCATAGATTTGTTTTTTTTGATAGGTAAAATGAGAATTGTATAAATGATAGAATTAGAACTAGAGCCATAAGTACACCACAGTGTACCTATGGTACATAGGACAAGGAACAGACACCAATCCAAGGAAACATTTCATTGCATCTTCTCCTACTCACAACCCCACTCCCCCTTCCTCTTTGAATTCCGGATTTCACCCAATCGGCAGCACTTTTCTTGTCTATTCTGGAAACATCTGACTCATGGCGAAGTCCTGGAATTGTACTTCAATCATCATACCATGGACTGCCAGCCAATCATACATGAGTCTGAGAACTTTTCTTTCTAAGATGGGCAAATGACGTTCCGTGCTCCTAAAAATTTTCATAGATTTGTTATAATGGAAAGGTGTCCTATAACTATTTGAAAGATGTGTAGTAACCTATGTTGCTTAGTCAGTCTCACCTAAGTGGGCTCCTGGGGTGATAAGCTTTTTTTTCTTTTTTTCCTTTTTTCCTTGGATCCTACTTGACATGAACCCAGAAACTGAGTACATGTGATTTGAGAACAAGTGATTTCTTGGTTCTAGCAAAGAAAATTATTTATTTAGAGCAAATAAGTTAAATTGAGTGTTAATTCATTTTTGTGATGTTTAACTAAATAATCCTTTTTAAGTCATTTATGAAGATGACGTGGCTGTGTTGATGTTCTGAAAACACTCACGACCTTTTTTTTATGCGCACTTCTCTTGTCTGTTGTAGATTACAGAAAACTTTATTATTTTTCTTCATTGGAATGGTTTATTAATCATCTATGGCTGCCTTTTTTTTTTTCTGGAAATGGTATCTATCCCATAGAAGATTCCATCTGGAGGAGTTGCTCTGTCCATAAGATTTCTTGAAGTTGATTGGAAGAGAATGGGTTTATTGAAGGAAGATGAGGATGAATGGCTTGGAATGAGATGAATCATGCTGGTTCATGAAGAAAATCTGACACTTTCTAAAAGCAAAGGGGGAAAAGGGTTCTATCATCTAACGTACCTGTTGGAGTGGAGATAAAATTATGTTGTTGGAAAAGGAAAGAAACAGAGGGTTTTTCTCATCTGGCTCTTTGAGCTCCAACCCAAATGTAGAATGAAGAGCTTTTGTTTCCAGGGGAAAGATGGATAGATGGTGGAAATATGTTGTTCATAGCCTAATTTGGCGTCTGATATAAAAGCTTATTCCAAAAAACCTTATTTATTTTTTGCTTTTTGGATTATTGTGGTGTGCCTTTGAATAATGACAGGTGATTACACTCAAAGAAGTGGATGCATTGGTTTCTGACTTCTAGGTTGTGTCATGATTGGATATCGGACGGTCGAAATACTGCAATAAAACTTACAAAGCAATCGGTGATTCTAGGTTGGATATTAAAATTCACAATAACAAGGAGTTAAAGTGTTGCTGGATACTTAATAGGGGGCTTTGCGTCTTCGACTACTAAAATCTAGTACAAAATGGAGTTATATAGAGTTCTATGTATTAGGTGGACGCATAAGCTGGGAGGCAGAAGTTGAATTTAGTGGGGCGTAATAGGTTCGAAGGAGCAGTGCTGTGAAAGATATAAACTTTGGACGACCTTGTGAAGAGAGGCTGGCAACTACCAAATAGATGTGAACTTTGCAAGTCACACGCGGAATCTATGGCTCACGAAATGTGGACTGCTTTTTTGCTGAGATTTGGAGTTTTATGAGTGCAACCTAAGGACTTAGATCAGGTCCTTTTTTCTTGGGGCAAGTGTTCTTGAGCTTCTCGCCTCTAAGTTTTGTGGAGCTTAAAACTGGCTGCTATTTTATGGATTTGTGGCGAGAGAGAGGAACAACAGAATTTTCAAGGACAGATCAATACCTCCAAAGGCTTAATTCCATTCAGTCCTTTGGTGTATCCTCTTTTGGTCATCTACTAGCATCTCTTGTACAGGGCTGGACTTTCAGGAAGTTTTAGCATGTGAAAATTTTCAGGAATTGTAGGAACTTAGATCCTTTATTTCCTTGTACATTGTTGGTGTACATGTAACACTTGTTGATCTTTCGATCTTAATAAGATCTTTTCTATTACCGATCAAGAAAAAAAAAGGGGTTCGAAGGAGCAAACCTGATTTTGGACATTCCATAGTAGATGTGGATTTTATGTTTCAGCTTAAAAAACACAAGATGATTCAAATTTCAAAATGGATTTTTGAGACAAGGTTGTGATAGATTGTGAAAACTGTTAATATGGGAATTAAAGAGAGTGGTATTACATTAATTGGTTGTGGTGCTGTTTGGCTGGCATTAGGTATGGGCGGCGGGCCGGCCCGGCACGCCTGAGGCGTGCTCGGGCGGGCCGCGGGCCGCGGCATGCCAGGCCCGTTTGCCCCATTACCCCAGCCCGGCACGGCACGCCCCAGCAGGCGTGCCGTGCCGGGCCTAGCCCGCCGGGCCGGCGGGCCAGTATTAAACTTAATTTTTTTAAAAAAAATAAAGAAAAAATTCAAAAAAATCACCAAAAAATCCAAAAAAATCATTAAAAAATTCTGAAAAATATTTTTATTATTCACAAAATTGTTTTACACATATTTGGATAGATTTTGCTCAAAAAAAATATAAATTACATCCATTAAAGACTTAAAGTAGTCTAATTAAAAACTATGGACTTAACAAATATATTTAATTGAAGATTTTATAACAGTTTTTTGGGTTTATTTATACTTAGTTATTTTCTTAGCTTTAAATGATTATATAAGAGTTTCAACAATCATGTGGTATCCTTAGTGTTTAGGTAAAATATTTTAATTATGATACTATTGTTGCAAAAAGTTGATCTGTCCTAGTGGTTAAAGAGACAGATTTTCAGTCCCTTGGACAAGGTTCGAATCTTGTTATGGACAATTTTTGGCTATTTAAGCTAGTTGGGCCGTTGGAGCGTGCCCAGCGGGCCCACAGGCAGGCCAGCCCGTCTGGGCGCGCGGGCCAGCCCGCCTAGGCACGCGCGGCCCGCGCCGTGCACGGGCTCGGGCCGGCACGCGAGCCCGCGTGCCGCGTGCCCTGGCGGGCCGTGCCCAAACGGGCCGCGAGGCCAGGACCCCCGGCCCGGCACGGCACGTGTACTGCATGCTACAATGCACGTGCCGTGCCGGGCCGGCCCGTTAGCGTGTCGGGCCGTGCCGTGCTCGGGCCGGCACGGCCCGTTGATCATCCCTAGCTGGCATGATGTGAGTCACCGTTGTATTCTATTGTGCCTTGCTTGATATCCATGCGTATTAGAGTTCATTTTTTTGGGATGGATATTTCAATACCTCATAAACTCTTGATCCTAGCTTGTTAAACCCTAATTCAATAGAATTTAAAGACCTAGCCTCTCCATATTTGGAGATTGGGATGGATTTACTCATCCATGGTGTAGGTGAGTTTGGGGCTTGAGAAGAGGAAGGTAGCATATGTGCAACAAAATTCTATTGTTTATTGGCATAGACGGTGAAGATGAAGAAGAAATTAATCAAGGTAGTGATATCTCTATATACGCAACAACAAATGTTAGATTTTTTGCCTCCTAATCCTTGTAAGATCCTTAAATTTCTTTCTACTATTAGGTCGCTTATCTTCTTCCGCATCTTTTTTTTTTCCTTCTCCGTTTGTTCACCCTTTTTAGGATTAGTAGTGTTGAAGGGATTTAATTTGTTGTGTTTTGGGCTTTGATGGAGTGAATTAGAAGCTGTAGAATTGCTAAAGGAGTTGACGGGGGTGGGGAGAAGTTGGTTTGGAATTGTGTTGGTAATGGCATGGATTCGCTACCACTATCAGTTGAACCTTTGGTCATGATCCTGTTGGGGCATGCACTTGCATGAATTCATAATGCATGTCTATGGTGGTTACAATAAACTGGGAACTGTAGAATGGGTCCATTTTCCAAAAGCTGAAAGTAGAATGGGTCCATCCAAAGGAATTTAAACCATCATTATAAGCTTGGGGTTGGAAGAAAGGGAAATCATGTGGAGAGATCAGTTGGAATCTGGCCCCTGCAGCAATAGCATGGGTAATATGGGGCGAAAGGAACAGGAGGATATTTAAGAACTTGGAGAGAAATGGATATGCGCTAGTGAGAGCTGTTTTGTCTTTGATGCACAGCTGGTTGATCGGCCAAGGTGCAGGAGCTAGCATATCTATCGAGGAGTTTTTGCTTTGTAATAATTTCTATGAGCTGGGAGGGGGAAGTTTTGGGCGATGCAAGAGTTCTCTTCGACCCTAGCCCCTTCTTATATGCTTAGGCTTCAGTAGACTCTAGGGACGGGTACACTCTTTGTGTACCCGTGTATGTATGTATGCATGCTGTTTCTACCTCTATCTTATATAATATATCCATCATTTATTGATAAAAAAAAAAAAAAAAACTGGGAACTGTAGGATGCTAGTGGGGCAATTTTAAGATGCACAGTGGCGCAAGGTTAAGGCAAACAGGGAAAATTCAAAATGGTTTCTAGGAATTATCATGTGGTTTCCAAAAATTGATGGGTGGTTTTAAGCATAATATTTTTGCCTTTGAATTTCATCCTTCGATCAGGAGATTTATTTGTTTGCACCTCATCTTATTTGACTTAGACAAAGGTTAGATTGTTCATAAAAGAATAAACTGCTTAAATCTGTCTGATCTGGTAGTTTGGGGCACCAATGATCTTTGGTATAAGAGCTTCCTCCCCCCCCAAAAAAAACCTTATTGATTGTTACCTTTTTTTTTTTTTAAACATGGTTTGCCTTTGAATAGTGACAGCTAATTATATTCAACGAAGTTGGTGAATTGGTTTTTAACTTAAACCTCGTGTTGTGGTTGGATATTGAAGAGGATATTTATATGTGTGAGGATTATTGGTAATATACTGTGATAAGATTTTTAAAGCAAAAAGTGGTGTTTTTGAGGGTTATGTGAAAGTGGATCTTAAAATTCACAATCAGAACATGTTGAAGTGGTGTTGGTTAATTGTTAAGGCGCTTCACCTTTGGCTATTAAAATCGAGTACAACCTACAGTAGCATAAGAGATTTATGTATTAGGTTTAGGTGTCTGCTGTGGGTTGATGGTGAATTGGGTGGGCCTAATAGGCTCAAAGGAGCAAAGTTGGGTATGGAATCGATAAGACAGTAGATGTGGATTTCATGTTTCAGTTTAAGGTGCATGACACGATTCAAATTTCAAATTAGAATTTTTATGCAAGATTGTGCTAGAAAATGATATCTGTTGATATGGGTGAAGAAATTTAGTTAAAGACAGTGTTATTATATCAATTTAATGAGGTGTTGGTAGGCTTGCATGATGTGTGCTGGGGAGTTCGGTGAGAACCATGCGTATCAGAGTCCCATTACCTAGAGTTGGATATTTCAATATTTCTTTAACTTGTGAGCCTAGCTTGTTAAACCATAGTATGAAAAAAAATTAAAGAGCTGTCACTTAGGTCTTTTGTTGGGGAGTATGGGTTCTTAGAACTTGAAGGTAACATTTTGCGCAACGGAGTTTCATTTTCATTATACATTGGAATTGACAATTAAGATATACAATAATAACTTGATGAAATAAATTAAATATTGGGAATTGATACGGAAAAAGACAATAAAAGGGAGCTTAGGGGTTAGGCATTGGAGCTATGATGGGAACGAATTAGAAGACGAAGAAATTTTTTTTTTTATTGAGAGATGTAGAACTGTGAAAGCATGGACGGGAGAAAGGAGTTTATGAGGGGTGCAGAGGTTGGTTTGAATCATATTAGAAGAAGGGGTGGATTTTTTGTGATTTTGACTGTTGGGGATGATCCTATTGGAGCCGTTCACTGCCATAAATTATTGCTTCAAGTTTGTGATGGAGCTGACGGTGATAATATATTGGGGACTACGGGATGATAAAGGGTCAAAGTTGATATTTACAAGTGCTTGAGTGTATTGTAGATGGAGAACTTTTAGAATGGGTTGAGTGGGCAAGATCATGGGGTTTCGTCAATTCATGGGTGTTTCGAAACATACTATTTTTGGATTTGAAGTTGAACAATTCACCATTTGATCAGCTGCTATATATATTGTCACATTTTATAGATATAAAAGAAATTTTGTCCACAAATGGATAACAGTTTGAATCTAGTAGTTTGGGCTCCAATGACCTCTAATATAAGTTCTCCCTTCAAAGGAGCTTTTTGATTTTGGCTTTTCGATAACATAATCTGCTCTTGAATTATGGTCGCTGGCTACGTTCATAGAAATCTATGAGGTTATTTCTAATTTATAATTATTCTTACTGTTAGATATATGATAGGAAAAATATTGCCAATTTTTTATGGTTTGAGGATTATTGGTATACACCACAATAAAACTTATTAAGGTATATGTGTTGGTTGTGATGGTTATCTGAGTTTGATCTTGAAATTCACAATCATAAAGATTTGAAGTTGTGCTGGTTATAAAATCCTGTAAAAACTGGAGTTGTATGAGTGGTTCATGTTTTAGGTGCAGGTATATGTTCAGAGGCAGGATGAATTGAGTGGGCTAATGTGCCCAAAGTTGAGCGTCAGGATATCTAATCCATATGATGTTGGATGAGGGTTTCGTGTTTCAAGTAAAGGAACCCAAGATGGTTCAAATTTCAAATTAGAATTCTGCAACAAGATTGAATCAGAAGTGACAATTGTTGCTATGGATCAAGAAAGAAGTTAAAGGGAGTGGTATTACATTACTTAAGTGTTGGTGGACTAGCATTATGTTTATTTGCCACCATATTCCATGAGGCTTTGGATGAAGCACATGTTTATTTGAGTTCCATAACCAAGTGATGGGTATTTGAATACCCCTTTAACTCATGATTTTAGATTGTCAAACTCAAATTTGATAAAATTTGAAGAATTGGCATCTCCAAATTCAGTCACCGTGGAGGAATTTTCCATTTGTTTGGTGGGGTAGTTTGGGTTTCAGTACATGAAGGTGGCATATGCATGGTGGAGTTCAATTAAACATTGAAATCAAGGTTTGCTGTTTTGGTGCTGTTTGGTGTTTCGCCAAGGCACCGAAATGAAATTTTGGTGGCATGCCGTCGAAATGTCGCTAAAATGAGGAAAAAACAGATTTTTGCTAAATTTAGCGAAAATTGGCAAGATGCTAGCGAAATGCAGCAGCATGCTAGTAAAAAGTTGGTGAAAAGGCAAAATGTAGTAAAACAGCTCAAAAATTGGGTATTTTTACTTAAAGTGCTCAAATTGTGCTAAATTTAGCCCAACTTAGGCAAAATTTTTGTATGAAAGAGCTTTATTCCTCCATATTTGGACAAAAATTTAAATTTTTATTGCTTAAAATAACCTATTTGCTTGGGATAAATATGTGATTTTATGCAACAAATGTAAAGATTTTTTGTCCAAATATTATCTTTACAATGTAATTATGTTATAAAAATTTGATAAATGTATATATTCTTGGGTCAACCAAGTCAACTTCCTGTCTCGGCTGTTACTATCAGTACTGTGTGTATACTCAGTATCAACCCCTGGTGATTTCAGGTTTGACATCCATTATATTGAATGTCAGTTTTATAAGTTGGTTGCGGGAGGACTTGGTTAACTTTTTATTTTTTAAGGAGTAATTATTGGATAGGGTTGAGCCCACCTCTTAGACACCATTTTTTTTAAATCAGAGATATGGAGGTTTACAATGGTCTTTTAAATCATCTAGAACGATTTGTTCTGGAAAGGAACATAATAGATCGAAATTTTTTATTTCCAATACAAAATAAAATTAATCAGCAAGATGCCTCGTCCCAACTGGTTTTGATCAAGAATGCAAACCCTTTTTGCCACCCGATATGTTAAATTCCATGTTTTCTGTTGTGGACTAGCAGCACAAACCCTATCTGCCATCCCAATATATCTAATTTTTTCAGTTGGATCATTTGCCTGAAGATCCAGGCTCCATATAGGTCCTATTTAGTCTTCCCCTGGCATGTTGGATTCAATTGCAGCATCTATATCCTTTGAATAGTTAATTTTAACAGGCTCAGCCATTTCAAACAATTTTCTATTCTGTTCTGGCTCAATGGTTCTCTCAAACTTGTTTGTTCCTTTATCTTAGTCTTTTCCCATATCCATATCAGCTTCATCTCAGATATGGTGTTGCTGTGGATCTGTTGCTTTCGCTTCAATCTGGGACGAACACCTTGTAAATTTTTCTGCCACCCTATTGGTCGGTGGGATCCATGAATGCACGAGATCAGTATCCATTCTCCTAGTGTTCAAATGAGTATACCTTTACTCAGAATACTTGGTTATGTTTATATTTTGTGGAGGCTGAATTTTATTTAATTGACTGAATTGTTATGTACATTTAGTCCTAGGGGTATACAGTGTTTTATTTTGAGCTCGAGATGATATATTATCATTTTGGCTTTCATGTTTTTGAATATACTCCTTGCATTTCTATAATTTTGTGTTGGTGATATTCTGCCTCTTTTACATAGCAATTAGTAAACGTGACATATGTAAATCCTCTCATGATGCAAAACTGTGATCATTAGCCTAATATTTTTAATAAATAGAATGTAATAGCTTATCTGATGATTTGATTTTCTTGTTATAGGGTTTGCTTACCCTATGCGGAATGCATGATGCAGAGGCGAAGCCGGTATTATTGTGCTCATGCAATGACAATACAGTGCATCTTTATGACCTACCATCGTGAGTTTTCTGCTATTCGTTATCCAGTTTCTTATTATCACATTGACTTGTTCTACATTCCTTGCCAGTTGCTTAAGAGATTCAACACATTTTTCTTTATGTTGGATTAGATTTGCCGAACGGGGCAAGATTTTTGCAAGACAGGAGGTTCGAGCCATTCAGATCGGTCCAGGAGGTCTATTTTTCACTGGTGATGGAACTGGACGTGTGACTGTATGGAAGTGGTCGGCCGAACCAACTACAACCCCTTGATGAATAGCATTGGGTCATAGGAGTCATTAATTATACACCCTTTATGTAACTTCCTTTTCATAGTTTTGGTCCTGTAAAATAGAAGTCATTATGCGGTTAGTAAGAAAGCGAGTTGTTGGTTCCCAGGAAATCGAAGTCAGTTCTTTGTCTCCCCTTCTTTGTTCCCAATAAATCAAAGTCAGTTCTTTCTTCCGAAGATGCATTGGTTCTTAGCTTGTGATTTCTCCCTACTTGACCAAGTATAGAGCAGTGTTTTTTGTTTCGGCTTGCGGTCGATATTTTGTTGTTGTCTCCCTTTAGGGGCATGTTTTAAGGGAGGAAATCACCAAACTGAATTGATTTCTAATAGAATTCTGGGTAAATGCAGTGGTGTTTTGGGGGAAACGAGTTAAAGCGTTATTTTTTTTTTTTTTTAAATTTTAATAAAATTTTTTGATTAATTTAAATAGGCAAAATGCTTAAAAAAACTCAAAAAAAAATTTTTTTTTTCCTCTTTTCGGACTGTTCAAACAAATCAAAGGCATACAGGTGAAATTTAATTTCGTATCAAAGGCAGCATGCTTAGTTACATCGAAATGGGAAACCTTGAACCAAAAAGAGTTGGTTCTCAAAATACAGCAAAAAGAGAAACAAAAGAAAGAACAGGACAAGTGATTTACGTTGACGAGAGGATTTCACTAAAATCTGAATACAAATATAGAACTGTTCTTTACAGTAGAAAAACCCCAAATTCTCACAAACGAAAACCTACAACCCTAGACTCCTACTCCCTCATAACTAGTACCACCAAAATTTCGAGTCCGGGTTTTGCCCATTGAACCCGAATGGGTCACTCGTGGCCCCACCAACGAATCTCCTGGATCAGGGCCTTCCTGAAGGTGAGCTGAGTACCTGCACTCCTGTTCGACCATTTCATCAGTTCATAAGCTCGTTGATTAATACACATCTTACACTTTTATTGTCGCAATTCTGCAGCATTGCTCGTCTTTTATGTCGTGAAGCGCCTTCTGTGTCGTTGAGATCTTCCTAAGAAAACCCGTCTGAGAAACTCCATGTTGTTGCGGATTATACGCTGAAATCGGACTTACCGATGTGAGCGCAGGGAATGCCGCCGTAATTTTCATATTCTTTTTGATGATTTCGCAAGGGCGGTTCTCTCGAAGGGCATCGCTGGATCTTTAGGTTTAAAATCGTGTTCTCCATGCATCGTATTACAGATAGCATCACGTGGAAGAAATTTTCGGAAGTTTCGCACCTTTAACAAACTAAGGGCTTTTCCATGCCACCATCGATGCAAGAACATTGATGCCTAAGAAATTACGTCAACGTCTTTGTTTTTTCTTTTTTGGAAGAAACATGATACCGTTATGGGATAATTATAATTTACCACCTTAAGGTTTTTGAAATACCAGTTGTCACGATAAGGTTTGCCGTAACAGTTTTTCTTAGGGGGGGTTTGACGGATATAATGATAAGAGGAAAAAAAAAACATATATTGACAATTTTGTCTCTTTTATTAGACTTGATATTTAAAAAGGGCAAAATTATTAATGTGTATTTTTTTTCTCTTACCACTTCATAGGTCAACCTCTAAAAAGAAAAAAGTGGAATTGTCTGCAACCTCAAGCGTAAACTGTAATTATCCCTGCCCTTAATGTAAAGGCATCATCGCCATCCTTTTAAATGATGAACATAGTCAATAGGATGGAAAATTTAGGACCCATTTGGTTTTTAGGTCTTCAGTGCCGGTTTCAAATTTCAATCATATGATGAGACCCATCAGGATCCCCTTAAAAATATAATCTGATTCTGATAGGTTAATACCGGTAGCGGTTAAGTGACATTCATTTTTATTTTTTAACGGCAAGGCGTCAGACATGTGTGCAGTGAATGGTATAATTGTAAATTTTTAAGCAATCCTATGAAAAGCTACAAAATCACAGCCTAATTCAACTCTGCCATCTAATGTGGATAGAATGGAATGTACACTTAAGCATATAAATTGCCACTGATTGGCCTATCCACTTGCAGTCGGAGACCATTAAGTGCTCCTAATAAGCCCCCATTTCAGAAAGTAATGCGCACTAACACACTCTCAAATGAGGGTTATTCAAAGCCACACATTTGTTCATTCACACCAACTATTTTGTGAAAATTATGGCTCCACCACTTGGTTGACTCAATCCCCTTGTCAAATGATGGAGTTTGGAATGATTCTCACCATCCTGAAAGACACTTTCAAAGTCTCGTACTGGTCCAAGTCCATCCCATTCCCAATTGCAAGAATCAAGTTTGCACTGACCCAACCTAACTTTGGGGTTAGGTTTCAAAGCACCAGGGAGGCACATATACATTAGCATAGGTGGTTGATGTATTTTGGGTGGTAGTTTTTTAACGGATATGAACGTAGGTAGTGATGAGAAAATATGAATATTTGGTGGGTAGTTTTTAATTCAAAATCCTGGGGAATATTTTTTAGAGTTCGCTTAAATAATAACATAGATATGATTAGGTCTTGTTCTAAAATTTGAAACCCAAACTAATTTGGTTCTGTGGATTTGATGTCTTGAGTTTGAGTGATTAGTTCTCAATTTGGTCCAGTTCGGTTTTGGGTTGATGTCAACCGGAGCAAACCGAACCGGGTTGCACAGTGTGATGCAAGTTGCTAACATTGGTCCGGACTGACCACAGTCTCAACCTAAGCGTCACCACTACGTTTTGAAATTAAGGTCATGTGTACCATAAAATGACTATAATACCCTTGATCTTCTATTCAAAGACAACACCATACCAACTTGCTTAAGTATCAAAAAGATTTCGTCATTAGTTGAAAAGCTGACCCCAAAATATGAGAAATCCCATTTGGGTAATCAACAAGAAGGTGATTCACGTCACAGTCAAGCGCCAAGTACACGTCTCTGTGTCGTTGAACTCATCTCCCCTCCTCTCACCACCCCATAAAAACAGCCAAAATTCCACAAGGCACACACCTCCCTTGCCGCCCCATCTCTCTTTCTTTATATGCATCAAATCCATCGTCCTTCTTTCTTCAACCCTGCAACTCTCTCTCTCTCTCTCTCTCTCTCTCTCTCTCTCTCTCTCTCTCTCTTTCTGTCATGGGTGTGAAGACCTCAAACAAATCCGCAGCATCAATAGCCATAGCTGATGCAGCTTCATGGTACTGTGCCTTTGTTATAGTGGCCCTTATCTTGTTTGGTTCCATTAGAGAGACTTCCACCAGAGATGAGACTCTGGTAGGGAACCAGTTCTTTGGCAGACCTTGTGATGAAATATATGTGGTTGGAGAAGGAGAGACCCTCCACACAATCAGTGACAAGTGCGGTGACCCCTTCATTGTAGAGGAGAATCCACATATCCATGATCCAGATGATGTATTCCCTGGTCTTGTCATCAAGATTACTCCTTCAAAGCCCAGCAAGTAATCAAGGTAGAACAATCAAGTTTTTTTTTTTTCCGTTTTCATTTTCTCCCCTTCCCCCTCCCTCTCCTCCTCCCCACAAAGAGAGTTTTGTATTATACAAGCTTGTAACATGTATCCAAGATTTGAATATAGGAAATAAAGAACAGGTTTGGATTCATCCTCTCTCTTGTTTCTCCTTTCTAATTTTTCTGTTGTGTTGATTTCCCATACTTCTATTTGATGTATATTCTCTGAGCTGGGTATGTTCTTGGTGAAGAACCAAGGCTGTGAACCAGATTTTTCTTGTTAGTTATTTGGGTGTAATATGCTGTCTCGCTTTCTAAATCTTCATCCTCTCTCTAGGCAGGTCTCTTGTTTTTTAAACTTTTTTTTGATAGTTTTATCCTTAATATTAAGCAGACAGGCAAGGAAGGAAGAAATAAAAGATATAAGATATACTGTTAAATATGGCGGTTTGAGAAGAAAACTATTAACAGAACTGTTGGGTTGATTTGGATTCACAAGCTTAATTTGTCCTGGTCTAAATTATTCTAAAACCGTTTCTTTCTATGGAACAGTAGTCACGAAAGCTGGTTGTGAATTTGGCTTATTAATTAATGTAATCCATTTCTCATTCTCTTATCTTTGCTTGTCTTTACCCTCAAAGGAGGATTAATTAATATGGGATTTGCATAAAGCTTAGTGATTGTCAAGACCAGAACCTCATGGGGGACACCGTATAAATCATAAACCGCATCTGGGAATTGTACCCCAAGAACCATTGGGGTCCACATCTCACTCCCAAGAACCAATCAGAGAGAGTAAATCAAAAGATAACCTTGTGTAAGGAGATGCACCATATGAGGTTTGATAAGGTGGATTCCTAAGTCGTTTTCCTCTTTAGACTTTGGTATCCTCACTGCTGTTCTTGCCATCTGTCAACGTTAAGGGAGAGAGAGAGAGAGAGAGAGGGTCAATGAAGACTTTTGGATTGGTGGGTTTGTGTTATTTTAATCAAATTCGATGGCTTTGATGGATGCTTGATTGACTGAAATTTGAAAGTCCTCTATTATTCCAAATCCCAACTGTTTGTGTTGACGCATACGATCCAAACCGTCAAAACGGTTAGACGGATCGTTTATATCGTAAGTAACAAGCAAAGTGCAACACGTCTTCATCGTTCTTTGTTCTTGAGCAATTGTTGTAATGGGCCTTTTATATGGGCCCACAAAGTCCAATAACAAAGATGGATTCAATGAACTAGATGGTATGTCAAGTCTAATTGACCAGAGGGAAGGAGTCTAGAATTGAAACTTGCACGGTATGGAGTTTAGCGATGACATCTACTGAAATTTTCTCCTGCATTAGTTGCTGTATGCTATAGTTTATAGCCAACGGAGTTAGTCCTTTTAGGAGCTAAATCGTCTGCCATGCTGATTTGCTCCCTGATGTGGCCATGAGATGCTGTCATGTGGAGCATCTCATGGCCGATGTTTTTTTCATGTGAGGCCCACTTAAAACATTTACAACATTAAAAAAAGACTGACCGTGAGATGCTCTACATGGTAGCATCTCACAGCCACTTCAGGGAACAAAAGAGGGAAACATGGTAGACGATTTCCCTACAAGTCCGGTATTAGCCCATCTCTTGAATAAAACTTTTTGGTCCCAGTCCAACATTTCCAACTCCCGGTTGTTAGGTCTAGAGCTGGCCCACCAAAGTTAAAGCTATACACCCTTTAGGTAGCCGTCAAGTCCAGCAGTGGGCTTTTATATGTGCATTGAAAGAACAATGTAGACACATGACTAGTGCAAGTGGGCCTTCTTTCTTTTTTCTCTTTTGACATAACTTTTGATTCTCTCAAAGGACCTTCTGCCTTAACCAAAACAAATATTTATTGGTTTTACGATTGTCCCTGTGGCACTATGTGATTGGTGTTACAAGAGACATCACTAGCTAATATTCAGTCGTTTTCCTCTACGAGGAAATCCTCTTTCGATTCCTCTTGGGAGCGCTTGGGGACGACACGCGTCCCAGGCGGTCCCACTCCTCATCAGCCCTCTTCAGTCGCGTTTGAGAGGAAATTGGCTGGCTCCGGTTTTTGAGCCAGCCAACGCCGATCGGAGCCGTTTTCAAAAAATTGCTCATGTACGCCTTTAAACACTCTGAGCGTACTCTACCTAATAACCTTCACGCTCGAGCGAGCGCAAATCTCCCCCAAACCGCGACTCTCGGGTTTTTTGAGATTCCCCTCTTGAGCATTGACGCTCGAGCGAGCCTAAATCAGCCAAAAACCGCCACCCTGGGTTTTTCTGAGTTTATATTACCAAAACATTGACGCTCGAGCAAGCGCAAATCTCACCCAAACCGCCACCCTGGGCTTTTCTGATAATGTAGAATCATGCCTGGACGCTCGAGCAAGCCGAAATTGGTCCAAAACCGCCACTCTCGGGCTTCTCTGAGTAGCGATTACCTAAGCCTTGACGCTCGAGCGAGGGTAAATCGTACCCAAACCGCCACCCTGGGCTTTTCTGAGGTATTATTATTATTATTATACCCTTGACGCTCGCGCGCGCGGAATTCGCTCAAAAAACGTCGTACTTAATGTTTTAAAAATCCTTACACATGCGAGCCCTTGTACCTGGGGTTGAGAGGACTTGTAACCGGGCTTGTAACTGGGGTTGTGAGGACTTGTAATTGGGGTTGTGAGGACTTGTAACTTCGCTTGTGAGGACTTGTAACTGGGGTTGTGAGGACTTGTAAAAGGGATTGTGAGGACTTGTAACAGGGCTTGTGAGGACTTGTAACAGGGCTTGACAGGACTTGTAACTGGGTTGTGAGGACTGGTAACAGGGGTTGAGAGGACTTGTAACAGGGGTTGTGAGGACTTGTAATAGGGCTTGTGAGGACTTGTAACGGGGCTTGACAGGACTTGTAACTGGGGTTGTGAGGACTTGTAATCGGGGTTGTGAGGACTTGTAACTGGGGTTGTGAGGACTTGTAACAGGGCTTGAGAGGACTTGTAACAGGGGTTGAGAGGACTTGTAACAGGGCTTGACAGGACTTGTAACAGGGCTTGTGAGGACTTGTAAGAGGGGTTGTGAGGACTTGTAAAAGGGGTTGTGAGGACTTGTAACAGGGCTTGACAGGACTTGTAACTGGGGTTGTGAGGACTTGTAACCGGGCTTGTGAGGACTTGTAACAGGGCTTGACAGGACTTGTAAGAGGGGTTGTGAGGACTTGTAAAAGGGGTTGTGAGGACTTGTAACTGGGGTTGTGAGGACTTGTAACAGGGCTTGACAGGACTTGTAACTGG
The DNA here is from genome assembly GCA_947561395.2 of Buxus sempervirens. Classification (NCBI taxonomy): domain Eukaryota; kingdom Viridiplantae; phylum Streptophyta; class Magnoliopsida; order Buxales; family Buxaceae; genus Buxus; species Buxus sempervirens. Next base: position 7,159,141 of record OX387193.1, read on the forward strand.
GGTTGTGAGGACTTGTAATAGGGGTTGTGAGGACTTGTAACTGGGGTTGAGAGGACTTGTAACAGGGCTTGACAGGACTTGTAACAGGGGTTGTGAGGACTTGTAACAGGGGTTGTGAGGACTTGTAACTGGGGCAATTATAAATTTATAAGGTTGATTAAAATAATTGCATATATGAACTTAATTAAAAGGAAATAAAAAAAAACTTGTTAATGATAATGTTTTTTATAAAAAAAACAATTGGCATTATTTTTTTACTACAAAAATGTGCAATTATAAATATTATCTAGAATAAAATAACCAAGTCCAGTCCCCTCAAATTCCGAACAATCAGGATAAGGAAATGAGTTTTTAAAAAAAAAAATGAAAAATGAGACTCCACTTGCAAGTTTAATTAATTATTAAGCTCAAGCTCAGCATGAGACAAGGCTTCTTCTCAAAGCCTTAGTCAACCAAAATATAGATATATATATATATATACAATTCTAAGTGATTAAACAGCTTGAAACACCTCTTTCCTACACGTCTACAAAAGTGAAATCTATAGAGTAGGAGCCAATATGGGAGCCCATGAACACAAGGATTGTAAGTTGATGGAAAGTACGCAGATCGGATGGCCGAGATCGTTTGACTTTAGAACCTAAGCATTCAGAGATCAATTTCCCCACTCTTTTGATAACTACAGAGCACGCACAAAGACGACACGTCTGATGAAGCATCATGTTAGAATAAAATATCATAATACGTGTCGGCATGAGGATGTTCAAGTGCAATTTTTTGAAAACGGCTCGAGTGTTTAAACGGCTCCGATCGGCGAAGGCTGGCTCAAAAACCGGAGCCAGCCAATTTCCTCTCAAACGCAACTGAAGAGGGCTGATGAGGAGCGGGACCGGGTGGGACGCGTGTCGTCCCCAAGCGCTCCCAAGAGGAATCGAAACAGGAAATCCTCATAGAGGAAAACGGCTGGCTAATATTATAGGCAAATTAAACTTAGTTTTTTTTCTTTTCTGAAGTTTTCTTAAAACACATAACTTTCTTTGCATTCTCTCGACATCCAAATAAAAGGGATGAAATTGTCTGCGGCTGCTTAAATGCGGTAGACCCTACAGCAGCTGTTGGATGGTGCCACGTGTAGCATCTCACGACTGCTGTGTATTTCACATTCTCCCATGTAAATGTCATTTCAATTGACATTTAACATTAAAAAAACGTGAAAAACCAGCAGTCGTGAGATGCTACACGTGACATGGCTGAGCAGACGATTTCAACCCCAAATAAAATTATTAGATGAATTCACTCACGTGTAAAAGGAGTTGACAAGCAAGTGAACACAAATATTATGAAGACAAAATGAAAAGATCTTGAGAAATTTAAAAAAGTTGTAAAAGGAAATTAAGGAAGTTGCAAGTTGAAGTGGTCAAAAGAGTCGGAGTCTCTCAAATCATAATCGAATTGCAAGTTGAAAGGAGAGTCCTCCTTTCACTTAAATTGACAGGGACACCTTATGGTGGGTTTTAAAGTGCAACTAAGTTTCTTCTTGGGAAAATTATTAAAACGATCGTCTTTTACAAAGATATTGCATAAAAATCCGTTTAAAAGTCTTTCCTCTAAAAACATGCAACTTTATCAAACTAATTGCTCTTCAGTCCAAAAGCCTTAATTGCTAATATCCATTCCCCAAATTACCCTTCCTTATAACCTTAGAATAAACCCCAAAAACCCCAAATCGAGCATGAACTCTCCCAAACTCCTTGTTTGAGGACGCCATTGGAGATCGACTGCCATTAGCTTCCTAGAGAAGGAAACGGCTTGTTCTTCCGAACTTCATTCTCGAAAGGCAAAAAAAATATGCCATATTTCGTTCCCTCCCTTTTCAATGAAGCCAACCATTTGAGAACACTCCATTCATTCATATTCACTCTTCACAGTGCTGGTGACCTTGGTTGGAGCACAATGATTCCTCTTTTTCTTCTCAATGATGCCTTAATTTGATGAGCTCCCATGTAAAATTGTTCTTTTCTCATATTCTCAATGAAGCCCTAAATCCTTAAAATCTGATTGTGTCTTAATTGAATCATAAGAGTAGGTGAATCCCATCTTCTCTGTCTCATTTTCTTTTATCAACTTTCTCGTTTTCACATCTGGCGGTTTGAGTCTTGCTTCAAGTGGTGATTTCGTCCATTCACTCGATGATAGTGTCAAGAAAGATGGGTTTTAACATCAATTGACGAGGATGTTGAGAAAGAGGGATTTCAACTGAAATCTCTCTTTCATTGAGTTTGTTGGCTACTGGCGAAGCTTCAATGACTACTTGAGTGTCTGGCCAATTTGTCATCTCCGTTAGAACATCAACCGACCTATGATGAAAGTCCCTTATCGCTGACGACTTGTTTTGAGTGATGCACTGTGAGTTCATATTTGTTAGAAAAAAAATTACTCTTCTTTTTTGGTAATTCTCATGCGAGTTAAGCTACATCTTAAAATTTAAATTTTTTCGTGGACTTAGAATCATGCAATTGATGCTTAAGAATTTCTATCTAATGGATGTGCAAACTTATCCATGAATTTGGTTTAGTTTTGCTTAAAATCAACTTGGATTAGGGGTGGCTAAATTCTTAGTCATGAATGTGGATTCTTTGTGGGTTTTGAGGTGGTTAGGAGATGGATTGGATGGGCCGATGGTGTCGATTGTGGTTTGTTTGAGTTTTGATTGAAATAGGAGTGGTTCCTTGGGGGTGGTAGGATGCTAGAAGAATTGGGACAAACATAGCCACATATGAGAAATTAATTATAAATAGTCCATGTATGACAAAAATTGGATAGTGGAAGGGCTCACCCTTGATATAAACAATGATTTCTCATAATTTTAAGTGTACAGGTCAAAGAGGTGATCATTTGTTTTTTATTTGATGGAACAGGATAAAGCAACAATACATGTATGAATAAGTCCTATGCTCTTTATAATTTACATTTTTAATCTAATATTCTCTAGAAAATACAAATTTTAATTGCCTGGAATTTCACTGAGGTTCCTTTGAAGGCAAGAGAATTGCTATGTTTTTGAATGGTTTTGTTATTAAAACCGTTGTTCGATTCATCTGAGTCTTTTGATGAATGTTGAGCTTGGTTTATAGTGAAACCTGATTGAAGACTTGTGAATGCTATTAGTTTGTTTAATTTTTCACACAAAAATAGATTCTTTTATTTTTTTACCACAAGTAACCTCTGTGGCCAATGAAGTGATCCTTGTTGGTGAAATCAAATATTGCTACTCAGAAACAGATCTTTGTCATGATGCAATGTGCCACAAGATGATTTTGAAGTTAAAAATAGTGATAGAAATTTTACTATGAATCTCTTGAAATATGAATATGTATGCTTGGTGGCAAATGTGCACATCCCATATTAACAAGCAAGTGCTATTTTGGTACGGACTAAAGAACGTTTAAAAGCACAAGAGACAATGGAGAAGTGGATATGGCTATATTACTATGCTTATTACTTTAACATATGTTCATGTCTTTAATGAGGGTTTTCCTTATATTTGTTGGGTTCTGTAGGTCAAGTTTGGAAATCTTGAGGTGGCGTTGAAAATGAAGAAATCGTAAGTGAACTTCCAATGAATGAAAGAGTAAGAAAGTGTGTCTACTCTATCTATTTCAAATTATAATACATAAATTTTTTATCTACATTTTAATATATTTTGTATTTGTAGATTCATTCTTTGCTTTTACCTTGTTATTGTTGTAATATTTGAACTATCCTAACGGAGTTTTATATAGGCCAAATCCCAACAACATGGAAAGGATGTTGTAGCTATCATTGAAGATCTCCACTCTAAATTTCCTAACATTGACCATGAAAGCAAGTTTCCTTACTTTGTTTAAGGATTTAATTTTGAAAATTTTAAAATTTCAGTGGATTGATTGTTTAACTCACAGGTCCACCAATTTTTTCATTTGTTGTTTGTCAGGAGGTGGCTGATCAATTGGAGCATATGCTGATACAATTATAGTTCATGAACAATGCATACCGAATATCTATTTCAGCTATAAAAGAGGCCTATGGGACCCACAACAATAGGACTTGATTTAGAGTGGAGATTTGGTTATGCATTGTAGAGAATACATCGAGAGTGCAATACTTGGAGGACAATTAGGATAAGAAAGATGAGTTCAATGTTTGATTGTAGGACACTTTGGTGAAGTTATTGATGTAATACTTGGAGGACCAACTATTGATGTAATTTGTCTATACTTTCCATGTTGGATTGTAAATTTAACCAAAAAAGTATTATATGGTTGATTATAAAATGTTCCAGGTAATCCACGTGAATTATATTAATTAATATGAAAAGCCGTGCAACTATGTACCAATAAGATAGTAAGAAAAGTAATCCTGCCTAATTGCCATAATACGATTAATCAACGTTACTAATTGTATCCCCTGAAGGAAGTGATTGTATCCCTTGAAGAACACATAAGTAGCCTATGAATATCGTACTGGTAATCATGAATAAATAATAAGTGCCTCACGATGGTTATACTTGTAGTCTAATGATCGATTAATCGAAGATAAAGTTCGATTAATCGTGAACCCACGACTCCAAATAGTATGTCCTAGACGATTAATCGTCAAAAAACACGATTAATCGACTTATTAATCCTGCATAAAATCAAGATGCAATGCTTTCTGGTTTTCGAATCAAGATTCTTTGATTAATTGTTAACCCGTCTCGATTAATTGTCAAGTTATGACTAGGAGACTTTCTAAATGGTTAATCTTTACAAGTTCGATTAATCATCAAGCTATGACTAGGAGACTTTCTAAATGGTTAATCTTTACAAGTTCGATTAATCTCATATATGTTGCGAAGAAAATTGTTATATCCCACGAAGATGTTGCTAGTATCCGCCAATGATAATATGAGTATCCCACGATGTTTATCTTGTATCCTATGTGGTATTCATCATATTCCATGTTGGATTAATCGAAGATAAATTTCGATTAAGCGTATGTTCTGGACGATTAATCGACTTATTAATCCTGCATAAATTCAAGATTCAATGCTCTCTAGTTTTTGAATCGAGATTCTTTGATTAATTGTTAATCCATCTTGATTAACTGTAGCTAAATTTCGATTAATCATCAACCTATGACTCAGAGACTTTCTAGATGGTTAATCTTTACAAGTTTGATTAATCTCATATATGTTGCGAAGAAAATTGTTGTATCCCATGAAGATGTCGCTAGTATCCACCGATGATAATATGAGTATCCCACGATGTTTATTCTTATATCCTATGCGGTCTTCATCATTGATTGTATCCCATGAAGAAAATGTTCGTATCCCTTGTGATGGTTATAGTTGTAGCTCAATTATCGATTAATCGAAGATAAAGTTCGATTAATCATGAACCCATGACTCCAAAGAGTATCTTCTGGATTATTATTCTTCGATTGATTGTCTCTCCATATCGATTTATTAAGCGCGATTTTCCTTGTATGGAATGTTATCTTCATTTTGTTTAAACTCACTGTTTAATATGCCCAATCCTAATGGTTTTATGTGACATCCACAACCTATTGATTGACTTGTAAGTGGCAACATTCATGTTCTTCACCGATTATTCTTCAACAATATCGATTGGTACTTCTTTTCATAGAGTTAGGTCTTCAACGCTTGATGCTATGATGAGTTGAGAACCACAAACAATGGCACTCGGTGTTATAAGTTGAGAAGGGAGATTAAAGTAAATGATTTTCTCCAACTAAATGGCGCTCGATGCTGCTCGGAAAGGTTGAACAATGGTGCTCCTAGATGGCTTCGTTGAGAAGGAAGAATGGCTTCTTTGAGAAGGAGGAAGAAAGTTAAAGATTTGGGTAAAATTTGTTTTTATTCTTTAAGTTATAAGGAAGGGTAATTTGGGAAATGGAAAATAGCAACTAATGCTTTTGAACACTTTGCAAATAGTTTCAAAAAGTAGGTGGTTTTTTGAGGAAAGACTTTTCAACGACTTTTTTTGCAATAACTTTGTAAATGACGGTCGTTTTAATAATTTTCCCTTTCTTATTCTTACCCCACATTGCATGGCTTTTTTGTGGCGTTCATGTGTTGTGTTTTGCCACGTAGCCATAAGAGAAGTCCCAAACGACATAATAGCATGTGTAACTTATTTCTAGCATGCTTTTGAGTTAGCTTTTTGGGCATGCTTTTGAGTTGGCTTGTCACCATGGTTGACAAATCTTATAACTCCACCTATAACAGCACTACTTCGTTTAAAATAACATTAATAATAATAAAAATTTTGACTATCTTATATTGGAATTTTGTTAAATTTTTTAATATTCATGAACCAATTTTAACCTTATCTTACTTGGATTGCAGGATTTTTATTACAAAGGATTCTTGATCGACGATTCCTTGCGCTGCATTTGGATAACATTTCACGTGTTTGGGCCAAACTAATTTGCCAACAACCCACTATCACGAGATGTTGTCATGTGGAATATTTTACTCTTAGTGTTTTCTCATGTAAGCCCTTCCGTGAAACATTTATAAATGTGAATAAACATTAATTATGAGATACTCCACAAAATAGTATTTCGTGGCCAAGGAGGAATCAATTCTAATAAACATAACAAGTGATGTCATCCCATATATTAGTGGGTTGTTGGCAAATTGTTGTGGGGTCTATATGAAAAAAACCACTGATTGTGAGACGCTTCACATGGTAGCATCTCATAGGCCAAAGCAGGAGACAGCTCAGGTAAACATAGCAGAATATTACAACCCCACTACTCAATTCTCAAGCTACTTGTGGACCGCCGTTTTTGAATAGACTTGTACAAATCATTTAGCCACAATTTGGGTCACATCTTGTTCCAAGGGCAAAAGGTTTATATGATTTAGACTTTTAGTAAATAAAGGTGGCATTAGATCCCAAAAAGCCAAGGTCCGCAGTCTGTCGCTAAGCCAATTGTCTTATGCGACGCCTTCAAAAAAAAAATATATCTATTTTATGAAAATTTGTTATAAAATTATTTATTTATACTATATCAACATTCCTCATCCACAACGGCGTTATTATATCTTCAGTTATTCTTTCTGGGTAAACTATCAAACCTCCCCCAAGGTTTGATAGAATTACATTTCTTCTTATTTTTTGAAATAACACTAAGACCTAAGATTTTATTGACTATAACATTTATCCCTCTTCTCACAATCAGGTGTTAATAAATACGATGAATTTCATTAATTTTAACCTATTTTACCCTTGTGTAAAGTTAGTACTTAAATGATAATTTAACCACATAAGAACTTTTTAAATCTTGTACTCTGCCTTTATATAAGTTGAATAATTATTTCCATTTTAATCTTATGAAGGTGGCATTTATTTAGGTACTAATTTTACGAGGGAAAACGTTGAAATCTGCAAATTTAATTAAAATCTTTAGTTAACATTTAGAGTTACAAATCTAGCCCCACCCACCTGAAGCCTGCTTAACCCAACCCAAATAAAAACCTAAACTCGGTATTTTGTTTGGAGTTTAGGTTTGATGTGGTAGAAAGTTGAGCTCAAGTGAATCTGAGCATTGTTGCAAAACCCTTAAAAAGCTCATCTTGAACCTCTTTTTATGTATATTTATGTAAGTTGCCAAATTAATTTTAATCTAATTGCTTACATCATATCATAAAATCTTAAAAGAGTAGATGAACAATATACATAGCTAAATCACATAATCTAAAAAATGAAAGATAAAATCATTTATATCTTCTTCGTCATTCAAAATTTCTCGTCTCTAAGTTTTCGGTTTCTCTAGTGCCCATATTCAAATTAAGATTGTGCTTTTTTGCAAAATTTTGGAACATGTTTTTTTTTCTTTAGAAGATATTAATATCGAAATTTTCTTTTGTATATGTCATACGTGTTTATTAATTTTTTTATTTGCCAAGTTTTTATCTCCATACACACCATGTATTTACAAATTTAAATTATCTTTTTGGTTAGTATTTAAATTAATTTGGAGGATTTGTTTTTTGGTGTATAAAATTTATATATAGAATTGATCTCCAAATCATACATCTATAACAATATTTTAATTCAATGTACATATACATTTTATTAGGAAATGGTGATTTAAACATTAATTTTGTAAGATAAATGGATAAATTGTTTTAAAAAAACTGAGGGGAAGCATGCTTAATGAGTTTAAACCCAAAAAAGTAACATTTAAGTTGCATTTGGGCTTAATGAGTTTTTATGTAGGGGGTGACCCTAAACTCTTCAAATCTCACCCAACTTGTTCTACTTAGAGCTCTACTAGCAAATTAGCAATTGATGGATGGAGGGTAAGTGTTACAACCAAAAAATTTGGGGGGGGGGGGAATGTTATTTCATAAACATAGAGATATCTTTCTGTAATTGTATGAAACCTGAATTTTTTGCCCTTTTCGGCAATTTGAAGTTGAGAAAAGCATGACAGAAAAGGCATGCTTTACAGACGCCTAAACCCAGACGCATCGTTAACGTCATTGTCGCAGTCTCTATCTGTTGGTTTGCAACTAGTTAGAGCCCCAAGTACGGATCCATTGCGTTTTGTAAATATTTCTTCTTACATCAGCGGCTCTGTGAGAACAGATCTGTGTGAATTTATGCGATTGACGATCTAATTTCTTGAAACAGCGGATAATTCGGTATTCGAGCTTCCTGACCGTCCTTCGATTCGTGTGTTGTCTTTCCATTTGGGCTTTTTGAATCGATGTTTTAGCGCTTTGTATTAGCAGTTATTCAAAGGTTAGCTTTCTTGTGCTAATTTTCTGTTCGAAAACTTTCGTAGCCTGCCACAATTGACATTTTCAGTGCTTCGAGAATCAATATATGTGTTTCTTTTTGGTGGGTTTCAGCGCACGTTTTTGATGTTCCGTGTCGGGTTCTTTTGCTATTGTTCTTCTCTGGTTTGAAGCGCAGATTGCGTGTTGTCGGTTTGTTGGTGATCATCTAATTTGCGTCGAGGATAAGAACGACGGAGGATCAGAACGGGAGATTTTCGACTTCTTGTTGGTAATTACGTCGCTCTAAGTGCTTATAGTTTACAGTTTTTGGTTTCAAGAATGATTCAGTTTTGTTGTTTGTTTGAAATACATTCAAATTTATTGCATTCTAGGTTTACAAAGGGAAATTTAGCTCTTTGTCTCTCTGTTTTTTTTTCTCTCTCTCTCTTTCTCATGATGTCTTGGATTTCTTTGCTTGTTAATCTTAGCACGGGTTCCATTAGAATAGTTGATTTGTTAAGGAAGCTGTGTAACTTAATGGAAGAAAGAGTCACTATCTATATGGTTGCGAGTGAATTTTAAACTCACGTTCCTGGCCAGCTTTTATTGATTTAAAATGTATATTTACCGACAGAAAGCTGTCCCAATAGTCATATCTACTCGATTTGTAGTACCATCATAGTACTTTGTCGTGGATTTGTAACTTTGTTACAACAAATATTTTTCTAACGTTGAATGGAAAACTGTGTTGGTATATAAGTATATATTCTGTTAGCGTTGAATGTAATCTGTCATAGTACATCATTTATGTAGCTTCAGGGGAGAAAATTGGCTATAATCTCTATTTTGGACAGCATGTCATAAATATGTGCTTGTTCATTTTGTCTCTGTTACATTCTTATAATTTTTCCTGTCAGTTACAGCTTCTCTGATTTTACCTGAAAGATGGTTGCGTTTGGGAAAAAGTTGAAAGAAAGAGAGATTCAAGAATGGAAAGGGTATGAATTACTTATACCATATGCAGATTTATGATCTTGTAGAGATATGTTATTATAAATTTTTTTTCTTTTTCGAAAATTTGAGAAAGCTCACTCTTCTGCCTGGGATTTATCTCTTTGGGGTTTGAAATCCATCCATTTCCTGACAGTTTCTGTGAAAATTATGTGGTCCCAGAAAATATTTAAACATTGTAAGCTATACTTCCACCAAAGTCTAACATTATTCAATGCAAAATGATTCTTAATGAGAAAAGCACATGTGTAGATGTTACTATAGTTATTCTGTTCGCTTGTTCCCTAACCAGTTTTTAGTGGCATATTTTTCCTTGAGAACCAGATTCACATGAGATCCTCAAAATGATGGTAGTCATCTCTTTAGGTAAAAAATAGTTTCTATCTTGCAGTATCTAAAAATAATACGCAGAAAAGCACATACGAACTTCTACAGAACACTAACTAGTAATAATATTAAATCACATTATCTTTATTATCCATGCCTGCAAAATTTAATGCTTCTAAAGGTCTAAGTTTCTTTGGATTCTTAAAATTATTAATGTTAAGGATGTTAATTGGACCATAATTTTGTGCAAAAGCTTCTACCCCTGGACACGCTATGTTCCCGAGATTTTTTGATGCAAAACTTATTACTGAGCATTGAAAAGGTTGTCATGAGTGATTGTACCCTGAAATGGTAACATTTGGAACCCGCTTCCATACACTTATTCTATTCCAGGAATGTAAGATTCATTTGGCATAGAGAAAAATGAACAGATTCCAATCTCTATAAACCGATTCATAATGCCTAAGTGAAAATATTACAGCAGATTAGTTCCACAAGGCCCATCTTTTTAGATACATAGTAGTTAACCATAAGTAAGTTACTGCCTAAAAACTTTTTATGAGTCATCATGATTTTTATAATCCTTTATAATTGGTATTCTTGGAAGAAGTTATATTCCTCATTTCCTATACTCAGTTGTGTTGTGTTTATAATATTAGGTCCCAATTGTATTGTATTAATCGTTGTTGTCATTTTCCATGCCTCTGAGTCTCTCATTGAACATCTATCCTTATTTATGGAATATAATTACTTATATGTTGGTCTAAGGTTTAATATTTATATCAAAATGCCAATAATCAATTGTTTCATTAACTGGCATTTTTTAGGCTCAGCTTCTAGACAAGAAAATTTTTTCCACTTGCTTACAATTTGTGTCTCTCCAGATCCTACATTAAATATAAGTTAATGAAGAAAAAGGTAAATTATTACGCCCATCAAATTGAGATAGGAGCACAGGATCTTCGTCAAGTTCTCAAGGACTTCTCAAGAATGCTGGATAACCAGGTACAGTAGAGCTATAACTGTACAAAACTACTTTTTGGCATCAACTTCGCCCCACCACTTGAAATTAAAATGAAAGTCTGAATAATATTTCTTTCTGATTGTGTAGAAATACTGTAAACTCTAGATAAGATCTAGTTGAAATTGGTTGTAGCCTTGGTAACATGAGTATATTGTTGTAATTATGCATTATGTCCTTTTGCCTTGTTAGGAATATGCATGCATATTGTTAGTAAATGTTAGTAAATTGTTTTTAGAGTTAAGGGAAAGGTTGTGTATTGGTTAGATTCACATATAACATCTAGAGGAGGGGTTGATTGATCTGAGGATTAACACAAATATTTGTAATGGAATCTAATTGGTGTCTAAAGAGGGCTTATAATAGCTAGAGGAAGGGTTATTCCTATATCTTTATCTATTTTCTTGTATATTCTGGATAGATTTAGCTTTAAATTAGTTTGAAGTATTTATAAATTTCATAAACATATAATTTGGTTAGAATTTTAAATATTTGGAGGTCTTAGATACTTGTAAATTTTTACGAATCTTAAAGATTTCGGATTTTTAAACTTTAGGAAACTTCTAAATATTAGGATCTCTAAGATTTTGGAATTTTAGAAATTTTAGGAATTTAAACTTTCTTAGGAATCTTACAAATTAGGAATTTTAGGCTTTTAGACACTTGCCAAGTTTTTAGTAAACTTTCGATTTTGTAAATTTTTAGAAATATTATAGTCATAGTGGTTCTTAGCAAATTGGAGGTTTTTATTTTTTATTTTTTGAAATTGGTAAACCTAAGGAATTTAGTAATTTTATAATTTTTAGAAATTTGACGTAATTTAAAATGTGAAATTTTGATGCGGTGACTGGTTCACTGAACCAGGGTTGGTTGAGTGTAGCGTGCTTAAGTTAACATCTTCCCAATTACTTAATTGAACCCCTTGATCAAATATCTGGTTAGAGACCGGTTTTTTTTTTTTTCGTGATTCATTTAATGATTTCCATCTACACCTGATTGGACCATTGGATTGTAGTGATTCCTTTGACCCGAACCAAACTGGTGCACGTTCTCACACTAGTCATTGAGACCATACTGCAGCTTATATAAATTTAAATAACAATGAAGTTTATAAGCTCTTTGCAAACGCTTTGAAGATGCATTAGCTTGCACTTGTTCTTTATCTGTTTATATGTTTTATATTTTTGTTTTCGAGATTGAGAAGGCAGTCACATTTCTGTTGGATTATGGCCTTCTTCATGGCACAATATGTTGTCATGATTTGCCACTCAAAAAGTAATGTTACTGCCAATTACTTTAAGTTGACGACAAAATACTTTGCTTGTTCTGCAATTTCAGATTGAAAAGATTGTTCTCTTCTTGTTGGAACAACAAGGTCTACTTGCTAGTAGGGTAGCGAAGATTAGAGAGCAGCATGATGCTCTTCAACGACAGCCAGATATGTCCCAAATATGTGAACTAAGAGAAGCATATAGAGCAGTGGGGAAGGATCTTTTAAGGCTTCTCTTTTTTGTTGAGATTAATGCTATTGGCCTTCGTAAGATATTGAAGAAGTTTGATAAACGGTTTGGCTATAGATTTACTGATTATTATGTCCAAACTCGTGCAAATCATCCTTATTCACAACTGCAGCAAGTTTTCAAGCATGTGGTAAGTTATCTTGTTCATAATTAATCTTTTTGTTTGCCTTCTTTCCAAACATTTGTTAGTGTGATTCACAATTCTGAATAGTTTCTTGGTTTTTTTTTGTTCTTCATACTATCATTTATAATTCTACATGCAGCTTTTAGGATCAATATCATTCATGAGTTTTTCGGAGAATAATTTACTTCTCTTAATGCGGATGAAGGAATTACTGACAAATTAAGGTAACATGCAGGGTATTGGGGCTGTTGTAGGAGCCCTATCTCGCAATCTTTCAGATCTTCAGGACCGTCAAGGAAGCTACTTATCAATTTATGATCAGCCTACTCTTCCTCTCAAGGTTTTATATATATCTATATCTGTATCTATATGATGTCATACAGACTTTGTTGTTATAGTTTAAGCAATTGGCAAGGGCTTGCTTCAATATAAAATGATGGCGTCTGATGGTGTTATATGCAGGATCCAGTCATTGATTCTATAAAAACAGCTGTAGACAAGTTAACACACTCAACAAACTTCCTTCATTTTCTAGGACAACATGCTCTCATTGTTCAAGAAGAGCTACCAACTTCAGCCGAGGATCTTGTTGATGACCAGAGATATCATTTTATGTCATTACTGTTGAACTTAGCAAACACATTCCTTTATATGGTGAATACTTATATTGTAGTCCCAACTGCTGATGACTACTCATTGAGCCTTGGAGCTGCTGCAACAGTTTGTGGTGTTGTGATTGGGTCGATGGCCGTTGCACAGGTGTTTTCTTCAGTATATTTTAGTGCATGGTCAAATAAATCATATTTCCGGCCTCTTGTGTTCAGCAGTATCACTCTTTTTGTGGGGAATACTTTATATGCACTGGCTTATGATTTTAACTCATTACCTGTTCTTATAATCGGGCGTCTGTTTTGCGGGTAAGTTGATTCGTTTGTTTCTCCTGCACCTGAATGACCAAAAAATCCCAATATGTGCACTGTTGGACAAGTTTGTTTTAGCACATTATATTATCTGCAGTGCAGTCTTTTTTTTTTTTGGTTGGGGACACATTTTTTATAAGCTTTATACATGATTTAGTTATTCAGTTTTCTACACTTAATTGAGAAGATTATTAGCAATTTAAGCTTTTGTACATGGTTTAATTTGTCATTTAGTACGCTTTTCCATTAATTGAATATTCTATCTTTGATTTAATTATGAAATTAGTTTGACTTTATTTGGCCTTACCATGAGAAACCATTAGTAGAACCATGCTCTACAAATTATATTAACCCAAAATAACCAACACCAATTTTGAATGCTCAAAATGTGGATTGCAAAATGAACCATACTCTCCTGTTTCGAAAGGTGAAATAAAAAGAAGCAAAATGAAGGATGAAAAGAGTTTTCCAGATGGATTGCAAATTGCAACAGGAGATGATTTCAAACTCAAAAGTTCACAAGGTTATCGATTATATGTTAATCTTCTATAAGTACCTTCCAACCAGTATGTGAACTCTGATCTAGCATAAAAACTTTTGAGAATATTTACATTTCTTTTCACAAAGAAATATCTTCTAGAAGTGGATCAAGTTCCCTTTTTTTTTCATTTTTCTCAAAAGTTGCCAAAAGGCATAAGCATAAATAGGAAAAAAAATAGCATCATTAAGAGTGTGTCACATATTAAGCAGTTGGGTTTTATTGATGGGGCGTGGTATTAAGGCTGTTGATGAGAGTATGAGATGATGTTGATGGGTTTTGGGAGAGGGAATCATGTGTTTGTGGTGTATTAGTCTTGCTCACTGAATTCCACTCTGGTGAAATTTCACTCGTTCTGGTGGATTCCGTTTATTTATTTTTGTGGGTGGGCGGTTTGGTGTTAAAAACCTACCTTATTTCGACTGTTTCAAGTGATATTTAGCCTCGTGCTTTTTGAGTTTTTTTGTAAAAAAGAAAAAACAGTAGATATATTTAAAGAAGAGGGGAGGCCCCCCCCCCCCCCCCCCCAGACTCCATGGAAAAAAAAGAAGAGTGAGGGAGGGAGGAATGGGTGAAAAGGGGGTCATATCTATTTGTCATCCTCCGTCCAATTAAAATCCCATGAGCAACTCTTGAGATGCTTGAATGGGTCAACTGAAGAATTGGGTTGGTGGTGTGGGGGTGAGGGTGAGGGGAGAGAACCTATAGCATAGACCATTGCACAAATAGATTAGACTCCTTCGCTCCCTCCTAAGATAGTAGCATTATATCCTTTTGAGAGTTTCTCATTTGGATATGGCAAATTATGTGGCGGAATAATACAGCTATGAGATGCCTGATTTTTGAATTCTTTGATACAGCTGGTGAGTTTGCAACGGAAGCGTATTTGAAAGTGCATACTGCGTTAGAAAAACTAACCCATAGGATTTTTCACAATGCTGGTTACTTTGGAGAGGTATTTTGATTGATATAACGTGGTAGGTATGGGATGAATTTGATTTATGATTATTAGGCTCGTTGGACAAACTTAGGTATAGTGGACAGGCTGGAGAATGATCTTGGGTACATTGGATATTCTCAAGAAGACATGAAGCTGCAGATGAAGTGAAAGTATTTATTGTATAACTATTAAGATAAGCTTTTTGATCAGACGATTTCTCTTTAGACAAAGGAGCATGTTTGAGGAGTTCAAAATTTGATTTTGGGGAATTGAAGATTAACATAAACTATCTGCTGGTTCAAGTCAGGGTTGAGGACTGAATCTGTAAAATAGACGATGATGCATTGTTTTTTTTTTATTATTATTGAGAATACTTTTTAGATGGAGTATTTTAATTGTTTACTAAGGCATTGGGTCAGACCCTTCCGTAGCTATTCCCTTGTGCATAGATGGAGATCTATCTCTAGGTATCCATCTGCCCTGCCAAAACATCCTTCCTGATATCTGTTCTTTGTGCTCGATTGGGACAATTTGTTTGCTTCAAGGAAGCATCTGCCGACTTACTTGGTCTTTGTAATGACTGCAATACCTTGGGCCAGATGGAGAAGGAATGATTCATCTGGTAGTATCCATATTGGTCAGACCTTCCTCAGAGAAGCGGTTCACTTGCATGTTTTTACCTAGGAGATTGTTTTTGTCTGAGCTATTATGTTCATAAGCTATTTTAAGTGAACATTATGGAACAGATGAATACCAAGCTCAATTGTTCATCATCTTTGCATCCAAATAGTCAGAGAAATGTTGAAGTTGTTAATCATAATATGGGTGATTTCTTTGTGTTTAAATGATTATTTATTGACACGGATATTAATTTATTTTACAAGGTAAAAACTTGCCATCAACATTAATGATGCTTTTGAAGTTATGATTATGACATTGTGATTTATATCTAATCCTGCGAGTACAATGTCACCAAAAAGATCTATGTCTCATGGTTATAGTATATCTAAGAATGCATGGTAACTGTTCTCACATATGAGGACTAACACAAGCAATCCTTCCAAATTAAGTTCTAATGCCTGCCATACATGTACCCATCTGTTTAAATTAAATGCTCACAAGACCTTCTATATCTGAGAATGCATGGTAACTGCTCTCTCTCTCTCTCTCTCTCACTCACAGATGGGAAGTAAATTGTTGTGTGAGTTCATGCGTGAATACCATACAACTTGCATGAAATTTAGATCTCTATTACCAGTGGATAACAAAGTTTGCTAAAGTCCTCAACTAAGGAGGCTAAGTCTGTTACTGCGATTATATGGACAAATTGATGACTCAGTGATGATCATGGGAGCAACAGATTACTCCAATACCAAGTTCACAATGTTAAACTTCTACTAATACCATTGAAGTTTTTATATTTCACAAAGGCTGCTACGTAGCATTATTTCTACAACATTTTAGGTTTGAAATATATGGCGCTTGGTTTAATTCTATGTTCTAACTGGGGTGTCCTACTTTTATAATCTGTATGAACATGATTTCTTTCGTATTTGATATCTTTAAGCTAAAAATCGCACTGAGATTACATTATTATGCGATTTCTATTGATAAGATTACATATTTGTTTCTATTACATTTCGCTGGTTGTTGTAAAAGGGCTGCATTTCCATGAATTTATAATTTTTGAATTTGTTGATGAAACTGTATCAGATGTTCAGTGTTTAGATAGTCTAGATAGTCTGAGTACCTTTTGTATGCTTTGACATGATCACATGTATGAACATTTCAGATTGGGTTCTGCAAGAGCTGTTAATCGGCGTTATATCAGTGATTGTGTGCCACCTAGAATACGAATGCAGGCTTCAGCTGGATTTGTTAGTGCAAGCGCCCTTGGAATGGCATGTGGTCCTGCCCTTGCTGGTTTGCTTCAAATTAAATTCAAGATTTACAAGATCACATTTAATCAAGTTACTTTACCTGGTTGGGTAATGGCTCTGGCATGGCTAGTCTATTTAGTATGGTTGTGGATATCATTTAAAGAGCCATCTCATATGATGGAAGAGAATCCCGTGACTCAGAAATCTAATGTTGGTACGTCATTTCAGTTATACACGATTTGAGCTGTGTATTTTGGTGTTGCTCTGTTTTGATTTTATTCACCTCACCTTCTTCTAGCTTCTCGATTTGGTCTCCCTTACCTATTGAGTAAGCTTTTGAAGGATCATATTTTGATAGCAATTTCCTTAAACACAGATGTGTCTTTATATTTGGTGATAAGAGGTTTTCCCCTTGTTTTTTGTACTTATATTACTTTTTAGTATTATTGACGACACCAGCAATGGTTTTATTGATAAATTTATCAGACTTTAATTTCTGAAATTGTTGGGAAAAAAGGGTTCATGGGCCTTTATATTAGGATTTCCGTTTATTCATCTATATTTCTTTACTAGTTTATATGAAAGCCACTATTTGCTTCTGATCTTATGATAAGTCCAACTTGTTATAATTTTAAAACATTTGAGAACAATAAATATTGTGATTTTGTTCTTATTATAGAATCTCACTGTTCCTTTTTTCAACTTTTGAGTATATTTTTCTGTGCTCTTGAAATTGTCCACATGTTACAACTTACAACTATTTTCTTATATTGAACAACTAAAATTCATTTAAAAGTATAGCTTGGAGAAGAAATATTTGGGATATACAATGGAGACCTCAAAGCAACGTTTTAAGTATTGGCCGATAGGACTCGGTATCGGCTCGAGGCAATATCGAGTATGGCACGATATGAGAGGTTTTTTTTTGGGGAAGTATCAGCCGATACGACTCAGTATCGGGCTGGGCCGATACCGAGTTTTTAAACCTTGCCTCAAAGTGCCATCTTTAATGAGAAGATCAATCACTTCAGAGTGAGCACTTCTAAGCAGATGGCTGTTTAAAATCTCAATATTATAATGTGGTTCTCCACCCTTCTTATAAAGTGGAATTAGTAAAATTCATGATCTTCTATCTTTGGGATGCCTCAAACTTCTAATTTGTTTGTAAAATCATTAACTGAAACCTGTCTAAATTGTGGAAAATCGGTTCACTGCTACTCTATGCATTTGCTCCTTCTTCAAAGCTTGGAGGAGTTTTGAGTTGAGCATATTGACATGCTCTTTTCTATGCCATTGGGGTGGAGTGAATTATTCCGGTTCAACACTGAAATTTTCGAATTTTCTATTATCAATCATGGCGTTGGGCTGTAGTCACCATATAAAATTGGTAGTAGGTTTTCACTTTTCATAACACTTAGTATGTTTTGGGCATAGCAGGGGCGAAGCTAGAAAATTGACTTAGGAGGAGCAAACAATAAGTTAGAATAAATTCAACTACATCAACAATTAAATGTTCTATAAAAATTATTTTTAAAAAAAATTTTAAAAATTAGGTGTTGGAAAAATCCTTTGTGAACTAATGAATGATACTTATTCTCAATTATTTTAAAAAAGTATCACTAATTTTCAATCACCAAGAATTAGGTGATTGAATCTAGGTTTTTTAGTGATATTAACCTCATTAAAAATGTCCTTAAAGGAATTCTTAACCTCATTAAAAGATGATAATAAACAACTTGCTTACAAGTGTTTTGAGGAAATTTTTGAAAGAAATCCTTAATGAACAGTAAAATGATACTCATTATCAATTATGTTTAAAGAGTATCACTCATGCCCCCACTTGGCTCCGCCCATGGGCATAAGGCAATAGTACAAAATGATGTGTTATAGGTGGTGCTTGTGATTGCCTTGACTTTGGCAGATGGTAGTATGCCTAATAGTTTCCTTTTTGCCCCAGTTATTCTTCTATTGGGTTGTGTAAATGGTAGTTGCCATTGGCTTGTGTTTCCTCTAAATCCTTTTTTGGGTAGGTGGTTTGATGTAGGCATTTTGATGCTAAATAGGCTGGCTTTGATCTGGGGATCCAGAGTAAGGTATTTCTTCTTGTCATGAGGTCTATTGACAGACTTTTTGATTGATTTTACTTTGGGTTGGGCTAGATTCACATGGTTGAGGAGCTAGAGGAGGCTAGCTCTCTTAAATCTATACATATTTTTGTCTCATCTCCTCGTTAAATGATAATTTCAGTGGTGGAGCCAGTAGAGGCTAGCTCTCTCAAATGAGTTGCATGTTCTTAACAAATTAAAGGAATTCAAAAAGGTAAATAAAAAATGGAACAAAAAATTATTCAAGAGATTGGGCAAATAAAATTAAATGTGATGTACTACATAAAGAAAATAGGTGAGAAGATGAAGACACAAAGAAGAATGCTTCACAGGTAAAATCTAGGATGGAATTCAAGCAAAAAGCTTGGTTTATGAAAATCTGTGTTGTTAAAATCTAGAGCTTGTTCATTGAAATCTGGGGAAAAAGATACAAGCTTTTTGACAAGATGGCCGATACTTGGAAATTTGGAATAGGATAAATTCCAGTTGGAAACTGGAGGTGACTGAGGATGATGTAAGAGTGATTAAGAAAGAGGCTGTGAGCTTCTGTAGAATCTTATTCATGGAAGAGGTGTATGGACCACTTCTAGATGATAGATTTTGATGCCATCTCTGATCATGAAAGCAGTGAACTTTATACCCTCTTTCGAGGATATTATGGGGTTACAAGTGAAGTAAATGGTGACAAAATACTTGCCATTGATGAATTGTACTTAGCTTTCTTCAATTTGTTGGCACAATGTAAAAGCTGATGTCATGAGGGCTATTGAGGAATCTTTCACTTGCTCGATGTTTTAGAAGTGTTGATATTCTAGTTGTATAACCTGATCTTGAAGAAAGGTGCCCTTTGTGTTAAGAGGGAGGGAGGGAGGGAGTGCTGGCACTCTGGGCATCCTACTTTAGGGAAACCCAAGTTCTGTTTTGTTTTTTTGTGATTCCAGAGAGATGTCTTCTGAACTACGATTTATTCTTTTTTTAATGATGAGCATATTGTTCATTTCATGGATTAGTATCTCAAATATTTACATAATTTCATCTTTTAATTCGGAAAATTGGACCCTTCTTATGGCAGAATCAGTAGAAAATGAAGCACTGGAAAAGGGTCTTACTCAACCATTGCTTTTAACTTCAGAAGATAGGCAACTCAGTGAAGATGGTGACCCGGAATGTGATGGCAGTGAAGAAGCTTCTGAAGAATCGCATAACCCTGTCACTTCAATTGGGTCAGCATATAGATTACTGACACCATCTATTAAGGCATGGAGCTAATTTTAAGTTTCATTTGAACTTATCAATTTCTACATTATTAATTACATCAAAGTTATCATTTTTCTGTTATGGAAAATTGAAACAGAAGCATGTAAGGCTAGAAATTATTTTGTTATGCACTGATACAGTCTTTTTTTCCCCGTTTTCCTTTACCCCTTGATGTGGGATATCTTCAATTTTCTGGTTCTCAAAATTTCAGCATTATTCACCACACCCTGCTCTGCTGTTACTGTTTAGTACATTTGATGTGAGGACAGAAGTTGGAAATTCATTTCTGTTAAGAAGAATGCATTTTCATTATTATTATTATTATTTCAAAACTTTACCGTGTACGTAAAAGTTACTTAATTTAGAAACAGAAGAATCTGTTAAATATTCTTTCTGGAAGTATATGCTCAATGAAAAAGTGTCCACCAAATGCCAAAACCATTGATTGATGTATAGTCCCCTGATAGATAATTTTAGATGCTGTAAGAAAAAGCTGTCCAGCTTTTTCTCTTATATTAACATTAGTATTTGGCTGAAAACGAACACAAGTTTTGATCTTTATGGGAATGTTGGAACTTTGTATTCTTCATGTTCAGGGAGCACCATGTATCCGGTCTAATCTGTAAATTTCCATCCTGACAATTTCAGTCCATTGTTTCCCCATTTGAAATTTTTGTTTAGGTTTTGTTCTTAGCAACATCAATATCTAAGTAGTGTGTTATTCTTATATGTTTTGTAAATCTGTAAAATGAGTGAGCATTTGACTACAATAGGACTAGAAAGGTTATGCTATCCTTCAGTCTTTTCACAATTTTGTGTTGAAAAACAGTATGCTAGCATGTCATGTAAATTTTGTTTCCAATGAGGTCTTTTATGGCATCTTTCTCAGTTTAGTGAAAGTTGATTATTCATGACATGCTTGGAGATCTATGTTTATTTTCATTTGTTACCTTTGTACTAGAATTTTCTTGTTTCCTGCAGAAAAGTGATTAATCATTTGTAGCTAGTTGTAGCTTAGAAATTATTTCGATCTAGTGTATGTAGCTGAACTTTTTCATGTTATTTCTGTCAAAAATGAAAAAGAAGTATTACTGTATCATAGCGATATCTCTAGTTGGAGCTAAATAATTATGAACTCTTAGGTGATTCCTCATTTTAATTATCTTATGTTCACCAGGTCCAGCTATTGATTTATTTCATGCTCAAATATGCTATGGAGATTTTAGTTTCTGAATCTAGTGTCATCACCACATACTACTTTAATTGGTCAACCAGCAAAGTTGCAATTTTTCTTGCATGTCTTGGTGTGACAGTTCTTCCAGTAAACATTGTCGTTGGAAGCTACATTAGCAACATGTTTGAAGACAGGTAAACCTTCAGGATGGTATTATTTGATTTTGATCAATTTGTGATCTTTCTTTCGGTGTCTGGTTTTCCTTATTAAGAAGAATGGGACTCTTGTTGCAATGTCAAGTTTCTCTAAAATTTGTGGGGTGGACTTTAATTGCAATTTCAAAATTCCCTAAATAGTCCATCCTTTGCTAAGGGACTCCCTGTATTATCAGCCCACCGCTTCAGAATATTGAGACTATTTCTTTTATTTTGTTCTTTTGTAAATTTTCAAAGTACAAAAATTCCAGCTCCATGTGCCTTTTTTGTTCCACTGATGACATTTGAAATGCCTTAAGTTCTGATCTGTGTGGTGCTGTCTTGATCAGCTGATGCATCTTCCTAAATGACCTATGTGCAGGCAAATTTTACTGGCATCTGAAATCGTGGTGTGCATTGGCATACTTCTAAGCTTCCATACCATAGGCCGATATACTGTTCCACAATATGTCTGCTCAGCACTCATCACATTTGTAGCTGCTGAAGTTCTTGAAGGTACTATCTGGAAATTTTATCTGGATGAAATGCTAGATATTTATTTTGTATGACTCTCTCTACAAGGAATAAACGCTTTATATCAACCAAACTAAAGCCAGTTTATATAAAATATTTCTTTGGTGGGTTTACTTGGCTTCATTACTAAAGAAGGATGATTTGCTTGATCCAGGTGTTAATCTCTCTCTCCTATCACAAGTCATGTCATCCAGGCTTTCCCGAGGGACTTTCAATGGTGGACTGCTTTCAACTGAAGCTGGGACCTTGGCTCGAGTGGTTGCTGATGGCACGATAACACTAGCTGGGTACTTGGGTCGAAGCAAACTCTTGAATGTAACCCTACTTCCATCACTCATCATTTGTTTATCCTCCATCGTTGCTACCTGCTATACCTACAACTCTCTATATTGATTCATTTCCATCTGTTTTGAGAACTATCATTAGTAGTTCCTTCTTATCCTTTTATTTCTACTATTCTTTCGTTTCTCTTTTTATTTTCAATTGTATTTTATTTATCATTCTTCAAAATCCCTTTATCCTTACATATCAATGTTTACATTACAAGAGAAATTTCTCATCGATCAGGCCCTTTCATTTGAACTAGTTACATTCCAAGTCTTTGATACCTCTGTTAATAAGATCCACTGCCCTAGATGCTGGTCTTTTTTTTTTTTACCTTTTTCCTTTCTTCATGAAATAAAGAACCCAGTTTTCTTCATCCAATTGCAAGTGTAGGCATGCATTAGTCATGATAACAGTAGTTAGAATCCCAATTTTCCAGTTTCCATGGATTTGTTTATAATCTGGTGTTTATGGAAGGATCTATTTCTCTCTAAACATATGAATTAGGGAAAGCTTTTACATTTTCCTTTCTGCTATTAGTATAAATTATTCCTCATTATCATTAGAGAGATGTTGGGAGTTGCATTCCAGTAGATCGTCCTACCTTCAGAGATCATAACGATCTTATCTGTTTTCATCCTCCTTGAGCAATGTAGGATCCAGGTAGGGAGGGCAATGGGGTGGGTTATGAGTTTAGCCAATATCAAAACCTAACCCGCCTTTATCAGGTTGGTAATGGGGCGGGTTGGGGTTAATCCGGCTGAAGTTTAAAATGTTTAAAAAAAAAAAATGGAATATATATATATATATTAATAATATATTTATTTATTAATCAAATATGTATTTTTTATAAATGATATATATGAAAACATATTTGAAATCTACGAAGTCCAGTTGGTAACAACAGTGCCCGAGCGGAGAGACATCACAAGCTGCCCAACTGCCTGCAATTATCATTACCCAAAAAAAGTACCTGCAATGAAAGCGCCCCCATGAGCGCTTGTCCCAGTTGTTTTTGGCTGAATTTTATGACACCGTCATGGTTGTTTTTCATTTTCACACAAAGATTGAAACTGAAATAGTAATCAAAAGAAGCACCAGCCTCTCTCATTTCACTTGGCCAGATCAAAAGGGATAGGGTTTTAATTTTTTATTTCTTCTGTCCTAGCTAGCTTCTCACATGGCATTTCTTGTTTTGTTTTTCTGGTCTGTCGGATGAAAATGAAAACAGTTAAGACATGATGGGCAGGTGGGCATTGAAATATGGGACTTATATAGCACAAATTAGCCACTGAAGTATGGTTTTTAGCTTTTAATAGAAGGCTCAGGAGACAGCATGAGAATAGTAAACATGAAATAAGGATTTTGTAATCATTTGTCATTTTTATCAATATTAGTGGTAGCACGTGTATGCTGCACAATTATACCATAGAAGTAGGGCTAGGGTTTAAATTTGAAGGTGAAAAGAGAGGTGGATGTGGTTGTTATAGTTAGGGATTCTTTTGGTTGTAGAGGACAATCTTTGGAGAAAAAAAAAGGAGGGTTAGAATCTGGAAAATATTCCCCCAGTTGGCTTTACTAATAATATAGATACAGATATAGATTTTTGGTTACCCTTTTCATTTATGGAGAAAAAGTAGTGGTGCTAACCGTGCTACGAGTAAGACAGTCAACAGATCGAATCTATATCCAAAATTAACCCAAATTTCGATCCCAAATTGTGCTTCAAGTCTATTGAAACTTGAGTATAATTAATTTTTATTCAGGGCTATTTCGTAGGAGAATTCATAAGATAGTCAACAAATCCTAATTTATATTACTAGTGCAACTGCCTTGGCAGTTGCCATTACATTCATGTAAGTGAATTTCTATGTACTTTATACATTATGAAGACTTTAAGACAATGAATTCCTGTGGTGGAACCAGGCTATGTCTAGAGGGGGCAATTGACCCCCCTAAATTTTTATTTTTTAATTAAAGGTATATGTTTTTCTATATATTTTAATTGAAATTTATGTTTTGCCCCCCCCTAAAATTTCTGGTTTGCCCCTCTATCTCCATGAAATTTCTATATTTTATGTATAAGTGTTAATTGAAAATTCTTTTTGCCCCCTCAGATTTGGAGTCCTGGTTCCACCACTGATGAGTACCACAGTAATTGTATTAGTTGGTGTGTGTGCATACTAAACACATGTAAAAATTAGAAAGTTGTGAATAATTGTTAAATCGATATCATAGTCCTTAAATTTTTTAGAGGTATATTAAAGGAATAAGCATAGTTGGTAAACTGAAGGGGTTAGAATTAAAGTCTTTTAAACTTTTGAAGGAAAATATTGAGAAACCAAATGTTAGGCCAGCGTCTCCAATCTTCATATTATAATAGTAACTAATAGATGGATGGATTATTTTACATAAAAAGAAAGGCTTTATAAGTTTTATTTTTTGAATTCAGATCAAAACATGTACTATCAATCATAATTTTTAATCTAATCCATTTGAAATCATAATTGTTAGGTGCATACGATTGAACTTACCCTTAGCCTTTTGACCATGGGCAGCTATATATGGAACTACCATTACACCATGCATATTGTACAACTCCAATCATTTAATCGGGCATGTGGCCCACTTTATGGGTCTTTTTTTTTTTTTGGATGTGGCCCACTTTATGGGTCGTGAATCGTGATTTCAAGCAATTCCATTTAAAGTCAAATGGTGTATATTAAATGCCACACCTACCAGTTTTACGGTTAGAAATCGCTGTAGGGTTAAAAAAAAAAAGAAATCGCTGTAGGGCTCGGTTCTGAATGGTCAAGTCTGAAGTCTATATTTAAAGTTCAACTGACAGCCATGCATTGAACCTTTTTCTAATTAACGAATCACAGTCTTGCAGTAGGGAAGCTACGGGATATTTTTGCTAGAGAAGATGTGAGCTCAGATTTCATATTAATTGTATCATAACTTCATAAAGTAATAAAGCAACATACAGCTTAAATGTATCCACAAAAGTGTCTTTTCTTAAGTGGCCGCTCAGTTGGACGAATCCTCGTTCTTTAAAAGCTCACATGTTAAGTTTTATATTTTGTACTCTTTGATATACATAGTTACACCATTACTTATAGTTTAAAAATTTAGGTGTGACGGGTGTATAACATAAATTAAAGCAATAAAGGCACACCTGATCTCTATAGGGACTTCCGTAATTGAAATGGTTTCAAGTACTGAAAACCCCACATCTAAGCCAACTATTCCAAAAATGCCCTTATATCAGTCACTCAAATGGATTGTACAAATCAATAAAATGACTTGTACAAGTTAGTACACAATGTTAATAGAAGGTATAAGTCATTTTATTGACTTATATAAGCCATTTTATTGTCTCTACAAGTTATGTGAGTGAGTGGTTTAAGGGCATTCTCGGAAGTGAATTGTCACTAAAAAAGTAATTACTTTGATAAAGGTACATTAAAAGTTAAAACTCAAAACTTTGCTAATTGAATTTTAATAATTTTCAAAAAGTATCACTAAAAGTTAATTTTCCCAAATTTTATTCATGTATCTCCGTTATTCTGCAGATTCTTTCATTCAGAGTAGGAAGTCATGTGTTCGACTTCTGGGGTGAGTTTGTCTTGTCATTTCTTTGTATATAAGGTGTGAACAGTGTGTTTGTCCTCCCCATATATGTTTCTATGCAAAGTTACATTGTGTAGAGAAGTGCTAAGTTTCATATTTTGGGCCCTCTCATATATATGGTTACACCATCATGTATTAGTTTAAGCTTTTTGGATGTAACAATTGTTTAATATGGATACACCATGACGTATTAGCTTAAGCTTTTGGGTGCAATAATTATTTAATATAGATACACCTTTTCCTATATGCAACTGAAATGGCTTAAAGCAATGAAATCCCACATTAACAAAGCCAAATCACTAAATCTATTCATCCATTACCTTCTACATGTTCTTTCACCAAGGGTAAGAGAAGTGGGGAGAAAGATCTAGAGAGAGAGAGAGAGAGTTGAAACAGGTCTTTGCAGATGGATAACTGAAGTAATTAAATATCAAAGACATAAAGATCTGTACTGCTATGTCACCAAAAATAGTTGAGCTTGCTCGCGTAAGAGCTTGAGGAGGAAGTTGAGCTATAAACGTAAGTAGTTGGATCTCATTATAGCCATTTGAACTTTTTTTCTCTCAGGCTAAGGGGGTAAGGGGGACACCCCAATCTAGAAAGAATGGGAAAAGAGGGAAGAGAAAAGATAAAGATCAAGCAAACCCTAGCTAACATGCACACACACATATTACACGCATATGACACAGACAAGTCAACACAAACAGACGTGGCCAGCGCAGATATTAGGTGCAATAATCAATATATACAGCCAACTGCTTCTCTCTCATTTAATATAGGAGAGATGGGTCCAAATCATAAACAGATCAGCTAATTTGTATTACACACTAAATGCCTTAAACTGTTTCTTTTTAATGATATCTGAGGGAAAGCTGTTTCGCTTTAAATTCGAAGAGTGTTATGAGGAAGTAAACACTTCCTGCATTTTAACAAGACTGGCTTCAAGAAAGAAGAATCTTTATAATATTTGTGCGTGAATTGGTACCTCGAGATCTTCGCTTCTGTCGCTGAGAAGGCGGAACGGGAGATCTTTGCACCAGTGTGCATTGTCGCCGTCTAGATCGTTAGTTTCCCACGCATTAATATATAGAAGATCTCCTCGATTTCTGATCTACCCAGATAGTTGATTTGTACTGGGTACTGAATTCTGAAGTCAGAATAGAACCATGGAGTTTGGGTTGTGGAAATTTATGGGAGCTGCTCTTGCTGCAATTCTACTGCTTCATGGCCTCTGTTACGCGCGAACAGGTAAAACTATTTCTGGGTTTCGCTGTTCTTGCACTGTAATCGACTTCCTTAATTATAGTCAACTCTGAACTTAAATCTGTTTCATGCAACGTATGAAACTTTTCTGTACAGATCCAAATTATACTTTCGTTAAAACTCCGTCATTAGTCCCCAACATATCGTACTTCGACTACATCATCGTCGGCGGAGGAACTTCCGGCTGTCCTTTAGCAGCAACTCTTTCTCAGAACTACAATGTCTTGTTAATCGAAAGAGGTGGCTCTCCTTACGGAAACCAAAACATAAGCTACATAGGTAATTTCGGCAACTCTCTCGGTGACACTTCACCAACCTCAGCCTCACAAAGATTCATCTCCGAGGATGGCGTGATCAACTCTCGAGCCCGGGTTTTGGGCGGCGGAAGTTGCTTAAACGCCGGATTTTACACCAGAGCAAGCGCAGACTACGTAAGAGAGGTTGGGTGGGACGGAAAGCTTGTGAACCAGTCGTATGACTGGGTGGAGAAGATCGTCGCCTTCGAGCCGCCGATGTTGCAGTGGCAATCGGCCGTCAGGGATGGACTGGTTGAAGTGGGTGTGTTGCCTTACAATGGCTTCACGTACGATCACCTTTATGGAACCAAAGTTGGTGGGAGCATCTTTGATCGTGAAGGGTTTCGACACACGGCTGCTGATTTGCTCGAGTATGCGAATCCCAATAGGATTACTGTTCTTCTGCACGCGACTGTTCGGAAGATCTTGTTTAGGATCAAAGGTAAGAATGTTTAGATTATAATTAATCTGCATTTACACGCAATGTTGTTGTTCTTGCAGTTCCGCATTGATGTGAGAATGCATGGATGGAGACTCATGCATTCATACGGCCCAAACGTAAATCTACGTGTGTGTACAATTATTGAGTCAAAGAAACCTCCCTTTAAGTATACACAAATTACACATACCTCCCTTTAGGTTTCTGAAATAACACTTTTCCCTTGCCACAAATATTAAAAATTAAAGTTTTATTTGTGTTTCACTTAAATATCATCTTATTTTCCTGAAAATTACCTCCCTTTCTTTTATGTTCCCCTTTATCAGAAAATTATCCATTTTTATTTCCCATACTTTTTTTTAAGTTATCCGTAAAATTAATTTGAAGGATAGATTCATTTTTTTACATTCTAAGATTGTTGATGTTAGGCATCTTAATTTGTAACAACTTCGAAACGGAGAGTGAGTGTGAGTTGTGACCTTTCTATAAACTTAAAGGAAAAAGTATCATTTCAGAAATGTGAAGGGAGGTATGTGCAATTAGCATAAACCTTACAGAAGGATTTCGTAATTTATCCTATATTATTTATTGAAAAAAAAAAAAATTTATTTTTTTCCTCGTTATAAACCTTGTTTTGGTAGGATCTATATATACAAAATATGAATATATGTATGTATGTATGTATGTATGTATGTATGTATGTATGTATATATATAAATTTTTATACGCGCGTCAACAAAAAACAGCCTCTCTACTTGTGGAGGCATGGCTGTGTACATCAAACCCTTCCCAGATACTGTGCAACGGTGAGTAGCTTCGTGCACAGGGCTAGTTTTGTTTTGTTTTGTTTTTGTTTGTCAACAAGAACATTTTTTTTTTACGTACTACCAGATCAACTGAAACTCCGGTCAGATTTCTATGATCGTCATCAATGTTTTTGTCAATGTTTACGGCTGTGCTTATATATATTTGTTAACAAGAATGTGTTCAATTATCCAGGAAAAGCAAGGCCAATGGCCCATGGAGTGATCTTCAGTGATGCATCAGGGATCAAGCGCAGAGCATACTTAAACAGAGGTTCCAAGAATGAGATCATCTTAACTTCTGGTGCATTGGGAAGCCCTCAGCTGCTGATGCTGAGTGGCGTGGGACCATCTGAGCACCTTAGGTCACACAACATCAGGGTTTTGGTTGATCAGCCCAATGTTGGCCAAGGAATGTCCGATAACCCCATGAATGCCATCTTCATCCCCTCTCCTCTTCCAGTCGAGATCTCACTCATACAAGTTGTCGGCATTACCCGCTTTGGAAGCTACATCGAAGCTGCTAGTGGAGCGAATTTTGCATCTGCTCCAACTCAATCTCTAGGGCCTCAAAGAGACTTTGGGATGTTCTCTCCACAGGTTAGTTCTTCTCCCTTCTATAAATTCTGAGTTTTAATTTGTCACAGGAACAGTCTACAGAAAACTATTACACAAATGTGATATACAAACACAGGATGCACACATACGTACACATCTAGGTTGCACCTCAAATAGCAAAAGGGGATGAAATCATATGCAATTTTAGGCTGCATGGGCTCATGCTTTTGGAGTGGGATGCTTCTATGTAGATTTTCTATTTTTTTTAGTGGGCCCCACGTAGAATAATGGCAAAATAGAAAAATACTAATGGTTGGGTGGGATGCTTCCCAAAGCCATTAATGCAGCTTTAAATTGGTTAAATTTTGGTCTATGAAAATAAAAAAAATTGACTAAAAAAGCTTAATTGCTATATAACAAACCTTTTTTTTTTTTTTTTTTACTTTTTGGTAAATTGCGAGATTAAAAAAAATAAAGAAAGCCACTTCTTATTTCTTGTTTGGAAGGTGCATTTTGCAAGGAAAGCTGTGACTCATAAATTCCTTTCTAGTCAGTTTTTTTTTCTCTCTAATTTTCTCATCTTTCATATGTTCAAATGGTTTTACAGGTCCATTTAATAATACTAGGGGAGGCACGTGCATACTACATGTCTTTACCCTTAATGTAGCATAAAAGAGAAAGAGTAGTGGGTAGTTATAGTTTGTGATTGTTTTAATTGGAGAGGGCAATAGTTGGAAAAAAAAAAAGGAGGCCAGAATCTTAAGAGAATATTCCCCCCTACTCCCTTTATTAATAGTATAGATGTTATATGTCAATGTATGAAAGTGACAAGAAACCACCTTGACTGCATTATAAAACAAGAAACTGCAACGTGGGACTGTAGCAAAAAGCAAATAATTAAAACATAGTCCCGTTAATGGGAAACCTATGCAATAACTCTTCACAAAGTTGGTACACTTAATAATTAACCAAAAGGGTACATCTCTAGTGAAATCAAATTGCCATTTAGCTGTATGTTATCTTACGAAAATTCCTTAGTACTTGAAGAAAATAGGATTATACTTTAAATCCTAAGTACTTACCTTAAATACAAGATTGAGATCATGCATCAACTGTTGTACCCTTTTAACTCAACTGCTAGTTTCTACATCAGCAAGTAGCTTTCTTATCTTTCTCCTTTATTGAAAGGTTAAGTTAAATTTTCTTTCAATTTTTATATATGGATTTAGATCTTATACCGCCGGGCTTGTCAAAGGTACGCCTCAGCAACCAATATTTACTCTTCACTTTCTCTCTCCTTCATCAAATATAACTTTCTTTTTCACATTTCTATTAAATGCTGCTTGTTGACATTGTAATAAAAATTTGGATACGCTGAGCACCTTTTACAGACTTGTTGCTGCTTGTTGATGTGAGAAGCAGTTATTAGGTATTGTCAAGGCCCTTTTATGGTCTAGAAAGTAGATCATCTCAATCGAAGTTAGAGAGGAGAATTGGTTCTTTATTTACAATGAATATGAATTCATAAACATATGGCACTTTTTCAAGCATACGTAGAAAAACTCTTTGATGATTTTTTTTTTCCAATGTGAAGCTCACTCTCAAAAAAAAAAAAAAAAACCTGATTTGATGCTTGTGGTAACGTTCACATGATACTAACATAAAATTGTGTCTTAGTGCAGACTGGCCAGCTCTCCACAGTGCCTCCAAAGCAAAGAACTCCAGAAGCCATAGCCAAGGCAGTTGAAGCCATGAATTCTCTTGATGATGCTGCTTTCAGAGGGGGATTCATCATTGAGAAGGTCATGGGTCCTCTCTCAACTGGCCATCTCGAGCTTCGGAATAGGAACCCAGATGACAACCCATCTGTTACCTTCAACTACTTCAAGGAACCAGAAGACTTGCAAAGATGCGTCGATGGCATTGCAACCATTGAGAAGGTAATTGAATCCAAGGCATTCACCAAGTTCAGATACGACTACATCTCACTACAAGCCCTCGTCAACATGACAATGAACTTCCCTGTGAACTTGAGACCCAAACATGACAACGCCTCCATATCCTTGGAGCAGTACTGTAAGGACACTGTGATGACCATATGGCATTATCATGGAGGTTGTCAGGTTGATAAGGTTGTTGATCATAACTATAGGGTTCTTGGTGTCGATAATCTTCGGGTCATCGATGGATCGACGTTTTACAACTCCCCCGGAACCAATCCTCAAGCTACTGTCATGATGCTTGGAAGGTAATTATCTATCATCATCTCCATTAAAAGATGTTGTTTATCATTGATCTTTTTGTGTTGATTTATCATGGTTTTGTGGTGCAGGTACATGGGGGTGAGGATTCTGCAAGAAAGACTTGCAACTGTTGCAACTGTAGCACATAGTACTCCATAGTATTACCGAACAGGCTTGGTGTTAAGATTATATAACGAAGTAATCATCCTTTTAAGTGATTTTTGCAAGCAATTTCCATTAGATGCTCCCCATGAACATCATGCATTTGTCTGTGCTTTACCTTGTAATTCAGAGGTCAAGAGTAAAATAAGTAGTAATTGATGTCTAAATTTTTATTTCTTTTAACTTCTATATTATTTTAATAATTTTAAGTGGAAAAAAAAACTGAGAAATTCAGCTTAATAAAGTATTTTGAGAGTAAAGTTTTGAACTTTATTGTTAGGGTATTTTTTTCTTTAGTCACATGGAATTATTTGGTTCATTTCAACTCAAGAGGATTCAAGAAAGAAAGACTACTCGGTAAGTTATTGTATTTTGGGCCTTTGATATGCATAGTTAACTCTCAATGTATGAGTCTATTTAAAGGTGATACCTGCTAGAAATTAAAGGATTTACAAAAAGTGAAAAACACCGTCTGTTGCTTCACGAATAGAAATCGTCTGCATCCAATTTATCGTGCACTCGTACACCAACCATTTGTGATTGGTCTATCCCACTTAAAAAAATCATCCCTCTCTTAAAATGATTGAATGCACCAATCACAATGAATGGGTGTGGTGTCTGAGAAATTGGGTGTAATCCTACTTCAGCCATGCAAGACACTACATGGTAAGATAGGGTGGTTTCCCCGGTTAATTGGGTGCATGTGCCTAGCCCATAAATAAAACCAAAAAAGACTTGAGTCTATTTTAATATTTTTTATATGAATATTCATTAAAGATCCGTACATGGTTAAGTGCGAGGTCTTATGTTTTGGCATGAAATTAAATTCGATGGCATGCCGCCAAAATTTTGACGATTCACTACAGTAACCCAAAACCAATGCCGGAATCAATTTTTGTGTGTGTGTGTGTTTTTTTTTATTTTATAAAAATAGCTTATTAATGCAACACCAACATATGATACAACGTTATATATATGTATATAGAATACGTAATAATATATGTGAAAGGATATCAGAATGACATGAATTTAGCACTAATTATCAGTCATAGCTTCATAAGGTCATAGTCATACAAGCGAAGAGGAAGATAACCAACATAGCCATATGAAGGGCTACTCTAATCCACTTGGTGTAGCGTAAAACTATACTTACGATAAAATTTCACTTTAGTCTTCCTACTCAACCAGCAGATAATGGTAAGGCTATGAAGAAATGGTTCTTATGACTAAGCGAAGAGCAAATGTTCTTGTCATTAAAAATCTTCCAATCCGGTTATGCATAGGTACTAAGATGCTTCACCTTTTTGCAATAAAATTTGTCTGCAGGAAATGTGGGGATATAGGAAAATACTTTGCCAAGACTGTCATATTTGTGTCTTCAGCATTGCTTTTTTTTTACCTTTTCTTCTTTATTTATTTAAGTAAAATCAAGCTTTGTGCAATAAATGGCATGTTTGGCTAGTTATTGCTTTTGATTATGATGATGAAGCAAAAAAAATCATTTTGCGCATAAGAGAAAAGAATTATTAATTTTTGTCTATTTTTTTGGTATATTTTTTACTTCAATGCTTCTAATAATGACTTTCAAACGCCACTACCATTACCTATAGCTGTAAGTAGGGCGGGTTGGGCTGGGTTTTGATGAGTTCAGGCTCAACCCAATCTAAAATCAATTGGTCCAAACTCACCTTAGCCCGCCCTAAACCCAAACTGCTTGAACCCAAATCTAACCCTAAAATTATTTCTCGAGTTCGGGTTGACTCAAATTAATGGGATCTAATGAAATATAATAGCAAAGGCTACAACTCTATAATGTTTTTAGTATAGGAAAGCAAAAAATTGAGTTTTTAAATTATAACATTTCTAAGATTTATTGACCAAATTATAAGACAACACATTCAACATTATAAAAGAAATACTTACTGAAAATGTAGTCCTTTGTAAATCTTAAGTCATTTATCCATATAAAGGTCAACATTATCAACTTTCCTAAATCTTGAAAATGTTCTAGGTTTGAAACTTTATACTCAATTCTCTAGAACCTTATTTATTGGGGAATTGATTGGAAAAATAGAGAGGAAGGGCTTGGAGTTTGAAAGAACTTAAGAAGAAGATAGGATTTATGGTAAGTCATTTAACTTTGGCTTTATATAGTTTGAGCTTTTTGGGTTTTTCGAGCTATGAGGTGCAAATCCAAGCCCAACCCAAACTCAAGTTCGGGCCTAAAATCAACCTCAACTCAAACCCAAACCCAAAATAAAACCTTAGATTGGACTATTATTCGGGTTGAATTGGGCGGGCTTACGGCGGGCCCAGCAAAACTTACAACTCTACCATTACAATCTCCGATGAAAGGTGCCTTTTTTTCGGAAAATAAAATTCTAGTAATACTTTTTAAAAATGATTAAGATTCAATCAACAAAGTTTTGAATTTTAACTTTTAATGAATCTTTATCAAAATAATTAATTTTTAGTGATAACCAATAAATTCTTTCAAAAATACCTTTATACAACTCACTTTTAGGACTTGTACAAATAATAAAATGACTTATACAAGCTAATAAATTGGCTTGTACAAGTCAATAAAATAACTTGTACCTTGATCTTGAGTGAGTGACTTGTATAAGCCATTTCAATGAGTGATGTAAGAGCATTCTTGGAATAGTTGATTTGTAATAGTAAAATACTAAAATGTTATTAAAAATTAATTATTTTGATAAAAGTTTATTAAAAATCAAAACTTTGCTGACTAAATCTTAATTATTTTAAAAAAACATCACTAAAAATTAATTTTCTCTTTTTTGTTTTTTTCTTTTGGCTTCTCACGTGAACAAAAAGCTAAAGCCAAACACGAAGACTTTAGGCTTGTCCTTTATTATATACGTTATTGGTTCGTCTATAACA